>CM057350.1:40416324-41016324 GCA_030015575.1 Agapanthus africanus | reverse complement strand
ATGGTTAGGAAAATATTTCCAAATCTTGTTAAACCAACAAGATATTCATATGATATAATAAAATTCTAATCTTGTTAAACTAACAAGATATTCATATCACTAGTAAAATAGGGGGTTGCCCCTACGGATGGAATTATCCGTTGGGGCAGATTTTACTTGGCCCTACGGATTACTCCGTAGGGCTAAAGGGTTGCCCCTACGGGCACTGACGTTCAAGAATTAAAAAATTAATTCTTAATTTGGTATTTGCCCCTACGGTGGCGCAAACAAAGGACCTACGGGTATATCCGTAGGGACAAGTAAATATCGATTTATTAAGACCCCAGACCGATCGCCTACGCTCACTTTCTCTCTCTCTCTCGATCTGGCGCGAGAAAAATCCCCAAATCGCCACGCCGTCGTCGCCACCGTCGTTCTCCTCGTCGCCACCGCCGGTTCGTCGCCACCGCAGTTCTCGTCGCCACCGCGGTTCAGGTCGTCGCCCCAGCCCCAGCAGCAGCCGTTCAGGTGAGTAAATCTCGAGGTAAATTAAAGAATTTTTGGATTATTTTGGGCTTAGGGTTCATGGCTGGGTCTGGGGTTGCGCGCGAGTTGGGGTTGGGCAGGGGTCGCGGTCGCGGTCGCGGTCGGGGTCGGGGTCAGGGTAGGGTTAGGGTTGGGGTTCGGCTGCTGCTGGGGTGGGGCTGGGGTTAGGGTTTGCCTTAGGGTTGGTGTTGGGGTTTAGCTGGTCGCGGTCGCGGTCGGGGTCGGGGTCAGGGTAGGGTTAGGGTTGGGGTTCGGCTGCTGCTGGGGTGGGGCTGGGGTTAGGGTTTGCCTTAGGGTTGGTGTTGGGGTTTAGCTGGCCACGCTGGGGTTAGGGTTGGGCTGGGGCTGGGGGCTGGGGCTGGGGCTGGGGCTGGGGGCTGGGGCTGGGGCTGGGCCACGCGGGGTTTTGGGATCTTTGTAATTTGCTTGCTCTGTTTGGGGTTTCAGTTGATCCTCATTAAAAAATTGGTGATTGATCTCTTCAATCATATTATTATCTGTATTTAAAATTTTTGTGAAGCCTTCAGAGTTTGGAAAAATCTAGAATTACCGTTGAAATTCTGGCAACATTCAAAAACTGTGTATATGATGTGTGTGTGTGTATGCATGTATATACATTTGAAATTTATCTTTCTTCTATGATATAAAACGGTTAAACCGAAGAAAATTACTGGGGGAATTTTTGCTAAAATGTCTTGAGAGGGGGTTCAAGTGATGGGATAATTTCATTTGGTAATCTTTTACTTAATTTACATCTCTTATTTTTTCATGCAAAAATCTGAATAGGTTTCTTGCAATTTTGCCTATCGATCAATTATTATATTTATTTCTATTTTTTGTGGATGATTTGGCTTCAATTGAATGGAGGCGATGATGGCTTGCCCTCAAGCTTCCACTTTTATGAGCTTTATAGTTATGAGATTGGCGAGGCAAGCTGGTTTGTAGCCATCTTATTTCTTTTCCTAAATTCAAATCCAAATATAAACTGTCTGATTGAGAGAGAGAGAGTATGGGAGATTATGTATTATTCAATGTGTTTGGAAGCTGGCATGTTCTGAGCGTCATCTCTGCATGAAAGCTATGGTTTTGCAAAGGGTTTGCCCTAACTATTTTCTGTGGGGAAGCTGAAGGCCTGAAGCTTCATCAAACTCAGGATTGGATTCTGGTCGGGTATTGTAAATTCTTGTGAAAGTTCCGTTCAAGATTTGTTCAGAGCTTGCATAACATCCTTTTCATCTTTATGAGATCTTTATGCAGTCATTTTTTTGGGTTTATATATTTCTCGAGCCCGTTTGACTTTGGACTTAGGATAACCCCAAATCTCTTTCTTATTTTGATTCCTAAGCTGGCATATCTGAGGCTCGTATTCCAGTATCGTTGCTGGAAAAGCTAGGGTTGCGAACATTTTTGCAACGATAATTTCTGTATGACAGCTTAAGCACACATAAAACTTAAACAATCTTGAAGCACTGCAGTTTTTCACTAAACTACCTAAAAGTTTTTATATTGCTGCAAGCTTCCTTAAAGTGCTGCATCTAAGTGTATTTTAGTGGGAAAACCCTTGAAAGCCAAACTTCATGGGGTTTGCTGTTTGCCTTCTCTGTAGCTAGTTTGAGGTTTATTTAGTTTTGGATTTGTTTTGCAACACTCTCTGAGTTCCAAATCAACAAAAAGCTGAATGTTGAATCACAAGCAAGAAGCAGCCAAACTGGCCCTAAAGTAATCCTGAGTGATGATAATTTTCCAGGGAGTTTAAAATTTATAGAAATGGCGAGGCAACATTGGATTGTCTGCAAGTATTCAAGAAACCTGTTTGCAGCCATCATGCTATTTGTGATCCCAGTATAAAACTCAAACATGCCTCTTAGTTAGTTTACTTTAATTTGTTATTTATGTGTGTGTGTCAACATTGGATTGTCCCAAGTATAAAACCAAACCCACAAAACATCAAAACTGTCTCCGACAATCTTATGGTCATTAGACATAAGATTTATGCATATAGGTAACATCTGCCAATATGCCATATCCAGACCGCAATCTATTTTTGGTCGATGAATGCTATTGCAATGTAGGATGATCAGTTCTATCAATCTTGATCTCAATGGTTTAAAATCATGTTACACATACAACACGAATGCACAACAAACGCATAATTAGAGAGCGACTCAAGATATTCAGGTTAAAACCAATATATGATACTCGATGATAATATGAAACCTTCATATTCCCATCGATACCAATATACGCCTCGATATCTTTCCCTCTCGTTCCCAAAATTTTCTCTCGTTCCCGCGTCTCCAATTTTCTCTTCGTCGCCACCGCGCGCCCTCCGTTCTCAGCCCGCCACCGCCCTCGTTCTTCCTCGTCGAGTTCCTCGTCGCCGATATTTGTGCCTACATTGATGCCGCAACGAATCAAATGATGTGGATCACAAACTAATTAAATAAATTTTGAATACCAATCTGGACTGGGATTTGAATACCAATCCTAATTTGCTATATTTTTTTATATATAGTAGATGGTGATACTTCTTTAAGTAAAAACAACCCTACACTTAAGCGAAATCATAAATCGAAACACACATATATAGAATACAACTCATACATGGGTATCCTCAAATCTAACTTTCATTGAATTTGCACGCGCACTTAAAATAACAACTTTTATACTAAAAAAATTATGTATGCCATTACTTAGTAGTTTATGGTTTTAAGACGCAAAAGACATTTGAGAAATAC
Source organism: Agapanthus africanus (assembly GCA_030015575.1). Lineage (NCBI taxonomy): Eukaryota > Viridiplantae > Streptophyta > Magnoliopsida > Asparagales > Amaryllidaceae > Agapanthus > Agapanthus africanus. The sequence goes on along the minus strand of CM057350.1, from coordinate 41,013,061 downwards.
TTTTTCTACCCACTATTAATCCATATTCTCAATATAGTCATTGAATTTGCACGCGCACATAATAAGAAGGAGAAGACAGTAATGTGGCAGAAGGAGAAGACAGTAATGTGGCGGAAGAAGAAAAAAATGACATTTCTCGTTCTCTGTTTCAGTATCAATCTTCTGATATGAACTAATGATGGCTTTCACATAGGCTTTTCCCATTAGAGACTTCTTAGTGTCCAATGGAAAGCATACATCAGATTTATGCAGGTCGGGTTCTTCTATGACTTTTAAGAGTCTCAACTGATTCTGTAAATTACACCCTAGTTGGGTGATACTTTTACCACTTCTCACTGCAGGTGCGCTCTCTAATATCAATTTTGAATGTAAGTATCGATATTCAAAATGGATATTAGAGAGCGCACCTGCAGTGAGAAGTGGTAAAAGTATCACCCAAGTAGGGTGTAATTTACAGAATCAGTTGAGACTCTTAAAAGTCATAGAAGAACCCGACCTGCACAAATCTGATGTATGCTTTCCATTGGACACTAAGAAGTCTCTAATGGGAAAAGCCTATGTGAAAGACATCATTAGTTCATATCAGAAGATTGATGCTGAAACAGAGAACGAGAAATGTCATTTTTTTCTTCTTCCGCCACATTACTGTCTTCTCCTTCTGCCACATTACTGTCTTCTCCTTCTTATGATGTTCGCGTGCAAATTCAATGACTATATTGAGAATATGGATTAATAGTGGGTAGGAAAAGTATTTCTCAAATGGCTTTTGCGTCTTAAAACCATAAACTACTAAGTAATGACATACATAATTTTTTTAGTATAAAGGTTGTTATTTTAAGTTTTCCCTTATAGAGATATGATCTAACTGCATCTATCAACTATAAGTGTGCAGAAAATTATGATAAGAAATCATAAGAAAGGGTCGTAGCCATGCATAACTTTGAATCTACATACCAAATCATGCAAAAGCATGCACTTATTGTCACCTTGCCTTAGAATATAAAATATCTTGGAAGACTATAAGCGAGCATTTAAATCTCGATAGCTTTTGACTTCAACATATATTTTTCTCAAGTACCATGAAATATACTTGCTCCGTATAAACCGTTTTCAGGAAGATGGATTAATAATGACAAATTATCCATTGTGGCTCACTAGGTTAGCATTTTCTCTTCTATTGACCATCTTTCTAATCAGCTTGGTAAATTTATTCGGAACCGGCTGCGAATCATTAAAAGACATGCATAAGAAAGAGAACTAAAATACAGATATATAGCATACCGATACATCGAAACTTCATAGTTGCGATGGCAATCCAGAGATATTTATTTCTACACACGTGGTGCGCGTGCGAATGCGTCAGGTATCATGGACAAATATTTCAGAACATGGAAAGTATTATTCGTATAAAGTAATTAAAACTTTTAAACACCTTGGGTAGATATTTTCTTAGTTGATGCAATCATATCATGATGACTAAATTTAAGCTATTATACATCTGCCAATATGTATTTTTCTAATCTAATATATCACACACACAGAGAGAGAGAGAGGGGAAGAACACCAGGTAGATAGAGAAATTAGGTAGCAGGATCCTGAAGAAATGGAGTCCATAGCATTGCTCATCATCATCATCCGTGGTCCCTTTGAAAAAATATTATCAAAGGGATCATGGATGATGATGATGAGCAATGCTATGGACTCTATTTCTTCAGGATCCTGCTACCTGATTTATTTACCTACCAGGTGTTCTCTCTCTCTCTCTCTGTGTGTGTGTGTGATATTTTAGGTTAGAAAAATACATAAGCATATGTATAATAGCTTAAATTTAGTCCTCATGATATGATTGCATCAACTAAGAAAATATCTACCCAAGGTGTTTAAAAGTTTAATTACTTTATACGAATAATACTTTCCATGTTCTGAAATATTTGTCCATGATGCCTGACGCATTCGCACGCGCACCACGTGTGTAGAAATAAATATCTCTGGATTGCCATCGCAAATATGAAGTTTCGATGTATCGGTATGCTATATATCTGTATTTTAGTTCTCTTTCTTATGCTCGTCTTTTAATGATTCGCAGCCGGTTCCGAATAAATTTACCAAGCTGATTAGAAAGATGGTCAATAGAAGAGAAAATGCTAACCTAGTGAGCCACAATGGATAATTTGTCATTATTAATCCATCTTCCTGGAAACGGTTTATACGGAGCAAGTATATTTCATGGTACTTGAGAAAAATATATGTTGAAGTCAAAAGCTATCGAGATTTAAATGCTCGCTTATAGTCTTCCAAGATATTTTATATTCTAAGGCAAGGTGACAATAAGTGCATGCTTTTGCATGATTTGGTATGTAGATTCAAAGTTATGCATGGCTACGACCCTTTCTTATGATTTCTTATCATAATTTTCTGCACACTTATAGTTGATAGATGCAGTTAGATCATATCTCTATAAGGGAAAACTTAAAATAACAACTTTTATACTAAAAAAATTATGTATGCCATTACTTAGTAGTTTATGGTTTTAAGACGCAAAAGCCATTTGAGAAATACTTTTCCTACCCACTATTAATCCATATTCTCAATATAGTCATTGAATTTGCACGCGAACATCATAAGAAGGAGAAGACAGTAATGTGGCAGAAGGAGAAGACAGTAATGTGGCGGAAGAAGAAAAAAATGACATTTCTCGTTCTCTGTTTCAGCATCAATCTTCTGATATGAACTAATGATGGCTTTCACATAGGCTTTTCCCATTAGAGACTTCTTAGTGTCCAATGGAAAGCATACATCAGATTTGTGCAGGTCGGGTTCTTCTATGACTTTTAAGAGTCTCAACTGATTCTGTAAATTACACCCTACTTGGGTGATACTTTTACCACTTCTCACTGCAGGTGCGCTCTCTAATATCCATTTTGAATGTAATATTATAGATATCCATGCATGTTTATGTCAAAATTACTTATATTGTCAATGTTTGATTGTCTAGTTGTTGGTGATGCGTCCATATCAGGGACAGAGGTCACTCCCGTTCCTCCAGGTATGTTTATATATTATATAGGGCAAGTATATTGATTTAGAATGCTATATCATAAATATACACACATTTCTTTTGCTCTTAGTCGTCCAACTCATTATCATGGGCTGCTTGATGAGATTAGATTTGCGCCTGATGATCTACAAGAGCTTGTTCACTCCCTGTCATATGTGTAAGCAGCGCTATATGTGAGTTTACCTTGTTAGTATGTATGTACTGAAATTAATTAATATTATTCAAATTTTGATACATGCAGATACCAGAGGAGCACATCTTCTATCTCTGTAGGTAAGGCTTTGAATTTGTTGATTTTGGTATTTCTTGTCAATTTTATAGACCAGCATGTGCTAAATATAATGTTCTGACAGTTGCTAGGGGGAAGGCAACATTCGAGGCTGCTGACCCCAGTCCTGGACGCCGCACACGGACGGCACCACGGAGGTTTGGAGATAGGCCGAGGACTGGGCTCTAGCAGGGCCCATATGAGGTTGGACTCCACCCCGGTGGTTACTTCCTCCGTCTCCAGTTAGCGACGTATCCAGCAGGAACAGGAGAGCTTGAAGGCCACCGTTCAGGAGTTGAATGGGATGCTGGTATGTATACTACTTAATAGTAAAATATAATGTCATATTATAGATATCAACATATCCAATATCAGTACATAGCCTGAGCTGATTTGGTTGTAGACTTATGTTTTATTAATCATACATACATATGTAATTGAAATAAACAACGCTTTTCCAAACTAGATATCCAAACAGGGTTTCGAAATAACTTAATAATGATACGAATTCGAATAATAAACAGTTCTTACACGCTTCTTACACAAGTTATATCCAGACGCGACAGGGTAGATCGGCCGAGCCTCCACACGCATCTCCTTCGGCTGCGGTTCCGCAGACAGCTCCTGTAGCTCCACCGCCCACTCAGACTCCCGCTCGCGACGAATTGCAGAGTTTATTGACCGAGGAGCAGGACCGAGCTGGACCGAGCTAGGGTAGATTTTTGGTTCTTTTTTTTTGAAACATGTATTTATTTATATCATACACATTGTACTACATTTTGAAACGATATTCATATTGGTTTGTATTTATATCATATTCAGTTTTTGTGTTTCTTTTGTATATTATATATATGCGTGAGATGTGATTATGAATACTGCAATATATGATTTGATTGATGTATACATTATTGTGCACAGGGCGGGAAAAAATCAAGCTGGACATTTTTTTAAAAAAATTTCAGACAATATGTACCTACGGATTAATCCGTAGGCCTACACGTTAAGCCTACGGATATATCCGTAGGGGCTAAATATCAGCAGTAACTGATATTTCCCCCAGATGTCAGTGCCAGGTGTTTGGGAATCCCCCTACGAAGATATCCGTAGGGGCCACTGACATTCCCCTACGGAGTTATCCGTAGGGGCACATATCAGGAATCCTGAATATGTGCCCCTACGGAAAAGTACCTACGAATATATCTGTAGGGGGTAGTACATGCCCCTACGGCTATATCCGTAGGTCCAAGTAATTTATTAAAATAAACCGTAAATAATATAAAATCTTATACCCTACGGCTAAATCCGTAGGGGAAACTGGACCTACATATATATCCGTAGGGGCAAGAATTTAACCGTAGGGATAAGTTCAGGGCCTCGACTTGCACCTGCGGCCTTTGCACCTACGGGTATTTTTTCGCCCCTACGTATATAACCGTAGGGGCAGTGAGTTTCCCCTACGGATAAATCCGTAGGGGCAACCCTTCTTTGTAGTAGTGTATGATAGAATAAAATTCTATCTTAGAAAAATATTTCCTAATCTTGTTAAAGAAACAAGAAATCTTCTTTATTAAACAGAGAGCCTTTGGATTAAAAATCCAACGGTGAATAAAATTCACTGATTGATCTAAAAGATCATGAAATCAATCATGATCTCTTAAGGAGAGATTTTCTCAACAAATTGACTTTTCTTTTCTTTTATAAATAGGAGAAAGGAGATTAAATCTAAAGACAAGATGAACCCATTCACAAACTTCTAAAAACCAAAAAATAAAAAACAGAAAGCTTCAAAAAGGAACAAAGAATTAAATTCTCAAGGAAGATCTCCTTCCTTAAAATACTCTAGGTAAATAAAAAAATAGAGATAAAAACATTTCATTTACATATCTAAGGGTTTAACACTTTTCAAAGAACTTAGTTTTTTCTCTGGATCTGAGATCCACAAGACAAGTCTCCCACAAATTGAGAATTTAATTCTCATCGGGAGGAACTTGTTCTTGAGAATCAAAGATTCAGAAAAGAACAAGGAATTGAATTCCTCAAAACAAAGTATAAAAGAGAAACTTAGTTCTCATAAAAGAACTAGGTTCTTGAAAATGAAGCTTGATCCTAGATCTATAAAACAAAGATCCTATTGATCATTAATGGGCAAAAATGCTATCAGTAGAGGAGAAAAGCGCTCAGCACCTCACGTGGGCGCCGCAGAAGAGTGCTTAGCACTCACTAGGGAGCACCCAGTGCCGCACGTGTTCCTCATGTGGACGCCATAGAAAAGCGCTTAGCACTCACTAGGCAGCGCCCAACGTCGCATGTGTTACTCACGTGGGCACCACAGAAGGGAAGAGTGCTTAGCACTCACTAAGCAGCGCTCAGCGCCTTATGTGCTCCCCACGTGCGCGCCGCAAAAGAAAAGAAAAGAGTGCTTAGCACTCCCCAAGCAGCCCAAAACGGCTGAGTGTTCAACACTCATTGGGCAGCGCCCAGTGCCTCACGCACTCACTACGTGGACGCCATAAAGAGTGCCTAGGATTCTATATAAAAAAAGGAGTAAAGTGTTCAACACTTATTAGGCAATCCCTATGACTGAAATTTCTATATGATCATATATGGGTGTCAGAACTCATATAAGTGTTCAACAATTTTTGCATAAAAAAAGAGACTGATTAAACAGAGCCCAAACAAGTGCTTAGCACTTTTTCAAAAAAAGAAGGGAGACTAAGCAGACTAAAGCCTAAATTGACTAAGTTGCTAAAGTCTTGCAACCGAGTTCAAATGATTTGTTGCTGGGTCTTAAATAAAGAAGATCCTGAAATGTTGTTAACTGGATCTTAGTCTCAAATTGGACTAACGTATCTTTAACAAAAATTCTGAAGGCCACAATAACCCCTTTTCCCCTCAAATATAGGATTTGGTTCAAAGGTACATCTTTCCACACTTCTGATATATGTTGTTGTAATTCCTCAACGTTTTCAGAGAGGTGGCGGGTCCCGACGACCAACAACTCCTTTCATCCCACATTGATGCACTTCCAAATTGACGTGTATGCCTCAAATCGGATCGTGCCGCAAATTGGGAACATTCCATATCAACGCCGTTCATTCCGCCACGTAACAAATACATATGCGCGCAGGTTGAATGATGGACCAAAATGTCCCTAAACTAATATTCTTCCCCAAATACGGCGATATAGGACTGAAATGTCCTAAAACTAGATATTCGTCTCAAACATGGCAATAATGGACCGTGACGTTATTAAAATAAAACAAATCGAGCCCCCAAATGCTCATATATATTTAAGTCAATCTTAATCTCAACTAGATTAACGATCCTTAAATAAACCCAAATCTAAAATATACGGATTTGGATTGATCCGCACCCTACGGGAGACAACATAAATTAGTCTCTGTATACAATCCACGGGCAACCAAAACAAAAAAAACACACGACACGAAATGAACTTCCGGGGCAGGAGAAAGTGGTTACCGCGAAGCGGTAACGTAATTAACTGCAAGGGCTTGCGCGTGCTGGGAAGAGCATCTCCACAATTAAAAACTACTCGCAAAATGAGGGGGAATATGATGAAGTCACGCTACAACGGCCGCATCCGTCCAAAACTCCGATGTATGGTGCCATAAATCAAGTTGGCATTTTCAGAGAGGTGGACGGATAAATCCAAATAGCATCTATCTCCAGAATTCAGGCCAGACGTCCCGATGTCCGGTTCGTATTCTGGTGGTGAACAGATTCTGGCATGCCCAGTCGGAGCTTTTTCTCTTTCCACTCCACACTTCGTATGCCGTTTTCGCGAACAAAGTCGCAGTTTTCTATGGTTGCACTTGGATTTGAGCTACTAAGATTTGGTGTCTTGCTCCTGTACAGAAGAAGAGAAATATCGATGGCTTCCAACTGCACAATCTGCAACAGCAATTCCCGCTCCTCCCCAATTGGAGGAGTGACTTATGGGCCCAATGTGGCCTCCATCTTTTCAATGTTAGTAGGGCAAGTAACTCAAGCCACTACCGGATTGTTCTTCGGGACCATGATCCCAGCAACGAGTTTCAAAGCTCCAGTGCCGTAGACGAAGGCCTCATGTCATTCCCCGCTTCTCAGAGTGCGCTAAGATCGGCACGTGACAGAGACAACCATGTTACCTGTGGCTAGGAAACATCCCTCCACAGTCACATTATGGTTGTCTATAAGATATCAAGAACAGTAAGGTAAAAAATAAACTATCTAATACATGTCCATATACCAGAATAAACAAGTCAAGAAATAATATGCCGAAACAGTAAATCCAATGAACAATAATATCTGGAAAGTACGTTCCAAATATAGGCTCACATCAGGAAATGAAAGTATGGAAATAAAACTAAACTAGATACTAACAGGATCCTCACTGCTCGGCCTGACGGCGGAAATACTCCTAATCAGCCTGCGAATGAGACAGAGGATCTGGGCCATGCAAAACCCAGACGTCAGTGCGTTATAATATTAAACCATAGTAAATAACCAGAATACACGAGATATGCAGGCATGAATAATCAGTAACATGAATATAATAAGGTAAACACGGATATAGAACAATGAAGTGTATGAGTGTAGAATTTATCATTAAAAGTATTTAAAGCCTGTTTTCTATCATAAAAAAGGGCTCTGCCTTTTTTGTTAAGAGATGGGGGCTCCCAATGCAAACTTAGATGTTCTTTCAAAGGGTGGTTTGTCGTGCGGTGAGTAATCTAAACTATACTACTGGGTTGATTACTCTCAAGTCTTTGAAATCAATTTAATGAATCGTCGATATAATTCAATAGTATCCCGTGCATTCCCGAGACCACGGTACAGATTTTCGGGCTGAAACCGAGACATGCCGCTAAGCACAAATAAGAAACATGTACAGATGAATGATGTCAGCAGTATCATCCCGGGACTGGCCTAGCCCCCAAAACTGATCAGTATAAGTATCGAACTGTTGAGTTATGTTCATACCATAATATTGCATTATTATATTCCCCATTCTTATTCGTTTTATAAATAAACAGGTGCTTTTGACGTATGTCTGCTACATATTACAGGTTACAGGTTCTTGGATCTAAAACAGTGAAAAAGATAAAAGACGATGCAAAAGTGGAACTACAACTAACAAATAGAAGGATCTTGATCAAGCCTACATAAAAGATAAAGTTCACAAAGTACAAGGCAATGCAAGGTCGAAGATCGTGAAGCCACGGTTAAAGTCTACCACAATTATTCACTGGAGATCTGGAAAAAACCTAGAAGCCTATTCGAGAAAAGTACTAAAGAAACATGAAGCCCAAAACAACCAGAGCCAACCCACAAAAGTACAGAGCCCAACACCTTCTTTAGACCGCGGAACTGCGGCCAAACCAGGCCTCGGGCCGCGGTTCCGCGGCGGTGTTGATGAATTATGGGCATAAAATTTTACCAATTCTTGTGGAGACTTTGACTGGTCAAACTAGGGGTATTTTGGTAATAGCAGACATGCGAATCAGTTGTAACCTAGGGTTTCCTATCCTCTATAAATAGGAACTCTAAATCATTGTAAAGGTATGCCTCCCTTCATTAATAAATTTTAGAATTCTTTTGGAGAGCATCGGTGCCTCTTTTCAGTTCATGAATTCAGATCTGACAACCCTGTGTTGATGTTTGGAGAGAGCCATCTGTATGTAGTTTTATTTAATTGCTCTAGTTTAGATTTTAATTCCTTTCCTTAGATGTTAGTTTTGGAGAAGACTTTTGAGAGATGGGATCTCTCATCCCTTTCTTACCCATCACATATAATCAATAGGACTCCATGCATACACGCACACACCGCGCCCTACAGCACCCTATCCCTTGAGGTAGCGGTGATACCGTAGTATAAAGGCTCGGTTGCGCGTGTTTTCCATGGAGGTTAGGGTAAGGATTGATAAAGGAAGGACAAGAACCTAAAGGAAGGAACACCTTCCCGAATGGATCTAATCCCCTTTATTAATAATTACCATAACTCCTCTTAGATCCTAATTTGGGTATAGAAAGCGTTGAGATTTATTTACATTTCCAAACCATTCCTAAACCTAACGCTAGCAAGATTTAGATCTTGATAATCTTAGTATAGATAGATTTAGTTTTTAGATTTAATAATAAATCCGCCACAATCGGAATTAACTCGTTTGAGTGATTAGGAGATTCACAACATCCCTGTGGACCGACCTGTACTCACCGGCTAGCTACCAAACGATGCCGTTCTTGATTGCGGTTATAGATAGTTTTTGAGATAAATCAAGTTACAAGTCAGGTTTCATCATTGATTTCCCCTTACCCCCTAGGTTGTGTTCAAGTCAAGTATTGATAAATCTGGAGCTAATGCCAACACAGAATCAAGCAGGTACATGTTTGTCTATGCAGACAACAGGATACGTCCATCAGAACAACAAGTCAGGGTTGTCGGCATTAGAAACATGATCAAGTATCAAGTCAAGCAGTGGTATATCAAGTCATGTCAGGTAGTGCACATGTATCAAACGGATACTCATAATAAAACTGTAGTAAGTACGGATACACGATAAAAGTACGGATGCACAGTAAAACACGGATGCACAAAATATTTATCAGGGGTTACATCTACAACTCCATGATTACGTAGGATGCACACTATCAAGTATGGGGTGCCAAGGTAACAGTAATATGAAATAGTATGGCATGCAACTAGACATATAATAAATTGTATGGATGCACAGTAAAATACAGATGCATAAATATCTATCAGGGATTACATCTATAACTTCATGACTACGCATGATGCACATTATCAAGCATGGGGTGCTAATATAACAGTACCATGAAATGATATGATCTGGCATGCAACTAGATGTATAATATATTGTACGGATCCGAACGGATATTGTAAAATTGTAAAACTGTAACATAGGATGTGAAATGCAATGAACATGTAATAATTCTATACTTATGGATGTAAAATACGTTGCATAACCTGTAACGAGATAAAATAGCATGCGACTATTTATGTGATAAATGATACAGATATGAACGGCTATCCAAAAACAGTAAAACAGTAACATAGATGTATAATGCAGTAAACATGTGAAGTTTTTATTCATATGGATGCAAAATATATATCATAGCATGTAGCAAGATAAACTTGCCTGAATAGATCTTACAACGGGGTGCGTACGCTGCGTCCGACGTCGGGTAAACGTCGCAATGCACACATGGCACATACGGGACTGAACCAAGTAATGCAGAAACGGACCACATTGGATAAGGATGTCCACTGGGTCATCCGGATCGTCGGTGATGGCACGACTCCGGCGATCACCAGAAAACGCACGAATAAAGAAGAGAAGAAGATTAGAAGAAGAAGAAAGAGAAGGGGCTGTGCTCTCTGGGTTCTCTGGAGTGGTTCTTGAGGACAGAGGCGAGGCAAAGGGAATGTCGACGATGGGTCAGAGCTCCGGCGGTGAGGTGCGCAGGCGAGGGCAGAGGCGATGGTTGCAGTGGGTTCTTGGGGTCGTGCAAGGGTTGAGTTTGCAGGAGAAAGGAGAGAGAGGTGATGGTGGTGATGAAGAGAAGGCCGACGAGGTTGTCGGCTTTGTGGACGACGGTGAGGGATTGCCGGCGAGGAGGGTGCAGCAAGCATGGGTCGTGGGTTCAGGGTTGCGGGTTGCAGGCTCGGGAGAGGGAGGTGAGGTTGAGGCGGTGGTCGAGGAGATGAGGAGGTCAGGAAGGTAGGCGAGGGGATGAGGACGACGGTGAGGTTGGGGATGGAGGTCTGTGGTGTTGGCTCAGGTGATGAGTTCGTCGGGGTTCTTGGGTGAGGATGAGAGGAAAGGGTGGAGGCGGTGGAGGTTGTGAGGACGAGGGTGAGGAGATCGGGGTCGAGGGTGGAGGTGGCGCCGGCAAGGTGCGGCGAAGGTTGCAGTGATCATGGGTTTCGTCGGGGTGCTCGGGGTTCATGGGTTGATGCGGGGATGTGGAGGGGAGAGGAGGTGAAGTCGAGGAAGGAGGTGATTATGGAGGAGAAGGCAAGGTGATGGTGGATACGGCGACGAGGGGATGGCTCGGGCGTGGGTAAGGTTTCACGAGACGAAGGTGGGAACGAAGGCGAGAAGAAGAAGAAGGTGAGAATAGTGAGAGAGGGGGTGATCGGATCACTTTAGGATGATATATATATATATATATAGTAGAGAGAGAGGGCTGTGAGATTAGGATGTTAGGAAAATACTTTTAAAATATATTTTTGGTTAAAGAAAATTTTAAACGTATATAATTTATATATTAAACAGTTAATATTATAAGAATATAATATTAAGAAAATTTGAGTTTTTGGCTAATACAAAATTAGTTTAAAATACGCCCAGGTTGGGTCTAAAATTACGGTTTGAAAATACGGTTAATATACGTGTCAACCAAAACTAAAATAGGATATCCGGGTCAAGAAAATGTATACCCCCAACAACGGATACACGTAGCCTGCACGTAGCAATCCAAACAGGTCCGTTTCACTAAACGGAACAAAAACAAGATGTACGGATGCCACGACAGGGTTAGGGGTATGATGCAGGCCATGCTAGATATTTTTAAAATATTTTATTTGACTTTATTTGTTTTATTAAAAAATAAAGATGCCAGATATAATGTATTTATACAACATGAAAGTGCACGGATCCTCAAAATTAGCAGGGATAGATCATAAACAGGAATCAAGACGAGTATCCAGCATGCGGGTCGGGTCGGATGCAAATACAGATGCCAATTAAATTATTCGCACCAAAAACAGCAATAAATCAAGAATAACCATAAATAAAAAAATACCCAAAATAGAACTGGTATAAATGAACTAGGGTGTTACACCCCAAGAAGTCGGTCTTCGATCGACTTGCAACCACAACGGACCTTTTCAATGGGTGGTCCAAATCCGATGCCTCAGTCTTCAACAGGCTGAGCCGAAACTCAGACGTCTCAGTCTTCAACAGGCTCGCAAAGAGGCTCGTCATACCTGAAGGGGCTGCCCCAAAATGGATAGCCCTCCCAACTCCTCCTGCAGGTGAAGTCATTAAAAGTGCTTCCCCTATCAGAAGATCGGTCTTCGGAAGATTGGTCGTTCCTCTACAAACCCTACCGAGAACGTCAGTCTTCAATAGCCTGACACCAGCAACAGTTCCTCACCAATGCCAGGGACATGAAGAAGCCGCTTCCCAAACTGAGGCGGTCCCATCTGTAAGACATGCTCGACATCGCCACTGGTGCCGGATGAGAAAAGCTGGGGGCAGCTCCCCCTCTGGACTTACTCCGCCATTTCCAATGGTAGAAGTTGACGATGCTGTTCCAACCGGGAACATCTTTGATTTACTCAGGAGGGTACACAAGAACTTTCCAATGACCGTGTTAAAGAAATCGCCCCCGTCTGCAGAAGCTACAGTAAAGGAAAAACCGGAGCGCCCCCAACAAGATGCATGATACATCGATATATGAAATGTCTGTGTATGAACTCATGAGCTTTAGCGATCTGACAAAATAAAAGATAAGTACAAACAATGCGTACCTTCAATGTAACCTCAGATTGCTTGAAAAACCTGTATTGATCTATTTCCACCCAGCCTCCATCGCGGTGCACGATAATATGAATAATTAGTATCCACATGTTACAAATTGCCTGCCGACAATCAGCAGCGATTGGGCAAAGGAAACAATCAAAAGCAAATGGGCGCGGAAAAGCAACAAGATGATATGAAAGTGATATGATATGATATACATGCGGATTAAGTATGGAAAATGTATTTTTTTCTCAAAAGAAGCATGAAATCTGATTATTGACAAACTTAAATGTGATACATACAAGTCCGCTATTATATACACTCTCCCAATAAAAACATTATATCTTGGCAAATCAATTATCAAGCACAATGAATATTGATATACAAATGTCTCTTCTTCAGAAACATATATCAATTGCGGGTGAGAATCCAAATATAGAGGCAACACAAATGAATCACATGATCTAGGAAGATGCTACGTAAATACCACCCTGGGCATCGGAACTGGGGAAAAGTCTCGAACTGTTAAACTAACAACTAATATCAGGTAGGTAGTTGAATACATACTAGATTAGATACATAGTCAACAAATAAAAAAAGAAGTCAATGCAGTATCGGTAAGAGCGAATCCTCGTCATCAGCTTGAGTTCAACCAGTAGTCTCTCTAGATGTGTCAGTCCCAAATAATGGAAGCAAATACTCTAAATCAGTATTCCACATAGGGCTATATCTTACTCTTGTTCATTTTTTCACGCATGACCTTACTAATGTAATATAGGAGCAGCTGCACTATCATTAGGGCACAGCATTCCTTTGGCAACATCACTTAGGGAGAGAATTTTAGATTTAGTTCCCAGAGTGTGTCATGGCATGGGATTAGCCGATAGCAGAAAAAAATATAATGAACAAAATAGCCATATTTTCACATATCAGACTCCAAACCAAAAATAGATATTGCATGAGAATAGAATTAATTATGTAAAAAGAAACAGGTAGTTCGACTTTAAAAACATTGAAACCTAAATTAGAAGACTTTTTTGCATATAGTTGTCAGGAATCATAGCATATTCTTTGCTAACCTCAAAAACAAGATATATACAGGACAGTAGTTAATACTTAACCATGGATCTGAGTTTGATATTTAAGCAGACACAACCACCCCTAACAATCTACTAACTATATAAGTTGAAGGAAAATATAATTTGTACGGATTACTTAGATATTCTATATTTCAGTGAATCTATGTAGCATTGTTAATATCATTTCCAACTAAGAACTATCAAGAAATAGAGGGCGAAGTATGCTGGAGGCTACCCTGGAGGGATACTAATGAGTTTAATGGGCCTACATTTCCAGCTAAGATGCCTTGTGCTGAAAAAACATTTCCAACTAAACCTTCATAATTTAATTCTCTCTTATCTAATTATTAATTATGCATCTATAAATACCTCCCTGTCCCTCATTAGACTCCAATCACTACCACTTCTGTGAAAATACACTCTCATTGATTAGGAAATACAATTAATATTATGGAAGCTTTCCAAGCCCTTTTAGGAATCGTCATCCTTGTTTTGGCGCTTGGTCAAGCTCTTGCTAGTGATCCTAGCTAGTCCACTTCAGGATTTTTGCGTTGCTGACAAGAACTCCAAAAATATGATTCATTACATTTGCCTTGTAGTCGTATTTCCTACTTGTTTAAAATCCCATCCTGAACAATTCAAGGTTTCTGGTTAATAATTATCAAGCTTACAAAATTTAGTGTCTAGTTATTTTCATGGCAAAGTGTTGGGATACAGATTGTTTTCAACAGCTAGCAGTTCCAAAATAAGCATATATACTATTCAAAGCATGTAATTTGTGTTTGGAGTTAAGATAGCCGAAACTTTATCTTCAGGTGGAGGTATATGCTACACAAACTATAGCTTGAAAGACCCTACCTTCACTTATATATAATTTAACTTTGATGGGTTGTTTAGCTTTGGGCTTATCTAAACTCTTATCTTTGTTTATAAATGGGTGTTTTCTTCTCATTTTCTAAAGTTTAGAGAAAAGAGATTGGATTGGATTTCAGATAACTCCACATATCCCAACTACAAAATGAATTCTCAAATGGTGCATGGTTTGGAAATAAGAGTTAAGGTTAAATAACTCGACGGAACTCTGGTTATGCTAACTTAATTCCTAAGCCAAACACTCCCCAAGTAGATAGATAGCAGCATCTTATGATAACCTAGCTATGGCATGGCTCATATATATTATAAGGTAATGATGTAAATTTTCATCCTTCTATCATATCTTGAATTTTCATCCATGTATCATTTATTGCCTCACTAACCTCTTCGGACACTTGTTTCCTCTAGTATTCATAAATGGCCAAGTCTGCAAGGACCCAAAGCTAGCCACAGCGGTGGACTTTTTCTTCTTCGGACTTGACAAGCCGGACAACACCGCGAACCGGTCGGGTCCAATGTGACCCTAGTCAACGCTGCAGCCTTACCCGGTCTCAACACCCTTGTTAAATCTATTGCGCGAGCCGATTTCGCTCCCTATGGCCTCATCCCTCCTCATACTCACCCTCGTGCTACCGAGGTCCTTACAGTGATCGAAGGCACGCTGCATGTTGGATTTGTTACCTCCAACCCTAACAAATTGTTCCTAAAGACACTTCACAAAGGACACGTGTTTGTGTTTCCTATTGGTCTGATTCACTTCCAATTCAATGGCGGTGATGTGCCAGCTGTTGCTATTGCCGGTTTCAATAGCTAAAATCCTGATGTGATCACTATAGCCAATGCTGTTTTCGGGTCTAATGCTAGAATTCCAATCGATGTTTTGAAGAAGGCTTTTCAGGTCGATGAAAAGGTGATTGAAGAGCTCATGGCTCAGTTCAATTAGAGAAAATGGAGGGAAGAATTCATATAAATAAGGCGAAAGTATTTGTGTTTTGGCATAATTTATGTGCTTTTTTTAATTTTCAGCGTGCAAATGTTTGTTGTGTTGATACTTGCATATATGCAATAAATTGAGTGTTGTAAAGGAAAATGGACTTAAAAGTGATTGAATAATATGCAAAGTCAAAAGGGACGATTTGGTTTGATTTGTTTATTACTTAATGCCAGTCTAATACACTAATGCAATAAGGGGTTGCCCCTACGGATTTATCCGTTGGGGAAAACCACTGCCCCTACGACTATGGTCGTAGGGACATAAAAATCCCCCGTAGATGTAACGGCCGCAAGTGTAAGTCTTCGTCCTGAACATATCCTTACGGAGTAATAATTGCCCCTACGTCTTAATCCGTAAGGACGCGTATCCCTATGGATTATTCCGTAGGGCCTGTTAAATATTTTAATTTATTGGTTTATAAAATAAAATACTTGCCCCTACGGATGAATTGGTAGGGCTTGATTAGTGCCCCTACGGATACGTCCGTAGGTCCAGATAAATGCCCTACGGATAAATTCTTAGAACTGAGTCCATAAGGACAAAATATCAGGTATCCTGATATTTTATCCCTATGGCTAAATGTGTAGGGGCAAATATTGCACCTACGGATTAATCCATAGGTGCAATAGATGACCCTACGGATTAATCCGTAAAGATAAAATATCAGGGTTTTTTTTAAAAGGGGCTACTGTTTTTCGCCCGACCTGTGCACAATAATATGTACATCATATAACCAAATATAGAAATATTCATTATCAACATCTCACGCATAATATATAAAAGAAATAAACAAATAGAATACGATATTAATCTAAATCATCGTGAACAATCAAGCAATCACCAATATCGTCCAAAATATATACAATATGTATCAAGCATGTACATACATCCTAAAAAATATAAAAAAGCTACCCTAGCTCGGTCTAGCTCCTCCACCTCTGATAAACGCCATAATCTGACGCATCTGCTCCTTGGTGCAGCCCTGAGTCGTCAAAAACTCGACCAATGAAGGAGCGGACTTTGCGGAAGTCTGAGCGGGCTATGGAGCTGCAGGAGTGGTTTGCGCAACAACGGCCGAGATAGTGGCTTGCGGAGCCACAGCCGATGGAGAAGCATGTGGAGCCGCATCCGAAATAGCCTGTCGCATCTGTTAAATTTTGTGGGTAATAAACGAGTAAGAACATTGTATTAGGTTTTAGTCGAGTCCGTATCATTATCAGGTTATTACGAAACCCCAATCTAAGACTACTTAGGGACTTAGGTCTCGTTTGGGTATCTAGTTTGGAAAATTGTAGTTTATTTTAATTAAATAGTTTTATGTAAGTATGATTAATCAAAGGCAAGTCTACAACCAAATAAACTCAGGCTACTAATAAAACGTGTGATATGTGCTATAGCGTGTAAAACGTTGAAAATTTTAAGGAAACAAATTTTTGTACATTTCGTGATTCTCGTATGCTATAACAAGCATAACATTGAAAAGCACAAAAAATTTGAAATTTTTAAAATTTTCACGATATTCGTATGTTATATAACAAGAAAAAAAATGAAAAGCTGAAATAAAAAAGCAAAAGTATTTGCAAGTTAATCATTTATATATTCTATATATAAAGTTCATATATATGAGATATTCCTACTTATAAATCATATAACAATGAACGTATAGAATCAATATAATATTTCTTGACTTTGGATTTCGTAAGCGTGCATTGCACGGAAGCCCTTGCTAATCTTTTAGAAAAGCATAAGGCCCTGTTTGGGAAAGGAGTTAATTTTTTTAAACTTCTGATGATGCTCGATATCGGTGATCTCCCAGATTGTGACACGTGCCAGATGACGTGTCCCGAAGCTTGCAAGAAATAACCAAGAACGGTACATCGGAAGAATACCCCGGGTCTGCGACCCATAGACGTGGCCGACCATCTGTGACTGTCCACACTACTCATATGCATGTTTTACAAACAACCGTTGGCTCGCTTCCGAGCCCCCTGCACAATTGGCCTTCTCGGCCCTCTCAGCTTGCCTCCGGGCTATCACAGAACCAAGATACCTCGGTCTCTCGCTCATCCCCGAGCCTCCCGCCGAGCTCATGTTCCTCGGTCTCACCATCCGACCCGCAGCGCTGATCACAGGCACCTTCGCCACGACTCCGCGAATCTCGCCATGCACGAGATATTCGTCGCCCGCAATCCCGCGTTCCATGCCATCACGATCCCCATTAACGAGCCTGTGTCACGCCCCGCTTCCCAAAATACGGAATACGAGGGGTTGACAAGGCCAGCCATGCTCCTACGATCAAGGAAATATCCTGCCGTAGTCACACTTCGGCTTCTAGCTTTACATGGTAATCAGTAAAGAACGCACAGGTAATGAGAAATGCAGTAACTGAAACAAAACAAATACAAAGAACTGACCTGATGGAGGTACAAAGAGTATGTCTCTAGATAGCCGATCAAGATATTCCGCGATGTACGTCTGGTCCTGGTCCAGGCTAGATCTACTCCTCACTCTGAGCATGCATACTCAGGTCGTCAGAGCGACACGATAACAATATAAACATAGGTGTAAGTGATAACTCGTACAGGAATGTTGGATATATAACAGTAAATCAAGATAGTAGAGGTATGGACATGAAGTAACCAATGCAGTGTCCAAAGGCTCAGGTGAACCGTAAAAATAGTATGTCAGGTATGTCAATACAATAAGGAATGCATGTCAATGTCACTACCTCTATCAGTCTCTAAGTCTCACTGTACAGGTCACTAAGCCTATCGTCAGTCCAAGTGTGAGAGTCAACCACTCGCGAGTGTCCTCCATCCAAGGGTAGGACCCAAGGGCAAGGGACTACGAGCCCAAAATATAACTCACGGTAATAATCATGTACCCTGTAAATCTCCATATATCTCCATATATATAAGCCGGCATAGGACTCCCGAGATTCTGTTGAACTCACACTCAGACTACCCCACACCCCGTGGTCTACATCAAACGCCAACCATAGCCTCAAATACCGGTCGGTCTATGACAAGTCTGTGCGAGAACTGGAGTCAGGATCTCCATCAAGCACGTCCCGACTGATACCCAAGATAAATGGGCAGTGTCTGGTGCCTTATCTGTGACACCCATGCAAGAGCTTCCATAAGTGTCCCATACCACTTATAGTCACACTTACACGCTTCCCACAGACGTCGACAATGCAATAGAATAATAGGGTTCACTGATTGTGTACAAGTACGTATCACTTTCACTTATTCACTCATGCACGAACACTAACGTACTTGCCATAATCACCACTAATATCTAACACTGGATAATACACATGATCCCTAGGCTAACAATGCAATGACATATACATATGATGTGATGAGAAAACAGTATGTAAGGCAGGATTAAGATATCATATGTCGGTATCCTACCACTTGCATAATTTATCATAAATAATATATGCCAAAATTTAGCAAAACAATGAACAGGGGATAAGTATATGTGTGATTATCTATCCAGCGAATTTGGTTTCACGTCAATCGGGTTTCAGGATCACTAGATATGGCCATTTCATTTGAAGCGTTCACTGCTGGAAATCCGGTTTCTGAATCGGAAGTCCGTTTCACAACGCATTTTAATCCCAGTTGGGATCATATTTTAACGATGCTACAGTTGAATGAAATCTAGGGTTTTCAATAAGGTTTTCAACTCAACATACGGGTTCTCAATCGTGTCTGTACGTCAGGAGTTATACACTATTCAACAGTGGGGTGTCCGTTCTGGTTCTGTTTGGGACTGCTAGACGTCCTGATCCTTTAAATTGCATTTAAATAGTAAACGATGATGAAACAGGGTGAAATCACTTGAGTTATCTAGCTAACAGATTCACCTTTAATAAACTGTAGAGTTACGCAAACATACGAGTTCAGGAAACGAGGTGGTACACATTACGGGACAGCACACAGTAACCAGAGTCACTCTAGACTGTAGTCCAGAGTCGCACTCCGACCCAATTATCGTCACAAAATCAGTACAGAAACTAATAGAAATTTGCATAGGATTACAGTTCGTCGAGTCGGCTTTGATTTGAGTCCTTGAACGCAACATTCTAGTATGTACATAATTTATGGTGATTTTAACGGTTTTCAGATGCGAGAAAATCCCAGTTTTACGGATGTATTTGGGGGTATTCGTTTTAGTCATTAGCAGTCGTATTTTCCTGTGAGATTCATACAAGATATTCATTATCACACGGGCCAGCATAGGAAATCCAATTACGTCAAATTAGATGAATATTTTCATTGGGATCATGTATCGAACAGGTATGTCATATAGTGTATCGGAAATTGTAAATTTGTAAGTTATACGATTTAAGTTTGTAACACGAATAGATTAGTATGTAGCAAGTAAAATACTTGCCTGAGACGATGTGTCGATGGTGCCGCAGTGATGATGACTTCGATGGCATGCACGGTCAACAACGACGAGGGTTTTGCCTTGGGCTTGAACTTGGCCTTGGATTGAGCTTTGTGCAATGGCTCAACGGCGACGATGGGCTCGGGCTTGAATGCTGGAATTGGCTTGGTCTGAAGGTCGGCTGCTCGAGCTTCAGAGGAGGTGAGCGAAGCGATGGGTGGCCGAAGCTTGGAGGTTGGGCCGGCAAGGGAAGGCTCAGGTTGAGTCGTGAGGAAGGAGGGAGAAAAGGTTGGAGATGCTGGTGCTCACGGAGGTGTGGTGAGCAAGGGTTGCCGTTGGCGAGGTAGCCGGCGGTCGACGACGATGGTCGGCGGTGCTCAAGTCGAGGGTTGAAGGCTGGAGTTGAGCTCGGAAAGATGGGTTGCAACTACGAGGTGCTCGGGAGGGAGATGACGAGAGAGTTTGAGAGAGTGAACGCCGACGATGTGGGATGCGGTGGCCGGAGGAGGTGGATGGCAAGGAAGGAGCTCGAGTTGGAGGTGAAGGGAAGCTCAGGGGTTGGGTGGAGGACGTGGAGAGCAGCAGCTGGAGGCGGGGAGGTTACGATGGTGAGGGGTGACTGTTGGTAAACACCGATGGTGTAGGCGGTGGCTGGCACGCAGTGGGTGGCAGCGGGTGTTTGGGGGGGATGTTGCGACGGTGGTGTAGGCGAGGTGGGGAGGAGGTTGGCTCGGGTGCAGGCGAGGTGATGGGTGCGTCGGTGATGGCAGCGGTGGGGCGAGCGCGGTCGTGGCCTCATGGTAGGGAGCGGGAACGGAGAAAATGTGAGAAAGAGAGGGAGAGTGTGAGGGAGAGAGAGTGTGTAACGTGGGGGAGAGAGAGAATACATGAGAATTAAAGAAATTTTAAAGAAGAGAGAGAGGGGGTGAGTAACGTGAGTGATAGGGAGAGAGGTTTAAGGGGGAGAGAGAGAGAACGTATGTGTGTGAGAAAGAGAGGAGAGAGAAAGAGAGAGAGAACGTGGGTGAGATGAAAGAGGGGGAAACGTGAATGTGGAAATTAATTAAAAATAATTAAATGAAATTATAAAAAGAGTGTGAACTGAATAGAGAGAGAGGGAATAGAATGAATGAGAATTAATTGGTGATTAATAGGATTTTAAAAGGGATTAATGGGGGAAATTAATTGGGATTAAATAGGCATTAATTTGGTGGTTTAATAGGAATTTATAGAGGAGATTTGGGTTTGAATTTGAAGGGATTTAAAAGAAATGAGGTGGGATAATTGTTATTTTAATGGGCTGGGGAGGGAAAAATGGGTTCGGGCCAAGGGATAAAATAGTAAGGAAAAAGAAAGGGGCCGGGCTTGGGATTTTAAGTGAATGAGAAAAGGATTAGAGGAGTGGGCTGGCTCTGGGCTTGGGGAAAGTAACGGCTGGGCTAAAATTGAAAAAGAAATGGGATAATAAAAGAGGAAGGGAATGAGGGTTTGGGTTAGGGAAAATTAAAAGATATGAGATTAGATTAGGATTTGGATTTTTAGAATAATACAAATAATAATTATAAAATAAATAAATTTTGAGAGTGACAAAAATACGGATATTGGTATTCAAAAGGACTGGGTATTAAATCATACCACCCTTACAAAAATTTCGTCCTCGAAATTTAAAATAAACGATAAGTTATAAAATCATAAGAGAAAGTTACTATATCGCAAACTAACACATAATGATTTACTTGAAATAGGTGGATGAAGAAATTTGAAGGTTTATATATGTATACAAATAATACAACTAAAAGAATAGGTTTAAATAAGTATAAGGTAGAAATCAATTATTAGGGAAACCCATATGTACAAAAATAGAATAGCAATAACGAATAATAAGCTTCGAGGCGTGCTGGATAAAATCGAAATCCTAAACTTGTGCACACCTCGCATATCAAAGGTAGCGCAGCTAAAATAATAAGTATAAGACATAACCATTTATAATAGTAACCATAAGCACAATACCCGGAAATAAAGTAACAACAATAAAATAATGAAGGAATTGTCGATAGGTTAAAACATTTTAGAATAACGTATCAATCAACCAATTTTAACATAACCTTGAAAACCATAAGGTGAAAATGAGAAACATAGCACAAAATAATAGGCGCAATATATGGTTGCGCTACCGAGAAATGGGAAGAATAGTAGTGTACTAAAAATGCATAAAACAGAAGTAGTCAATATCACGCACTTTTCGATAAATACAAAATAACGAAAACTAAATTTTCGAATAACGATGCCCTAAATGTAACTAGGATAACAGGAAATGGCACAAAAATGTATAGGCTAGCTAGGGTAGGGATTACAATGGAGTATGGCTCACTCAAAAGGTCGGAGTGTGACGACTTTAGACTGGAGGTCGAAGAGGTTGGGGTCGGGTCAGCCTAGGGTGCAAGGGTGAACAGTCAGGGATCTCAGGAGAAAATAAATGTATAAAGAAACAGCCAAGCATCATATGAACCAAGAAGATCAACATATTAGCGAACTCAGCCAATTTTATTTCATTCTAGAAAATTCGAAACAAAGCACTCTCGAAAAGTAACAGATGGCCCTAAACTATACATAGGTTTATTTGGCCAGAGAAGACAACAGCTAAAATCCCGTCAGTCGCGGTTGTGGAGGTTCAGCAGATTACGGTAGGCTCGCGCGCTCAGGTAGGGACGTCCATTTCCATTGCGCCTCGCAGGGACCGCCATTGGGAGTTCTTCCACCGCAGGGTCTTGTTCTTCTGGTCCTTCTTCCTCGGCTAGAGCTTCTTCATCGAGGCCTGCTTCCATGTGATTCTCTCCTTCTAGATCCTTTTCCATGGGATTTTCCTCTACTGGATTTTCTTCTATCGGGCCTTCCTCGGGATCTTCCTCTATCGGTTCTCTTCAGGGTCTCCTTCCTCCTCGTCGGAATCGCCGATCATGTCAACCTCTGGGGCGGCGGCTCCTTCGTCCTCGGAATCGCTGTTTCCGAAAATGACCTGGGGCCGTTGATCTCATCGTCAGAATTCGCCGGTATGCGGTCTAAGGAAACGCAGGACTGTGCATCCTCATCTAGATGCGGCGCTGCTCCAGGATGGGCCATGGCCTGAAAAGAAAGAGTTATGATCAGACAGTGGAACATATTAGGAAAAATCAAGGATACGGAGTACAAGAAAAATATGCGGTAAGCAAGGATTGAAAACAAAATCTAGAATACTGATGCAACGAATGGTATAAGTAAACTGAGGGGGAAAAGAGACGATACATACATCACAACTCAGGATTTTATTACATTCAGCCAAAAGTTTAACGGATACAAGATCTCAAATGAAAAGAGAAATATTTACAAGTGACAACATTTTATAAATAATGGAAAATGTGATAACTCTTCTTCGATTACTAGACCGCTGCATTCTCGTCACGCGAGTTGAATCCTGCGCTGAGTCCGTCCTATCCTCGAAGTTCGAACTACGCAATAATCATCACTTGGCAGAAGTAAGGAGTGTGGACGAGTCTCCTCCTTGTAGCTCCTTCCTTTTAGGACAACCGTTGATAAGATGTTCGCTGGATCCGCAAATCAGGCATTTCCCCTGGGTACGGCGACAATCCCTCTGAAGATGTCCTGGCCTCCTGCAGTACCCAACAAACATTGGGTCTTCTGCTGCTTCTGTCGCGGGGGAACAAATGGGCGGTTCATCTTCCCCTCTTTTCCTCGTCTAACAGGGATCCCTTTACAATTGGAGACTTCTGATGGTGCCTGATTCACTTGCCTTCTCAGTCCTTCAGCTAACAGGTCGTTCGTTCGCTCCTGGACTTCCTTCAGATTTTGCAGTACAGTCAGGATCTCGACGGTCATATTCTGGGGAGTGGAGATAGAGGAAGAGTCGTTCGAAAAACATGGTCCTGAAACAACAATTTTGAGGACGATATAAGACACAAGCTATAAGAATTAAAATATAATATGGATTGGGCAAGGAATCAAGAACATCGGGCGTGATGAAATTCATTACAAGTGGAAATCAACTGTAGGGCTCTAAGTCACTTAAACCAAGTACAGTATTGTAACTATGAGGTAGTTCACAATTACAACCACGTCACTCTGCCAAATCGCCCGAAACCCTAGCGGATGGATAGCATAATACACAATGTGAATAAGGATTAAGAATAACAAGTTTGCAATTTAGATCGATGGATGTCTTAGATTGTCAAGCTCTACACGGAAAACTGCAATCCCAATCGAAGCTAAACCTGGCTCTGATACCAGCAAAACTATGTCACGCCCCGCTTCCCAAAATACGGAATACGAGGGGTTGACAAGGCCAGCCATACTCCTACGATCAAGGAAATATCCTGCCGTAGTCACACTTCGGCTTCTAGCTTTACGTGGTAATCAGTAAAGAACGCACAGGTAATGAGAAATGCAGTAACTAAAACAAAACAAATACAAAGAACTGACCTGATGGAGGTACAAAGAGTATGTCTCTAGATAGCCGATCAAGATATTTCGCGATGTACTTCTGGTCCTCGTCCAGGCTAGGTCTACTCCTCACTCTGAGCATGCATACTCAGGTCGTAAGAGCGACACGATAACAATATAAACATAGGTGCAAGTGATAACTCGTACAGGAATGTTGGATATATAACAGTAAATCAAGATAGTAGAGGTATGAACATGAAGTAACCAATGCAGTGTCTAAAGGCTCAGGTGAACCATAAAAATAGTATGTCAGGTATGTCAATATAATGAGTAATGCATGTCAATGTCACTACCTCTATCAGTCTCTAAGTCTCACTGTACAGGTCACTAAGCGTATCGTCAGTCTAAGTGTGAGAGTCAACCACTCGCGAGTGTCCTCCATCCAAGGGTAGGACCCAAGGGAAAGGGACCACAGGCCCAAAATATAACTCACGGTAATAATCATGTACCATGTAAATCTCTATATATCTCTATATATATAAGCCGGCATGGGACTCCCGAGATTCTGTTGAACTCATACTCAGACTACCCCATACCCCATGGTCTACATCAAACGCCAACCATAACCTCAAATACCATTCGGTCTATGACAAGTCTGCACGAGAACTGGAGACAGGATCTCCATCAAGCACGTCCCGACCGATACCCAAGATAAATGGGCAGTGTCTGGTGCCTTATCTGTGACACCCATGCAAGAGCTTCCATAAGTGTCCCATACCACTTATAGTCACACTTACACGCGTCCCACAGACGTCGCCAATGCAATAGAATAATAGGGTTCACTGATTGTGTACAAGTACATGTCACTTTCACTTATCCACTCATGCACGAACACTAACGTACTTGCCACAATCACCACTAATACCTAACACTGGGTAATACACATGATCCCTAGGCTAACAATGCAATGACATATACATATGATGTGATGAGAAAACAGTATATAAGGCAGGATTAAGATATCATATGTCGGTATCCTACCACTTGCATAATTTGTCATAAATAATATATGCCAAAATTTAGCGAAACAATGAACAGGGGATAAGTAGTATGTGTGATTATCTATCCATAGAATTTGGTTTCACGTCAATCGGGTTTCAGGATCACTAGATATGGCCATTCATTTTAAGCGTTCACTACTGGAAATCCGGTTTCTGAATCGGAAGTCCGTTTCACAACACATTTTAATACCAGTTGGGATCAGATTTTTAGCGATGCTATAGTTGAATGAAATATAGGGTTTTCAATAAGGTTTTCAACACAATAGACGGATTCTCAATCGTGTCTGTACGTCAGGAGTTATACACTATTCAACAGTGGGGTGTCCGTTCTGGTTCTGTTTGGGACTGCTAGACATCCTGATCCTTTAAATTGCATTTTAAATAGTAAACGATGATGAAACAGGGTGAAATTACTTGTGTTATCTAGTTAACAGATTCATCTTTAATAAACTGTAGAGTTTCGCAACATACGAGTTCAGGAAATGAGGTGGTACACATTATGGGACAGCACACAGTAACCAGAGTCGCTCTAGACTGCAGTCCAGAGTCGCACTCCGACCCAATTATCGTCTCAACATCAGTACATAAACCCATAGAAATTTGCATAGGATTACAGTTCGTCGAGTCGGCTTTGATTTGAGCTCTCGAACGCAACATTCCAGTATGTACATAATTTATGGTGATTTTAACGATTTTCAGACGCGAGAAAATCCCAGTTTTACGGATGTATTTGGGGGTATTCGTTTTAGTCATTAACAGTCGTATTTTCCTGTGAGATTCATATAAGATATTCATTATCACACGGGTCAGCAAAGGAAATCCAATTCCGTCAAATTATATGAATATTTTCATTGGGATCATGTATCGAACAGGTATGTCATATAATGTATCGGAAATTGTAAATTTGTAAGTTATACGATTTGAGTTTGTAACACGAATAGATTAGCATGTAGCAAGTAAAATACTTGCCTGAGACGATGTGTCGATGGTGCCGCAATGGTGATGACTTCGATGGCATGCACGGCAACAACGACGAGGGTTTTGCCTTGGGCTTGAACTTGGCCTTGGATTGAGCTTTGTGCAATGGCTCAGCGGCGACGATGGGCTCCGGCTTGGATGCTGGAATTGGCATGGTCTGAAGGTCGGCTGTTCGAGCTTCAGAGGAGGAGAGCGCAGCGACGGGTTGCCGAAGCTTGGAGGTTGGGCCGGCAAGGGAAGGCTCAGGTTGAGTCGTGAGGAAGGAGAGAGAAAAGGTTGGAGATGCTGGGGCTCCTGGAGGTGTGGTGAGCAAGGGGCTGCCGTTGGCGAGGTAGCCGGTGGTCGACGACGATGGTCGGCGGTGCTCAAGTCGAGGGTTGAAGGCTGGAGTTGAGCTCGGCAAGATGGGTTGCAACTACGAGGTGCTCGGGAGGGAGATGACGAGAGAGTTTGAGAGGGCGAACGCCGACGATGTGGGATGCGGTGGCCGGAGGAGGTGGATGGTAAGGAAGGAGCTCGAGTTGGAGGTGAAGGGAAGCTCAGGGGTCGGGTGGAGGACGTGGAGAGCAGCAGTTGGAGGTGGGGAGGTCACGATGGCGAGGGGTGACGGTTGGTGAACACCGATGGTGTAGGCGGTGGCTGGCACGCAGTGGGTGGCAGCGGGTGTTTGGGGGGATGTTGCGACGGTGGTGCAGGCGAGGTGGGGAGGAGGTTGGCTCGGGGTGCAGGCGAGGTGATGGGTGCGTCGGTGATGGCAGCGGTGGGGCGAGCACGGTCATGGCCTTGAGGTTGGGAGCGGGAACGGAGAAAATGATTGAAAGAGAGGGAGAGTGTGAGGGGGAGAGAGAGAGAGTGTAACGTGGGAGAGAGAGAGAGAGAATACGTGAGAATTAAAGAAATTTTAAAGAAGTGAGAGAGAGGGTGAGTAACGTGAGTGATAGGGGGAGAGGTTTAAGGGGGAGAGAGAGAGAACGTGTGTGTGAGAGAAAGAGAGGAGAGAGAAAGAGAGAACGCGGGTGAGATGAGAGAGGGGGAAACGCGAATGGGGAAATTAATTTAAAATAATTAAATGAAATTATAAAAAGAGTGTGAACTGAATAGAGAGAGGGAATAGAATGAATGAGAATTAAGTGGTGATTAATAGGATTTTAAAAGGGATTAATAGGGGAAATTAATTGGGATTAAAGAGGCATTAATTTGGTGGTTTAATAGGAATTTATAGAGGAGATTTGGGTTTGGATTTGAAGGGATTTAAAAGAAATGAGGTGGGATAATTGTTATTTTAATGGGTTGGGGAGGGAAAAATGGGCTCGGGCCAAGGGATAAAATAGTAGGGAAAAAGAAAAGGGCCGGGCGTGGGATTTTAAGTGAATGGGAAAAGGATTAGAGGAGTGGGCTGGCTCTGGGCTTGGGGAAAGTAACGGCTGGGCTAAAATTGAAAAAGAAAGGGGATAATAAAAGAGGAAGGGAATGAGGGTTTGGGTTAGGGAAAATTAAAAGATATGATATTAGATTAGGATTTGGGTTTTTAGAATGATACAAATAATAATTATAAAATAAATAAATTTTGAGAGTGACAAAAATACGGATATTGGTATTCAAAAGGACTGTGTATTACAGCCTGTCTCATCATTAATGCGGGATCCCTCCTATCACGCGGGCGTGATGCCAGGGGCGTAACGGCCGACGTGATTCTTGCGCCCGCCTGCCCATTGCTGCCACTATATAAACCCCTCTTTCAGACGGTTCAAGTAAGTCATTCTTTCCTCACTAGGCCGTTACTCTGCTCAAATATCCGGTCTAACTTGATCGTCAGAGGGTCCTCGGTGGCACAACCACCCCGGGACTTCCTTGCAAGTAGCTCGGTCTAAACACCTCAAACCCATTGAGATCCACATGCTTCAGGAGGCCACCTCCAACTCAATCTCAGCCGTCCATCGTCGCCAACAGCAGATCTACGGAAGGTAACATCTGAGCGTGATCCGATATCCGTCAGCCGGCGCCGTCTGTGGAAAGCTTTTGATTCCACTCAACAAAGTTCATCTTCCGATCTCAACTCAATGGCGAGCGATCACCGCGACGATCCAAGCACTAGCCGCTGCCTCCCCCACAATGGAGGCGCGGATGAATCTCCTCCCCGAACGCCATCAACACCCTAGCCGCCCGGATAGATCGACCCGCGTCCGTCGTGGATGCGCTCGTCCGTATCCAAACGGCAGGATAAGCTCCCCAGGTCGCCGCTCCCCCACCTTGGGACCGGGACCCCTACAGAGGGAGAGAAGACTTTTCTCGTGTCAGCACTGTCGACCACCATCTCGCTACCTCCCACGGCCGCAAATCTCCTGGGCCAACATATTCTATGACCCGCTGGGCGCCCCACGGTTCAACACCGAGGTCCGTCGCTGGAGCGCCTCGTCCCGAGCCCCAACGCGCCCCTATCCCTCCCGAGGAGGTGTCGGTCAGCTCGCCTGTGCCTACGAATGAACAACACCCCCTCCCTCGACGGGGTCGCGCGGACGGGACTCGTCACGACAGCTCGAAGACCACCTCGCCAGGGGACCTAAAGAACCTCATCGAAAGGAATTAGGGCCCATCAAAAATCATGGTCACGTCGACAGGGGGTACGTCGAGTACCTATGGGACCCAGCACCCCACGCCGGCCGTGGAGGCCAACAGCCATCTGAGGAAGAAGTCCAGAGAGACTGAGCCGATCATTTTTGACGATGGGGACCTCCATGGCATATCCCTGCCCCACAACGACCCTCTGGTGATTACGGCTCGGGTCTACCAATACGAGGTGCATAGGATACTGGTCGACTTGGGAAGCTCGGCGGACATTCTCTTCTACGACTGCTTTCTGCGCATGGGGCTCACCCCGGCAGACCTAAGGCCGACCTTCCACATCCTTTCAGGATTCACCAACCACTCCATTCCGACGGAAGGGGTAATCACTTTGCAGTTTAACGTCGGGGAGGCCGGCCGTACACGAACAGTGCCTGTGGAATTCATCGTAGCAAGAATCCCATCGGTCTACAACATCCTCCTCAGCCGCCCAACGCTGAACTCCCTTTGGGCCCAGATATCGACCTACCATTTGGAGATGAAGTTCCTTCTCGACTAGGGCGGGATAGGTCGGGTCTATGGAGACCAGCGAATTGCAAAGGTTTGATTCACCGCAACATCTTCGTCTGAGCGGCCAATCGACGATGTCAAGGGCGAAGGTGACATCAGGGGTTCTCCGGACACTCAAGACGAGCAAAAAGAGGTCCGAGGGACCCCGGTGGAGCCTCTAACAAAGGTCCCCCTCGTAGAAGGGGGCGACGAAAAAATCGTTCAGATCAGGTCACTTCTGACAGGAACTCAGCGAGATGACCTGGTCCATTTCCTCAGAAATAACTCCGACGTGTTCGCCTGGGTGCCTGCTGATATGCCTGGGATCGACCCCAAAATCTTATCTCACAAGCTCGGAGTAGATCCTACGGCCCGATCCGTCAGGCAGAAAAAGCGAAGTTTCGCCCCGGTCAAACAGAAGTATATCGAGGACGAAGTAGATCGACTCCTCGCCGCCAACTTCATTCGGAATGTGCCCTATTCAAAGTGGTTGGCGAACGTAGTTCAGATTAAAAGTCCAGCAGGAAGTAACGCATGTGCGTCGACTTCACCGAATTCAACAAGCCCTGCCCCAAAGACAACTATCCCCTCCCTCGGATAGATCAGCTCGTCGACGGCTCGGTAGGTCACGAGCTATTGAGCTTCATGGATGCCTTTTCCGGCTACAATCAGATTCGTCTGAATCCGGCAGACGAAGATCTCACCACATTCACAACGGACCGGGAGGTATACTGCTACAAGATGATGCCCTTCAGCCTCAAAAACGTCGGAGCTACGTACCAACGATTGGTCAACCGCATGTTCAAGCCACGGATCAGTAGGAACATGGAAGTTTACATCGACGATATGCTCGTCAAATCAGTGTCGTCGGTCGACCACGCCAAGGACCTGGGCAAGGCCTTCGAAGTGCTCCGCAAGTTCAAGATGAAACTGAACCCTGCCAAGTGCGCATTCAGGGTCACCGGGGGAAAGTTCCTCGGTTTCATGGCCACTCACCGCGGAATCGAGGTTAACCCAGAGAAAATCGATGCTATCCTCAACATGGCCGCACCCAAGACTAACGTCGAGATCATGCGACTGACAGGGCGAGTAGCCGCTCTTAGCCATTTCATGTTGAGGTCTGGGGAGAAGTGCCTCCCGTTCTTGAAAGCTCTAAGGAAGATCCCAAGGTTCGAGTGGTCAGAGGAGTGCCAGACCGCCTTCGACCAATTAAAGAGGCACCTTGCAACACCACTGCTGCTCACCCGACCAGTTAAAGGAGACGAGCTATCACTGTATCTGACGGTATCCGACCAAGCAGCGGGATCAATACTATGTGAGCCACGTCTTCAAAGACGCATAAACGAGGTATCCAGCCATAGAGAAGATCGTCTTGGCACTCATTGTGGCCTCATGGTAGCTACGACACTACTTCCAGGTGCACACCATCCTCGTTCTTACCGAGCACCTGCTGGGGGCTATTCTCGCCTCACCCGAATCCTCGGGCCGCTTAGAGAAGTGGAGGTGGGAGTTATCCCAGTTTGACATAAAATACCGCCCGAGGCAGGCCATCAAAGCACAAGCCTTGGTCGATTTTATCGTCGAGTGAACCATCCCCAGTAAGGAACCGGAGTCCACGCCGACCTCGCGGCTCAACCCTCGATCGAGGGGAAGCCCATCTCAGTCCCTGAGTGGATCATTTACGTCGACGGGTCCTCGACTGAGGAAGGCAGTGGTGCCGGCCTCATCATTCGAGGCCCGAACGAGGCAGAAATGGAGTATTCTCTGAAGCTCGGGTTCAAGGCCTTAAATAACGCGGTAGAATACGAGGCGCTGCTGGCTAGACTGCGCATGGCCTCCGGGCTGAGGATGAAAACAATTCGGATCCGCAGTGACTCAGCCCTAGTCGTTGGCCAAGTGAATGGCCATTTCGAGGCTCGGGAGCTTCTAATGGTGAAGTATCTGGCTGAAATAAGAAGACTTTGAAAGAACTTCGATGAAGTCCAAGTAGAGCAAATACCCAGATAGCTCAATGCCCAAGCCGATGCCTTGAGTAAGCTGGCTTCGTCCTACTCGACCAACAACAAGCGATCTATCCTCTTCGAGATCTTGCCATAGGCCCAGCGTGGAAGATGGGGCGACAATGCTTCATGTGTATACAGCCCAGGAAGAAGACCGGGACTGGAGGAAGCCCCTCATAAAATTCCTAAGGGAAGGTACGCTTTAAGAAGATCGGGGAGCAGCCCACCGTCTCCGAGCCAAAGCCCGTCACTTCGTCTGGAGCAACGTAGACCTCTACAAGAAGTCATTCACTCAGCCCCTGCTCCGGTGCGTCGACCCCCACAAAGCTGACTACGTTTTCCGTGAAATCCATGAAGGGGTCGGCGGCGCACACCAAGGGGCCCGCACCGTAATCCAGAAGGCATTGCTCTAGGGGTACTACTGGCCAACTATTCACCAAGACGCCCAGATGCTCGTCAGGAAATGCAAAAGTTGCCAACTCCACGGAAGCATACCTCGCCTTCCGGCTACCGAGCTGACCGCCCTAACCTCCCCGTGGCCATTTTCTTAGTGGGGAATGGACATGATAGGCCAATTCCCTACCGTTACGGGTGGGTACAAGTATGTCCTCGTCACAGTAGATTACTTCACGAAGTGGATTGAGGCCATCCCCATTAGGAAACCGGATGCCACCATGATTATCAAGTTCTTACAAAATAATATGATACTCCGGTTCGGCATCCCGAGGTGTATCATCCCGACCACGGGACAAACTTCGAGAACGAGAAAGAGAAGGAATTCGGCAATGAGTATCGTATCCTCATGAAGTTTGCCGCAGTCGCACATCCCTAATGCAACGGGCAAGCAGAAGTCTCTAATCAGGACTCCTCCGAGGTCTCCGGACCCGCAGGACTCTAAAGTAGTTGAGTCGAGGAATTACCCCGGGTCTTATGGGCCCTGCGCATGTCAAAGAAGACCCCGATCGGGGAAACCCCTTTCAGCCTCTGCAACGGGACCGATGTAATGGTCCCGGCGAAGATTGGGCTACCCAGTCACCGGGTTGAACACTTTGACGATGAAGCAAACACCACGGCCCTCCAGACCAACCTAGACATCTTGTTGGAGAAACGAGACTGGGCTCAGATCTGCCGCCTATCAGTAGCAAACCGCCCGATACTACAACGCGCGAGTCAAGCGTCGCTTCTTCAAGACCGGAGACATGTTCCTGAGGAGAAACGAGTTCGTTGATCAAGGCACGCTGCATAAGTTTTCTCCGAGATGGGACGGTCCTTTCCTCGTCTCCGAGGTCCTTTCCGGCGGAGCCTACCACTTGCAAGACGCGGACGGGCGCAAGTTTCCACGGCCTTACAACGCTGAGAAGCTCAAGCTGTACCAGTGAGGGGAATATCTACGAGTGTATTTTTTCTTTCCCAAGGACAATGTAAACTTTTGTAAAGTTTTTTTCTATTCAAATAACAAGAAGGGAACGCCAGAACATTGCAAAAAGAAGAATCTTATTCATTCAAAAGGGTACTATGGGCTCCTTAGCCTTATAGAAAAAGATAAAGTTACAACAGAGGTGGAACGGGATCAAGGAGGTACTCCTGGTGATACTCAGAGTAGATTTCCGTTAGCCGGGCCCTAGCCGCTACAGCTCGCTCCTGCCGACGCTGCACACGGACCCGGGACGCCACAGAAGCACCCGACGCTCCACCCTCTGAGCCTAGGCCCACGATGTACCTCATCTTGAAACACTCTAGAATGAGAGCCAAGGATCGGTCGTGCCTGGCTTTCGAGATGAGGCCGAACAGGAAGATCGAATGCACCTTGTTGAGAGCCTAGTTCAGAAGCTCCTCGGTTGAGAGGTTGTCCAAACCCGGGGACCTCCTCCAGATCGCGTACATTAACATCTGAAGCAGGGAAGACCGCCGAGGGGGAAGTCGGCCGAAGTGATCCTCGAGGCACCAAACCACTCCCCGGTACCACTCCTCGGCCAGAGATTGGTCATATAAAGAGACATCACCAAGAGAGATGATCTCTTCGATCAAATACACATGCCCAGTCATCTCAAAGGAAAGCGGTGCCGAAGGAGCTGCCATCTCCTTCCCTATTTATAACCTCAAATAGAATCTTCAAGGACCCGGATTCTCACGCGTACCGGCGCGAATCTTAGGAATCGTAGCAACTACTCCAATGCCACACCGCTATGTGGCGAAAATGACGCGGCTTCCCGAAACGTTCTGCCTTCCTCCGTATGTTCCTGACACGTGTTGTCCATGACTATTACCCTTCTCGATGTTCATACGTCGGGAGGGTCGGATGAATCCTTGCGTGACCAGACAACAACCTTACTTGGTCCATCCATAGTAGGCCTCTTACGGCCCCTCCCATGCTAAGGATCGAAGCCCTCACCAAGATGCAGCCGTGCGGCTACCCTACTCGGCTATCCCTGGTTGGTAGTTCCCTACCCCGCAACGCTAGGGATCTAAGCCCTCGCCAAGAGGCAACCGGGTTCACCTTTGCTCGGTTATCCCTAGCTGGTAGTTCCCTACCCCACTACACCAGGGATTGAAGCCCTTACCAAGAGGCAGCCGAGCGGCTACCCTGCTTGGCTATCCCTGGCTGGTAGTTCGCTACCCCACAACGCCAGGGATCGAAGCCCTCACAAATGGGCAGCCGAGCGGCTACCCTGCTCAGCTATCCCTAGTTGGTAGTTCGTTACCCCACAACGCCAAGGATCGAAGCCCTCACAAGAGGCAACCGGGTTCTCCCTTACTCGGTTATCCCTGGCTGGTAGTTCCCTACCCAGCTACGCCAGGGATCGAAGCCTTCACCAAGAGGTAGCCGAGCGGCTACCCTGCTCGGTTATCCATGGCTGGTAGTTCCCTACCCCGCTACGCCAGGGATCGAAGCCCTCACCAAGAGGCAGCCGAGCGGCTACCCCGCTTGGCTATCCTTAGCTGGTAGTTCACTACCCCATGACGCCAGAGATTTAAGCCCTCACCAAGAGGAAACCGAGCAGCCACCCTGCTCGGTTATCCCTGGCTGGTAGTTCCCTACCCCACGACGCCAAGGGTAAAAGCCCTCGCCAAGAGGCACCGGGCAGTAATACTGCTCGGCCCGTCCTTAAGGATTCAAGCCCTCGCCAAGAGGCACCTGGCAGCAACCCTGCTCGGCCCGTCCTTAGCAGGCCTCTTACGGCCCCTCCCGCGCTAAGGATCAAAGCCATCGCCAAGAGGCACCGGGTAGTAACCCTGCTCAGCTCGTCCTTAAGGATCCAAGCCCTCGCCAAGAGGCACCGGGCAGTAACCCTGCTCGGCCCGTCCTTAGCAGGCCCTTTGCGGCCCCTCCCGTGCTAAGGATCGAAGCCCTCACCAAGAGGCAACTGGGCCCGCCCTTGCTCGGTTATCCTTGGCTGGAAGTTCACTACCCTGCGACGCCAGGGATCTAAGCCCTCGCCAAGAGACAACCGAGCAGCTTCACTGCTCGGCCCGTCCTTAGCAGGCCTCTTACGGCCCCTCCCACGCTAAGGATCAAAGTCCTCACCAAGAGGCAACCGGGCCAGACCTTGCTCGGTTATCTCTGGCTGGTAGTTCACTACTCCGCAATGCCAGGGATCTAAGCCCTCGCTAAGAGGCAACTGAGTAGCTTCACTGCTCGGCCCGTCCTTAGCCGGTATCTTATGGCCCTTCTCGTGCTAAGGATCAATGACCTCCCAAAGAGGAGACCAAGCAGCTACCCTGCTCGGTCAATCTTTAGCGGGTAACTCCTTATCCATCTAAGGATCAAAACCCTCGCCAAGGAGCACCGAGCAGCAACAACGCTCGGCCAATTCTTTGGAAATCACCAACCTTTTTACAACAAAGGTTCCTCCATAATATTCAAATAAACGATCACCACCTCGACTCCGGGGGCTAGAGGATACCGACCTTCTTTCACAGCGGTTAATCGACAAGCACTCGAAGGGCGATCGTTATCTAAAACACAGGCCATCGACCTGCGGCCTAACGCTTGATCGAGAGCGAAACTGACAAGCTCAAGTACTCAAGCAGGAAAAGCATTGTCATGCAAAAGAAAAAAGACCAAGTTTCATTCAAACTTCCAAAATCTTTTACAAGGTACTATGGGCTCCTAGCCTTACCTAATCGCCTGGAGGCTTACAAAAAGAAAGAGAAAAAGGAAAAGCCAAAAAGTTCAGGCCGCAAGCCCCGCCTAGACCTCATCTTCCTCGGTACCATCCCCAGGAGCCGGGGCTTCCACTTCAGCAACAGCCTTTCCCTCATCACCATCTGCAGGAAGCATGACCACCGAAAGTGGGACCCGAGCGCGGAGCTCACCGTCGGCAAACTCCGGAAACCGCGCCTTGACGGCATCAAGAGCTTCGTGCCATACAATGGCAGAGGCTTCACCGAGGTCGGCGTAAATCTGGTCCGACCCCTTGTAATTGGCCACCGCCTTTCGAGCTCGAACCTCGGCGACCTTCGCCGCCTGGAGCGCAGCCTCGGCATCCCGTCTGCTGGTATCCCTTGCCCTCTTCACTGCTGCATAGCGATCGTCTAGCTCCGTTAACTTAGGCTCAATGGCTCGGTGGGGCTCACTTAGCCGTCGATAGGACTCCCAGAACTTTGAGACGGTGAGCTCCCCGACGGCCAATTAGGCTTCGAGGACGACCACCTCTCCCTCTCTTGACGCAGCTCGAGTCGCAGGTCCTCGGCCTCCGAAGAAGACTCCCTCGCCAACCTCATAGCAGGGGCAGTCTCCTCGGTCTCCATGCGAGCAACGAGGGCGCAGTGCTGAAGGACCTGATGAAAAACAGCAGAAAGACTTAGAGACGCTCGAACTGAGAAAAAGGCGCTCAAAATAACACATAAGGGAGTACTTACCTGCACCGCCTTCTGAGCTATAGCTGCCACTTGAGCCCTCAGGGTCCCCCGCAGAATCTTGCCTCTGGCTGACTCTTCTATATCAGTGAGCAGGCTGGAAGCAAAGGAAATCCCGGATGGGACTATGAAACAGGCGCCCGCTCCTGCACAGGAATCCCTTCGAGAATCTCAGTCGATGGCGCACGAAAGACCGTCTTCTTCCTCTTAAGAAGAACCTTATCTTCTTCCTCTTCCGCTTCCCTCATCCGGGGTTCTGGAACCCACAGACGCTTTTGACCGCCGCCGCGGCAATCATCGGGGGCTCGGGTCGAGGCAGATGGCCTCGTCGCCGGCAACACCTTTGATGCGGAGCTCGGGTCAGCCCGAGGCACGGCCACACCCCCGGCTCTCTTCTGGGACAGGGCACCGAGGGCATCAAGAATCCTGGATCGGTCCATTTGTCCTGCCAAAGGGGGAAACCGGCTCGACTCAGAAGAAGAAGAAGCGGAAGAAGAAAAGGAAGAATCTACAGGGGGCTCCCTAGACTCTACCCGAACTATTTCTATAGACTCTTCACAAAAAAACATCTAACCTGATGAAGGAGATAAGTCCTCGGAAGAGAAAGCGCAGATATCCCGACCTAAAAAGGAGAGCGCC
Source organism: Agapanthus africanus (assembly GCA_030015575.1). Taxonomy (NCBI): domain Eukaryota; kingdom Viridiplantae; phylum Streptophyta; class Magnoliopsida; order Asparagales; family Amaryllidaceae; genus Agapanthus; species Agapanthus africanus. The sequence continues at coordinate 40,975,754 of CM057350.1, read as the reverse complement.
GAGCTAACGAGACTCAGGACGAGGAAATTATGAAGAGGTATGGGCCCTGATGGGGACCCCACCTTTATTTATAGTTGCCGGCATACACATCCAACGGCGACAGTCATCTCCATCTAAAAAGACTCTTCGCATTCGACGGCCACCGTCACTCCACCTATCTCGCACGCATTGGTCGCATCCCATCGGGCGCGGGAGACCTGCGGCTCGTCACGTCAGCCAACCAGCGCCTGACACGTGGGTTGTCGCTTCGACGAACGTACGCACGATCCGGAGCTTCCTCTTTAATGCAAGATCTGACCCCTGGTTCGCTGACGTCATCAAGAAAATACAGCTAATCACCCGGGAATGTGCACATATGATGTTTTCGAAAAGAAGCTCACCTCGGATGACCCGGCAGACCATGCTTGACCCGACCTGTGAGCGGGTCGGGATGAGAGTGGGGGGCTAATGATGATGCTCGATATCGGTGATCTCTCAGATCGTGATACGTGGCAGACGATGTGTCCCGAAGCTTGCAAGAAAGGACCAAGAACGGTACGTCGGAAGAATACTCCGGGTCTGCGATCCATGGAAGTGGCCGACCTTCTGTGACCGTCCACACTACTTCTATGCCCGCCATACAAACAACCGTTGGATCGCCTCCGAGCCCCATGCACAATTGGCCTCCTCGGCCCTCTCAGCTCGCCTCCGGACTGTCGCAGAACCAAGATACCTTGGCCTCCCGCTCGTCCTCGAGCCTCCCGCCGAGCTCATGTTACTCGGTTTCACCGACCGACCCACAGCGCTGATCACAGGCATCTTCGCCACGGCTCCGCGAATCTCGCCATGCGCGAGATATCCGCCGGCCGCGATCCCGCATTCCACGCCATCATGATCCCCCATTAACGAGCCAGTCTCGTCATTAATGAGGGATCCTTCCTATCACGCGGGCGTAACGCCAGGGGCGTAACGGCTGGCGTGATTCTCGCGTCCTGCCCATTGCTGCCGCTATATAAACCACTCTTTCAGACGGTTCAAGTAAGTCATTCTTTCCTCACTAGGCCATTACTTTGCTCAAATATCCGGTCTAACTTGATCGTCGGAGGGTTCTCGGTGGCACAACCACCCCGGGACTTCCTTGCAGGTAGCTCGGCCTAAACACCTCAAACCCATTGAGATCCACACGCTTCAGGAGGCCACCTCCAACTCAATCTCACCCGTCCATCGTCGCCAACAGCAGATCTACGGAAGGTAATATCTGAACGTGATCCGACATCCGTCAACTGCAGTTTCATAAATTTAGCAACACCAAACTCAAATATCCTAATTTTGCAACACCAAACTCCTAGGCTCCATGTGAATCATAACCCGCACGCATATGTATCATGATTTGGGAGGACTATAAATATGGCTATTGCTTTCCAATTAGCCGTTTTTTGCATTAATTGTGTGTGGTTCATTCCTCATTCGTTATAGAAAATGCCATCTAGAGTAATCAACGTGTTTCATGGAAATGGTTTAATATGCAATGTAGTAGCCCACCACTGTTAATAATCTATCCATCATCTTCATCAAGCATTCTATAATCAGTTTTCTCTAATACCAACTTCTTCATCACTAGATATCAACGGTTCGATTCCTTAAAGGGTTGCATCTCAAAAAAAAAAACGTCAGCATCTTTATCATATGCTATCAACATCAAATAATCCGTAATCATCGTTAACTTGGATGCCGCCCAACACGCAAGCCATAGGGCAGCAAGTGAATATAATAATCCAAACCTAACTAAACCGATAAGCCAATCCTAATCAAATTACCTACTACAACTTAGCAATATAAACCACTTAGTCCTTCTACAAAGAATTAGAGTTTCTTCTGTAGTTGAGAAAAAAAATGAGATACGGTCCTTCGCCATTAATCCCGTTGCTAATGGTATTAACCTTAGGACTAATGATTTCAGGTCTGACTTTATTAGACAGGGCAATGTCTCTCGTTTTCGGAAGCCAAGAAGAGGAAGAAGATAGTAGCATCTCTGCTATTATATATCGTCTTGCCCCTTGTTCTTATGATCGTGATACATCTCCTCAGCGTACTCTTTCCTCCAAAATTGAGTGCTCCAAGCATGCAAGGGTAAGCTATGAGGGGGAAGGGTTTGGCGTCGGGTCTGTACTTCTTGTGGTGACCTTTGTTATCCTTTATATATGGTTCTAGCTTATGTTTGATATGGAAATATCAACATGTAAATCTTCGGTAACCATAAAAGTCCATGTTGAGAGATCTGAAGAATTTTGGCTTAGAAATGTTAGTTTGGCCGAAGGATTTGGTTTTCTATTCGATTTGACATGCTTGGCATAACAGTAGACGATCTACAATGTTTGATTAGCTCAGAACATATATGGATAACTTCAATAATGTTTCATTCCTATTCTCTGTCAAGTCACTCAGAATTGATCATTCTCAACTGTAAATTGTTAGCGACAATATACGGCATGTCCTAAATTTTGTCCTATTTTCTTCTCTATAGTCGCTTTCCACTGCTCAAAACCGGCAAAAACTGTTTTGAACCATGAGAAAGTAGATCCATTTCCTCCGCTTCATCGATAAACCGGACAGATTACTTGGCACCATCCATAGAGGTATTAATACAATTCATGGTACATCTGAGTGAATCAAGTACAAAATACCTTCAGTCTAATGATATAGTGGTTATTGAAACCTGAAACCTGTAAATTTGCAGAGATGTAGCCATCGACTAAGACCAAAGTCACCTAATTTGTACATGATCCAAATGTATTAATGCATACCAACTTCGATGTAAATGGAACAGAATGCATTATCCCATCAGATCCTAGAGATGCATTGAGCCTATCACATTCCATCTTCATATGGTTGAATCTCATGCCAAGGACATCATATATTTTCTACCCCTTAATAATTTACAACTGAATCACATATACTAAATTAACTTAGTTGCAATACTATTTCTCAAAACCTTATCCAACTCCAAAGACCATTACAAGTCCTTTTGCAAGAAAACTCTTCTTTTGTTCGTCTCCTCGAGTCTTGACGACATATTGGTACAAGTAGTCACTAGACCATCTGAATTTTGAATGATACAATGCTTGAGACATCAATTTGACATATGCAGTTATTATACTATTTTCGATTACGCAATACATTAATATACCAAATCACCATCATAACGGTAAGTGCATATACATCTAAATAAAAATCTAATGATACTTAACTTGCACACACTGTTCTGACTATATCATGAAAGAAGTCCAATTTGTCTGACCAAAGTAGTCGATCCTATTGAAAACCAAAAAAGATATGATCTCATTTTTCATCACCCCTACAAGCAACAACTTTATAGTGGCACCTAATGAGACTGCAACCAAACATTTTAAATACCAAAAAACTCAGTCACACCAGGAGAGACTAGCCTACACTAGAAATATAGCTTCTCCTCCTCCTCCTCCTCCTCCTCCTCCTCCTCTTTAAGTCGCCATGAGCCGAGGGCCCTCTCCAATGATTCCTCTGCTATTAGCCGGAGCCCTTGGATGGCTCACATTAGGCCCTCAACTACTCGAAGGATTTTCCATCATCTCCGAGCTTCAAGACTGATGGAGCTTCGGATCTCTTTCGGATACTGTCCTCCGTCGATCCTACGATGGCTGTCTTGGACGGCTGAGATTTGGTTTTGGAGTTGTTGAGTGTGGATCTCAATGGGTTGGTTTTGGACGCCGAGCTACCTGCAAAGAAGTCGCGGGATGGATGACCACCGTGGAACCCTTCAACGATCAAGTTAGAGCAGAGAAATAGGAGCAGAATAGCGGCGTATTGAGATAATTCGAGTTAGCTGAGTCGTCCGAGAGAGAGGTTTATATAGGGGTCGCGTGGAGCGAGCGGGCACGAGATTCTCGCCGTCAGTTATGCCCTTATGCTACGTCCACGTGAACGGCGGGATCCATCCATTAATGGTGGGATACGCTCATTAATGGGGATGCGCCAGCGTGGGACGTGGTGTGGAGGATATCTCGCTTTGGCGAGATACGCGGAACCATTGCGGAAGCACTAGGGCTCTGCGCTCTCGGGTGATCGGGAGAGCAGGGGAGGTCCAGCTCGACGGATGGCTCGGAGACGAGCCGGGAGGCCGAAGAAGCTCAAGAAGGCTCAGAGACGAGCCGGGAGGCCAAGGAAGCTCGGCGGGTCAGGAGGCTTGGAGACGAACCGAGAGGCCGAAGAAGCTCGGTATGTCGAAGGCGAGCTGTTAGCTGTTTGTTGGGTGGGTATGGAAGATACTCATGGAGATCTCTGAGGTGTATCCTCGGAGACGAGGTCCCGAGGTAAGCACTCAGAGCATCATACTTACTCCAGCTTCGTAGCTTTCGGGACACGTCATCAGCTAAGTGTCATTATCTGGGGAATCTCCACTTCTGAGCATCATCAAGGACAGTTGGCTTGCTTCGGCCATCATCGTCCCTGCAATTATGGTTCTCATGTTAATCTTGGTGAACGAAATAGTTGTGATCCCTTTGGTGCTAATATAAGTAGCTTTCTTGTTTAGGGTCGTGTTGATCGCTCCTCTAATTTTGCTTCTATTGATCTTACTTATCAATATGTTCTACTCGACCCAGAAAAGTTCGATAGTGGATCATCGGCTATCACGGTACAGTGCAATAGATGATGGAGAGGGGTGGTTCGGGTTCGGGGCTTTCATGCTTGTGATGCTTTTCCTCTTACTAAGGAGCTTGTTTTGCGAGGGTGAGTGCTATTGGTGGATTTCTTTGATGCTTGTGTTTCCTTTCGTGTACTTCTTTAGCACTAGTTGACTTGGGTGGAGTTTTCTTTCTGTAATTTAAGGAAACTAAATATATGCCCAAACTAACCACTTCAGAATCAAATTCCTAAATTAACCAACAACAGTTGAAATTCTGTGTTGATGTCATTATGCATTCGTTTGGATGGTTTGGAGGGCATGGAAGGAATATTTCACGATAAGAAGCACAGGCTTAGTTAACATAATACATAATGTCAAAGAAATGAAAACGACAAGTGACGAGGAGACGAGAATACAAATCTTATATAGGTGGCATATTATATCCAGGATCTCCTTTTTCATTTTTGACTAATCTTCTGTGTTAAACTTGAGTAATTTACTGCCCTTATTGCTTCAAAAGCTAAATACAGACTAGTTTATGTCCATCCTCGTCTACTTTAAACATCATGTGAATATCACGAAATATGAAAGATGATAATTACTACACACAGAATGACAGAAGGGGCGCAGCATGTAGTTCAATATACAAAAAGAGAGCCTCTCCAGATTTGCTCTTGTAGGACTGTGATCAATGATCATGAACACGTTTCCGTATCAAAAGATACATGAAACTTAACATCTAGATTATAAAATTAAATATTCAATCTACTTTCAGTAGAGGTATGTAGCTTTTCAGACCCACACGCTGTTCAAATACCGTAAAATGTATAGCTCATGAAGCCAATCGACACAAGAAATAACACCAAACCGAAAGTGATTAATTCCATAGCAATTGCACCTTTGCAAGGAAAAACAGTAGTACTTGATAACATACTGGCTCCAGAATAAAGCAATCCTCTAGCGGTCTGGACATTCAATTCGACTCCTTACCTTGACAGTGAAGTGCAAATCCAAATAACTAGTGTAAGATCACTGGAACCGAACACCGTAACATGTTTTGGAAAAATTAGCAATATTGAAGCATACCAGTGAATGGTGGTTTATGGCGATGCAGGAAATCTTCGGTACGCCTTGTCCGGCTCAACTTTGTGTAGAAACAGGACATTTTTCAGGCAACCAATCAGGGGTATGTATCCCCACGATCATCCATGTTGTTACCATATCGTCTTCTTCCTTAATCACGAGAAAAATCTATATTAAGTGAATATTTTTATACAAAAAAAAGCTGCTCATGCTCTTACCATCTGCTAATGTCCTGATACGTTCTGGCAGAGAAAACGCCATATCTACTACTGCACCGAAGCGAGGAAAACTAGTATTTAGCAACAGATAGAAATCTTTAACATAGAAACAATAAGCCGAGAAAGATCTTACGTTGAGGATTTGAAATTATCCCTATCAGGAACTTCAATTAATGCTTTCATCACGTCCAAAGTAATCAGATCCGAATTCAGCAACCACACAGTATGAACGGGCAATCCAAACAAGACCGTTTGAACAACACCCGCCCTTACAAATTCACGACACAAATCTGCATCTACAAAGATCATTGCATAATTACATGCATATTGCATATGGTTCTCTTTCCCATCACTCCAAGGCTGACAAATAAATGCATTCCCTTTTCAGATGAGAATTTCTCTACCCAAGGCGATTCCTATAAGCATGTTAACAAAACTTCGACATACCATTCAATCTTCTCCCATCAGAATCAAGCAGTTCTGATGATCCAATTAACCTCACCAGCCATTTAAAACTCCATTGATCGTTGTATTCGTGATTCGGTTAGGGTGTCGCCTTTGTGAAGTCTGAACATCACCCATCAAGGTCCACAAATGGCAATCTACCAATTAACCTCACTAAGCTAATCTGTTCGATCGGGACAAGCCTGAATCTCCATTTTCATCGAAATAAAGCACCGTCTCCTTCCATTCATCAGAATCAAGATCCTAGATTATAAAGTAACTCCATGGTGCTTCCAACATATATCTAAAGAACCACAGTTTCAGAACAGAGTGACACAATTTCAGCTATTATACAATCCAAACAATAATATATGACTACAAACAACATAAGGTGACGACTAGCATCATATCCATCAATGTAAAACTTGCCAATCCATAGCCACATAAATTGTCAGTAAAAATAAAAACATTATTTTGACATGCGTACAGTTCTCAGTAACTGAGTTCATACCAAATTCTGAAATTAAACGCTCAACGATACTCAAGCAGTGCTGGACACTGCTTCAATTCCTGCTCTTGATAATGAATATCCTGGAATATTCATACCACACATGTAAGACAAATATAACTAAGAAACAATTGCAGTCTTTGGGAAACTTATCTAGCATAACTGTTTGAAATGTATTAGACTAAATATACGTACATAACATATGATATCAACATGCATTATCTAACACAATAATTCCATTGTAGCAGAATCGGGAAAAAAATATCTTTAGCAATAAGGGTTGGTGATGATGCTCAATATTGGCGACGCCTGGGATCAGGACATGTGGCGGATGGCATGTCCCGTAACCCGGAAGAAAGGGCCCACCGAGGCCGGCCATGCCTCCCCTGTACCCGACCTGCAATCACATGCTAGCCCCCCTCGGGGCTCCCCACAGATTGACCTCCTCGGCCCCTCTGCTCGCCCCGAGCTGCCACAAGACCAAGATTCCTCGGCCTTCTCGCCCGTCCCCGAGCCCCCGGCCGGGGCTGTCTTCCTCGGTCCTCCGACCAGCTCCACCGCTCACAGGCATAATCGCCGCTCCACGAATCTCGCCATGCGCGGATTCTCCGCCAGCAACATCCCACGTTCCACGCCTCCGTGATCCCCATTAATGGGCGATCCGCTCTCTACGCAGGCGTGACGTCGGAAGCGTAACTGCCGGCGAGATTCTCGCGCCTGCTGCTGCGTGCCATCACCGCTATATAAACCCGCATCACAGAGGGGTCAAGTAAGCCATTTTTGAATCATTTAGCCATTACGCTGCTCGGATTTAGTACTAACTTGATCGTTGGAGGGTCCTCGGCGGCATCAAACCATCCCGAGACTTCTTTGCAGGTATTTGGCGTCTTACTCCTCCAATCACCAAACCTCCTCAAAACCTATTGAGACCCACACACAACAGGGGATCCCCTCCAGAATCCATCGGGAGATCGACGGAAGACAACATCTGAAGGAGATCTGAAAAGCACCTCCAAAAGTTGGTGATCTTGTAATTTATCTTTTAGGTTAGAAAACCTTGATAGTGAACTGCAAATCCGAACAACTTGTGTAAGATCACTGAATTGAACACCGTAACATGTTGGTGATCTTTACCAATAAGGGTTGGCGATCTCTGTGTCTAAGATTATAGATCAATTAGAGACTTTTAGTCAAGATAATGAAGATATCCACATCAAACCTTTATTTTCATATAGACGTGCAACACATGTGCAAAATACCAGTATATTATAACCACTCTATCAAAAGATATATAGGGGAATCAACTCCCTATGTAACATTGTTATTAATAGTGCACCACATGCTTAATGAGTTGAGCTAATAACAATTATGATGAAACTTAGCTGGTTAACCTATATACAAACATTACTAATCTAAAACATTATAGGGGAGATCCACCTAAGATGCTATCTACAGAAAAAATTTCCAAGTAAACCTTTATAATTTAATCCCCCCTTCTCTTTTCGTGCATCTATAAATTTCTCCTTCTCCTTCATCAAAAATCCAATTAACACCACTTTTCTTGAAATATCCTCTCATTAATCAAGAGATTTAATTAATATGGTGGCTTTCCAAGCTTTTTTAGGAATTACCATATTTGCTTTGGCACTTGCTCAAGCTTTTGGTGGTGATACCAGCCCGCTTCAAGATTCTGTGTTGCTGAAAAGAAGTTTACTTGTATGATTTCATTCCATATCCCTTTTTCCTTTTTCCCTTATTGATGGATGTCCTTTTCGGGTCTCCGTCAGATGTTGTCTTCCGTTGATCACCCAGTGGATTTTGGTGATGATCTTCGATTGCGTGTGGATCTCAATGGTTTTTGGTGATATTGGTGATTTGAGGGGTTTTAGCGCCGAATACCTGCAAAGAAGTCCCGGGATGGTTTGGTACCACCGAAGACCCTTCGACGATCAAGTTTGTGCTAGATCCGGGCAAAGTAACGGCTCAGAGGAGTAAAAAATAGCTTACTTGACCCCTCTGAGATGGGGGTTTATATAACGGTGATGGCATGCAGTAGCAGGCGCGAGAATCTCGCCAGCAGTTACGCTCCCGACGTCACGCCCGCGTAGAGAGCGGATCGCCCATTAATGGGGATCGCGGAGGCGTGGAACGTGGGATGTTGATAGCGGAGAATCCGCACATGGCGAGATTCGCGGAGCGGCGGTTACGCTTGTGAGCGGTGGATCTGGTCAGAGGAACCAAGGAAGACGACCTCGGCTAGGGAGCTTGGAGATGAGCAAGAGGGCCGAGGAGTCCTGGTCCTGTGGCAGTTCGGGACGAGCTGGAGGGGTTGAGGAGGCCAACTTGCAGAGGGCCATGAGGAGGGCCAGCTTGTGATTGTGGGTCGGGTACAGGGGTTGCCTGGTCGGCCCTTGTGGCCGTTCCTTCTGAGTTTTGGGCCACGTCATCTGCCACGTGTCCAGATCTTGAAGACCGCCATTATTGAGCATCATCATTAGCCCCCCACTCTTGTCCCGACCATCTAGCGGGTCGGGTCAGGAATGGACTGCTGGGCCTCCCGAGGTGAGCTCCTTCCTAAGGCTTTATCGGGATGAGTTCTCAGGCTGTCAGTTGTTTTTTCTGCTAGTGGATCGGGGCGAGATCTCCGCATTTTTAGAAGGTGCGCCGGTTTGTGCACTCTGCCACTAAAGCGACGGTCTACGTGTCAAGCATCGATTGGCTGACGCGACGTATGCAGGCCTGCAGCGTCTGATGGGACACAGTCCAGCACAGGTCGACACGTGGAGCGATTGGAGCCGCTGGACGCGAGGAGTCGTTTCGGTAGGAGATGACGGGCGTTGTTAGATTAGGCCGCTTGCAGCAATAAACAGGGGTGGGGCCCGTCTTTGGGTCCCTACTCCTTCATATTTCCCTCTTCCAAGGCCCGGTTGCTCGGTGCTCGTCTTCTTTCTCCCGCTTTTGACTCCAGAAGATTCCCTTCTTCAAGGTTAGATGTCTTCCTTTATAGAGTCAGTAGATGTTGTAGAAGTAGGTTCTAGGGACCTTTTAGTGTCCGAATCCCCCCGGGGAGCAGGGGTCAAATCTTCCCCCCGAGATCGTGCGGCGGGGGCAGCCTCCAGGGAGGTGGCGGCAGATGCGGCCCCCAGCCCCTCGTGTTGTGTGAGGTATGAGGACGAGCTCGCAAATACTCGGGCTCGGTTCTACATTCCCTCGTGTTACACGCTTCGACTGTCCAAGGAGGGAGAGAGGGAGGATCAAGTACGGGGCAGGGAAATCTCTCTTTATTTAGAAGCTTTTTGGGACGGAATGCACCTGTCCTTCTCTCCCGAGATCGTCGACGTGCTGAGTTTTTTCGGTCTGGCCCCCGGCCAGTTAGTGCCGAACTCGTGGAGGATCCTTCTAGGGTTCTTGATCCGCCTAAAGTTACAGGCGGTCCCCTTCAGTCTCTCCCTTCTCGATTCTTCTCTCGTCTTTAAAAGTCACCCTGATGGTCGAGCGGACGACCCGAGATGGGTCTATCTCTCTTTCAGAAAGCGGCCGAGGGGCGCTGCCGAGACCGGGGTCGTGGTCTTGCCCTCTTCTATTCATGATTGGAAGAAGAAATTTTTCTTCTTTTCCTCTCCCGAGGGCGAGGACTGGCCCGTGCCTATCAAGTGGTCGAGAGAGAAATGTTTGCCGGGGAACCAGTCCGATGACCCCGCCGCGGTGAGAGTGGCGTCATGGGAGCCCATCCCCGACCCGACGTGCTGCTGTCTGAGAGGGTCCTGAGCTGGGCCGGGCTTAGCCCCGTTGAGTTCGTCGTAAGTTAGGCTAGCTTTTGGCTTGTGTTTTGCTCGTGTTGCTGACTTGTTGGGTATTTGCTTTGTGCAGGATCCATGAACTTTGACTCGCTTAAATCCTCCATGCGCCAGCCGAGGAAGGTCACGAAGGTCGGGGGTGCTAGCTCTTCTCGTGTAAAGCCCGCCCGGCTCCTACTGCTCCGGTGGTGGCGTCCCGTAAGCGTTCGGGGGTGGATCCCGCCCCAGGTCCCAGCAGAGTGTCGGGCCGGAAGCGGGCCCTGGTTCTGGAGGACCCGGACTCGGAGGAGGAGATCGGCTCTCCCTTGGAGCCACTCAAGAGGAGCTCCCATAGATCTTCCCGGGGCTGGTCCTCTCCGATCGTGGTGGAGGAAAGGGGCTTCCGGTTCGCGGTTCCATCGGGGCTGTCTATTTTGGATAGCCTCCTGCATGAGATAAAGACCTCGGCCGGGGGTAGAGTTCCCTGGGGAATCTTCAGGGCTCAGCTGGCGTCCATCGCCCATGAGTCCGTGCAGGTAAGTGTTTGGTTCATTGTGAGATTCGGTGCCTCCTTCGTCTTTCTGATCTCTTTTGTATCTCCCAGGTTCTCCAGCACGTGGCCCTCACCTTGCGTATGGAAGCCGAGGTGGTAGCCCCGGCGCTGGAGGCTGTGGGCCGGCTCGCCTCGCTGGAAGAGAGCTCCAGGCGGGAGCTGGAAGCGGTGACGGCGAGGGTTGCCGCCTTGGAAGGCGAGGTGGAGGCCGGGAAACAGGAGGTATCCCGGAACCTCGAGGCTGCCGTGATTGCCGAGGTCAAGCTCGGGGATGCCCAGGTCCTTGCCGGCAACTTGAAGAGGATGGTGAAGACCCTCTGGAAGGAGCTTGGGGTGGCGGCCAAGGCGTCCAAGTCGGCCGAACTGAGGGCGGTGGAGAGCTATAAGAAGTCGAAGGACTTCTATGATGACCTGGACGTAGCTATGACCCGCATCTGGCACGACGCTCTTGATGCCGTTAAGGCCCGGATGCCGGAGTTTGCCGACGGAGACCTCCGGGCCGAGTTCCCCTTGCGGGCGCCGATGAGCAAGGGGAAGAGGTTCCCGGGGAGGAAACCGCCGAGGACCCCGCGCGTCATGTGGTGGATGTCGAGGACCTTGAGGTCGTACCTGGCCCCGAAGTTTAGAGCCCCCGTCTTCCTCTTTTTATTTCTTTATTTTTGGAATTTTGTAAGGCCGGGGAGCCCCAAAAAATACCCTTTGTAAAACCTTTGTCTTTGGTAGTAATAAAAATTTTCTTTGGTTTCATCGAATCACGCTCTACCATTTGTTTGTGAAGAATGCTCGTAAGATATCTCTGCTCGCACCGCTGTGTTTTCATGTCAGGTCGGCCATCTGTCTAGCGATCGTCCGTCGAGTTGATTTCGATCACTTTCCGACGAGCATGCTAAGTGCTGTTAAGAAGGTATCCCCATGGGTCCCGAAGTCGAGAGGAGATCGTTTAGAATTGGATAGACTCGATGCCCCTCACTGGGGTCTCGGACCCTCTGCGGGTGATGGGCAGAGCGCTGTTCGCCGTATTTGTGCCGAACGTGGGTGAGGAGGCTGCCATGTGGCCCCATGAGGGGTGCCATCTTTTGACTTCTGGCAATACGAGCATCGACCACCAGCCGGGGATGACCGAGCAAGGTAGCTGCTCGGTTGCCTCTTGCGAGGGCTTTGATCCTTCAGGACGTGGATCGAGTGGGGTTACCGCCCGACGCCTCTTAGCGGGGACTTCGGTCGAAGCCTGCCAAGGACCCTTGGCCGGGCAAGTTTTCTGCCCGGTGCCTCTTGGCGAGAGCTTTTGTCTTGAAGGATAGCCGAGCGAGAGACCCTCAGGCTCGACCGGTTCTGGGAGGGCTTTCTGATCCCTGGCGTTGCGGTAGGGGAGCTACCCGCCAGGGACGACCGAGCAGGGTAGATGCTTTGTTGCCTTTTGCGAGGGCTTTGATCTTTAGCATTGGAGGGGCTGTAAGAAGCCCACTAAGGAAGACCGGGCAGTGATGCTGCGCGGTTGCTTCTTGGTGAGGCTTTGACCACTGGCGACGTGGGTAGGCAACTACTAGCCTGGGATGAACGAGCGGGGTAGCCGTTCGGGTGCCTCTTGCGAGGGCTTTGATCCCTGGCGTCATGGGTAGGGAGCTACCAGCCGGAGATGACCGAGCAGGGTAGCTGCTCGGTCGCCTCTGGTGAGGGCTTGGATCCTTAGTGTTGGAGGGGCTGTAGAAAGCCCACTAAGGATGACCGGGAAGTGAAGCTGCGCGGTTGCCTCTTGGCGAGGGCTTTGATCTCTGGCATCACGGGTAGGCAACTGCCAGCCTGGGATGACCGAGCGGGGTAGCCGCTAGGATGCCTCTTGCGAGGGCTTCGATCCCTGACGTCATAGGTAAGGAGCTACCGGTCGGAGATGACCGAGTAGGGTAGCTGCTCGGTTGCCTCTTGCGAGGGCTTTGATCCTTCAGGACGGGGACCGAGCAGGGTTACTGCCCAGTGCCTCTTGGCGAGGTCTTTGATACCTGTCGGTTGTGATAGGAAGCTACCAGCTGGGGATAGCCGAGCAAGGACTCGACTGCTTCTGGGAGGACTTTGGTCCTTAGCGCGGGAGGGGCTGTAGAAGCCTACCAAGGACCCTTGGCCGGGCAGGGTTACTGCCCGGTGCCTCTTGGCGAGGGCTTTTGTCCTGAAGGATAGCCGAGCGAGGGATCCTCAGGCTCGACTGCCTCTGGGAGAGCTTTCTGATCCCCGGCGTTGCGGTAGGGAAGCTACCCGCCAGGGATAGTCGAGCGATGGTTGGGCTCGACTGCCTCTGGGAGGACTTTCTGATCTCCAGCGTTGCGGTAGGGAAGCTACCCGCCAGGGGTGACCGAGTAGGGTAGCTGCTGGGTTGCCTCTTGGTGAGGACTTTGAATCCCGGCGTTGTGAGTAGGGAGGCTACCGGCCAGGTATAGCCGAGCAGGGTAGCTGCTTTGGCTATTTCTTTGCGAGGTGTAGCCCGACCATCCAGCTGTAGGCATGGGGAGTAGGAACGGTCGCGGCGACAGTGCGCGCAGCATGTGCATTGAATGCGGGGGGAGGTGAAATGCTAGGGGCGCGTCGCTTCGATTCCACTAGAGAAGGCTTGATGACCGCCGCGTGGCAGCGACTTTTTGGGTGCAAGCGGGTGACTGTTGAGCTGCGCAGTGGGATATATAAGGCTGAAGGAGTACTGGTCCTTCCATCCTTCATAAACAGGTCGTCGAAAATGCAAGACTTCCCGTTTACCATCCCCGACATCATCCACTTCGAAGACGTGTACCTTTACGACCAGAACTGCACCGAGGACACGGTGCAGCTGGTCTATGGGAGCATCGATGACCATTTCGGCCGGCTGCTCCCCCAACGCTCCTCCCTGTTGCAACTGTTGATGTACTCCATCTGGAGGGCATCGCCGGGGCTTTACAACCCCTTGTCCGAGCTCTATGACGAGGCTGTGGGCAAGCTGCGGTCTCTAAGGTACTTCGGCCTGATCTCCGCGAACCGGCCGGCCCGCTCAGAGGCGCTCGTTCGCGAGTGCTACGAGCTGAGGTTTGGGATCGACACGCGCGGTGGGGACGTGGGGCAGAGGTTGGACCTCGCGAGGCCCCGGCTGGCGGAGATCTTCACCGAGTACCACGAGCAGTGCTCGCTGCACCCCCTTCCCCCACTGTTGTAATTTTCTTTTTGTGTATATGGCTGAGGAGCCCATAATACCTTTTGAATGAACAAGGTTTTTCTTTCTTTTTTGCAATGTTCCATTGATATTTATTAAATTAACAATAGATCCTAGGAAGAGTTTACATTGCCCTAAAGGAAAGGTACATGCTAGTAGATGATTTTATTGGCTCGGCTCGAGCTCCCCGGAGGACTGTGGGCCTCCGTGCTTGGTACAGGGTATGGGGCTCCCTGAGTTCCGTGCTGGCTGTCCGCCGAAACGAGAATGATCTGACCAATGGTCAGGTCAGCGGGAGGGTGATGCTGCTCCTGCTCGCGGTCAGCCTGCCGTTTTTCCCTCAAGTATGCGGTGAGGTGTCCCGATTGGATGAGCTTTTCGATGTAGTCCCTGAGTTGCTTGCAATCCTCCGTGGCGTGGCCCAGTGTCCGATGGAAAGCTCAGTAAGAGCCATGGGTTCGCTTCACAGCCTGACGCGGGATCGGAGGGAACTTGAAGAACCCCTCGTCCTGGGCCTCCTCTAGCAATACTGTGAGGGAGACGTTGAGGGGGGTATACTCCTGGAACTTCGGGTGGTAGGGCTGCTGACGCTTCGGCCTCTCCTCCCGAGCCCTCTTCTTCTGGTCGGATCGTTCTGCTCGGGGGAGGTTAGCGTTCACCTCGGATTCCAGCTGAACCTCGCGCTCGGTCCACGTCTTGACCTCGGCCATGGTCTTAGATTGCGCCAACGTGAAGGAGCGTAACCACTCCTTGTGCTTCAGACCAGATCTAAGCGCCGTAATGACGGTCTCGTCCCGGTGCTCGGGCACCTCGAGAAGGGTGTTGTAGAAATGGGTAATGTAGGCCTTGAACGTTTTCTTGTCCCCACTCTTAACCGTGAAGAGGTAGTCGACCGTGCGCTTCTGTCGACGGTTCCCAACGAAATGGCCGAGGAACTGAGTAGCCAGCTCGTCAAAGGTCGAGATTGAGCGGGGCTCGAGCCCTCGGAACCAGTCCCGACCCGCACGGATGAGGGTGGCTGGGAAGGCCCTGCACTGGGCGGCATCGGAGTGGTCCCGGAAGCTCATCACCGCGGTGAAAGCGTCCAAATGGTCCTTCGGGTCGGTTTTCCCGTCGACAGAGAGACCTTTGGGGGCTTGTTGCGTGAGGAGACATAGACGGCGAGCAATTCCTCGGTGAACGGCTTTGCAAGCGAATCAGAGGCGTAGTTAGCTCCGTCGCTCGAGAGGTGAGCCTCCCGGCGCATGCCCTCAATTTTTCTTCTCGAGGGCGTCGAGCCGACCGTGGTATCCCGAGAAATCGGTTCCTTGGGATCCCTGGCCTCCGCTGCGGGTGACCTGCGTCTGGGAGCAGCCCCGGTTCCTCTCAATGAGGTGCCTCAGATCCCTGGGCGAGGTGGCTCTCGAGCCGCCGACGTGAACCCTTTCGGTGTGGCCCCGCCGAGGGGGGTGGTGTCGACCATGCCTGTGGACAGCCGAGATGACTGGCATCTCCTCAGGGGGATAAGGGTCGTGAGGAGGCTCGAGGCGAGGAGTTCTGGTGGCAGACTTTGGTGTGGAGCCTTGGGGTGCCCAGCGGGCCTCAGGAAGTACCGGCGTGAAGGATCTGTGGCCAGGAGTTGTGGCCTGCTGGTGATCAGCCGTCCCGACGGGGGCAGAGCCTTCTGGAGGCGGTGGAGCGGCGATCTGGGGCCCATGCCCGGCCGCTTGGACACGGACGAGCGCCTCCACAAGGGACTGTAGCCGATCTATCCGGCTGGCGAGGGCGTTGATGATGGTCGCTGGAGGAGGCTCGTCCACGCCTTCGGTGAGTGGAATGCGGCGGCTGGTACCGGGATCTTCAGGATGGTTGCTCGCCATGCGGGCGGAGATCGGAAGGCCAACTTTGTTTTCGTGGAGTTTGGGTTCCCACAGATGGCGCCAACTGTTGGAGGTCCTTTTCGGGTCTTCGTCAGATGTTGTCTTCCGTTGATCTCCCGGTGGATTTTGGTGATGATCTTCTGTTGCGTGTGGATCTCAATGGGTTTTGGTGAGATTAGTGATTTGAGGGGTTTTAGCACCGAATACCTGCAAAGAAGTCCCGGGGTGGTTTGGTACCACTGAGGACCCTCCAACGATCAAGTTAGTGCTAGATCCGGGCAGAGTAACGGCTCAGAGGAGTAAAAAATGGCTTATTTGACCCCTCTGTGATGGGGGTTTATATAGCGCTGATGGCACACAACAGCAGGCGTGAGAATCTCGCCAGCAGTTACGCTCCCGACGTCACGCCCGCGTAGAGAGCGGATCACCCATTAATGAGGATCGCGGAGGCGTGGAACGTGGGATGTTGCTGGCAGAGAATCCGCGCATGGCAAGATTCGACCTATTAGTTTTAAAGCTGGACAACCGTTAGGCTATCTAGCCTCCTGGCGGAGCGGCGGTTACGCTTGTGAGCGGTGAATCTGGTTAGAGGGACCGAGGGAGACGGCCTCGGCTAGGGAGCTCGGAGATGAGCAAGAGGGCCGAGGAATCCTATCCTGTGGCAGCTCGGGACGAGCTGGGGTGGTCGAGGAGGCCAACTTGCAGAGGGCCCCGAGGAGGGCCAGCTTGTGCTTGTGGGTCGGGTACATGGGTTGCTTGGTCGGCCCCTGTGGCCCTTCCTTCTGAGTTTTGGGACACATCACGTGTCCAGATCTTGGAAACCGTCAATATTGAGCACCATCACTTATCCTTTTCCTTTCATGTATGCCGCATGCGATATTTGTTATTGTTTTATTCTTAATATAACTTCAGAGTTTTTAACGCTAGTTCATAAAAAGCATGCGCCACCATGCGCCATTTCGTGTACAAAGCATGCCACTTTACTTGTTTTCATAGACTTTTATGCAAATAACGTAATCAGTTAACCAATTTATTCTTTTACTCGAAAAATATGTGTACTTGACTAAAATCGAATGGTCCTGCGCCAAGCATTCTAGCTATCTAATCCTAAATCTTCAGCTGATAAAGAGCCTTAGGTTGATTCAATCCAAAAAATAAATGAGGTTAATGTAGCTGTGAAGTTCATAGTCAAGTTGGCCGTGAACTTCACTCACAGTTTACTCTTTAGATGTGTCCCTCTTTTTATGTTCGGGCAGGACCCAAACAGTAAACTGCGAGTGAAGTTCACAGCCAACTTTTGTTATGAACTTCACAGCAACATTTTTGCCAAAATAATATTATGACTTAACTTATTTTGTTATTAATCGAGGTGAATTATCATTATTGATCACCCCTAAAACTCTTGTTTCCTCTTAGTGTTCATAAATGGGCTAGTCTGCAATGACCCAAAACTAGCCAAACCGGATGACTTCTTCTTCTCAGGGCTCAACAAGCCAGTCGTTGAACGCTTACTTGGCCACTTATGATGGCTGTTATTTAGTACAAAATGCATTTTAGGTCTACAATATTATCTTCACAAATTGCTTTTTTTAATTCAGAAATTTATGATAAACATCATTATATATAGCATGTATCATTATGTCAGGTGTGATATGTGCATATTATGGGAAACTATTTCCATCAAAAAAAAATTTCTACTCATGAGCTTTAGCGATCTGACAAAATAAAAGATAAGTACAAACAGTCCGACAAAATAAAAGATAAGTACAAACAATGCGTACCTTCAATGTAACCTCAGATTGCTTGAAACCCCTATATTGGTCTATTTCCACCTGGCCTCCATCGCGGTGCGCAATAATATGAATAATTAGTATGCACATCTTACAAATTGCCTAGCGACAATCAGCAGCGAATGGGCAAAGCCAACAATCAAAAGCAAATGGGCAGAAGCAACAAGATGGTATGAAAGTGATATGATATGATATACATACGGATTAAGTATGGAAAATGTTTATTTCTCTCAAAAGAAGCATGAAATCCGATTACTGACAAACTTAATTGTGATGCATACAAGTCCGTTATTATATACACACTCCCAATAAAAACATTATATCTAGGCAAATCAATTATCCAGCACAATGAATATTGATATACAAATGTCTCTCCTCCGGAAACGTATATCAATTGCGGGTGAGAATCCAAGTAGAGGCAATACAAATGAATCATATGATCTAGGAAGATGCTACGTAAATACCACCCTGGGCATCGAAACAGGGGAAAAGTCTCGAACTGTTAAACCTAACAACTAATATAGATAGGTAGCTGAATACATACTAGATTAAATACACGGTCAACAAATAAAAAAAGAAGTCAATGCAGTATCGGTAAGAGTGAATCCTCATCATCGGCTTGAGTTCCACCAATAGCCTCTCTAGACGTGTCGGTCTCAAATAATGGAAGCAAATACTCGAAATCAGTATTCCACATAGGGCTATATCTTACTCTTGTTCATTTTTTCACGCATGACCTTAATAATGTAATATAAGAGCAGCTGCACCATCATTAGGGCACATCATTCCTTTGGCAACATCTATTGTTTAGGGGGAGAATTTTAGAGTTAGTTCCCAGAGTATGTCATAGGATTAGCGGATAGCAGAAAAAATATAATGAACAAAATAGCCATGTTTTCCTGTATCAGACTCCAAACCAAAAAAAAAAGAAGATATTTCATGAGAATAGAATTAATTATGTAAAAAGAAACAGGTAGTTTGACTTTAAAAACATTGAAACCTAAATTAGAAGACTTTTTTTTGCATATAGTTGTCAGGAATCATAGCATATTCTTTGCTAACCTCAAAAACAAGATATATATAGGACAGTAGTTAATACTTATAACCATGGATCTGAGTTTGATATTAAGCAGACACAACCACCCCTAACAATCTACTAACTATATAATTTGTACGGATTAATTAGATATTCTATATTTCAGTGAATCTATGTAGCATTGTTAATATCATTTCCAACTAAGAACTATCAAGAAATAGAGGGCGAAGTATGCTTGAGGCTACCCTGGAGGGATACTAATGAGTTTAATGGGCCTACAATTCCAGCTAAGATGCCTGTACTGAAAAAAACATTTCCAACTAAACCTTCATAATTTAATTCTCTCATATCTAGTTATTAATTATGCATCTATAAATACCTCCCTATCCCTCATTAAACTCCAATCACTACCACTTCTGTGAAAAGACACTCTCATTGATTAGGAAATACAATTAATATTATGGAAGCTTTCCAAGCCCTTTTAGGAATCGTCATCCTTGTTTTGGCACTTGGTCAAGCTCTTGCTAGTGATCCTAGCCCACTTCAGGATTTTTGTGTTGCTGACAAGAACTCCAAAAGTATGATTCATTACATTTGCCTTGTAGTCGTATTTCCTACTTGTTTGAAATCCCATCCTGAACAATTCAAGGTTTCTGGTTATATTTATCAAGCTTACTAAATTTAGTGTCTAGTTATTTTCATGGCAAAGTATTGGGATACAGACTGTTTTCAAAAGCAGTTCAAAATAAGCATATATAAGCATGCATAATTTCCTATTCAAAGCACACAACCTTTTGTTCTTGTCTACAGAATCTTCTTAGCAAATGATATGGTCTTATAGCCATTAATTCATTAACTGTCAGAAAAGAATAAACCCTAAACTGTCCTTTCTTTGGTTTAAGTTTATTTGGAGTGCATTATATATAGTCCGTATAATTCTAATCGTTATGTCCTTGATGTTTGAATAACACATAGCATGTTTGTGTTTGGAGTTAAGATATCTTTTCTACGAAGAAGGTCCGTTAGGCACCTAATCGTTATGTCATAATAGATCCGATAGCCGAAACTTTATCTTTAGGTGGAGGTATATGTTACACAAACTATAGCTTGAAAGACCCTTTCTTCACTTATATATAATTTAACTTTGATGGGTTGTTTGGCATTGGGCTTATCTAAACTCTTACCTTTGTTTATAAATGGGTGTTTTCTTCTCCTTTTTCTAAAGTTTAGAGAAAATTGATTGGATTGGATTTCAGATAACTCCACTTATCCCAACTACAAAATGAATTCTCAAATGGTGCATGGTTAGGAAATAGGAGTTAAGGTTAAAAAACTCGACGGAACACTGGTTATGCTAAGTTAACTCCAAAGCCAAACACTCCTTAAGTAGATAGATAGCAGCATCTTATGATAACCTAGCTATGACATGGCTCATATATATTATAAGGTAATGATGTAAATTTTCATCCTTCTATCATATCTTGAATTTTCATCCATGTATCATTTATTGCCTCACTAACCTCTTCGGACTCTTGTTTCCTCTAGTATTCATAAACGGCCTAGTCTGCAAGGACCCAAAGCTAGCCACAGCGGTGGACTTCTTCTTCTCCGGACTTGACAAGCCGGACAACACCGCGAACCGGGTCGGGTCCAATGTGACCCTAGTCAACGCTGCAGCCTTACCCGGTCTCAACACCCTCGGCATATCTATTGCGCGAGCCGATTTCGCTCCCTATGGCGTCATCCCTCCTCATACTCACCCTCGTGCTACCGAGGTCCTTACAGTGATCGAAGGCACGCTGCATGTTGGATTTGTTACCTCCAACCCTAACAAATTGTTCCTAAAGACACTTCACAAAGGAGACGTGTTTGTGTTTCCTTTTGGTCTGATTCACTTCCAATTCAATGGCGGTGATGTGCCAGCTGTTGCTATTGCCGTTTTCAATAGCCAAAATCCTGATGTGATCACTATAGCCAACGCTGTTTTCGGGTCTAATGCTAGAATTCCTGTCACGCCCCGCTTCCCAGAGTACGCAAGATTGGGCACGTGACATAGCCAACCATGCTACCTGTGGGTAGGAAGTATCCATCCACAGTCACATTACGGTTGTAAGGATATCAAGAACAAGATAATAAGCTAATCTAATACATGTCCAAATCCATAATAACAAGAATCAATAAACAATAAGTGCGGAAGCTAATGATCCAATACAATAAATAAACAGTACGTCCCATAATGCGGGCTCACATCTGGAAATGAAAGAAATAAATAAACTAACCCTAAGGACTCACTGTTCAGCCTGCTGGCTGAAGTACTCCTGCTCGGTCGTCGACAATGGTACGGAATCTGGGCCATGCAAAACCCAGACGTCAGCGCGTCGTGACATCAAATATATAGTATAAACATGGTAATAAGCAATGCAAGTATGAACATGAATAAAGCAGTAACAAGAAATAACAAGCAGGGTAATATGCAATGGTGTCCAAACTGTCCTATCAGGTTTTCTACTCTATAGTCTTTGAAACCAATTGATGAATCGTCGATGTAACTTAATAGTATCCCGTGCGAGCCCGGGACCACGGTCAAAACCCTCGGGGCTGAATCCGAGACGTGCCGCTAAGCAGTAAAAGGTAGTAGGATGGACGAGTGATGTCAGCATCAACACTCCGGAGCTGGCCAAGCCCGTAAGACTGATCAGAACAATGTATCGAACTGTTGAGTTACAAGTCGGTTTCACCTTTGATTTCCCCATACCCCCAAGCTATGTATGTCAGGTCAGGTATTCAGTAGTCAAGGACTAATGCCAACACAAAATCAAGTAAAAGTAGGTCTGTCTGGATCGACAGCAGGAATGGTCAGGTTTGTCGGCATTAGGCATGAGATCATGAAACAAGTCATGTCACGGTACAACAGGATGAGTCGGTATGTATGTATATGTCATGTGTAGCAGGGTCAGGCCAATATGTAGTGCAAACGAGCATGTGCTCACAACAGGTATACAATCAAGTAATGAACAGTAGCAGGAAACAGTAAATAACAATATTATTCCATGTAAACACAATGATGTTATGTATTCTCTTATTAACAGGTTCACGCACCTTTGGGGTGCAATAGCCACAAGGTGAAGCAATATCCACAATCATAAAATAGTGAAGCTACATGAATTTACACTAAGTATAATAACTGTCTCGTGAATGATTCAACAATTAAGCAGATATGATCCAATTGTTTTATTTAATTGAAATATGGATTAATAGTGGGTTGATTAATTACGAAAAACTATTATAACGATTCCATGTTAAAGATAACTGCAACTATCCATTCTAACTTATAGTATCAATTTCCATCATTAAGTTGTTGTATTATATAGTATGAATTCAATTGCGTGGCAAGACTAGATCTCGCACGCTAGCATGTTAGAGCAAGTATTCAGATACTTGCCTCGACGGTTTCGCAAACCGGAACGCACGGATGCAATGTCGGCAGAAACGCGATATGATAGCACGGGCCACGGATCGAGTCCCAACAGAGAACAACGGGATCACACGGACCAGGGGGCTTCGAGAGAGGTATACCAGGTGACCCCGGCGAGCTCGACGGCGCTGGAACGCCGGCGAGGCAACGGCGGCGGCTGCAAGGGTTGAAAGGCCTCGGGGTGTGCGGGAGAAGGTGCTGCGGCGAGTGGAGGAAAGGGTGGTCGGCTCTGGTGGTCGAGGGGGAGAAGGAGGTGGCCCTGGTGACGACGGCGAGGTCGCCGGCGCGTTCTCCGGTGAACAGCGGAGGGTAGGCGATGGGTTAAGGGCTCGGGTTGGTGTTCCGGCGAGGGGAGGAGGGCAGCGACGACGAGGTCGGGACGAGGAGGGTGAGAGGGAGTCGCGGGAGTCGTCGACGACAAGAGGTGGCGTCGACGGCGAGGTCTGCGAGGGTTGGAGGCGTCGTCGGTTGGGTGCAGGTGCGGGGATCGACGGAAGTACGAGAGGAGGAAGGTGCGGTGAGGTCGACGAGGTGGTGACGGCGACGGCGAGGTCGTGAGGAGATCGGCGGTGAGGTTGCGAGGGGCTAGGGTTAGGGTTGCGTTGGGTTCTCGTGGTGGAGGCAGAAAAATGGAGGAGGCGGCTGCATGCGTGATTTTAAATAGAGGAAGAGAGAGAACGAGATTGGAGAGAGAAAGAAAGAGAGATTGAGGGAGGAGAGAGAGAGAGATAGATAATAGAGAGAGAGAGAGGCGGTTGAAAAAGGGGGGCCCACGAGAGATGGAGCCTCCCGATTGGCTGGCGGAAAAGATTTGAATTAAGGAAATATATTTTCTTAAGGGATTCTGAATGTTTGTTAACAGAAGTATATATAAAACGAAAATATTATAAGGTTTAGATTATAAAATTAAATTGGGATTTTGGCGCTAAATGAAACATTTCCAAATCGCGCCCGGGTTGCGCCCAAATGTTCCAAATTCAAATTATAGGATTTTAAGCGGGTTCCAAATTTTGAAAAGAGGTGTTTAATGATTAAAATGCATGCCCCCAAGTCGGACACTTGCACGCGCGCGTAGTCGTCTAAACTTGCCCGTTTAGCCGAACGGGACGGAATCTCGACACGCGGACGCTACCACGCGACTAGTGGCGACGAGTAGGCTAACATGGACATCTTAAATTTCATTTTAGGAGTTAAAATTTGTTATGTGCCAAAATGACTTAACCGGTTAAAATTTAGCAATAAATCCCAGAAAAACAGAATAATTGGAAAGGAGCAATATATAACCCTCAACTAGTAATATAAATAGTCTTATTGGGCTCGGGTGTTACAATTCCAATCGATGTTTTGAAGAAGGCTTTTCAGGTCGATGATAAGGTGATTGAAGAGCTCATGGCTCAGTTCAATTAGAGAAAATGGAGGGAAGAATTCATATAAATAAGGCGAAAGTATTTGTGTTTTGGCATATTTTATGTGCTTTTTTTTAATTTTCGGCGTGCAAATGTTTGTTGTGTTGATACTTGCATATATGCAATAAATTGAGTGTTGTAAAGGAAAATGGACTTAAAAGTGATTAATAATATGCAAAGTCAAAAGGGATGATTTGGCTTGATTTGTTTATTATTTAATGCTAGTCTAATACACAACTGCAATAAGGGGTTGCCCCTACGGATTTATCCGTAGGGGAAAACCACTGTCCCTACGACTATGGCCGTAGGGACATAAAAATCCCCCGCAGATGTAAACGCCGCAGGTGCAAGTCTTCGTCCTAAACATACCCTTACGGAGTAATAATTGCCCCTATGTCTTAATCCGTAAGGACACGTATCCCTACGGATTACTCCGTAGGGCCTGTTAAATATTTTAATTTATTGGTTTATAAAATAAAATACTTGCCCCTACGGATATATTCGTAGGGCCTGATTGGTGCCCCTACGGATATATCCGTAGGTCCAGATAAATGCCCTACGGATAAATTCGTAGGACCGAGTCCATAGGGACAAAATATCAGGTATCCTGATATTTTGTCCCTATGGCTAAATGTGTAGGGTCAAATATTGCAACTACGGATTAATCCGTAGGTGTAATAGATGGCCCTACGGATTAATCCGTTGGGATAAAATATCAGGGTTTTTTTAAAAAGTGGCTACTGTTCCCCCCCCCCCCCCGACCTGTGCACAATAATATGTACATCATATAACCAAATATAGAAATATTCATTATCAACATTTCACGCATAATATATAAAAGAAATAAACAAATAAAATACAATATTAATCTAAATCATCGTGAACAATCAAACAATCACCAATATCGTCCAAAATATATACAATATGTATCAAGCATATACATACATCCTCAAAAATATAAAAAAAGCTACCCTAGCTCGGTCCAGCTCCTCCACCTCTGATAAACGCCGTAATCTGATGCATCTGCTCCTTGGTGCAGCCCTGAGTCGTCAAAAACTCGACCAATGAAGGAGCGGACTTTGCGGAAGTCTGAGCGGGCTGTGGAGCTACAGGAATGGTCTGCGCAACAGCAGCCGAGATAGCCTGTCGCATCTGTTAAATTTTGTGTGTAATAAACGAGTAAGAACGTTGTATTAGGTTTTAGTCGACTTCGTATCATTATCAGGTTATTGCGAAACCCCAATCAAGGACTTAGGACTCGTTTGGGTATCTAGTTTGGAAAACTTTAGTTTATTTTAATTAGATAGTTTTATTTATGTATGATTAATCAAAACCAAGTCTACAACCAAATAAGCTCAGCCTACTAATATTGCATATGTTACTATCTATAATATGATATAATATTTTGCTATTAAGTAGTATACGTATCATCTCCTTCAACTCCTCGACAGTGGTCTTCAAGACGGCAACATGATGCTCTAAACGTCGCTCATGGGGGTAAGGGAAGTAACCGTCGGAGTAGAGTCCAACATCATATGGGCCCTGCTAGGACCCAGTCCCCAGCCTCTCTCTAAACCTCCGTGGTGCCCTCTGTGTGCGGCGTCTAGAACCGAGGTCAGCAGTATCAGATCGGCCTGTCCAGTAAAATCGATCCCTGATGCTTTTGCCTTTTCCACCACCCGCTCCTACACCCACATTAACCATGAAAATATAAGTATATAATTTAAATTTGAACTTTTCAAAACAAAAATTTCAAACCTGTTAGAATAAATATTAACACTTACGCAATACTCCTCGGTAGCAGTGTCGAGGAATCGAAGCTCGCCCATGGCAGGATCTGTCGAGGTGCCGTGGACGACAAGATACACGGTCAGCACGCTCAGTGTACCACCCTGCATCAGGGCCTGAGCTCTCTGCAAGTCGTAAAAAATTTACATATATTATAAAATAGCTCTTAATATTACATTATATCAGAATAGATCTATTGTAATTTACCGATACCTCCATGGCACGAGTAATGTTCCTCGAGCTACCTGTATAAGTGGGGCGACCACTTTTCGTCGACTTCCTATTTTCTTTATTTTGATCGGCCTGTTTCTGCACAACACATTCAGATTTGGTTTTCTAATTAAGCAACAAAAAAAAAATTATATATTAAATAATGAATTACATTTAAATTACAAAACTGTTTGCGCTGAGAGTCGAAATATTGGAACAAGAGTGACCATTTATCTACGTCGACTCTCGTAAAGGCCGGAGTATGTAGGAGAACCGCTCTTTCTGCCTCAGGGGTCGCCATCCTTAGGGAATAGCAGTCGATCTTCAGCTCGTTCCTATCGTATCGGACCTTTGATTGCATGTTCTTCATTAAACCATAATGCAAAGCGTGAAGATCGAGCACTCTCTCAGGGCGATTAGGGTCGGGTATAGGCTGAAAGTCGTAATTCAACTGCAAATACAAAAAAATGATGTATTTAAATTGCAAGTGTTAAATAATAATAAAAATATTGGATAAGTCAAATGAAAATATATATTAATACCCGAGCCTGATCCCAGAAGAGGGCGAATGAGCGCTGATGCTTATCGCCCCATTCAACGTGAAGTGGATACTTTTTCACGAGGCGACTCTCATCCCCCATATACCGGCCGAACCTTTCGGCATAATCGTCGGTATAGTAATAATCGGGGGTAAAGAAAAGGGGAAATGCTGCCTTCCCCTAGCTCTGTCGGGCCTCAGCCTTTGGGACTGTTTCGGCCCACGAGTCCCCATCTCGGGATAGGGCTGCCCTGCATCTATAAGAAATATCAAGACAATCAATATTAAGACAAAGTGGTATTAAGAAATTAATGTTTAATGAAAATTGAAGTACAATATATACCTCCGGCGACAGCAGCACGAGCCTGGGCCCGGGCATCAGCATGAGCAGGACGATAGTTTCTCCGGTGAGGAACAGCCGGTAACCCGGACGTAGACGCATCCCCTCCAACTAGAAAATAAATATTGACGATAAAATTACATGAAGTTCATATTTAATTCTTAAAGGATATGTAAAATAAATAAATATTTTATATTTATTCATACTAACTTGTAGACTGAGCGGAGGGTACGGAAATGGCAAGAGTGGCCCCTGCGCCAGATGTGGATGCACCACCTATAATTAGACAATTAAAAATAAATTATATAAGTAATTGCAAAAAGAATGTGTATATCAATAATATAATATTCTAAATCAATATGCATACACTATAGGATATATAAACATACCCGTAGATGCGGTGGAGGCACCACCTACAGCTAGACAGTAAAAAAATGATTATCTAAGTAAGAGCAAAAAGAATGTGTGTATATTTATGATATAATATTGTAAATCAATATGCATACACTATAGGATATATAAATATACCTAGAGGTGCGGGAGTGGGCTCTACTTCTGATGTGGACGCACCACCAACAGCTAGACAATCAAACATTGACTATATAAGTAAATTTGAAATAAATATGCGTCTATATCTATAATATTACATTTAAAATGAATATTCGTGTAATATACCTGGAGGTGTGGTAAAGTCCACATGGAAGGAGTCATCCGAAGGGGTCTCCGATCGGGGTGCAAGACCGGCCCTTTGAAGCTCCTTACGCAGCTCTCCGGGCGGCAGAACCGCTCTGCCTCTGTTTCTGCCGGTGCTGCGGCTGGTGCTCCTGCTGCCCTTCGCTGCTCCGGTTGTCGTCATCAAATCTAGATAAGAGTATAATCTTTACATATGCATTCTATATATGTATAGATCGTAAAAATATGAAATAATAATATAACATTACTGATAACTTTTTTCATTTTGTGGACGCATTAGACATATCTAGTTGGATTTCATCATCGATATCATTTCTAACCCATGTAACTTCACGATCATCCGAAAACAACCCGTCTTTTGAAACAGACGGTCGAAACACTCTAAGTCTTCTTTCTTCTTCGTCCTCATCGCTGTCCTCCATACAATCCTCGAATTCTGGGACATCGTAAACTTCCCTATGTTTTCAATAGCATACAACACTCCATCCAGGATGTTTCAAGCACTGTGAGTAGTATATTTGGAATGCTTGGTTCGGAAAGATAAATGAATCGTCTTGGCCGTAAAATCGAAGTGTGTTCACACTAGTCAATTTATATTCATATTTCCAAGTCCCGAGATTGTTTCTTCACTTATCCGTATCGGTTCGTGTATCATACCAAATATATTGAAATATATAAAATGGTTCTGATCGTCCGGGATATTGGATGCCAAGTATGCAATTTAAGTATCCATAATAAATCATATCATCTTATCCTACTGTCGCAATCCCACTATTCTGAGTGGTTCGAGATGTTCCTATGTTCTTAACTTCAAATTTGTATCTAAGGACACCAAATCCTTTATAATATGCAACATCCATACTTGGAAACTAAGCTAAATATCTTGAATCACTCTCTAATGATGCAGACAAGTTTGGTTCGTGGATCTGAGAAAATAAATTTTACGACAAATACATAACGATATAAGTATAGATTAAGATTGGTAGCAATAACATGTTATTCGAACAACTTACATGATCTGCAACCCAATCGCAAAAATTGTTCTGATGATATTTTTCCAATCGTTCATCATTCCAATCAGGATGGCCCTCACGTACCTCATTAAAAATATTTCTTTTCTCAACAATAAATTATGACATTAATATTATATCATTTCATACACACACAAACACAAATTTAACAATTAATACAAAAAAACTTACTCTCTAATTTCTTCAAGACATACGCTATTGAGGAGAATAAACCGATATATCTTGTTGATAAACACAGTGTCTACTCTTTTATAATCAGGTTTACCATATGACCCGTCCTGAATTCTCCGAGGTCGGTTAAGTTTCGTTTTAATGTTCTCGTCCAGATAGCGGGAACAAAATATGGTTGGTTCATCTAGAAAATAACCTTACATGATAGAACCCCCTGGTCGATTTCTATTGTGTATATAGTTTTTTAGAGTGTAGAGACACCTAAAGAAAAATATGTTAAATAAATAAATACGGGCATATAGGACAACAATAATTTTACAAATTGCATTAAACGAAAAATTCCACGTACTTTTCGACGAGATATATCCATCGATATTGTACTGGTCCGGCTATCTTAGTATAACAACCTAATTCATTTATACCAATTCCAGTTCCCGTATTTACTTAAATGTGGTATTTTCTTGATTTATCGTGTTTTGGGTGCGGATGGTATTTTACATTTTACATCCCATTCGACCCGACCTGGCCCGCTTGAACCTGTTTGATTCATATTTATGAATTACCCTGACTTGTTACGTAGACTGTACATTTTCATGTTTAGTACATACTGGCATTTTATCTGGCATTGTATCTTTACTATACAACATTTTAAGTCACGTAAAATAATTTAAAATTAAATAACATGGCTTGCATGATACCCCTAACCCCGTGGTAGCATCCACGCATCTTGTTCTCGTCCCATTCAGTGAAAAGGACGTGTTTGGATGGCTACGCGCACGTACGTGCATCCGTTCTTAGGGGTATACATTTTCGTTACCTGAACATTCATTTTGAATCTTGAAAGTCGCATATATTTTTCGTATTTTAAAACTGAAATTTTAGACCCGACCCGGGCGCGTTTTGGAATACTTTTGTATCCCGCCAAAATTCAAATTATTTAAAAATTTAAAAATTTGTTTAAAATTTATTTAACAGTTCTAAAGATTTCTTTACAGCCAACTAAAATATTTTTAAAAACTACAAATCTTTTTAAATTTTAAATCTTAAATCCTAATTCCTAATTAACAGCGCAACCCCAGCTCTCTCTCGTTGTTCCGTGGCTCCCATTCCTTCTCTCTTTCTTTTTCTCTTTCTCTTTCTCTCTCTCTCTCTCCCTCTCTCTCCCCCCACGATATCTCTCCCTTTCTCTCTCCCCACAAACAGCCAAATTTCTTTCTCCTAACTGTTCATCCCTCTCTCTCTCCTCTTGATCTCGCTCTCTCTCTCCTCTCTCAGATTCTCTCTCTCTCCTCTCGCTTTCTTTATCTCTCTCTCTCTCTCTCCCTATATATATATTATCCTCCTTCCTCTCTCTCATTTTCTTTTCAACCGCGAGACCCAACAAACCCCATCCATCGCCGGCCTCGAGCTCGCCGTCGCCCAAGCCTTCGATGACTCCCCTACCGACCTCTCCTCATCCTCACCTTCCTCTCACCCCTCTTCTCCCCCTCCCCCTTCTCCAAACCCAAGAACCCGAGCACCCCCTGCACACCGCTCCATCGCCGGCGAGATCGCTGCAGTCGATCTCATCGTCGCCCCCTCGTTCCCTAATCACAGTGCACCCCAGTGAGCCCCTTCCTTCCTTCTCCTTTCCCTTTGCCTTCTTTCTTTCTTCTTTTCTTTCTTTCTTTCTTTCCTTAAAAACTGTTTTTTGTCTTCTGTAGATCGCCGGAGCCGTGATGACGCCGATGATCCAGACGATCCGACGAACGTACCTGACTTGTGTGATCACCCTTGTGCGTTGTTTGGAACCGTTCCGTGTACCGCGCATGCGTTGCGACTTTTCACCGACGTGGGACATTCCGTATACATCCGTTTCTTGATCTGTTGAGGCAAGTTAATCTTGCTACATACTATATAACTTATTATATACCTATTTACATAAATATCATACCTGTAGCTTAAATCTAGTACCCCATGTTTAGTTTTATAACGTTTCGATATTCCATTTGCATCCGTTTATATCATTTCATATCTAGGTCATGAAAACTTATCTTGTGACATACTAGATTACATTATACTGCATCCATATCAATATTTACATCACATATTGCTTAGTTGTACATCCCACATCACCATTTTATAGTTTTATAACTTTTCGGATACCCGTTTGCATCCATCTCATTTAGAATATATATAACTGCATCCATAGATCATATTAGTACATAATACTGTGAAATTAACACCCCATATTTAATAAAGTGCATCCTAATTAGTACTGGAACTACAAATGTAACCCTAATCGAATTGTGCATCCATATCTTTGAATTTATATCTATTGGCATACCACATCACATTATTCCATTTTATTGTTATATTAGTACCCCCATACTTGTCTTTGTGTACCCATACTTATTACAGTTTGATTATTAGCACCCACTTGATACTTGTGCACCCCCTGACATGACTTGATACACTACTGCTTGACACGACTTGATACCTGTGCACTCCTTGACATGACTTGATACATGTACATCACCTGACATGATCTGACGTACCACAGCTTGACTTGTTATCTGATCTTGTTACTAATGCCGACAATCTTGACCTGTTGTCCCTACGGACATTTCCTGTTGTCTATTCAGAAAAACCTGTATCTGCTTGATCCTGTGTTGGCATTAGCTCCAGATTTATCAATAACTGACTTGAACACATAACTTGGGGGTATGGGGAAATCAATGATGAAACCTGACTTGTAACTCGAGAGTTTGATGCCTTTACTAATCAGTCTTACGGGCTAGGCCAGCCCCGGAATGATACTGCTGACATCATTTGTCTTTACATCTTACCTTTTACTACCTTGCGGCACGTCTCGGATTCAGCCCGAGAGTCTTGACCGTGGTCCCGGGCACACACGGGATACTATTGAGTTACATCGATAATTCATCAAATTGATTTCAAAAGACTTGAGAGTAGTTAACCCAGTAGACCAGTTTAGATTACTTACTGCACATCACCTGTGCCATACCCTTCACTATCCTTATTTATGTTACTGTTATACCTTTATTACTGTTCATACTCGTGTCTGCATGTCTTGCTACCTCCTGACTATATTATTGTTGATATTATGACACACTGACGTCTGGGTTTTGCATGGCCTAGATCCTTTACCTTTGCCGCAGGCCGAGCAGGAGTATTTCAGTCAGCAGGTCGAGCAGTGAGGACCTGTTAGTATTTTAGTTTTATTTATGCACTTTCATTCCTGATGTGAGCCCGCATTATGGGACGTACATTCCAGTTTATTATTGTATTGGATCCTTTGCTTCCGCATTATTTTATTCTTGACTCGTTATTTTGGCTCATGGACATGTGTTAGATAGTTATTTATTATTGTTCTTGATATCTCTACAGCCGTAATATGACTGTGGAGGGATATTTCCTATCCACAGGTAGCATGGTTGGCTCTGTCACGTGCCTATCTTAGCGTACTATGGGAAGCGGGGCGTGACATGGTTTGTTTGGTATCAGAGCCATAGGATCTAGGTTAAACGGTTTTGATTCTTTTTGTAGTTGGGTATCAGACCCAATACACGAATCAGAATACTCGTGATTAGGAACAGGTCCTGCCACTTTACCATCTTGCTATTTTTTTGAATCTTAACTTCCTCCTGATTCTACCTTGACGATATGCAAACCTCTTTGCATCTCGACTTGAAACTTGATTTTCTATTGTTTATCTCTAGAACTTAGGCGACTTGGGTGGAGTTATGTAATTGTAGCTATGTACCACGGCATGGTTACAATGAGGTACTCTATTTAAGTAACTTGGAGTTCTAGTCTTGATTCATATCCTTGATCTATATTTTGAATCTGTTATCATCCTAATCCTTTCGGTGTTTTGATTTCAGGAACATGGCAGGCAGGAATCTGAACGTACCAGAGGCGTGTTGATGAAGACGCTTTGCTTGGAGTAATTCGTGGGATGCTGGAGAACTAGAAACGGCAGACTGAGCTGAACCAGCAGCAAGCTGAAGTTTTTCAGGAAGGTTTGCGGATCGTCCAGCAGTCCATAAACAATGTTGTGTCCAGACCAGTCGATCGTGTGGGTACCATGGCGGATTTCAAGAGACTTAGTCCGTCCGTCTTTACTGGTCTGGAAGACCCGTTGCCAGCGGAGGAGTGGCTGGTTGATATGGAGAATTTGCCCGTTGCGGCACAGATCCCAGAGGACAAGAGAGTGGATGTGGTATGCATCCAATTAGTGGACTATGCCCGTGAATGGTGTCTTGTAGAAGAGACCCACTTACCCAAGCCGATCAGTTGGGCGGATTTTTTGAAGAGTTTCTTGGAGAAGTTCTTCCCGCAGATTGCACGGGAGGAAATGGAGGAAAGGTTTATCAGTTTGAAGCAGAACGGTACACCTGTGGATGTACATGCAGCTGAGTGGATACGGCTCAGTAGATTCGCTGGACCTTTAGTTGTCAACGATGCTGATAGGGCAAGGAGGTTCATGCGCAGTTTGGATGTGGACATCCAGAGGCAAATTATATCTCTGGGATTGACCACTTTCTCACAAGTACTTACAGCGGCCCGAGAGCAGCAGAGCCTATCTATGAAGACTGGGAGTACGCAGCAGCAAGCAGTTACAGTGCGGAAGCCAGCATTTGCACTAAACCGAGCGCATGTACGCAGAGGTATTCCGGTGAACCGACGCGGCATAACACCTATGAAGAAGCCTGTCATTGTTGATCAAAGAAGGAGCGTGATTTGTGACTACTGCCATTTACCTGGACACGTGCAAAGGGAATGTCGCAGGATGCGGGGACTCTGTTTGGTTTGTGGATCGGCGGATCATACTATCAACGCTTGTCCGTCAAAGGTTCGCACGAAAGTTGATATTCAGAGGCCACCGCAGAAGCAGTTTCAGGGACAGAAGCAGCTGACTAAGGACCCAATCAAGCTCGAGCATTTACCCTGACGGCTGAGGAAGCTAAGGCTTCAGGAGAAGTTGTTTCAGGTATCCTACTTGTTCATGGTTTTCCCGCATTAACATTATTCGATCCTGGTGCATCCCATTGTTTTATGTCGTCCAAGTTTATTGCTACACACTCGATTGCTTGCACGACCCAGTCTAGTTGTTGGGACATACATATTGGGAATGGGAAGATCATAGCTAGTAGAGAATGTAAGGATTGTTCAGTTGTTGTTTGCGGACGGGAGTTATTTGCAGATTTCTTGGTGATTGATACAGGCAGCTATGAAGTCGTCTTGGGAATGGATTTTCTCGGCACTTTCCACGCTCACATTGATTGTAGGGCAAAGAAAGTAATTTTCCAGATTCCCGGACATTCGGAGTTTATCTTTATTGGAGGAAGCAGTTCTGTCGGGCCAGTCGAGTTTAGGGCTAGGCCGACAAATAATGTTCTTTCGTCGATGGAAGTCGATAAGGAAGAAGCGCCAGCTATAGTTCGAGATTTCATGGACCTGTTCGAGGACATATCAGGTTTACCGCCGAAACGGGACGTAGAGTTCGCGATCGATCTTATTCCTGGTGCAGCGCCAATTTCTAAGTCGTTCTATCCAATAGCACCATTAGAGTTGGAAGAAGTCAAGAAGCAGCTTGCTGAATTACTTGAGAAGGGTTGGATTCGCAGCAGTAACTCATCTTGGGGAGCTCCAGTTCTTCTAGTCAAGAAGAAAGATGGCACAAGGAAGATATGCATCGATTATCGAGAATTAAACCGGGTGACTATTAAGAACAAGTACCCGATCGCTCGCATTAGCGAATTATTCGAGCAGCTTAGTGGCGCAAGGGTATTCTCGAAACTGGATTTGCGATCCGGATATCATCAGGTCCGAGTTAAATCAGAAGATATTTGCAAAACGGCATTCAGAACTCGGTATGGACATTACGAGTATTTAGTGATGCCCTTCGGAGTAACGAATGCACCGGCGATATTTATGGACTTGATGAACCAAATCTTTTCACCATTCTTGGACCAGTTTATAATGGTGTTCATTGATGATATTCTGCTTTACTCAAAGAGTATTGAAGAGCATGCATAATACTTGAAGATCGCACTGCAGACATTGAGGAAAGAAAGATTGTATGCAAAGATGAGCAAGTGCGAGTTTTGGTTTGAAGAAGTGAATTTTTTGGGGCATGTCATGTCCAGAGATGGAATCGCCGTTGATCCCGAAAGATTGCAGCAGTTCGAGATTGGCCGATTCCGAAGAATGTAGCAGAGATCAGAAGCTTTCTTAGACTTGCTGGGTATTACAGAAGGTTCGTGGAGAATTTTGCTCGTTTGGCTGAGCCTTTGACCAAGCTTATGCTCAAGGAGGTACCATTTGTATGGACGGATAAGTGTGCGTCATCTTTTGAGGCATTGAAGCAGAGACTGATAACCACTCCTATTCTAACCGTTCCAGACAGTTCCAGAGGATTGGTGATTCACAGCGACGTATCTGGGAAAGGATTGGGATGTATTTTGATGAAACATGGGAAGGTTAATGTTGTGCCGGATGCGCTTAATCGGTTGCCAGCAATTCGGATGTTGACTGCACAAAAATAACTTATTGAAGACTTTCGGAGATTCGATTTGGAGATTGTGTTACCGCATTCTTCAGGACAGTTGATGCAGCTGCAAGTACAGTCGTCATTGATCGAGAACATTAAAGCGGCACGGTTACAGGACCCTAGATTGCAAAGGTTTCGAGAACAAGTTGAAGCTGGACTTCGAACGGACTTGTTGATTCATGAAGATGGTTCTTTGCGATATGGTAGTCGTTTATGCGTGCCAAAAGGAAATATTCGCGAAGAAGTTATGAAGGAGGCGCACAGTTCCGCATATTCCGTACATCCAGGAGGCACGAAGATGTACCGAGATCTACGACAGCATTTCTGGTGGGAAGGCATGAAACGAGAGATTGCCCGCTTTGTAGCGAGATGCTTGGTGTGTCAGCAAGTTAAGGCTGAATATCAAAGGGTTGCTTGTTTATTGCAACCACTTCCGATTCCTCAATGAAAGTGGTAACATATAACCATGGATTTCATGACGGCTTTACCGCGGAATCCAAAGGGCAACAATGCAGTGTGGGTGATTGTCGATCGATTGACCAAGGCAGCTCATTTCATCCCATTTCGAGTTGGTCAATCAACGGAAGCATTGGAAGAATGGTACATGCAGGAGATTGTAAGATTGCATGGAGTACCGGTGAGCATTGTTTCTGATCGTGACACCCATTTCTTATCACACTTCTGGAGAAACTTACAGGAAAGTTTGGGGACTCGATTGAAATTTAGCACAGCTTATCATCCTCAGACAGATGGCCAGTCGGAGAGAACGATCCAAACTCTTGAAGACATGTTGAGAGCTTGCATGTTAGACTTCAAGGATTCATGGTAGGATCATCTACACTTGGTGAAGTTTTCTTACAATAACAGTTTTCAGGCGACTATTCAGATGGCTCCATTTGAAGCGTTGTATGATCGCAAGTGCCTCGCACCCGTTTGTTGGGACGATATTGGAGAACGAAGATTGTTGGGACCGGATTTGATCGTGCAAACAGTGGAGAAAGTTACACTATCCGGAAACATATGAAGACAGCACAAGATCGGCAGAAGAGTTGGGCCAATATATCGAGAAGACCTATAGAGTTCGCGGTTGGTGATCTTGTGTTCTTGAAGATATCACCCACTAGAGGAGTGATTCGCTTTGGGAGTCGAGGCAAGCTTAGTCCTCGATTCGTTGTGCCTTTCGAGATTTTGGAGCGTGTTGGAGAAGTGGCGTATCGATTGGTTTTACCGCAATCTTTGGCGAATGTTCATGACATGTTTCATGTATCTCAACTCCGTAAGTATGTTCGAGATGAAACACACGTGCTGGATCATTCGAAGCTGACTGTACGAGAAGATTTAACCTTTGAGGAACGACCAGTGTCGATTATGGATAGAAGGGAAAAGGTTCTTAAGAACAAGGTTATCCCGCTTGTACTTGTTTCTTAGGGAAATCGCTTACATGGAGAATCAACTTGGGAACGAGAAGATGAAATCCGACAGAAGTTTTCGCATTTATTTTTTTAGTTTTTTGATTGTTTATCCTTTCTTGTTCTTTGAATTTCGAGGACGAAATTCTTTTTGTAGTTGGGTATAATGTAACAACCTAGTTCATTTATACCAATTCCAGTTCCCGTATTTACTTATCTGTGGTATTTTCTTGATTTATCGTGTTTTGGGCGCGAATGGTATTTTACATTCTATATCGCATTCGACCTGATCCGCTTACTTGAACATGTTTGATTCATATTTATGAATTACTCTGACTTGTTACGTAGACTGTGCATTTTCATGTTTAGTACATACTGGCATTTTATCTGGCATTGCATCTTTACTATATAACATTTTAAGTCACGTAAAATAATTTAAAATTACATAATATGGATTGCATGATACCCCTAACCCCGTGGTAGCATCCGCGCATCTTGTTCTCGTCCCGTTCAGTGAAACGGACGTGTTTGGATGGCTATGCGCACGTACCTGCATCCATTCTTGGGGGTATGCATTTTCGTTACCTGAGCATTCATTTTGAATTTTGAAAGTCGCATATGTTTTTCGTATTTTAAAACTGAAATTTTAGACCCGACCCGGGCGCGTTTTGGAATACTTTTGTATCCCGCCAAAACTCAAATTATTTAAAATTTTTAAAATTCGTTTAAAATTTATTTAACTGCTCTAAAGATTTCTTTACAGCTAACTAAAATATTTTTAAAAACTACAAATCTTTTTAAATTTTAAATCTTAAATCCTAATTCCTAATTAACAGCGCAACCCCAGCTCTCTCTCTCGCTGTCCCGTGGCCCCCATTCCCTCTCACTTTCTTTTTCTCTTTCTCTTTCTCTCTGTCCATCTCTCTCTCTCCCCCCGCGATATCTCTCTTTCTCTCCCCCCACAAATAGCTAAATTTCTTTCTCCTAACTGTTCATCCCTCTCTCTCTCCTCTCGATCTCGCTCTCTCTCTCTCGCCTCTCAGATTCTCTCTCTCTCCTCTCGCTTTCTTTATCTCTCTCTCTCCCCCTATATATATATATATATATATGTTACCCTCCTTCCTCTCTCTCATTTTCTTTTCAACCGCGAGACCCAGCAAACCCCAGCCATCGCCGGCCTCGCGCTCGCCGTCACCCAAGCCTCCGACGACGCCCCTACCGACCTCTCCTCATCCTCACCTT
The DNA here is from genome assembly GCA_030015575.1 of Agapanthus africanus. Taxonomy (NCBI): domain Eukaryota; kingdom Viridiplantae; phylum Streptophyta; class Magnoliopsida; order Asparagales; family Amaryllidaceae; genus Agapanthus; species Agapanthus africanus. Next base: position 40,937,814 of record CM057350.1, on the reverse strand, counting down.
CCTCTCACTCCTCTTCTCCCTCTCTCCTTCTCCAAACCCAAGAACCCGATCACCCCCTGCACATCGCTCCTTCGCCGGTGAGATCGTTGCAGTCGATCTCATCATCGCCCCCTCGTTCCCTGATCACAGTGCACCCCAATGAGCCCCTTCCTTCCTTCTCTTTTACCTTTTCCTTCTTTCTTTCTTCTTTTCTTTCTTTCGTTCCTTAAAAACTGTTTTCTGTCTTCTGTAGATCGCCGGAGCCGTGACGACGCCGATGATCCAGACGACCCAGCGAACGTACCTGACTTGTGTGATCACCCTTGTGCGTTGTTTGGAACCGTTCCGTGTACCGCGCACGCGTCGCGACTTTTCACCGATGTGAGGAGTTTCGTATACATCCATTTCTTGATCCGTCGAGGCAAGTTAATCTTGCTACATGCTATATAACTCATTATATACCTATTTAAATAAATATCATACCTGTAGCTTAAATCTAGTACCCCATGTTTAGTTTTATAACGTTTCGATGTTCCGTTTGCATCCGTTTATATCATTTCATATCTAGGTCATGAAAACTTATCTTGCGACATACTAGATTACATTATACTGCATCCATATCAATATTTATATCACATATTGCTTATTTGTACATTCCACATCACCATTTTATAGTTTTATAACTTTTCGGATACCCGTTTGCATCTATCTCATTTAGAATATATATAACCGCATCCATAGATCATATTAGTACATAATACCGTGAAATTAACACCCCATGTTTAATAAAGTGCATCCTAATTAGTATTGGAACTATAAATGTAACCCTAATCGATAATTGTGCACCCATATCTTTGAATTTAAATCTATTAGCATACCACATCATATTATTCCATTTTATTATTATATTAGTACCCCATACTTGTCTTTATGTACCCATACTTATTACAGTTTGATTATGAGCACCCACTTGATACTTGTGCACCCCCTGACATGACTTGATACATTACTGCTTGACACGACTTGATACCTGTGCACTCCTTGACATGACTTGATACATGTACACCACCTGACATGACCTGACATACCACAACTTGACTTGTTACCTGATCTTGTTACTAATGCTGACAATCTTGACCTGTTATCCCTACGGACATATCCTGTTGTCTATTCAGACAAACCTGTACCTACTTGATCCTGTGTTGGCATTAGCTCCAGATTTATCAATACCTGACTTGAACACATAACTTGGGGGTATGGGAAAATCAATGATGAAACCTGACTTGTAACTCGACAGTTCGATGCCTTTACGGATCAGTCTTACAGGCTAGGCCAGCCTCGGAATGATGCTGCTGACATCATTCGTCTTTACATCTTACCTTTTACTGCCTAGCGGCATGTCTCGGTTTCAGCCCGAGAGCCTTGACCATGGTCCCGGGCACGCACGGGATACTATTGAGTTACATCGATGATTCATCAAATTGATTTCAAAAGACTTGAGAGTAGTTAACCCAGTAGACCAGTTTAGATTACTCACTGCACATCACCTGTGCCTAACCCTTCACTATCCTTATTTATGTTACTATTATACCTTTATTATTGTTCATACTCGTGTATGCATGTCTTGCTACCCCCTGACTATATTATTGTTGTTATTATGACGCACTGACGTCTGGGTTTTGCATGGCCCAGATCTTCTACCTTTGCCGCAGGCCGAGCAGGAGTATTTCAGTCAGCAGGCCGAGCAGCGAGGACCTGTTAGTATTTTAGTTTTATTTATGCACTTTCATTCCTGATGTGAGCCCGCATTATGGGACGTACACTCCAGTTTATTATTGTATTGGATCCTTTGCTTCCGCATTATTTTATTCTTGACTCGTTATTTTGGCTCATGAACATGTGTTAGATAGTTGTTTATTATTGTTCTTGATATCTCTACAGCCGTAATGTGACTGTGGATGGATATTTCCTATCCACAAGTAGCATGGTTGGCTCTGTCACATGCCTATCTTAGCGTACTTTGAGAAGCGGGGCGTGACACTTAGCCTCAGTTGCAAGATGAACCGTCAGGTGCATTATGATATCGAAGAATGACGGTGGGAAAATACGCTCAAATTTGCAAACTATCAATGAAATAGAATTTTCTAGATTCTCCAGCGTCACAACATCCAGGGTTTTAGCGTACAATTCTCTAAAAAAGTAACAAAGGTCATTGATTAGTAGACCAACCGATTCGGGAAGGGAAGTCCTGAGGGTTAACGGGAGAAGGTACTCCATAATAATATGGTGAGCATGACTTTTTCAGCCCATCGATCTTGCCTTTCATAATTTTTATGTTTTTTCTAAATGATCCTGAAAAACCTGTGGGAACTTTCAAATCATGCAACAACTGTAGGAACCTTTTCTTTTCCGGTTGCGACATATGATATGCGATATTGGGAAGTACAAACTTTCCTAGTTTAACCGCTATTGGTTTAGGATGCAATTCACTTCTAATTTCCCAGTCTTGAAGATCCATCCGAGCACGGAGATTGTCTTTTGATTTTCCGTCTTTACAAAAAAGCAAGTTGAGTACATGCTTGGATACACTCTTCTCTATGTGCATGACGTCCAGATAATGACGTACTAAATTTGTTGACCGGTATGGAAGCTCGTAGAAAATACTTAATTTGTTCCAGTAGGGTGGTTTGACCTGTTTTGCCGGATCTATCCCGAAGGTCACATTATTGTACCCATCCTACTGAGCAGTCACGTTCTCTCCGGACAATGAGGATGGAGGCCCAAGAAACTCCTGATGACCATCAAAGTGAGCAGTGTCTAACCTGTAGGGATGGTCTAGTGGCAGTGTTCCCCTCCGAACGGCGGCCGAGACGTGGACGTCTCGCCTGAGGTTCGGGGCAGATGCTAATTGGTGCTATCCGTCTACCTCTCCGAAGATGCCAAGTTGATTTATGGCACCATGTATCGAAGGTTTAAACGGATGCGTCCGATGTAGCAGACTTCGTCAGATTCCCCCTCGCTTGAGGGGTTTTTGATTGTGGGGACGCTCTTCCCTGCAGGCGCAAGCCCCTGCAGTTAATTACGCTACCGCATTGCGGTAACAACTTTCTCCTTCTCCAGATGGTCACTTCGTGTCGTGTGTGTTTGTTTTATTTGTGGTTGCCCGTGGATTGTATACGGAGACCAATTTATGTCGTCGCCCGTAGGACGTGGATTAGTCCAAATCCGTATTTTCTTAGATTTGGTTTTGGGGTTTTGGTTTGAGGATACGTTAGCCATATTTGAGGCTAAGATCAACTCAAACGTTTGTTAAGGATACGTTAGTCTAATTTGGGACTAAGATCAACTTAACGGGATCGTTTAGATCCGACAAAAGAGCATTTGGGGGCTCTATTGTTCCAGTTTAGGGACATAGTGGTCCATTAAATGTATGGCCGTCGGGACCCATCACCTCTCTGACGACGTTGAAGGATTACAACGACAGATGTCAGAGGAGTTCAGAGATGTACCCTTGAGCCAGAGTTGATTAGGGGGGATTCATAGTCCAATCTGTTTGAAGGTTTAAGGATACGTTAGCCATCTTTGAGGCTAAGATCAACTTAAACGGGACCGTTTAGATCCGACAAAAGAGCATGCGGGGGCTCTATTGTTCTAGTTTAAGGACATTTCGGTCCATGGGTAGTTTAAGGACGTTGCGGTCCATTGTTAGTTTTAAGACATCTCGGTCAAGGTTAAGGACGTCGTAGTCCATGGGTTTAAGGACCCCACAGTCCATTGTTAGTTTTAAGACATCTCGGTCAAGGTTAAGGACGTCGTAGTCCATGGGTTTAAGGACCCCACAGTCCGGTATGTGCTCTGGATGCTTCACACGGGTTCACTGCCGTGCTCTGCGAGGACCAGGCTCCGCTCTGGACGTTTTCCACGGGGTCAAAGAGTGACATTATCCGCGTTCCACGTAACCAGGAATTTTGCATTAGACACGGGTTTAAGGACCCCACAGTCCATATCAATGTGTGGTCGTCGGGACCCGTCACCTCTTTGAAGACATTGAGGGGTTACAATGCCAAGTATCAAAGGAGTGAAGAGATGTACCCTAGAACCGGAATGGCTTAAATAGTCTTTGACCCAATTTGGGATCAAGACCGATTAATTATGTTATGAGCCCATTGGCCCAGTTAATCACAAATTGAGGACTTATGGCCATCTTGGGCTAAGTCCAATCAGGAGAGGCTTTGCTTCTATCCATTTAGCCAATTGGGCCAAAGCCTAGTGTTAAACACTACAGAGCAATCAGTGTTGAACACTGGGAATGAGGTTGACAAGTTAGTGTTTAACACTGAAAGATAATTGGTGTTAAACACCAGCAACAAGGCTTCTCAAATTAGTGTTAAACACTAAAACAGATCAGTGCTGAACACTGGCAACAGAGCCCAGATTAGTGTTAAACACTAAGGTAGTCAGTGTTGAACACTGCAAACAAAGCTTTTTGATTAGTGTTGAACACTAAGGCCCAACAGTGTTTTAACACTGGGTTCGGGAGTTTCAATTTAGTATTAAACACTAAGGCAGGAGGGGTCACGTGGCAGCACGTGAGAGCGCCCTCCCTTCATTTATTCTGCTGAGATTATCGCGTCTTTCAGAGCATCACGTGCCATCACGTGATGGGCATTCAAATGCCTGTGTATTAAAGCTTCTGTCAAGGATCACGTGGGTCACGTGGGGTGCTGCCTCAAAGGGGTTTTCTGTAGATCTCTTGGGGGGGTCACGTGGTGACACGTGACCCTGCCTCTATGTATGTTGTTTAGAGGATCTGTTAATCTTTTCCAGAAATTAAATTCCTCGTAGGGTTAAACCCTGACAGTAATTTCAGAGGAATTAAATTCCTACTTCCTTTTGAAGGTTTATATTCTGAATAGAGTTGGACTCTGAATTTTCTGTAGGAATTAAATTCCTCATACATGTGAAGAACCAAATAGGGTTAAACCCTAATAAAAGCTTTTAAGGAATTAAATTCCCACTCTCTGTTAAATTATGATCAAGGGAATTAAATCCCCGCTGTTCCAACAGAACTAGGTTCTTAATTAGGGTTAAACCCTGTCTCTTTTTGTTCTGAAGGAATTAAATTCCCATAACACAGGGTCAAGCCCTAGTTTTATTTTAAAGGAATTAAATTCCTATATTTCTGTGAGAATTAAATTCTCGGGCTTCCATTCCCTCTCTATGTTTTGGATCTGCATGGCAGGATCTCGACCCATTGAGAATTAAATTCTCAACTTCAAGGGGAGATGTGCACTTTGCAGATCCTCTATCAAAGAAAGAAGAAATATGTTCTTCTGTTTTATATATCAGAGTTAAACTCTGTTGAGAATTAAATTCTCTTTTCCTTCAAGGAGCCTTCCCTTTCTTACCTAGGGTTTTCTTTTGCAGAAGATCCAAGTTCCTCAAAGTATCTAGCTCTCTCCCTTTTCTTCCCTCTGCGTATATATCTTTTTGTGTCTCTTGGCTCCTATTTATAGGAGAAGCAGCCGAGTCAATTAGTTTTTGACGAATCTTCATTGAGAGATTTGATTTGCATCCATCATTCGTTTTGGACCTTTGGATTATTAGGTGAATTTTATTCACCATTGGATTTCAAGTCCCCGGATTCTCCTTTGTTGTTTCGGTTAGATTTAAAGGGGAAATCTTTCCAAACCCGAGATTTTCCCATAAATAGGTGATATTTAATCATCTTTGAATCTTTAATTCGATTGGTTCCAGATAATCGCTTTCCTTTGGAAAGATTTAAATCTTCTTCAGAATTTAATTCTGTCAACGAAATGGGCTTTGAAAGCCGGTCACGTGTGACCACGTGACCCATGGTCACGTGTGGGCACGTGACCCCCCTTTGGAATGAGCCTTCTTCTTTCTTTTTGCGCTGTCTTCTGGTTGCTGCTTAACCGTCACGTGCTGCCACGTGACCCCTGGTCACGTGCGAGCACGTGACCCTTGTCTGAACTCTTTTTCTTGATTTAATTGGAGAACAATTCTGATGTTTTGATCATCACGTGCCAACACGTGACCCTGGTCACGTGGGAGCACGTGACCTCTTCTGAAGCTTTTTCCTTGATTTGATCAGGAAGCGTTGGGTCTTTGTTGCTGCTTTTAAATGTCACGTGCCGACACGTGACCCAGGTCACGTGGGAGCACGTGACCCTTACTGAAGCCCTTCTTTTTGATGTAGTTGGGAAACTGAACTTGCTTTGCCGGTACTTTTGGGTGTCACGTGCCAACACGTGACTGCTGGTCACGTGTAAGCACGTGACCCTCTTCTCAAGCTTTTTCCATAAGCTTTCCTGATTTTAAATCAGGAAACAAATGCCCCCACAGCGTTGTTCTCACGTGTCAGCACGTGAGTGCAACGCTGTCACCTCTTGCGACCGTTGGATTCCTTTAGGGATCTGGGGAGATGAAACGTTTCCATTGCCTTCTATAAATACCTCTGTCTCTTCATAGGAGCCTTCACTTTGCTCATCTTCTTCTTCTGAGAACTCTTTCTGAGAATTTAATTCTCGCTTCCAGAGCTTAGTTCTCTGCCTTGAAACAATTTTCAGAGTTTAACTCTGTTTTAAAGGGATTCTTCCTCCTCAGGTAATGGTAATCGAAGCACCTTCGTTTTGACAAAACTCTCTGGATTTTAAATCCATATCGAGGGTTTCACAAAGAACCCATTTTTCTTCAAGTACTTTAACCAAAATATGAGACCACTTAACCTCCCACAGTAGATCTCTTAGGGTTTAGATGATCCTTAGGGAGATGATGATGGCGATTCAAACCCATGGAATTTAATTCCATTCAAAAATGTTTCTGGGAATTTAATTCCCTTTTCTTAATAAGGAATTTTAATTCCAATGAAGAATTCGATTTCTTCACACAGAGGCTTCCTAGGGTCTCTTGGCCCGAGGTTGTTCTTCTGCAGTTAATGAAATGGGGGTTTTGTAATGATGTCTTCTGTGGGAATTTAATTCCTTTGATCTTGTTGGATTCATTGTAAAGCCCGAGACAGATCCTGTTGGGGGAAATGTGCATGGTCATCATTCTTTATTAAATGGGGATATTCCCTTTGTTTTATTGTAACTATTTGGTCTCATTATTAATGAGCCGTCATCCGGATTCTGTGGGGCCCATGTGTTTTGTAGCCAATGGTCCCAGGAAACTTTGCTGTTGTTTTCTTCAACTAGTCTTCATGTTCGTGCATGAATATATATTGCTAACTTTTCTTTTAACGGTCTTCCTTTACTGGATTTCAGGTGCAATGGCTTCTGTTCCACGCTTTCCCTTTTCTCGCTCGGAGGCTGCTTTTCCTCAGTCACCATCTGATGAGGAGGCGATGGCGATGATTCGGGCCCATGACCCGAACTGCACCAACCTTCTTCAATGGGGATCTTGGTACAGTCAGATTATTCAGGGTCGCCGGAGTTTTCTTTGCGCGGTGCCGACGGAGCCCACTTTCCCATTCTTACCGATGGATCCTCCAAGGACAGTTTTTGCTGTGGAAATGCCCAACTGGACTCCAACGGGGAGGCTCGAGCTTTCGACGACTGGTATTCCGAACCATCCGATCCCGGCCATAGACATCTTGGGGCGGCGTATCTGCCAGGGTGAGGCCCACCCGTGGGGGGAAATTTATAAGATAGGGCTCACTCCCCGGCATCCTACGGGCTACCTTCTCTGGGCTCGCTACATCATTTCTGCCCATCGTGCGCGGTTGCAGAAAGTCGGGCTTTATCAGGCCATATACGCATCACTATTCCATTATAAGTCCCCGCATGCCTGGTGGGTTAAGGCGTTTTTAAACCAATGGAATCTTCCTACCAACACTTTCATCCTAGGAGATCGTGAGGTCTCGATCTCTCTTGCAGAATTTTATGAAATCTCGGGATTGCCGATCAGGGGTGCACTGTATGAGGAGTTGTTGCCTCCTGATGAGTACGTCTTTGAGCCCGAGTCTGCACCGGCTGACGGCTTGTCTGTTGAGAACGCCGTTCGCCACAAGCGCCCCAGCTTGATCAAGGCGCTGGGTATTTTTGATCGATTGTTCACTGAATCTGAGGAGCAGGGTGTTACTTTTAAAAGCTTCATTTCCTGCTTCCTTCGTGAGGATATCATATCGAAGACTACTCCGAAGTTTGCTAACATCAAAGACCCCTTTGGGTTTGGTCCGAAGAAGCTACCGACCGCTGAATCGGACCTGCCACAATATTATATTCCCATCGTGTCGCCGATGTCTTTTGAGTCCGTTGCAGCACCCGGTATGGATGAGGAAACATTCTTTATGGGGTTTGTCAGTGTTTGGCTTAGCTGGTTCGTTATCCCCATGCATCGCCGCTTCATGAGAGCCTCGGTCATCTACCCGGCTCATCGTATTGCTGAGGGGACGCGGTTGGCCATCGGCATCCCGGCCTTGGCGCACCTCTATAATGGATTGGGCACCGCAGCTAATACCTCTACGCCTGGCGTGGATGTGGTAAACTTTTTGCTTCATTATTTCACGTCCTGGATCGAAATGCACGTATTGGGGGCTTTCGCCATGCATCAGAGGCCCTCATTTTACGATGCCTACCCCTTTCCACGACTTATGCGGTTAGTGGATGCTTCTGCCGCCGACCCGACTCAATTCGGGGCTATTCGGGTGCTAATTTCTCCTCATGCCACCGCTGGCGGGTTGGTTTTTAATGATCGGGTCTTGTCTGCTCCTTCGGGTCCCGTCCAACAACTCTGGGACCAGTCGAAAGACAACGCACCTTCTTTGAAGCCCCGGGAGGCCGCGCATTTGTATACAATTAGACCGGGCTACTTGGTGTTTCGCCAGGACAGTGCAGCTCTTTTCATGCGGTACAATCCGCATCGATTTGCCCGACAGCTCGGATACGACCAGGGCGTTCCTTTCGAGGCTTTTATAGTTGCCCCGATCTCTTCGCTCGATGCTGTTCGCGATGCCGCTCATCATTTCATGAGGCTGAACACCGGCTCTTATTTCATGGTCCCTGAAGCCGAGTACATGCCCCGATGTGTAGGTGCATTTACGGGCTGGTATCTTCATCGGATCAGTCCGATTATTCTTGAAGAAAGAAGGGTGCTTCTTGGTCACGACGCCCCTCCTCAGGTTTCGGGGGCTAAGCTACGGCCGAGGGTTCCGGTCCGCTTCCCTTTGAGGGAGATTGGCACCGCGCTCATTCCGGGGGAGTCCGGGGTAGACCTTACTCCGATAGCTGGTATGCCCTTGGGTTCTCGATCGCGGGGTAAACGGGCTCCGGTGGTAGCACCCCTGCCGGTGGCGGCACCGCCCCCGTGGCGTCGACAATGGCGATGTCGTCCTCGGTTGTGGCACCGAGCGAGAGTAACAGGGATGAAGGCGCTGAGGGCGATGTGGGCCAGCGCCGCCTTAAGGCTTCGCGAGGGAGGAAGCGGTCATCCTCAGCGACCGACTCTGGGTCTAAACGGCGGAGGAAAGCGGCTACCGCCCCGTTTGATTCTGTGGTGGAGTCTGAGCCTATCCCTGAAGACGAACCATTGGCCCTGCAAGGGTCAGACGCTGGACTTCTCTTCCCGAGTTCGGCTGATGAGGAGGCTGCACAGTTGGCCGAGGCCATACGGCGCTCAAAAGACGCGTCTCATAATGCCAAGGTTCTGAAGAAGTCTTATCCCGCTGTAATTTTTTACGAAGACCCTTCGTGGATTCGGCGGCGATTTATCGGTCCTCTGGAGGAATGGGGAGAAAGGGCTTTGAAGCAGGCCGCTTCAGAAGATGCAGCTGACGCACTTTCTTTGTGGACCGGCGGTCATGAGTCTACCCTTGAACCCCGGCGAGCCCACCTCCTTGAGAAGGAGCAGCGGCTTGAAGAAGCCATATTGAGGGCTTCTTTGCGTATAGGTATGTTGTGTTTCTTTTGTAGTTTTTCTGATCATTTATGCCCGTGAATATATATCATTATTCTTATTTGAATCGTGCAGAATCTTCGACGCTGGGGGAGCTCCCTACGGGCCCATTAAAGCTAAAGCCCGCCGAAATTCTCAATGAAGCCTTGCTGGATGTGGAGGGGGCTGACGAGGCTGCTCCTCTCATGATGGAACTTCCAGCGGCGGTTCTTGATCAGGGAGTGCTTGCCCCTTTGGGGGAGGCTCCTTTGGAGGCCGCCGCCCCAATGACTCTTACTGCGGGCGGCCCAAAGGCTGGGAGCGAGGCAGTCGGGACTACTCTCCCTTTGTTGGAGCCTGAGGTCACAGCGGAGACCGTTGAAGCTGCTATCCCCCCGGCTCAGAATGGGAGGAGTGTTGAAGGTATCCTTCTGCGTTTTAATTTAGCAACCCCTTCATAGTCTGAACTCTTTTATCTTTCCCAGAATTGCGCGGTTTGGCGGCCACGATCGCGGATCTGTCGCCTCGACAGTCATTTCAGCGTTTATTGGAGATGGCAGCTCCGCAGGAGATCTCCCCTCAGCGTATTGTCCTTTCCTCTAGGCAAGGTTAGTGTCATTCGCCCCCTTTTTTTTTTTTTTTTTTTTACCATAGCATTGTTACTATTTTGCAAAATGACGTTGATGTCTCTTATAGTTTTGGAAGCCGACGATGAGGTCGAGGTCGTTGAAGGGCCAGGGGAACCTTCAGCTCCTACTTGCATGACTGTCGGTGAGTGACATTTTATTATAGTCCCGTTCGTTCTGCGTTAAGAGTTTTACTAACATTTGCCAAATTTGAATAGCCCTGCCAGTCTCCATGGCTTTGGAATCACGCATTGTGATGCGGCCCGGCCCCTACGCTCTGCGGGTTTCAGAACGCTTGGCCCAATTGAGCCTTGTCTCCCTATCTTCTTTCGTCGAGGAGCTCCGTGCTGGTAGTGCGACCACAGCCGAAGCGTTTGCCGCTGAAGCTAACGGCTCCCTTCCTTTTCTCGCCACCTATCACAGCGAGGAGGTGGTGCGGGTCTGGGTGGAGTTCTGTAGGAAGGTGGAGGCTTGTTTGTATGCTCTCGAGTGTTCTCGCCTTTCCTCGGAGGCCGTGGCTGCAAAGGCGGAGTTACGGGGGCTGATAGCACGGTGCGCGGCAAACATGACGTCATGTGAGAAGAGGCTTGGTCGCAAGTTCTCGGAGAGGGAGCTAGCCTCCAAGGCGCTGGGCGAGCTTCAAGCCAATCTCACAGCCAAGGCCAACAAAGCGTATGAACTCTGGCGGGTGCTTCAGGAGTCCATCAAAGAGGTGGTGGCTCTCGATAAAGCTTCCATGTTTACTCGTGAGAGGGTCGAGGCTCATAAAGCCACCGAGAAAGAGCTCGAAGCTCGGCTCGCTTCGTATCAGGCTCAGCAAGCTCAGGCGGAGGCTCGTCTTCGGGAGATCTTGCGTCATGAAGCCGTGACTCATCAACAGAATGACGAGTTGGTAAAATTATTGCACCGCCCACCGGCTTGAGGACTTGTATCTTTTCCTTCCTTTTTGTACATACTCATGGATGAGAGTATTTTCTTTTTGTTTCTTTCATGAATTGTACTTTGTACCCATTTTGGTTTATGAATAAAAGATGCATTTTTCTTCTCAATGATGTGTCCCCTTTTCATTGAATGTATTCTGCGGACATTCTATCTTGATCTCCTTTCAGGACAGCAATGGCTCAGGATTCAGGGTTAAGATCTGCTTCCTAAGGCTTTTGCATCTTATGAGCCACGAGGGTCTCATAAAGAGTTTTTCTCCCTAAAGGTCGAGAGGATCCCATAGGTGTAAGTTCTTCTTAGAGATCGTGAGGATCCTTAAGCGGGTTTTCCCTTGAGAGTCGTAAGGATCTCACAAGAGAGTTTTTCTTCCTTACAGGTCATGAGGACTTGTAAGTGTTGGATGCGGTCACCCTTGTCCGTGTTTTACGGAGTTAGGGGTTTCTCCAGGCATCGTAGTTTAAAGACATCACGGTCAAGGTTAAGGACTTCATAGTCCGTGGATTTAGGGACTTCACAGTCCGCTGTTAGTTTTAAGACATCACGGTCAAGGTTAAGGACCTCATAGTCCGTGGATTTAGGGACTCCACAGTCTGGTGTTTGGTTGCAGGGACCCGTCACCTCTTTGAAGACGTTGAGGAATTACAACGCCGAGCATCAAAGGAGTGAAGAGATGTACCCTTAAACCAAGGCAAAATCTGTAGGGAATTGGGGTGGTTGATCGTTAGTTTTAAGACATCACGGTCGAGGTTAAGGACGTCATAGTCCGTGGATTTTAAGGACTCCACAGTCCGGTATTTGCTCTGGATGCTTCACATGGGTCACTGCCGTGCTTGGCGAGGACCAGGCTCCGCTCTGGACGTTTTCCACGGGGTCAGAGAGTGACATTATCCGCGTTCCACGTGACCAGGAATTTTGCACTAGATGCTTCACACGGGTTCACTGCCGTGCTCGGCGAGGACTAGGCTCCGCTCTGGATGCTTCGCACGGGTTCACTGCCATGCTCTGCGAGGACCAGGATCCGCTCTGGACGTTTTCCACGGGGTCAAAGAGTGACATTATCCGCGTTCCACGTGACCAGGAATTTTGCACTAGATGCTTCACACGGGTTCACTGCCGTGCTCGGTGAGGACTAGGCTCCGCTCTGGATGCTTCGCACGGGTTCACTGCCATGCTCTGCGAGGACCAGGATCCGCTCTGGACGTTTTCCACGGGGTCAAAGAGTGACATTATCCGCGTTCCATGTGACCAGAAATTTTGCATTAGATGCTTCACACGGGTTCACTGCCGTGCTTGGCGAGGACTAGGCTCCGCTCTGGATGCTTCGCACGGGTTCACTGCCATGCTCTGCGAGGACCAGGATCCGCTCTGGACGTTTTCTACGGGGTCAAAGAGTGACATTATCCGCGTTCCACGTGACCAGGAATTTTGCACTAGATGCTTCACACGGGTTCACTGCCGTGCTCGGCGAGGACTAGGCTCCGCTCTGGACGTTTTCCACGGGGTCAAAGAGTGACATTATTCACGTTCCACGTGACCAGGAATTTTGCACTAGATGCTTCACACGGGTTCACTGCCGCGCTCGGCAAGGACTAGGCTCCGCTCTGGATTCTTCGCACGGGTTCACTGCCATGCTCTGCGAGGACCAGGATCCGCTCTGGACGCTTTCCACGGGGTCAAAAAGTGACGTTATCCGCGTTCCACGTGACCAGGAATTTTGCACTAGATGCTTCACACGGGTTCACTGCCGTGCTCGGCGAGGACTAGGCTCCACTCTGGACGTTTTCCACGGGGTCAAAGAGTGATATTATCCGCGTTCCATGTGACCAGGAATTTTGCTGAATATATCCGCATTTCACGGGATGAAGGTTTGACTGTTGGCGATATGTATACCACCGAGCCATGGAACTGGGAGTTGCCGCTGTTCCGCTTAGCTTGAAGTTGTGTCCGTTGTTACGAGACGAATGTTGGACTGATCTCTAGGTCTCTTGTGGCCCGTCGAGATTTAGCTTCTTTATTTGGTGAAACCCGGGGGAGGGAGGCATGTTCCCTTTTTGTTTATGCCATTGGATTGTATACAGGGTGTGATGGAGCATCACCTGTAAGGCATACATTTTATTTTTATTTTATTTCTTTTTCCGCGATGCTCTATCGTTTCAGCTTTTATATCGCGAAGGTCGCGATTGCCCCATCATTTCGGCTATTTTTCGCGGCGCCCAATCATCTCGGCTATTTTTCTTTTTACTCGCTGCTTTTTATTGCGAGTTGCCCCATCATTTTGGCTATTTTTCATGCCTTCATTTTTACTTGCTGCTTTTTATTGCAAGTTGCCCCACCATTTCGGCTATTTCGTAGGCATGTGTGGCTTGCTAGCTTTTTCGCCGCAAGCTTGGATTTTAGACACCGATTTCGGCATCAGCACCGCTGCAACTGGGATGTTGCCAGGAGCGAATCATCATTTGCTTCTGTCGATATTGAACAAAGGTGGCTTAGTAAACAGGGTTAAGGGTCCTGTCGACCAAGGCTTTTGACTTCGTGGGCCGTAAGGGTCTCACAAAGGTATTTCTCCCTACAAGTCGTGAGGATCTTGCAGGTGTATTTTCTCCTTAGGGATCGTGAGGATTCCTAAGTGTATGTTCCTCTGTAAGTCGTAAGGATCCTACAAGAGGGTTTTCTCCTTATAAGTCGAGAGGACTTACAAGGGTTGCTCATCATATGGACATATCCCCAGTCACGGGTGTGACTTCGCTGGGGAAATGTTTTTTCGCGCCCGTGGATTGTATACAAGGGTCAGTATTGAGCCTCTTGTAGGGCAATATCGAAGGTTGTGGAGGATTTGCTTAAGAACAGGTTTAGGTTTCTGTAACTTAAGACTTTCAAATCTCATGAGCCGTGAGGGTCCCATAAGAGAATTCTCCTTACGAGTCGTGAGGATCTCATAAGTGTATTTTCTCCTTAGGAATCGTGAGGATCCCTAAGTGTGTTGCTCCTTTGTGAGTCGTAAGGATCTCACGCAGGTGGTTTCTCCTTACAAGGTCGAGAGGACCCTACAAGTGTCTTTTAACGAGGTTGCGCCCTTTCGGGTTTTCACAAACACTCGCCGGTAGTCCTGCTGTTTTTACTCACGGAGCCCTTTCGGGTTTTCATCCGTGCCCATTTTGCTTACGGACATACCGTTTTTTTTTTATTCTTTTTCATATTTTTTTTTCTTCTTTTTTTTTTTTGTCAGCCTAAAGATGCTGCGGTAGTAGTTTTAGGGACGTTTCGGTCCGTTGTTAGTTTAAGGACGTTTCGGTCCGTCGTTAGTTTAAGGACGTTTCGGTCCGTCGCTATGGGAAGGTCGGCTGCTGCTTGTAAAGTTTGAGCCTAGGAAGATAGTGAGCGGACATAGTCGTCGTCATCTATCATTGACCCAGGCTGCGGCTTATTAAGCGTAGTATTTCTTCAAGAAGCGGCCGTTTATTGGCCTGAAAGGCCTTTCACCGTGCATGTCCATGAGTAGGTAGGCTCCACCCTGGTAGACCTTGTCTATGATGTACGGGCCTTCATAGTTTGGCTCAAATTTTCCTCGCTTGGCACGATTGGGGATCATAGGTCTTTTGACCACTAGTACGAGTTCGCCTTGGCGGAATGTCCTCGGCCTGGTCAATCTTTCGTACGAGCGCGTCATCTTTGCTTTGTAGGCCTCTAGATGTTGTTGCGCTATGAGCCGGGTTTCGTCGAAGGCATCAAGCTCCTCAAGCCGAAGGTGAGCATTTTCTTCGTTCGTCAGCTCGTGGTGGACTGCTACTCGTAGAGAGGGTAACTCTATTTCGAGGGGGAGCACTGCTTCCGTCCCAAATACCAACGCGTACGGCGTTGTGTTCGTGTCCGTCTTGAATGTAGTTCGATAAGCCCAAAGGGCTTCTTGAAGCCTTTCGTGCCAGTCTTTCTTATTCCGGGAAACGGTCTTTTTTATGATCTTCGTCAAGGTCTTATTGAAGGCCTCGGCCAGGCCGTTAGCTCGTGGATTGTAAACTGAAGAATATCTCCAGTCTATATTATGCTGCTGCGCGAAGCGGCTAATCTTATGGCTTCGGTAGGCCAGCCCATTATCGGAGATAATCCGCCGTGGAGTTCCGAACCGATAGATGACGTGCGTCTTGAAGAAATGGAGGATATTCTCTGTCTTCACTTCCCTCAGTGGTACTGCTTCTGCCCATTTGGAGAAGTAATCAGTCGTCGCCAGGATAAAACGGTGTCCTCGGGATGATGCTGGCTCAATGGGGCCGACTATGTCAGTCCCCCACATTTCGAACGGCCAGCTAGCTACCGTTGGGTGCAGTGGATTCGGATGTTGGTGGATGAAGTCTCCATGGATTTGGCATGAGTGGCATTGCTTCGCATACTCGAGGCAGTCCTGGATCATCGTGGGCCAGTAGTAACCCATCCGTTTAATTTTCAACTTCATCTTTGGGCCTGCTTGGTGAGAACCGCAAAGTCCGTCATGAACTTCCTGAATGACTCTTTCTGCTTCGTCAGGTCCTAAGCATCTCAGCCATAGAGAATCAAACGATCTTTTGTACAGAATATCGTTGACGAAAGCGAAGGATAGAGCTCGTTTCATGAGCTGATGTCTTGAGGACGCTTCTTTGGACATTCGGTGGGACTTAAAGTAGTCTATGAAGACTTCCCTCCAGTCTTCGGCCTTCTCATCGTCTTTTATTTGTAGGGTCGTCTGCTCAGTTGTTCCCTTTTCTTCGCATGATTCCGGAGATATTTCTGCCGGGGCGAGCACTCGACGGCTTTGTACCACGATTCTGACGTCATCGAGGTTCTCGTCAGCCAGTTCTTTAGCAAGTTTAGCCAACGCGTCTGCTTTGCTGTTTTCCGCGCGCGGTATGTTCTCCAAAGTATAGGAGGGAATTTGGGTCAATAGTTGTTGCACCCTTTCGCCGTACTTCACCAACTCCGGCTTGCACGTTTGGTAGTCACCATTTACTTGACTAACGACCAGCTGAGAATCCCCGTATATAAGGAGGTCTTCAATTCCCATGTTGATGGAGATCTCGAGGCCTGCTATCAGAGCTTCGTATTCAGCTTCATTGTTTGTCCTCGGCTCTGTTAAGGAGAAGGCGAAGCGCATTATCCCTCCTTGTGGAGTTGTAAAGACGAGGCCTATCCCCGATTTGGTTATTGGGATACCTTGTTTCTGTTTCTTTACGGAGGACGCTCCATCGAAATAGAGTTCCCATCGGGCGCTACCGCCGCCAATCGCATCAAATGCATGCTCGTCCGGCAAATCACAGTTCAGAGGAGAATCGGCCGGTATCGGATGCTCAGCGAGGAAATCGGCAATGGCCTGGCCTTTCACTGCCTTGAGAGGTTGATACGTTATCGAGAACTCCATCAAGAGCAGGGCCCACTTAGCGAGTCGTCCCGTCAATATGGCTTTCGACATCAAGTATTTAAGGGGATCTACTTTTGAAATGAGACGGACTTCATGTGCCAACGCATAATGCCTGAGCTTTGTTATCGCGAAGATTAACGCCAAGCAATGTTTTTCAATGGGAGAGTAGTTGCTTTCTGCCCCCAGTAGAACTCGACTTAAGTAATAGAGTGCCCTCTCTCTCCCTTGATCGTTCTCTTGTGCCCATAACGCGCCCAAGGAACCTTCGAGGGCGGTCGTATAAAGAATGAGGGGTTTTCCCTTGACCGGCGCGGCCAACACCGGAGGGTTCTGCAGGTACTGCTTGATCTCGTCTAGAGCACCTTGACATTTGTGATCCCAAGCGAATGGAGTTCCCTTTTTCATCAGGTGGCTGTAAGGACGGCATTTGCCCGAAAGATTAGCGATAAACCGCCGGATGTATGCGAGCTTCCCTTGGAGAGACCGCAACTGCTTGAGGGTTCTTGGCGGAGGCATTTCCATGATCGCCTTAATCTTTGATGGATCTATTTCAATACCTCGGTGTCGAATGATGAATCCCAGAAATTTGCCCGAGGAGACTCCAAACGCGCATTTGAGGGGATTCATTTTCAAATTATATTGCCGAAGGCGTCGAAATACAGTCTCCAGATGCTTTAAATGATCTTCGTATGACATGCTCTTTACTACGAGGTCATCGATATAGCACTCGACGACGTCGTGTATGAGGTCATCAAAGATCTTTGTCATGGCCCTTTGATAGGTAGCGCCAGCGTTCTTTAGACCAAAGGGCATAACCCTGTAGCAAAATATACCCAAAGGGGTGCGGAAAGCGGTGTGCTTCTGGTCTTCGGGATGCATCTTTATCTGATTGTATCCTGACGAACCATCCATAAAGGAGAAAACCTCGTGAGTGGACGTGTTATCTATCATTAGCTCGGTTACTGGTACTGGGAAATCATCCTTGGGACAGGCTTTATTGAGATCCCTGAAATCCACGCATATGCGTACCGTCCCATTCTTCTTCATTACCGGGACGATATTGGCGATCCAGTCGGGATATTGGACTTCTTGGATAAATCCAGAATCGATCAGCTTCTTGACTTCGGCGTTGATGCTCATCTCAAGCTCGAGTCGCATCCTCCTTGGCGCCTGCTTGACTGGCTTGATATCTGGGGATATTGCTAATTTATGCACAGCAATCTCCGGATCTAATCCTGGCATCTCGGAGTAGTTCCACGCGAAGCAGTCTTTATGCCGTAGAAGCACGTTCTTTAACGCAGCCACCCTTTCTTCGGATAGCAACTCGCTGACAAATGTCGGTCGCGGGTCGTCTGCCGATCCCAACTCAATCTTTTTGAGGTTATCTGCAGTAGTATGTATGCCATCTTCCAGTTCTTTCGGAGCGGGCGGAAATTCTGAGATCACCTCATCATCGCTGTTCTCAAAGCACCAGGGAAGGTCATCTACGTTCTCGGGCTCTTCTCCTAATATCGTAATCGTATAACAAGTGCGAACCCGCTCCCCGGACTGAGGTGGACCCGGTTCTGCTCTTGCGGCCTTGGGCTCGTGTTTTTGTGGTGGCGTTACCTTCCAGCCGTCGGATAAAGCGAATCGGCCCCGTTGGTACTGATCCTCGACCCAGTTCTTGAAAGTGAAGCAGTCTTCGGTAGGGTGTCCTATGGCTCGGTGATAAGAGCAATAGCTCAGATGAGAAGCCTTGTTAGCTTGCTCAGGATGTCTAGACTCTGGAAGCGTGATCATTTGATGTTTTATAGCGAGGTTGAGTAACCTCTCCGTCTTGTCTCGGGGGAAGGAGTACGCTCGACTCATCTTCTTCATGAGGGACAAACCCGAGCCGCTTCTTGATTTATTTCCGTCTCTGCGTCGGGCCTTTCGTACAGCGGATTGACGAGGATAAGCGTCTTTGTCTTTTGCAGCACGTTGAAATAGACGTTGCGTCCTGGCCTTCTCGTAGATGGCCATTTCGCGGTTGTGGTCTTCCCGAGCTTTCTGACCCATTTTCCTGATAGGCTTGCCCATTCGTTCCTCAAACGACGGACTCGGCGCTTTAATCGCGGGGTCTAGTTTTGATGGGGGGTTGGCATCTCCTGACAGGGCGTCCTCCTCTTCATCGAAGGTATATATAGCGTGGCTGCTGTGAGCCCGTTCCCGTTTTCCGGCTCTTGCGTATCCAAGCCCGAGTGCTTCCATCTTCCCGTTGGGCAATTTGCGTTGAGTCCCGGGGACATCCCAAATCCTGTTGTAGAACCGAGCCTGCCGAACGGTCTGTTCTAAGGGTACTCCTTGGCGCTTCAATAGCTTCTTTAATCCATTTGTATAGTATCTGGGCAGACGGATGGGTTGGAGCCTGTCAAGTGTAGCATCCGCGCCATGCCAGATCTCTTTCTCTATTTTCGACTCTGAGGATCGGTAGAATAGGATCACCTTCTCACCCCTTTGCCTGGGAGGGACGTAAAATGTTTGCAGGTCCTGCACATTATGAGCCTGAAGCGTGTCGAGATCCTTGTAGTGTTCTCGCGGTACCATGGTGATTTGCCAACTATGGTCATCGCCAGGGGGTGCTTGTATTGACAGCCGATTGGAGAACACGGCATTAACTTCATCTTCTGAATCACTTCCGAAGACCAACATGGGGGCGGGCGTCCCCAGGTTGTTGCTTTGAGATGGCCCTGCATAAACTATCTCTTCCTCTTCTTCGGTGTCGCTTCCGAAAACGGGGATGGTGGCGGCGGTTTTGTTCTCCGGGTTGCGACACCTTTCTGTATCCTCGAAATCTGGCAAAAAGTAGTTCGCATCTTCGTATTTGCGGACTTCGTTCACGGAAAATGGGTTTAACTCACCTGTTACGGTATACTCGAAACCATCCTTAAAGTACTTCATACACTGATGTTGTATAGAAGGGATGATGTTGTATTCGTGTAACCAAGGACGACCGAGCAAGGCGTTGTAGCAGGTCTTGGCGTCAATGACATGGAATTTGATGTCTGTGATGAGAAGTCCAAAGCGTAATGTCAGTATCACAGATCCGAGAGTCCGTGACGATTGTGAATCGAAACCGGAGATAGTAATTTTGTCACGAGCGAGGTGTTGCACGCTCATGCAGATTTCCTTCAACACCCGAACATTAAGGAGATTAACGGAGGATCCATTATCCACCAGAATCTTTCCTATCTTGATATCATGGCAGTATCCGGAGACATATAGGGGACGGTTGTGGTCGCGCGTCCCGAGAAGGAGGTCTTCATCACCGAAAGTGATGTCGGCCGTATGCACTTCCTCCAGTTCATCCTTCATCTTTTCAGTGGCGAGGAAGGCTTGGAATTGCTCAGGTTCTTGTAACGCCTTAATTAGTGAGTCTCGCGCTTCTTTTGATAATAGGAGGGCATCGAGAATGCTAAGCTGAGAAGGTAGCTTCCTTAGGTGCGCGAGGATGTTATAGTCCACCTTACCCTTCCTAGGAGGGTCTTTGACAGCCAGCTCTCTCATGACTTGGTCATCTAAAGTGATATCTTCAGTGACCTTTTCCTTTCCCTTATCCTTTCTACTTACGGGCCCGAGATTCTTTTCTGGGAGTGTGCGATTGCGCAGCTGAATGTTCTCGCAGATCTCTGATTTCTCCTCTTTCCCTAAAACGGATTCTTTGAAGAGAGGGCCCAGAGCCATTTCTTCATCAGAGTCGCTCCCAAAGGTGAGAACTTGTGACCCCCTGGCGTTAACCATGTAACAGTTGCCAGTAGTTCTGTTGTGCCCATCGACGGTACTTCTTCGCTCCCGACGGCTCTTGCGTTTCATGCGCTTAAAATGTTGCCGATGAGCAACATATCCTTGCCACCATATCTTAAAGGCGTCGCAATCCTCCGTGGGGTGCGATATTTTCCGGTGATACGCGCAATAATCAGGGTGCCTCTCCACCCTATCGTGTGTGTTTCCTTCCGAGGGTGGTAGCTTCATTCCCATTGACATGGCTTTGGCAAACCTTTTCCTCGTCTTGAATATCTTCTTGTCTACTTCGGATGCCTTTCGCTCTGGCAGGGGTAGTTCAACTCTTCCGTTCAGTTGCCCGCATTTGGCTCCTTCCGATGTGGCCATCTCACGCTCCTGGTCCGCTTTACATTTTAGACGAATCTCGTCTAGAAAAGTGTCGATCATTTTGTCTGTTGGCCATGCACGCTCTGGTACAGGCTCTGCCCCCAGCTTCTTAGTGCCAGGAGTTTTCCCATCATCGGTAAACGAGTGGGAGATTACGTTACAACTCGCCACATATCCTTCGGATTCATCCGACGAGCTCTCTCCATCATCTTCCTCTTGAAAGATGTGGTTGAGGAACTCTTGCAGTGTGACAGGAGTTCGCGCCTTTTGATTGTACTCTTCCAGCGCGTCGATTTGCTTCTGCAAGTTCGTGTGCTCGTTTCCAAGCTTCACGGGCTTCTTGGATTTCTTCTTCTTTTTCTTCGAAGATTTTGACGGTTGGGCGTGAGTATTTGGGCCCTTATCGTGAATCTTCGTAATTGGGCGGGACTTCAACATTCCTTCGATAATTTGAGGTTCAAGAGGGTCCTTCCATTCGATCGCAGGGCACGCATGAATGTCTCTCAGCATTCTTTTGGTTTTAGTTGATAGCACGACCTCCCATGGAGCTTCTTCAATAAAAGAACATGTTGCCCCCGGTGTATCCGCTTTCCTAGGAGCATGCGGCTGTGATGGGTTCACCTTCCACTTTTCGGACAGTACAAACTTCCCCTGGAGGTACTGGTCTTCAATCCATCCTTTGAAGACGAAGCAATCTTCAATCGGATGGCCTACCGTTTGATGGTAAGGGCAATAGTTAGGGTTATTCACCTCGGTGGGTTGCGGCGGTCGCCTTGGATTTGGTAGGTTTATAAGTCTGTTGCGTATTGCCAGCTCGAATATCCGTTTCGTCTTGTCCCGTGGGAACGAGTAGGGACGCTTCATCTTCTCATTATAATACCGACGTCTTTCCTCCAGTTGATCTGCCAGTTTCGGGGCGTTAGGTTGCTGTTGGGCATTCGCAACAAAGGTTGCTCTTCCTTTACCCTTGTCATTCCGAGGTTCCGACTTCGGGGGAGGTGGTCTATGACCCATCTGGTCCATCTGAGCCAACTTGTCGATCAAAGCCTGGAATGTGGTTGGCTTAAAGAACATCATAAACTGGGAGATAGTTGCGTGGGGGTCTAGGGTTCCCACGAACATGCCCACTGCGGGTGCCTCCTCAATGCGTTGTTCACATCTCGACCACAAGTTCCGCCAGCGTATAGCATACTGGACCCAGGTTTCGCCTGGTTTTACCCTGGCGTTAATCAATGCAGTTATTGGAGTGCGTTCGCTGGCACTTGCGAATCGCTGAGTGAATAACAACTCCATTTCAGCGAACGTTTTGATGGAATCGTTCGGGAGTTCCGAATACCATTCGAACGCAGTTTCTGATAAGCTGCCCACGAACTGGCAGAGCAACAGTTTATCATCACCGCCGGTGTTCCCGCAGAGGGCCCGGAACTGGGCGACATGTTGATGGGGGTTGCCGGTCCCCTTGTACACGTGGAATTTTGGTATCGTATAGCCTGGCGGGTATTTGATTTGGTCGTACCAGCTCGGATACGGCCGCCCCGTTTTCACGACTTGACCAGCTGCCTCAGTTGCGTGATGAACCCGGATTTGCTGGGCTATGTAGTCAACCAAGTCAGCCTTAGAGATTGCCTCCTCCTTGGCCGTTGAGAGGGCTGGTGGTGGATTTGACTTTTCTCCTCGGTCGTCTTCAAGAACGATTGGGGGATCCTCGGCGGGTAAGTCCTGCTGGATCATCATTCCTATTATATCTTGGAAGAGAAGGCCCATACGTTGTATGTTGGCCGCTTGTTCAGCAGCCTCTTTGTCCTTTTTCTCCAGTGTCCGGCGAAGGAATTCAGCATCGGTTTCTTCCTCCCGGCGTGCGTCTGAGGACGTTTCTGGGTTTTCTTTTGGCCCGGTGAGCGCGGCCATAGCATTCATCATTTCTTGAAGCTTTTGTTGCTGCTCCTGGGCCTTCGTCACGGATCGGGTTAGCGGTCGGTGGCCCGTAGAAGTGCGGCTTTCCTCCTTTCCAGAGGCCATGTAAACAGTGTGCACCACCATGCCCCCAGACTTAGGGCGTCTGGGCTCAGTGCTTTTAGTCGTCGTTGCGTGCCGGGAGGTCTTCTCTGGCCTCCTCCTTTTATGAGCCATGGAGGTTGAGGGGGCCGTTGAGGTGGGCGTCCAGACAGCCTTTTGGGGTTTAGCCTGGTGACCCGCTTCCGGTTGGATTTTCAGCTTCTTGTGCTGGCGGGAGAAGTTTGGATCGATGATCGAGTCCCGGGCCTGCCGCCAAACCTTATAGATTTTGGAAGACAGCCGTTGAGGAGATCGGGGCTGTTCTGATTTTATTTCCACAACCTTTTTTAATGGGGGAGGAGACCTCTTTAGCACTGCAGTAGAAGAATTCCTTCGCACCTTATTTAGCATTTCGAAGCTGTTCCCAGTTGGAACAGCAGCATTAACTTCTGCCACCGGGGCTGATGGAGTCAACCCGGAGGGGGAGTTGCCCCCAGCCTTCCTTACTCGGCGCCAATGGCGACGTCGAGCGTGTCGAGCGGACGGCGTTGGGTCAGCGGTAAGAATGGTTTCGTCTTGCTCCCTGTGTAGGTGGGGGGTCGCTGTTGGTGTTAGCCTGTCAAAGACCGACGTCCTTTGGGCGGCAGGAGCGGGAGCTGGAGCTGTCAATCTTGTAAAGACCGACCTTTTGGCCGGGGGAGCCGCTTTGACGATTTTGGGGGCAGGAGCGGCCACTTCCTTAGAAGCAGCCTTCTCTGAGATTGTAGGCCCCATGATGGGTTTGCAGGATTTCTGGCCCAATCTAAAGAAGACCGAGGCGTTGACGTTGGGCGACTCGTTGAGAGGAGCCGCGACAGGGGTAAGACGATCAAAGACCGACTTCTTGAGAGCTTCCGTTGTCAGCACTGGAGCGGTGAAGTTTGTCGGCGGGAGCATAGTCCCAAAGAACAATCCTGTGGTGGCGCGAGTGACCTGTTCCACGGGCATTGTGAATAGTGAAGCAGCTTGGGGTCCGTAGGCTATACCTCCTGGCGAGGCAGAGCGTTGGTTGCAATTGCAGTCTGAGCAGTTGGAGAATTTCGCAGAAGTAGAAGCCATCGATCCTTTGCTTTCTGCAATAAGCGAGACGCCAATTCTTAGTATCTTGAAACCCAAGGGCAA
The DNA here is from genome assembly GCA_030015575.1 of Agapanthus africanus. Lineage (NCBI taxonomy): Eukaryota > Viridiplantae > Streptophyta > Magnoliopsida > Asparagales > Amaryllidaceae > Agapanthus > Agapanthus africanus. The sequence continues at coordinate 40,913,700 of CM057350.1, read as the reverse complement.
CCAATAGCGAACCGCGATTGGTTCGCGAGTCACGACACACGAAGTGTGGAGTGGAAAGAGGAAAAGGTCCCACCGGGCGTGCCAGAATCTGTTCCCCTCCGAACGGCGGCCGAGACATGGACGTCTCGCCTGAGGTTCGGGGCAGATGCTAATTGGTGCTATCCGTCTACCTCTCCGAAGATGCCAAGTTGATTTATGGCACCATGTATCGAAGGTTTAAACGGATGCGTCCGATGTAGCAGACTTCGTCAGATTCCCCCTCGCTTGAGGGGTTTTTGATTGTGGGGACGCTCTTCCCTGCAGGCGCAAGCCCCTGCAGTTAATTACGCTACCGCATTGCGGTAACAACTTTCTCCTTCTCCAGATGGTCACTTCGTGTCGTGTGTGTTTGTTTTATTTATGGTTGCCGTGGATTGTATACGGAGACCAATTTATGTCGTCGCCCGTAGGACGTGGATTAGTCCAAATCCGTATTTTCTTAGATTTGGTTTTGGGGTTTTGGTTTGAGGATACGTTAGCCATATTTGAGGCTAAGATCAACTCAAACGTTTGTTAAGGATACGTTAGTCTAATTTGGGACTAAGATCAACTTAACGGGATCGTTTAGATCCGACAAAAGAGCATTTGGGGGCTCTATTGTTCCAGTTTAGGGACATAGTGGTCCATTAAATGTATGGCCGTCGGGACCCATCACCTCTCTGACGACGTTGAAGGATTACAACGACAGATGTCAGAGGAGTTCAGAGATGTACCCTTGAGCCAGAGTTGATTAGGGGGGATTCATAGTCCAATCTGTTTGAAGGTTTAAGGATACGTTAGCCATCTTTGAGGCTAAGATCAACTTAAACGGGACCGTTTAGATCCGACAAAAGAGCATGCGGGGGCTCTATTGTTCTAGTTTAAGGACATTTCGGTCCATGGGTAGTTTAAGGACGTTGCGGTCCATTGTTAGTTTTAAGACATCTCGGTCAAGGTTAAGGACGTCGTAGTCCATGGGTTTAAGGACCCCACAGTCCATTGTTAGTTTTAAGACATCTCGGTCAAGGTTAAGGACGTCGTAGTCCATGGGTTTAAGGACCCCACAGTCCGGTATGTGCTCTGGATGCTTCACACGGGTTCACTGCCGTGCTCTGCGAGGACCAGGCTCCGCTCTGGACGTTTTCCACGGGGTCAAAGAGTGACATTATCCGCGTTCCACGTAACCAGGAATTTTGCATTAGACACGGGTTTAAGGACCCCACAGTCCATATCAATGTGTGGTCGTCGGGACCCGTCACCTCTTTGAAGACATTGAGGGGTTACAATGCCAAGTATCAAAGGAGTGAAGAGATGTACCCTAGAACCGGAATGGCTTAAATAGTCTTTGACCCAATTTGGGATCAAGACCGATTAATTATGTTATGAGCCCATTGGCCCAGTTAATCACAAATTGAGGACTTATGGCCATCTTGGGCTAAGTCCAATCAGGAGAGGCTTTGCTTCTATCCATTTAGCCAATTGGGCCAAAGCCTAGTGTTAAACACTACAGAGCAATCAGTGTTGAACACTGGGAATGAGGTTGACAAGTTAGTGTTTAACACTGAAAGATAATTGGTGTTAAACACCAGCAACAAGGCTTCTCAAATTAGTGTTAAACACTAAAACAGATCAGTGCTGAACACTGGCAACAGAGCCCAGATTAGTGTTAAACACTAAGGTAGTCAGTGTTGAACACTGCAAACAAAGCTTTTTGATTAGTGTTGAACACTAAGGCCCAACAGTGTTTTAACACTGGGTTCGGGAGTTTCAATTTAGTATTAAACACTAAGGCAGGAGGGGTCACGTGGCAGCATGTGAGAGCGCCCTCCCTTCATTTATTCTGCTGAGATTATCGCGTCTTTCAGAGCATCACGTGCCATCACGTGATGGGCATTCAAATGCCTGTGTATTAAAGCTTCTGTCAAGGGTCACGTGGGTCACGTGGGGTGCTGCCTCAAAGGGGTTTTCTGTAGATCTCTTGGGGGGGTCACGTGGTGACACGTGACCCTGCCTCTATGTATGTTGTTTAGAGGATCTGTTAATCTTTTCCAGGAATTAAATTCCTCGTAGGGTTAAACCCTGACAGTAATTTCAGAGGAATTAAATTCCTACTTCCTTTTGAAGGTTTATATTCTGAATAGAGTTGGACTCTGAATTTTCTGTAGGAATTAAATTCCTCATACATGTGAAGAACCAAATAGGGTTAAACCCTAATAAAAGCTTTTAAGGAATTAAATTCCCACTCTCTGTTAAATTATGATCAAGGGAATTAAATCCCCGCTGTTCCAACAGAACTAAGTTCTTAATTAGGGTTAAACCCTGTCTCTTTTTGTTCTGAAGGAATTAAATTCCCATAACACAGGGTCAAGCCCTAGTTTTATTTTAAAGGAATTAAATTTCTATAGTTCTGTGAGAATTAAATTCTCGGGCTTCCATTCCCTCTCTATGTTTTGGATCTGCATGGCAGGATCTCGACCCATTGAGAATTAAATTCTCAACTTCAAGAGGAGATGTGCACTTTGCAGATCCTCTATCAAAGAAAGAAGAAATATGTTCTTCTGTTTTATATATCAGAGTTAAACTCTGTTGAGAATTAAATTCTCTTTTCCTTCAAGGAGCCTTCCCTTTCTTACCTAGGGTTTTCTTTTGCAGAAGATCCAAGTTCCTCAAAGTATCTAGCTCTCTCCCTTTTCTTCCCTCTGCGTATATATCTTTTTGTGTCTCTTGGCTCCTATTTATAAGAGAAGCAGCCGAGTCAATTAGTTTTTGAAGAATCTTCATTGAGAGATTTGATTTGCATCCATCATTCGTTTTGGACCTTTGGATTATTAGGTGAATTTTATTCACCATTGGATTTCAAGTCCCCGGATTCTCCTTTGTTGTTTCGGTTAGATTTAAAGGGGAAATCTTTCCAAACCCGAGATTTTCCCATAAATAGGTGATATTTAATCATCTTTGAATCTTTAATTCGATTGGTTCCAGATAATCGCTTTCCTTTGGAAAGATTTAAATCTTCTTCAGAATTTAATTCTGTCAACGAAATGGGCTTTGAAAGCCGGTCACGTGTGACCACGTGACCCATGGTCATGTGTGGGCACGTGACCCCCCTTTGGAATGAGCCTTCTTCTTTCTTTTTGCGCTGTCTTCTGGTTGCTGCTTAACCGTCACGTGCTGCCACGTGACCCCTGGTCACGTGCGAGCACGTGACGCTTGTCTAAACTCTTTTTCTTGATTTAATTGGAGAACAATTCTGATGTTTTGATCATCACGTGCCAACACGTGACCCTGGTCACGTGGGAGCACGTGACCTCTTCTGAAGCTTTTTCCTTGATTTGATCAGGAAGCGTTGGGTTTTTGTTGCTGCTTTTAAATGTCACGTGCCGACACGTGACCCAGGTCACGTGGGAGCACGTGACCCTTACTGAAGCCCTTCTTTTTGATGTAGTTGGGAAACTGAACTTGCTTTGCCGGTACTTTTGGGTGTCACGTGCCAACACGTGACTGCTGGTCACGTGTAAGCACGTGACCCTCTTCTCAAGCTTTTTCCATAAGCTTTCCTGATTTTAAATCAGGAAACAGGCAGGAAACGCCGATGGGCGCAATAATAAACCTTCCTGCTAAAATTCAAGATTTTCGATATTGTATATTGATGGCAATAAGGGCATGATTTATGACCATGTACGGATCAACCTGATAGCATTCCATACGCAGGAAAGTCCTTAATTGTCCCTATTAAAGCCGCACACAGTGTGAAGGTTGTATCTATATTTGCATCGTAAGACTCTACAACATCAATAAATAAAGATTTTAACTCATCGATCAGAGGTCGGAGATAGACGTCGATATTATTTCCCGGTGATTTTGGTCCGTCGATAAGAAGAGATATCATAAAGTAGGATTGATCCAAAACCAACCAAGGCGACAGATTATAAACTATCATTACAACGGGCCATGTGCTGTGGTTTCCAGCCATATAGTTGAATGGGAAGAAGCCATCACTGGTGAGTTCGAGCTTGACATTGCGAGAATCACTACTGAATATTTCGTGCCTCCTATCGAAACCCTTCCATGCCGGTGAATCTTTTGGATGACTCATTTTTCCATCTTCACTTGTAAGAGCACGGTGATGCCAAATCATTGCCTCGGCTGTTTTCTTGCACCTGAATAGCCTCTGTGTTATGGGAAAGTATCGTGCTATCTTGACAGGTATATCGGGCTTCTTATTGGATTCTTTCGGTTTATACCTGGCCTCTCCGCATGTTGGACACTCTTTCAAATCTGAATTCTTTTTCCGGAACAACATGCAATTTTTGGGATATGCTTGAATCTTTTCACACTTCAGACCCAAATCAGACATCATTTTCTGGGCTCCGTACCAGCTGTCGGGCACGTTATTTTCCGGGGGCATAGAATCTTTCAAGAACTTCAGAAGTATCGTGAATGACTTGTTGCTCCATCTATTCAAGGGAGTGATTACGGATCGAAATCCGCATCCCGAGCGATAAGCCTGAAGGCCTTCCCTCATGTGGGGTCACCCTCAAGCTTCTTCCAATTTGTGTCAAAAGAGATTTCATTGTTCTTGAAAGCTTGAGATTTGGGTCTTGAATGAAAGAAAAGAAGGTTCTTTTCTCTTTTTTATACCTTGGGTTTTCCAAAAATAGTGTTTTGAGAGACGGCTCTCATTTTCTTCTCCCTTTCTTCGTTTCTCTTAGAGAGAAAGAATAATGGGGATCCAAAAGCTCTCTTTTTATTGTATTTGGTGGAAGAGTCAAGCTCTTTTAAATGCATCTTTGAGTTCTATGCTATTTACCTTAAGAAAAATGAGAGGTTTTGCGCTTGAGAAAGAAGAAGGCGATCATGAAGAGAGAGAGAGAGAGAGAGTGTGTGTGTGTGTGTGTGTGTGTAGGCAACAACCCCAGCTAGTATTTTTGTGCGAATGGAAAAACTTATCATTTCTTGATATGATTGGCTATTTATTGCCTTACACTATGCATTTAGCCCATTGGGTTTGGATTTTTGCATCTCCCATGTCTATGTGTGCACATGAGCCATGCACTTTATAAAAAATTTCCTTTTGGCCTATTTGCTTTACATTCACACTTATTATATACAAAATTTATTTATTACAAATTTCTTTTTCTTTTCTTTCTCTCTTTTCTTGATGGTCAGCCGGCTTTGCTCAGACTTGAAATGGTTTGGACTTGGACCCATTTGCTTGGTCTTGATCCCGAGTTGACTGAGCTTGGGTTGAATTTAACCCTATTGATTTTGACCTTTGACTTTGATTTTTTGACTATTGATTTTGATTTTTGATTTCAGCAGTGGGATGTAAATTTCGACCCCAACACTATTATCACGGCGATTTGTTCTAGAAATTCATTTAATTAACTTTTGCATCAGATGTATAAAATAAGCATCATTAAATAGAGCATGTAACATCAATCCTTGAAATAGTAATGTATATTTGTTGTATTTTGATTGAGAATTCCTTTGCCAAAATCGCCATAATCAAAGCTTAACAAGAGAAGCATTAGCATCAGCATGAGGGAAGATTTGATCTCGTGATCAGGATAAATCTATGCTCATGACAGGTGTTAACATGCGGTTGCTTTGAGGAATCTGTCGTCGTCGTTCCGAGAGGGCATGGGAACACGCGGCGGATCTCATGAAGATATTAGGTGCGGATCAAATAAAGTTTAATCTAAAGTTTAAAGTAATTAAACTATATTCTTATCTCAAAAGAAACCATCTCCTAGTGTATATAGATAGAATTAATTAATCCCTAATTTATTTTAGAATCCATCAAGTATTTGTTCTCTGTTTGCGGCAAATTGCATAGAGAAGCAAATAGAGAGAGAGAAAGAGGTTTGAGCGAGAGAGATTGTATTTGGGTTTTGATCGGAGAGAAAATTTCTTTTGTAATTCTTCGTTGAATAGTGGAAGCGAATCATCATCAGCTTGCAGGATTAGGTGCGAGTTTGCACCAAATCTGGATAATATCTTGCGTCCTTTGTTGCTTAGTATGTTTATTTTTACTTATTACTTTTGCACAGTTGATACGTTTGATATTTTTCATCAGTTTCGATTCATGCGTATCCATCATTCGCTACATACTTCGGTGCCGATTACAACAGTATTGATATTCTCCACCCCAACCATCCGTGGCTTTTATACACATTGAAGATGAAGAAAGGTACATCAGTCAAAGACCACCTGGACAAACTTAACCAAATCATTATGGACTTACTCAACGTAGAGGTGAAGATTGAAGACGAGGACCAAGTTATGATCCTGCTTGCTTTTTGACTTCTGATCATAGCCAGTTAGTGAAATCAATGGTGTACGACAGAAATAAATTTTCTTTAGAAAATATTAAAGCGGGTCTACACGGCTGGGTGTTGAGGGAGAAGTTATCAGATGATAAGAGTGGTCAGGACGATGCACTGGTTTCTAAAGGCCGTTTTAAGAAGCGGACACATGGTGGTTCCAAGAATAAAGCGAGTCCAAATCAAGGAACCGCACTAATGACAAGTACAATTCTTATAAGGTGAAAGGCTATGAGTAGTGGGACGGTCAGAAGTTCAATGAGGATACTAAGAAGGAATCTTCTTATACCGCAGTTGTCATAGATGATTCTGATGATGACAACGATTGTTCCGTATTATTAGCTTTTGTATTCGGCGACGTACATGATCAATGGATGCTAAATTTAGGGAGCTCTTTCCACATGGCTCCATATCGGAGTTGGTTTGTGATGTTTCGTTCTCTTTATGGAGGTTCAGTCTTGATGAGCAATAATACGGCGTGTAAGATCGAGAGGATTGGTTCTGTTCGGATACGTATGTTTGATCAGGTAGTGTGGACTTTGACGAATGTTAGGTATGTGCTTGATCTAAAAAAAGTTTGATTTCTGTAAGAGCATTGGCGGGGATCTGCTGCAAGTGCGTAGTCGATGGATGTTGCATGAAAATTTCCAAGAGGTCATTTTTTGTCATGAAAGAAGAGAAAGTGAAGAAGTTGTACTTTGTAGAGTGGCAGTCAGATACAGATGATCTTGCTGCGGCATCTACTCGTTCAGGTGATTCGGATAGATTGTGGTATTTACGGTTGGGACATATTGGGGAGTCAAGTTTGGAGGTGCTTCGCGAGAGACGGTTACTTGGAGATGGAGATTTTGGTAGTCTTGATTTCTGTGGGGAGTGTGGATAACAACCGTAAAATCCGTATCCTTCTTTATAAGTTTTCTTTTTTAATAAACCCTTATTCATGAAATTAAGTATATATCGATCATATTGTTGATTTTATTATATAGATATAATATGTTATTTACTTATTTAAGATAATCTTATTACGTAGAGATTAAGTGTATTAGAATGTTTCTGACAATGTTAACCTATATTTTTATATGAATATTTTATGCCGTGTATTAGTTCTATTTGGGGGGTGTGTGTTCTAGAAAATAATTTTATTATTGATTTCATATTACCTAGTTAATTTAATATGATATGTGTTTACATATTTTTATTAGTGTAAATATTATACATCTATATTTACTATATTGATTTAAATTAACTAATCTAAATAACTAATATTTTATACATGGTTCAGAGATATGATAAGATAATTATAGATCTTTGCAAATCTTTTTAAATAGTTTCGATTTGGGGTTTTGTGAGAAAACCAATATTTATGGGGAGGGGTTTAAGTGCAAAAGTTGCAATACCTATTTAAAACTCCACAAATTTATCGTGAGACTGAATCCCTCTCTCCTCCTTTTTCTCAAAACTCAAAACCCTAATTATCTTCTCCATCGCCATCCATTCCTAGTACACGTTGTTTTGTTTATGTTGTTCAATTTTATATGTGTTGCGTGCTTTTATGTCTTTATTAACTAAAATTATACACTGTAACTATTTGACTGTCTTTTGAATACTTTGTGTATTATTCTTCCCTTTCAAGTATAAGCATTTTATAATGAGGAACTTACCGAATTTTAGTTCACTGACGGCATTTCTATTTTCTGTTTTCTTTCTGGAGAATGTCGTCAGATGACTTTGGGGCAGACGATGAGTCTAGGTACAAGAAGAAATGACCGAGGAAGACCTCAACTATCCAGCTTCACAAACCAATCGAACACTACTCTTTCAGTATGTTTTTTTTGTTCAAGGAAATTCTTTGTATTTATAGTTAGTTATTGTTTTTGGATACTGTAATAAATGTTTTGGATATTGTTATTTTATATTTTAAATTCGGGAAATTTCACCAAAACCATCCTGAAATTTAGCATATGTTCCCAATGCCTCCCTGTCACGCCCCGCTTCCCAGAGTACGCTAATTAAGGTACGTTACAGAACCAACCATACTACCTGTGGTTAGGAAACATACTCCACAGTCATATTACGGCTGTCTATAAGATATTAAGTACAGTAAAATATAAAACTATATAATATATGTCCATCTGCCAAAATAAAAGAGTCAAGAAATATATAAGCGGAAACGATAAATCCAATAAACAAAAACATCTAGAAAAAACATCCCAATACGGGCTCACATCAAGAAATTAAAGCTGCGGAAAGAAACTAAACTAAATATCACTAACACGATCCTCACTTCTGGGCTTGAGAACTAAAATACTCCTGGTCAGCCTGTTATAGAGATAGAGGAACTGGGCCATGCAAAACCCAGACGTCAGTGTGTCATAATATCAAACAATAGAAATAACCAGGATGTAATCAGATATGCAGGCATGAATATAATCAACAACATGAATATAACAGTAAACACAAATATGAAATAGTGAGGTGTATATGTGTATGTGAAGTGCGGTGAGTAATCTAAACTGTGCTACTGGGTTATCTATTCTAAAGTTTGTGAAATTAATTTAGTGGAAATGTCGATATAACTCAATAGTATCCCATGCGTGCCCGTGACCACGGTCCAGATTCTCGGGCTGAAATCCGAGACGTGCCGGTAGGCAGTAAACAGGTAACAGGTACAGATGAATAATGTCAGCGGTATCATCCTGGGTTTGGCCTAGCCCGTAAAACCGATCAGTATAAGGATCGAACTGTCGAGTTATAAGTCAGGTTTCATCAATGATTTTCACTTACCCCTAAGGTTATGTGTTCGAATCAGGTATTGATAATTGAAGCTAATGCCATCACATGATCAAGCAAGTACAGATTTTGTCTATGTAGACAATAAGTTACGTCCATTAGGACAATAAGTCAGGATTGTCGGCATTAGTAAAAAGATCAGGTAACAAGTCAAGAAGTGTATCAGGGCATGTCAGGTGGTGAATATGTATCAAACAGATGCCCAAAGTACAACTGTAACGAGTATCGAAACACGGTAAATACACGGATGCACACGTATTAATCTGTGATAACATTTTATAAGTCCATGAGTCGTATAATGCACACTAGCTAGAATGGTGTACAAATACAACAGTAACATGAAATAATAAGATTCTGGTATGCAATTAGATATGCAATAAACGGTACGGATATGAACAGATATCGAAAAATAGTAAACTATAACATGAGATGCACAATTAAACATACATGTATTATTTTTATTCATATGGATATAAATATATAGACATAGCATGTAGCAAGATAAAATTTCCTGATCGGATCTCACGACGGGGTGTATATGTCACATTCGACGTCGGGTAAACATTGCGATGCACACACTCGCGTGCAGAACTGAACCAGGCTACTCAAGAACGTGACCACGTTGGATAAGGACGACGAATGGGCCGCCCGGATCGTCGGCGACGTGCGCAACTCCGGCAATCACCGGAAAACACGAATCAAGAAAATAAAAGAAAATAGGAGAAGAAGAAAGGAGATGGGACTGGGGTTGCTCTGGATTTGGCTTTGGGTCAGAGGAGGCGAGGGGAGGTGACGTCGACGATGGGCTGTCGATGGTGAGGTCCACGGCAAGGGCAGTGGGTGCTAGGGTTCTTGGTGTCGGGGGTGAGGGTAGTGTCGGGATCGCAAATCCAACTTCGAGAATACTCTCGCGCCACTGAGTTGATCGAATAATTCGCCGATGCGAGAGATTGGGTATTTGTTCTTAATAGTCACCCGATTTAATTCTCGATAATCGATGCACATCCTCTGCGTGCTATCTTTCTTCTTAACTAGAAAAACTGGAGCTCCCCAGGGTGAATTGCTACTGCGAATCCAACCCTTCTATAATAATTCGGCAACTTTTTTCTTGACTTCTTCCAACTCCACTGGTGCTTGTTCCCGCCAAAAATTTTGGCTCAAAACTTGCCATTCCCTTATAAAAATAAAAGGAAAACTCCACGTGTTAAACACGTGCACCTACATGCAAAGCATGTAGGTACGGCTTCAGATACGATTAAATTTTTGAGCGCCTCACGTGTTAGCTACGTGAGCACTACCGCCAGCTTCTGTTAGGATTAAATCCTATAGTGACGCTTTATGTGGAACACACGTGAGCACCGGCATGCAACGCACGGGAGTGACTATTTATAAAAGAATAAAATTCTTAGATGGCACTGACGTGCATCGAACGTGAGTGTCAACACCCAAATTAAAAAGTGTACAATTAAATTCTACATTGGGGGATATTTCCTTAAAATCTGGGATATTCTTTGTTAAACCGTTGGATCAAATATCCAATGGTGACGATAAATCATCAAATGATAGAATTAAATTCTATTAGGGGAAAATATTCCGCTGATCTTTATAAATAAAGAAGATATTCTCTATTGGATCAACGATCCAATGATAGAATTAAATTCTATGTGGGAAATATTTCCCCGATCTTTCTAAAATAAGAGAGATCTTCTCTGTTAAACAGAATTAAATTTTATGGTTAGGAAAATATTTCCAAATCTTGTTAAACCAACAAGATATTCATATGATATAATAAAATTCTAATCTTGTTAAACTAACAAGATATTCATATGATAGAATAAAATTCTATCTTAGAAAAATATTTCCTAATCTTGTTAAAGAAACAAGAAATCTTCTTTATTAAACAGAGAGCCTTTGGATTAAAAATCCAACGGTGAATAAAATTCACTGATTGAACTAAAAGATCATGAAATCAATCATGATCTCTTAAGGAGAGATTTTCTCAACAAATTGACTTTTCTTTTCTTTTATAAATAGGAGAAAGGAGATTAAATCTAAAGACAAGATGAACCCATTCACAAACTTCTAAAAACCAAAAAAAAAAAAAAACAGAAAGCTTCAAAAAGGAACAAAGAATTAAATTCTCAAGGAAGATCTCCTTCCTTAAAATACTCTAGGTAAATAAAAAAATAGAGATAAAAACATTTCATTTACATATCTAAGGGTTTAACACTTTTCAAAGAACTTAGTTTTTCTCTGGATCTGAGATCCACAAGACAAGTCTCCCACAAATTGAGAATTTAATTCTCATCGGGAGGAACTTGTTCTTGAGAATCAAAGATTCAGAAAAGAACAAGGAATTGAATTCCTCAAAACAAAGTATAAAAGAGAAACTTAGTTCTCATAAAAGAACTAGGTTCTTGAAAATGAACCTTGATCCTAGATCTATAAAACAAAGATCCTATTGATCATTAATGGGCAAAAATGCTATCAGTAGAGGAGAAAAGCGCTCAGCGCCTCACGTGGGCGCCTCAGAAGAGTGCTTAGCACTCACTAGGGAGCACCCAGTGCCGCACGTGTTCCTCATGTGGACGCCACAGAAAAGCGCTTAGCACTCATTAGGCAGCGCCCAACGTCGCATGTGTTACTCACGTGGGCACCACAGAAGGGAAGAGTGCTTAGCACTCACTAAGCAGCGCTCAGCGCCTTATGTGCTCCCCACGTGCGCGCCGCAAAAGAAAAGAAAAGAGTGCTTAGCACTCCCTAAGCAGCCCAAAACGGCTGAGTGTTCAACACTCATTGGGCAGCGCCCAGTGCCTCACGCACTCACTACGTGGACGCCATAAAGAGTGCCTAGGATTCTATATAAAAAAAAAGGAGTAAAGTGTTCAACACTTATTAGGCAATCCCTATGACTGAAATTTCTATATGATCATATATGGGTGTCAGAACTCATATAAGTGTTCAACAATTTTTGCATAAAAAAAGGGACTGATTAAACAGAGCCCAAACAAGTGCTTAGCACTTTTTCAAAAAAAGAAGGAAGACTAAGCAGACTAAAGCCTAAATTGACTAAGTTGCTAAAGTCTTGCAACCGAGTTCAAATGATTTGTTGCTGGGTCTTAAATAAAGAAGATCCTGAAATGTTGTTAACTGGATCTTAGTCTCAAATTGGACTAACGTATCTTTACCAAAAATTCTGAAGGCCACAATAACCCCTTTTCCCCTCAAATATAGGATTTGGTTCAAAGGTACATCTTTCCACACTTTTGATATATGTTATTGTAATTCCTCAACGTTTTCAGAGAGGTGGCGGGTCCCGACGACCAACAACTCCTTTCATCCCACATTGATGCACTTCCAAATTGACGTGTATGCCTCAAATCGGATCGTGCCGCAAATTGGGAACATTCCATATCAACGCCGTTCATTCCGCCACGTAACAAATACATATGCGCGCAGGTTGAATGATGGACCAAAATGTCCCTAAACTAATATTCGCCCCCAAATACGGCGATAAAGGACCGAAATGTCCTTAAACTAGATATTCGTCTCAAACATGGCAATAATGGACCGTGACGTTATTAAAATAAAACAAATCGAGCCCCCAAATGCTCATATATATTTAAGTCGATCTTAATCTCAACTAGATTAACGATCCTTAAATAAACCCAAATCAAAAATATACGGATTTGGATTGATCCGCACCCTACGGGAGACAACATAAATTAGTCTCTGTATACAATCCACGAGCAACCAAAACAAAAAAAACACACGACACGAAATGAACTTCCGGAGCAGGAGAAAGTGGTTACCGCGATGCGGTAACGTAATTAACTGCAAGGGCTTGCGCGTGCAGGGAAAAGCATCTCCACAATTAAAAACTACTCGCAAAATGAGGGGGAATATGATGAAGTCACTCTACAACGGCCGCATCCGTCCAAAACTCCGATGTATGGCGCCATAAATCAAGTTGGCATTTTCAGAGAGATGGACGGATAAATCCAAATAGCATCTATCTCCAGAATTCAGGCCAGACGTCCCGATGTCCGGTTCGTATTCTAGTGGTGAACAGATTCTGGCATGCCCAGTCGGAGCTTTTTCTCTTTCCACTCCACACTTCGTATGCCGTTTTCGCGAACAAAGTCGCAGTTTTCTATGGTTGCACTTGGATTTGAGCTACTAAGATTTGGTGTCTTGCTCCTGTACAGAAGAAGAGAAATATCGATGGCTTCCAACTGCACAATCTGCAACAGCAATTCCCGCTCCTCCCCAATTGGAGGAGTGACTTATGGGCCCAATGTGGCCTCCATCTTTTCAATGTTAGTAGGGCAAGTAACTCAAGCCACTACCGGATTGTTCTTCGGGACCATGATCCCAACAACGAGTTTCAAAGCCCCAGCACCGTAGACGAAGGCCTCATGTCATTCCCCGCTTCTCAGAGTGCGCTAAGATCGGCACGTGACAGAGACAACCATGTTACCTGTGGTTAGGAAACATCCCTCCACAGTCACATTATGGCTGTCTATAAGATATCAAGAACAGTAAGGTAAAAAATAAACTATCTAATACATGTCCATATACCAGAATAAACAAGTCAAGAAATAATATGCCAAAACAGTAAATCCAATGAACAATAATATCTGGAAAGTACGTTCCAAATATAGGCTCACATCAGGAAATGAAAGTATGGAAATAAAACTAAACTAGATACTAACAGGATCCTCACTGCTCGGCCTGACGGCGGAAATACTCCTAATCAGCCTGCGAATGAGACAGAGGATCTGGGCCATGCAAAACCCAGACGTCAGTGCGTTATAATATTAAACCATAGTAAATAACCAGAATACACGAGATATGCAGGCATGAATAATCAGTAACATGAATATAATAAGGTAAACACGGATATAGAACAATGAAGTGTATGAGTGTAGAATTTATCATGAAAAGTATTTAAAGCCTGTTTTCTATCATAAAAAAAGGATCTGCCTTTTTTGTTAAGAGATGGGGGCTCCCAATGCAAACTTAGATGTTCTTTCAAAGGGTGGTTTGTCGTGCGGTGAGTAATCTAAACTATACTACTGGGTTGATTACTCTCAAGTCTTTGAAATCAATTTAATGAATCGTCGATATAATTCAATAATATCCCGTGCATTCCCGAGACCACGGTACAGATTTTCGGGCTGAAACCGAGACATGCCGCTAAGCACAAATAAGAAACATGTACAGATGAATGATGTCAGCAGTATCATCCCGGGACTGGCCTAGCCCCCAAAACTGATCAGTATAAGTATCGAACTGTTGAGTTATGTTCATACCATAATATTGCATTATTATATTCCCCATTCTTATTCGTTTTATAAACAAACAGGTGCTTTTGACGCATGTCTGCTACATATTACAGGTTACAGGTTCTTGATCTAAAACAGTGAAAAAGATAAAAGACGATGCAAAAGTGGAACCACAGCTAACAAATAGAAGGATCTTGATCAAGCCTACATAAAAGATAAAGTTCACAAAGTACAAGGCAATGCAAGGTCGAAGATCGTGAAGCCACGGTTAAAGTCCACCACAATTATTCACTGGAGATCTGGAAAAAACCTAGAAGCCTATTCGAGAAAAGTACTAAAGAAACATGAAGCCCAAAACAACCAGAGCCAACCCACAAAAGTACAGAGCCCAACACCTTCTTTAGACCGCGGAACCGCGGCCAAACCAGGCCTCGGGCCGCGGTTCCGCTGCGGTGTTGATGAATTATGGGCATAAAATTTTACCAATTCTTGTGGAGACTTTGACTGGTCAAACTAGGGGTATTTTGGTAATAGCAGACATGCGAATCAATTGTAACCTAGGGTTTCCTATCCTCTATAAATAGGAACTCTAAATCATTGTAAAGGTATGCCTCCCTTCATTAATAAATTTTAGAATTCTTTTGGAGAGCATCGGTGCCTCTTTTCAGTTCATGAATTCAGATCTGACAACCCTGTGTTGATGTTTGGAGAGAGCCATCTGTATGTAGTTTTATTTAATTGCTCTAGTTTAGATTTTAATTCATTTCCTTAGATGTTAGTTTTGGAGAAGACTTTTGAGAGATGTGATCTCTCATCCCTTTCTTACCCATCACATATAATCAATAGGACTCCATGCATACACGCACACACCGTGCCCTACAGCACCCTATCCTTTAAGGTAGCGGTGATACCGTAGTATAAAGGCCCGGTTGCGCGTGTTTTCCATGGAGGTTAGGGTAAGGATTGATAAAGGAAGGACAAGAACGTAAAGGAAGGAACACCTTCCCGAATGGATCTAATCCCCTTTATTAATAATTACCATAACTCCTCTGAGATCCTAATTTGGGTATAGAAAGCGTTGAGATTTATTTACATTTCCAAACCATTCCTAAACCTAACCCTAGCAAGATTTAGATCTTGATAATCTTAGTATAGATAGATTTAGTTTTTAGATTTAATAATAAATCAGCCACAATCGGAATTAACTCGTTTGAGTGATTAGGAGATTCACAACATCCCTGTGGACCGACCTGTACTCACCGGCTAGCTACCAAACGATGCCGTTCTTGATTGCGGTTATAGATAGTTTTTGAGATAAATCAAGTTACAAGTCAGGTTTCATCATTGATTTCCCCTTACCCCCAAGGTTGTGTTCAAGTCAAGTATTGATAAATCTGGAGCTAATGCCAACACAGAATCAAGCAGGTACATGTTTGTCTATGCAGACAACAGGATACGTCCATCGGAACAACAAGTCAGGGTTGTCGGCATTAGAAACATGATCAAGTATCAAGTCAAGCAGTGGTATATCAAGTCATGTCAGGTAGTGCACATGTATCAAACGGATACTCATAATAAAACTGTAGTAAGTACGGATACACGATAAAAGTACGGATGCACAGTAAAACACGGATGCACAAAATATTTATCAGAGGTTACATCTACAACTCCATGATTACGTAGGATGCACACTATCAAGTATGGGGTGCCAAGGTAACAGTAATATGAAATAGTATGGCATGCAACTAGACATATAATAAATTGTATGGATGCACAGTAAAATACAGATGCATAAATATCTATCAGGGATTACATCTATAACTTCATGACTACGCATGATGCACATTATCAAGCATGGGGTGCTAATATAACAGTACCATGAAATGATATGATCTGGCATGCAACTAGATGTATAATATATTGTACGGATCCGAACGGATATTGTAAAATTGTAAAACTGTAACATAGGATGTGAAATGCAATGAACATGTAATAATTCTATACTTATGGATGTAAACTACGTTGCATAACCTGTAACGAGATAAAATAGCATGCGACTATTTATGTGATAAATGATACAGATATGAACGGCTATCCAAAAACAGTAAAACGGTAACATAGATATATAATGCAGTAAACATGTGAAGTTTTTATTCATATGGATGCAAAATATATATCATAGCATGTAGCAAGATAAACTTGCCTGAATAGATCTTACAACGGGGTGCGTACGCTGCGTCCGACGTCGGGTAAACGTCGCAATGCACACATGGCGCACACGGGACTGAACCAAGTAATGCAGGAACGGACCACGTTAGATAAGGATGTCCACTGGGTCATCCGGATCGTCGGTGATGGCACGACTCCGGCGATCACCAGAAAACGCACGAATAAAGAAGAGAAGAAGATTAGAAGAAGAAGAAAGAGAAGGGGCTGTGCTCTCTGGGTTCTCTGGAGTGGTTCTTGGGGACAGAGGCGAGGCAAAGGGAATGTCGACGATGGGTCAGAGCTCCGGCTGTGAGGTGTGCAGGCGAGGGCAGAGGCGATGGTTGCAGTGGGTTCTTGGGGTCGTGCAAGGGTTGAGTTTGCAGGAGAAAGGAGAGAGAGGTGATGGTGGTGATGAAGAGAAGGCCGACGAGGTTGTCGGCTTTGTGGGCGACGGTGAGGGATTGCCGGCGAGGAGGGTGCAGCAAGCATGGGTCGTGGGTTCAGGGTTGCGGGTTGCAAGCTCGGGAGAGGGAGGTGAGGTTGAGGCGGTGGTCGAGGAGATGAGGAGGTCAGGAAGGTGGGCGAGGGGATGAGGACGACGGTGAGGTTGGGGATGGAGGTCTGTGGTGTTGGCTCGGGTGATGAGTTCGTCGGGGTTCTTGGGTGAGGATGAGAGGAAAGGGTGGAGGCGGTGGAGGTTGTGAGGACGAGGGTGAGGAGATCGGGGTCAAGGGTGGAGGTGGCGCCGGCAAGGTGCGGCGAAGGTTGCAGTGATCATGGGTTTCGTCGGGGTGCTCGGGGTTCATGGGTTGATGCGGGGATGTGGAGGGGAGAGGAGGTGAAGTCGAGGAAGGAGGTGATTGTGGAGGAGAAGGCAAGGTGATGGTGGATACGGCGACGAGGGGATGGCTCGGGCGTGGGTAAGGTTTCACGAGACGAAGGTGGGAACGAAGGCGAGAAGAAGAAGAAGGTGAGAATAGTGAGAGAGGGGGTGATCGGATCACTTTAGGATGATATATATATATAGTAGAGAGAGAGGGCTGTGAGATTAGGATGTTAGGAAAATACTTTTAAAATATATTTTTGGTTAAAGAAAATTTTAAACGTATATAATTTATATATTAAGCAGTTAATATTATAAGAATATAATATTAAGAAAATTTGAGTTTTTGGCTAATACAAAATTAGTTCAAAATACGCCCAGGTTGGGTCTAAAATTACGGTTTGAAAATATGGTTAATATACGTGTCAACCAAAACTAAAATAGGATATCCGGGTCACGAAAATGTATACCCCCAAGAACGGATACACGTAGCCTGCACGTAGCAATCCAAATAGGTCCGTTTCACTAAACGGAACAAAAACAAGATGTACGGATGCCACGACAGGGTTAGGGGTATGATGCAGGCCATGCTAGATATTTTTAAAATATTTTATTTGACTTTATTTGTTTTATTAAAAAATAAAGATGCCAGATATAATGTATTTATACAACATGAAAGTGCACGGATCCTCAAAATTAGCAGGGATAGATCATAAACAGGAATCAAGACGAGTATCCAGCATGCGGGTCGGGTCGGATGCAAATACAGATGCCAATTAAATTATTCGCACCAAAAACAGCAATAAATCAAGAATAACCATAAATAAAGAAATACCCAAAATAGAACTGGTATAAATGAACTAGGGTGTTACACCCCAAGAAGTCGGTCTTCGATCGACTTGCAACCACAACGGACATTTTCAATGGGTGGTCCAAATCCGATGCCTCAGTCTTCAACAGGCTGAGCCGAAACTCAGACGTCTCAGTCTTCAACAGGCTGAGCCAGAACCAAAACAGGCTCGCAAAGAGGCTCGTCATACGTGAAGGGGCTGCCCCAAAATGGATAGCCCTCCCAACTCCTCCTGCAGGTGAAGTCATTAAAAGTGCTTCCCCTATCAGAAGATCGGTCTTCGGAAGATTGGTCGTTCCTCTACAAACCCTACCGAGAACGTCAGTCTTCAATATCCTGACACCAGCAACAGTTCCTCACCAATGCCAGGGACATGAAGAAGCCGCTTCCCAAACTGAGGCGGTCCCATTTGTAAGACACGCTCGACATCGCCACTGGTGCGGGATGAGAAAAGCTGGGGGCAGCTCCCCCTCTGGACTTACTCCGCCATTTCCAATGGTGGAAGTTGACGATGCTGTTCCAACCGGGAACAGCTTTGATTTACTCAGGAGGGTACACAAGAACTTTCCAATGACCGTGTTAAAGAAATCGCCCCCGTCTGCAGAAGCTACAGTAAAGGAAAAACCGGAGCGCCCCCATCAAGATGCATGATACATTGATATATGAAATGTCTGTGTATGAACTCATGAGCTTTAGCGATCTGACAAAATAAAAGATAAGTACAAACAATGCGTACCTTCAATGTAACCTCAGATTGCTTGAAAAACCTGTATTGATCTATTTCCACCCAGCCTCCATCGCGGTGCACGATAATATGAATAATTAGTATCCACATGTTACAAATTGCCTGCCGACAATCAGCAGCGATTGGGCAAAGGAAACAATCAAAAGCAAATGGGCGCGGAAAAGCAACAAGATGATATGAAAGTGATATGATATGATATACATGCGGATTAAGTATGGAAAATGTATTTTTTTCTCAAAAGAAGCATGAAATCTGATTATTGACAAACTTAAATGTGATACATACAAGTCCGCTATTATATACACACTCCCAATAAAAACATTATATCTTGGCAAATCAATTATCAAGCACAATGAATATTGATATACAAATGTCTCTTCTTCGGAAACATATATCAATTGCGGGTGAGAATCCAAATATAGAGGCAACACAAATGAATCACATGATCTAGGAAGATGCTACGTAAATACCACCCTGGGCATCGGAACTGGGGAAAAGTCTCGAACTGTTAAACTAACAACTAATATCAGGTAGGTAGCTGAATACATACTAGATTAGATACATAGTCAACAAATAAAAAAAGAAGTCAATGCAGTATCGGTAAGAGCGAATCCTCGTCATCAGCTTGAGTTCAACCAGTAGTCTCTCTAGATGTGTCAGTCCCAAATAATGGAAGCAAATACTCTAAATCAGTATTCCACATAGGTCTATATCTTACTCTTGTTCATTTTTTCACGCATGACCTTACTAATGTAATATAGGAGCAGCTGCACTATCATTAGGGCACAGCATTCCTTTGGCAACATCACTTAGGGAGAGAATTTTAGATTTAGTTCCCAGACTGTGTCATGGCATGGGATTAGCCGATAGCAGAAAAAAATATAATGAACAAAATAGCCATATTTTCACATATCAGACTCCAAACCAAAAATAGATATTTCATGAGAATAGAATTAATTAATTATGTAAAAAGAAACAGGTAGTTCGACTTTAAAAACATTGAAACCTAAATTAGAAGACTTTTTTGCATATAGTTGTCAGGAATCATAGCATATTCTTTACTAACCTCAAAAACAAGATATATACAGGACAGTAGTTAATACTTAACCATGGATCTGAGTTTGATATTTAAGCAGACACAACCACCCCTAACAATCTACTAACTATATAAGTTGAAGGAAAATATAATTTGTACGGATTACTTAGATATTCTATATTTCAGTGAATCTATGTAGCATTGTTAATATCATTTCCAACTAAGAACTATCAAGAAATAGAGGGCGAAGTATGCTGGAGGCTACCCTGGAGGGATACTAATGAGTTTAATGGGCCTACATTTCCAGCTAAGATGCCTTGTACTGAAAAAACATTTCCAACTAAACCTTCATAATTTAATTCTCTCTTATCTAATTATTAATTATGCATCTATAAATACCTCCCTGTCCCTCATTAGACTCCAATCACTACCACTTCTGTGAAAATACACTCTCATTGATTAGGAAATACAATTAATATTATGGAAGCTTTCCAAGCCCTTTTAGGAATCGTCATCCTTGTTTTGGCGCTTGGTCAAGCTCTTGCTAGTGATCCTAGCTAGTCCACTTCAGGATTTTTGTGTTGCTGACAAGAACTCCAAAAGTATGATTCATTACATTTGCCTTGTAGTCGTATTTCCTACTTGTTTAAAATCCCATCCTGAACAATTCAAGGTTTCTGGTTAATATTTATCAAGCTTACAAAATTTAGTGTCTAGTTATTTTCATGGCAAAGTGTTGGGATACAGATTGTTTTCAACAGCTAGCAGTTCCAAAATAAGCATATATACTATTCAAAGCATGTAATTTGTGTTTGGAGTTAAGATAGCCGAAACTTTATCTTCAGGTGGAGGTATATGTTACACAAACTATAGCTTGAAAGACCCTACCTTCACTTATATATAATTTAACTTTGATGGGTTGTTTAGCTTTGGGCTTATCTAAACTCTTATCTTTGTTTATAAATGGGTGTTTTCTTCTCATTTTCTAAAGTTTAGAGAAAAGAGATTGGATTGGATTTCAGATAACTCCACATATCCCAACTACAAAATGAATTCTCAAATGGTGCATGGTTAGGAAATAAGAGTTAAGGTTAAATAACTCGACGGAACTCTGGTTATGCTAACTTAACTCCAAAGCCAAACACTCCCCAAGTAGATAGATAGCAGCATCTTATGATAACCTAGCTATGGCATGGCTCATATATATTATAAGGTAATGATGTAAATTTTCATCCCTCTATCATATCTTGAATTTTCATCCATGTATCATTTATTGCCTCACTAACCTCTTCGGACACTTGTTTCCTCTAGTATTCATAAATGGCCTAGTCTGCAAGGACCCAAAGCTAGCCACAGCGGTGGACTTCTTCTTCTTCGGACTTGACAAGCCGGACAACACCGCGAACCGGTCGGGTCCAATGTGACCCTAGTCAACGCTGCAGCCTTACCCGGTCTCAACACCCTTGTTAAATCTATTGCGCGAGCCGATTTTGCTCCCTATGGCCTCATCCCTCCTCATACTCACCCTCGTGCTACCGAGGTCCTTACAGTGATCGAAGGCACGATGCATGTTGGATTTGTTACCTCCAACCCTAACAAATTGTTCCTAAAGACACTTCACAAAGGAGACGTGTTTGTGTTTCCTATTGGTCCGATTCACTTCCAATTCAATGGCGGTGATGTGCTAGCTGTTGCTATTGCCGGTTTCAATAGCTAAAATCCTGATGTGATCACTATAGCCAATGCTGTTTTCGGGTCTAATGCTAGAATTCCAATCGATGTTTTGAAGAAGGCTTTTCAGGTCGATGAAAAGGTGATTGAAGAGCTCATGGCTCAGTTCAATTAGAGAAAATGGAGGGAAGAATTCATATAAATAAGGCAAAAGTATTTGTGTTTTGGCATAATTTATATGCTTTTTTTAATTTTCAGCGTGCAAATGTTTGTTGTGTTGATACTTGCATATATGCAATAAATTGAGTGTTGTAAAGGAAAATGGACTTAAAAGTGATTGAATAATATGCAAAGTCAAAAGGGACGATTTGGTTTGATTTGTTTATTACTTAATGTCAGTCTAATACACTAATGCAATAAGGGGTTGCCCCTACGGATTTATCCGTTGGGGAAAACCACTGCCCCTACGACTATGGTCGTAGGGACATAAAAATCCCCCGTAGATGTAACGGCCGCAAGTGTAAGTCTTCGTCCTGAACATACCCTTACGGAGTAATAATTGCCCCTACGTCTTAATCCGTAAGGACGCGTATCCCTATGGATTATTCCGTAGGGCCTGTTAAATATTTTAATTTATTGGTTTATAAAATAAAATACTTGCCACTACGGATGAATTCGTAGGGCTTGATTAGTGCCCCTACGGATATGTCCGTAGGTCCAGATAAATGCCCTACGGATAAATTCTTAGAACTGAGTCCATAAGGACAAAATATCAGGTATCCTGATATTATATCCCTATGGCTAAATGTGTAGGGGCAAATATTGCACCTACGGATTAATCCATAGGTGCAATAGATGACCCTACGGATTAATCCGTAAAGATAAAATATCAGGTTTTTTTTTAAAAGGGGCTACTGTTTTTCGCCCGACCTGTGCACAATAATATGTACATCATATAACCAAATATAGAAATATTCATTATCAACATCTCACGCATAATATATAAAAGAAATAAACAAATAGAATACGATATTAATCTAAATCATCGTGAACAATCAAGCAATCACCAATATCGTCCAAAATATATACAATATGTATCAAGCATGTACATACATCCTAAAAAATATAAAAAAGCTACCCTAGCTCGGTCCAGCTCCTCCACCTCTGATAAACGCCATAATCTGACGCATCTGCTCCTTGGTGCAGCCCTGAGTCGTCAAAAACTCGACCAATGAAGGAGCGGACTTTGCGGAAGTCTGAGCGGGCTATGGAGCTGCAGGAGTGGTTTGCGCAACAACGGCCGAGATAGTGGCTTGCGGAGCCACAGCCGATGGAGAAGCATGTGGAGCCGCATCCGAAATAGCCTGTCGCATATGTTAAATTTTGTGGGTAATAAACGAGTAAGAACATTGTATTAGGTTTTAGTCGAGTCCGTATCATTATCAGGTTATTACGAAACCCCAATCTAAGACTACTTAGGGACTTAGGTCTCGTTTGGGTATCTAGTTTGGAAAATTGTAGTTTATTTTAATTAGATAGTTTTATGTAAGTATGATTAATCAAAGGCAAGTCTACAACCAAATAAACTCAGGCTACTAATAAAACGTGTGATATGTGCTATAGCGTGTAAAACGTTGAAAATTTTAAGGAAACAAATTTTTGTACATTTCGTGATTCTCGTATGCTATAACAAGCATAACATTGAAAAGCACAAAAAATTTGAAATTTTTAAAATTTTCACGATATTCGTATGTTATATAACAAGAAAAAAAATGAAAAGCTGAAATAAAAAGCAAAAGTATTTGCAAGTTAATCATTTATATATTCTATATATAAAGTTCATATATATGAGATATTCCAACTTATAAATCATATAACAATGAACGTATAGAATCAATATAATATTTCTTGACTTTGGATTTCGTAAGCGTGCATTGCACGGAAGCCTTTGCTAATCTTTTAGAAAAGCATAAGGCCCTGTTTGGGAATGGAGTTAATTTTTTTAAACTTCTGATGATGCTCGATATCGGTGATCTCCCAGATTGTGACACGTGCCAGATGACGTGTCCCGAAGCTTGCAAGAAATAACCAAGAACGGTACATCGGAAGAATACCCCGGGTCTGCGACCCATAGACGTGGCCGACCATCTGTGACTGTCCACACTACTCATATGCATGTCTTACAAACAACCGTTGGCTCGCTTCCGAGCCCCCTGCATAATTGGCTTTCTCGGCCCTCTCAGCTTGCCTCCGGGCTATCACAGAACCAAGATATCTCGGTCTCTCGCTCATCCCCGAGCCTCCCGCCGAGCTCATGTTCCTCGGTCTCACCATCCGACCCGCAGCGCTGATCACAGGCACCTTCGCCACGACTCCGCGAATCTTTCCATGCACGAGATATTCGCCGCCCGCAATCCCGCGTTCCATGCCATCACGATCCCCATTAACGAGCCTGTGTCACGCCCCGCTTCCCAAAATACGGAATACGAGGGGTTGACAAGGCCCGCCATGCTCCTACGATCAAGGAAATATCCTGCCGTAGTCACACTTCGGCTTCTAGCTTTACATGGTAATCAGTAAAGAACGCACAGGTAATGAGAAATGCAGTAACTGAAACAAAACAAATACAAAGAACTGACCTGATGGAGGTACAAAGAGTATGTCTCTAGATAGCCGATCAAGATATTCCGCGATGTACGTCTGGTCCTGGTCCAGGCTAGATCTACTCCTCACTCTGAGCATGCATACTCAGGTCGTCAGAGCGACACGATAACAATATAAACATAGGTGTAAGTGATAACTCGTACAGGAATGTTGGATATATAACAGTAAATCAAGATAGTAGAGGTATAGACATGAAGTAACCAATGCAGTGTCCAAAGGCTCAGGTGAACCGTAAAAATAGTATGTCAGGTATGTCAATACAATGAGGAATGCATGTCAATGTCACTACCTCTATCAGTCTCTAAGTCTCACTGTACAGGTCACTAAGCCTATCGTCAGTCTAAGTGTGAGAGTCAACCACTCACGAGTGTCCTCCATCTAAGGGTAGGACCCAAGGGCAAGGGACCACGAGCCCAAAATATAACTCACGGTAATAATCATGTACCCTGTAAATCTCCATATTTCTCCATATATATAAGCCGGCATAGGACTCCCGAGATTCTGTTGAACTCACACTCAGACTACCCCACACCCCGTGGTCTACATCAAACGCCAACCATAGCCTCAAATACCGGTCGGTCTATGACAAGTCTGTGCGAGAACTGGAGTCAGGATCTCCATCAAGCACGTCCCGACTGATACCCAAGATAAATGGGCAGTGTCTGGTGCCTTATCTGTGACACCCATGCAAGAGCTTCCATAAGTGTCCCATACCACTTATAGTCACACTTACACGCGTCCCACAGACGTCGACAATGCAATAGAATAATAGGGTTCACTGATTGTGTACAAGTACGTATCACTTTCACTTATTCACTCATGCACGAACACTAACGTACTTGCCATAATCACCACTAATATCTAACACTGGGTAATACACATGATCCCTAGGCTAACAATGCAATGACATATACATATGATGTGATGAGAAAACAATATGTAAGGCAGGATTAAGATATCATATGTCGGTATTCTACCACTTGCATAATTTATCATAAATAATATATGCCAAAGTTTAGCAAAACAATGAACAGGGGATAAGTATATGTGTGATTATCTATCCAGCGAATTTGGTTTCATGTCAATCGGGTTTCAGGATCACTAGATATGGCCATTTCATTTGAAGCGTTCATTGCTGGAAATCCGGTTTCTGAATCGGAAGTCCGTTTCACAACGCATTTTAATCCCAGTTGGGATCATATTTTAGCGACGCTACAGTTGAATGAAATCTAGGGTTTTCAATAAGGTTTTCAACTCAACATACGGGTTCTCAATCGTGTCTGTACGTCAGGAGTTATACACTATTCAACAGTGGGGTGTCCGTTCTGGTTCTGTTTGGGACTGCTAGACGTCCTGATCCCTTAAATTGCATTTAAATAGTAAACGATGATGAAACAGGGTGAAATCACTTGAGTATCTAGCTAACAGATTCACCTTTAATAAACTGTAGAGTTACGTAAACATACGAGTTCAGGAAACGAGGTGGTACACATTACGGGACAGCACACAGTAACCAGAGTCACTCTAGACTGTAGTCCAGAGTCGCACTCCGACCCAATTATCGTCACAAAATCAGTACAGAAACTAATAGAAATTTGCATAGGATTACAGTTCGTCGAGTCGGCTTTGATTTGAGTCCTCGAACGCAACATTCTAGTATGTACATAATTTATGGTGATTTTAACGGTTTTCAGACGCGAGAAAATCCCAGTTTTACGGATGTATTTGGGGGTATTCGTTTTAGTCATTAACAGTCGTATTTTCCTGTGAGATTCATACAAGATATTCATTATCACACGGGCCAGCATAGGAAATCCAATTACGTCAAATTAGATGAATATTTTCATTGGGATCATGTATCGAACAGGTATGTCATATAGTGTATCGGAAATTGTAAATTTGTAAGTTATACGATTTAAGTTTGTAACACGAATAGATTTGTATGTAGCAAGTAAAATACTTGCCTGAGACGATGTGTCGATGGTGCCGCAGTGATGATGACTTCGATGGCATGCACGGTCAACAACGATGAGGGTTTTGCCTTGGGCTTGAACTTGGCCTTGGATTGAGATTTGTGCAATGGCTCAACGGCGACGATGGGCTCGGGCTTGAATGCTGGAATTGGCTTGGTCTGAAGGTCGGCTGCTCGAGCTTCAGAGGAGGTGAGCGCAGCGATGGGTGGCCGAAGCTTGGAGGTTGGGCCGGCAAGGGAAGGCTCAGGTTGAGTCGTGAGGAAGGAGAGAGAAAAGGTTGGAGATGCTGGTGCTCACGGAGGTGTGGTGAGCAAGGGTTGCCGTTGGCGAGGTAGCCGGCGGTCGACGACGATGGTCGGCGGTGCTCAAGTCGAGGGTTGAAGGCTGGAGTTGAGCTCGGAAAGATGGGTTGCAACTACGAGGTGCTCGGGAGGGAGATGACGAGAGAGTTTGAGAGAGTGAACGCCGACGATGTGGGATGCGGTGGCCGGAGGAGGTGGATAGCAAGGAAGGAGCTCGAGTTGGAGGTGAAGGGAAGCTCAGGGGTTGGGTGGAGGACGTGGAGAGCAGCAGCTGGAGGCGGGGATGTTACGATGGCGAGGGGTGACTGTTGGTAAACACCGATGGTGTAGGCGGTGGCTGGCACGCAGTGGGTGGCAGCGGGTGTTTGGGGGGGATGTTGCGATGGTGGTGTAGGCGAGGTGGGGAGGAGGTTGGCTCGGGTGCAGGCGAGGTGATGGGTGCGTCGGTGATGGCTGCGGTGGGGCGAGCGCGGTCGTGGCCTCAAGGTAGGGAGCGGGAACGGAGAAAATGAGAGAAAGAGAGGGAGAGTGTGAGGGAGAGAGAGAGTGTAACGTGGGGGAGAGAGAGAATACATGAGAATTAAAGAAATTTTAAAGAAGAGAGAGAGGGGGTGAGTAACGTGAGTGATAGGGAGAGAGGTTTAAGGGAGAGAGAGAGAGAACGTATGTGTGTGAGAAAGAGAGGAGAGAGAAAGAGAGAGAGAACGTGGGTGAGATGAAAGAGGGGGAAACGTGAATGTGGAAATTAATTTAAAATAATTAAATGAAATTATAAAAAGAGTGTGAACTGAATAGAGAGAGAGGGAATAGAATGAATGAGAATTAAGTGGTGATTAATAGGATTTTAAAAGGGATTAATGGGGGAAATTAATTGGGATTAAATAGGCATTAATTTGGTGGTTTAATAGGAATTTATAGAGGAGATTTGGGTTTGAATTTGAAGGGATTTAAAAGAAATGAGGTGGGATAATTGTTATTTTAATGGGCTGGGGAGGGAAAAATGGGTTCGGGCCAAGGGATAAAATAGTAGGGAAAAAGAAAGGGGCCGGGCTTGGGATTTTAAGTGAATGAGAAAAGGATTAGAGGAGTAGGCTGGCTCTGGGCTTGGGGAAAGTAACGGCTGGGCTAAAATTGAAAAAGAAATGGGATAATAAAAGAGGAAGGGAATGAGGGTTTGGGTTAGGGAAAATTAAAAGATATGAGATTAGATTAGGATTTGGATTTTTAGAATAATACAAATAATAATTATAAAATAAATAAATTTTGAGAGTGACAAAAATACGGATATTGGTATTCAAAAGGACTGGGTATTAAATCATACCACCCTTACAAAAATTTCGTCCTCGAAATTTAAAATAAACGATAAGTTATAAAATCATAAGCGAAAGTTACTATATCGCAAACTAACACATAATGATTTACTTGAAATAGGTGGATGAAGAAATTTGAAGGTTTATATATGTATACAAATAATACAACTAAAAGAATAGGTTTAAATAAGTATAAGGTAGAAATCAATTATTAGGGAAACCCATATGTACAAAAATAGAATAGCAATAACGAATAATAAGCTTCGAGGCGTGCTGGATAAAATCGAAATCCTAAACTTGTGCACACCTCGCATATCAAAGGTAGCGCAGCTAAAATAATAAGTATAAGACATAACCATTTATAATAGTAACCATAAGCACAATACCCGGAAATAAAGTAACAACAATAAAATAATGAAGGAATTGTCGATAGGTTAAAACATTTTAGAATAACGTATCAATCAACCAATTTTAACATAACCTTGAAAACCACAAGGTGAAAATGAGAAACATAGCACAAAATAATAGGCGCAATATATGGTTGCGCTACCGAGAAATGGGAAGAATAGTAGTGTACTAAAAATGCATAAAACGGAAGTAGTCAATATCACGCACTTTTCGATAAATACAAAATAACGAAAACTAAATTTTCGAATAACGATGCCCTAAATGTAACTAGGATAACAGGAAATGGCACAAAAATGTATAAGCTAGCTAGGGTAGGGATTACAATGGAGTATGGCTCACTCAAAAGGTCGGAGTGTGACGACTTTAGACTGGAGGTCGAAGAGGTTGGGGTCGGGTCAGCCTAGGGTGCAAGGGTGAACAGTCAGGGATCTCAGGAGGAAATAAATGTATAAAGAAACAGCCAAGCATCATGTGAGCCAAGAAGATCAACATATTAGCGAACTCAGCCAATTTTATTTCATTCTAGAAAATTCGAAACAAAGCACTCTCGAAAAGTAACAGATGGCCCTAAACTATACATAGGTTTATTTGGCCAGAGAAGACAACAGCTAAAATCCCGTCAGTCGCGGTTGTGGAGGTTCAGCAGATTACGGTAGGCTCGCGCGCTCAGATAGGGACGTCCATTTCCATAGCGCCTCGCAGGGACCGCCATTGGGAGTTCTTCCACCGCAGGGTCTTGTTCTTCTGGTCCTTCTTCCTCGGCTAGAGCTTCTTCATCGAGGTCTGCTTCCATGTGATTCTCTCCTTCTAGATCCTTTTCCATGGGATTTTCCTCTACTGGATTTTCTTCTATCGGGCCTTCCTCGGGATCTTCCTCTATCGGTTCTCTTCAAGGTCTCCTTCCTCCTCGTCGGAATCGCCGATCATGTCAACTTCTGGGACGGCGGCTCCTTCGTCCTCGGAATCGCTGTTTCCGAAAATGACCTGGGGCCGTTGATCTCATCGTCAGAATTCGCCAGTATGCGGTCTAAGGAAACGCAGGACTGTGCATCCTCATCTAGATGCGGCGCTGCTCCAGGATTGGCCATGGCCTGAAAAGAAAGAGTTATGATCAGACAGTGGAACATATTAGGAAAAATCAAGGATACGGAGTACAAGAAAAATATGCGGTAAGCAAGGATTGAAAACAAAATCTAGAATACTGATGCAACGAATGGTATAAGTAAACTGAGGGGGAAAGGAGACGATACATACATCACAACTCAGGATTTTATTACATTCAGCCAAAAGTTTAACGGATACAAGATCTCAAATGAAAAGAGAAATATTTACAAGTGACAACATTTTATAAATAGCGGAAAACGTGATAACTCTTCTTCGATTACTAGACCGCTGCATTCTCGTCACGCGAGTTGAATCCTGCGCTGAGTCTGTCCTATCCTCGAAGTTCGAACTACGCAATAATCATCACTTGGCAGAAGTAGGGAGTGTGGACGAGTCTCCTCCTTATAGCTCCTTCCTTTTAGGACAACCGTTGATAAGATGTTCGCTTGATCCACAAATCAGGCATTTCCCCTGGGTACGGCGACAATCCCTCTGAAGATGTCCTGGCCTCTTGCAGTACCCACAACATTGGGTCTTCTGCTGCTTCTGTCGCGGGGGAACAAATGGGCGGTTCATCTTCCCCTCTTTTCCTCGTCTAACAGGGATCCCTTTACAATTGGAGACTTCTGATGGTGCCTGATTCACCTGCCTTCTCAGTCCTTCAGCTAACAGGTCGTTCGTTCGCTCCTGGACTTCCTTCAGATTTTGCAGTACAGTCGTTCAAAAACATGGTCCTGAAACAACAATTTTGAGGACGATATAAGACACAAGCTATAAGAATTAAAATATAATATGGATTGGGCAAGGAATCAAGAACATCGGGCGTGATGAAATTCATTACAAGTGGAAATCAACTGTAGGGCTCTAAGTCACTTAAACCGAGTACAGTATTGTAACTATGAGGTAGTTCACAATTACAACCACGTCACTCTGCCAAATCGCCCGAAACCCTAGCGGATGGATAGCATAATACACAATGTGAATAAGGATTAAGAATAACAAGTTTACAATCTAGATCGATGGATGTTATAGATTGTCAAGCTCTACACGGAAAACTGCAATCCCAATCGAAGCTAAACCTGGCTCTGATACCAAAAAAACTATGTCACGCCCCGCTTCCCAAAATACGGAATACGAGGGGTTGACAAGGCCAACCATACTCCTACGATCAAGGAAATATCCTGCCGAAGTCACACTTCGGCTTCTAGCTTTACGTGGTAATCAGTAAAGAACGCACAGGTAATGAGAAATGCAGTAACTAAAATAAAACAAATACAAAGAACTGACCTGATGGAGGTACAAAGAGTATGTCTCTAGATAGCCGATCAAGATATTTCGCGATGTACTTCTGGTCCTCGTCCAGGCTAGGTCTACTCCTCACTCTGAGCATGCATACTCAGGTCGTCAGAGCGACACGATAACAATATAAACATAGGTGCAAGTGATAACTCGTACAGGAATGTTGGATATATAACAGTAAATCAAGATAGTAGAGGTATGAACATGAAGTAACCAATGCAGTGTCTAAAGGCTCAGGTGAACCGTAAAAATAGTATGTCAGGTATGTCAATATAATGAGTAATGCATGTCAATGTCACTACCTCTATCAGTCTCTAAGTCTCACTGTACAGGTCACTAAGCGTATCGTCAGTCTAAGTGTGAGAGTCAACCACTCGCGAGTGTCCTCCATCCAAGGGTAGGACCCAAGGGAAAGGGACCACGGGCCCAAAATATAACTCACGGTAATAATCATGTACCATGTAAATCTCTATATATCTCCATATATATAATCCGGCATGGGACTCCCGAGATTCTGTTGAACTCATACTCAGACTACCCCACACCCCATGGTCTACATCAAACGCCAACCATAACCTCAAATACCATTCGGTCTATGACAAGTCTGCACGAGAACTGGAGACAGGATCTCTATCAAGCACGTCCCGACTGATACCCAAGATAAATGGGCAGTGTCTGGTGCCTTATCTGTGACACCCATGCAAGAGCTTCCATAAGTGTCCCATACCACTTATAGTCACACTTACACGCGTCCCACAGACATCGACAATGCAATAGAATAATAGGGTTCACTGATTGTGTACAAGTACATGTCACTTTCACTTATCCACTCATGCACGAACACTAACGTACTTGCCACAATCACCACTAATACCTAACACTGGGTAATACACATGATCCTTAGGCTAACAATGCAATGACATATACATATGATGTGATGAGAAAACAGTATATAAGGCAGGATTAAGATATCATATGTCGGTATCCTACCACTTGCATAATTTGTCATAAATAATATATGCCAAAATTTAGCGAAACAATGAACAGGGGATAAGTAGTATGTGTGATTATCTATCCAGAGAATTTGGTTTCATGTCAATCGGGTTTCAGGATCACTAGATATGGCCATTCATTTTAAGCATTCACTACTGGAAATCCGGTTTCTGAATCGGAAGTCCGTTTCACAACACATTTTAATACCAGTTGGGATCAGATTTTTAGCGATGCTATAGTTGAATGAAATATAGGGTTTTCAATAAGGTTTTCAACGCAATAGACTGATTCTCAATCGTGTCTGTACGTCAGGAGTTATACACTATTCAACAGTGGGGTGTCCGTTCTGGTTCTGTTTGGGACTGCTAGACGCCCTGATCCTTTAAATTGCATTTTAAATAGTAAACGATGATGAAACAAGGTGAAATTACTTGTGTTATCTAGCTAACAATTCACTTTTAATAAACTGTAGAGTTTCGCAACATACGAGTTCAGGAAATGAGGTGGTACACATTATGGGACAGCACACAGTAACCAGAGTCGCTCTAGACTGCAGTCCAGAGTCGCACTCCGACCCAATTATCGTCTCAACATCAGTACAGAAACCAATAGAAATTTGCATAGGATTACAGTTCGTCGAGTTGGCTTTGATTTGAGCCCTCGAACGCAACATTCCAGTATGTACATAATTTATGGTGATTTTAACGATTTTCAGACGCGAGAAAATCCCAGTTTTACGGATGTATTTGGGGGTATTCGTTTTAGTCATTAACAGTCGTATTTTCCTGTGAGATTCATATAAGATATTCATTATCACACGGGTCAGCAAAGGAAATCCAATTCCGTCAAATTATATGAATATTTTCATTGGGATCATGTATCGAACAGGTATGTCATATAATGTATCGGAAATTGTAAATTTGTAAGTTATACGATTTGAGTTTGTAACACGAATAGATTAGCATGTAGCAAGTAAAATACTTGCCTGAGACGATGTGTCGATGGTGCCGCAATGGTGATGACTTCGATGGCATGCACGGTCAACAACGACGAGGGTTTTACCTTGGGCTTGAACTTGGCCTTGGATTGAGCTTTGTGCAATGGCTCAGCGGCGACGATGGGCTCCGGCTTGGATGCTGGAATTGGCATGGTCTGAAGGTTGGCTGTTCGAGCTTCAGAGGAGGTGACCGCAGCGACGGGTTGCCGAAGCTTGGAGGTTGGGCCGGCAAGGGAAGGCTCAGGTTGAGTCGTGAGGAAGGAGAGAGAAAAGGTTGGAGATGCTGGGGCTCCCGGAGGTGTGGTGAGCAAGGGGCTGCCGTTGGCGAGGTAGTCGGCGGTCGACGACGATGGTCGGCGGTGCTCAAGTCGAGGGTTGAAGGCTGGAGTTGAGCTCGGCAAGATGGGTTGCAACTACGAGGTGCTCGGGAGGGAGATGACGAGAGAGTTTGAGAGGGTGAACGCCGACGATGTGGGATGCGGTGGCCGGAGGAGGTGGATGGCAAGGAAGGAGCTCGAGTTGGAGGTGAAGGGAAGCTCAGGGGTCGGGTGGAGGACGTGGAGAGCAGCAGTTGGAGGCGGGGAGGTCACGATGGCGAGGGGTGACGGTTGGTGAACACCGATGGTGTAGGCGGTGGCTAGCACGCAGTGGGTGGCAGCGGGTGTTTGGGGGGATGTTGCGACGGTGGTGCAGGCGAGGTGGGGTGGAGGTTGGCTCGGGGTGCAGGCTAGGTGATGGGTACGTCGGTGATGGCAGCGGTAGGGCGAGCACGGTCATGGCCTTGAGGTTGGGAGCGGGAACGGAGAAAATGATAGAAAGAGAGGGAGAGTGTGAGGGGGGGAGAGAGAGAGTGTAACGTGGGAGAGAGAGAGAGAATACATGAGAATTAAAGAAATTTTAAAGAAGTGAGAGAGAGGGTGAGTAACGTGAGTGATAGGGGGAGAGGTTTAAGGGGGAGAGAGAGAGAACGTGTGTGTGAGAGAAAGAGAGGAGAGAGAAAGAGAGAACGTGGGTGAGATGAGAGAGGGGGAAACGCGAATGGGGAAATTAATTTAAAATAATTAAATGAAATTATAAAAAGAGTGTGAACTGAATAGAGAGAGGGAATAGAATGAATGAGAATTAAGTGGTGATTAATAGGATTTTAAAAGGGATTAATAGGGGAAATTAATTGGGATTAAAGAGGCATTAATTTGGTGGTTTAATAGGAATTTATAGAGGAGATTTGGGTTTGGATTTGAAGGGATTTAAAAGAAATGAGGTGGGATAATTGTTATTTTAATGGGTTGGGGAGGGAAAAATGGGCTCGGGCCAAGGGATAAAATAGTAGGGAAAAAGAAAGGGGCCGGGCGTGGGATTTTAAGTGAATGGGAAAAGGATTAGAGGAGTGGGCTGGCTCTGGGCTTGGGGAAAGTAACGGCTGGGCTAAAATTGAGAAAGAAAGGGAATAATAAAAGAGGAAGGGAATGAGGGTTTGGGTTAGGGAAAATTAAAAGATATGAGATTAGATTAGGATTTGGGTTTTTAGAATGATACAAATAATAATTATAAAATAAATAAATTTTGAGAGTGACAAAAATACGGATATTGGTATTCAAAAGGACTGTGTATTACAGCCTGTCTCATCATTAATGCGGGATCCCTCCTATCACGCGGGCGTGATGCCAGGGGCGTAACGGCCGACGTGATTCTCGCGCCCGCCTGCCCATTGCTGCCACTATATAAACCCCTCTTTCAGACGGTTCAAGTAAGACATTCTTTCCTCACTAGGCCGTTACTCTGCTCAAATATCCGGTCTAACATGATCGTCAGAGGGTCCTCGGTGGCACAACCACCCCGGGACTTCCTTGCAGGTAGCTCGGCCTAAACACCTCAAACCCATTGAGATCCACATGCTTCAGGAGGCCACCTCCAACTCAATCTCAGCCGTCCATCGTCGCCAACAGCAGATCTACGGAAGGTAACATCTGAGTGTGATCCGATATCCGTCAGCCGGCGCCTTCTGTGGAAAGCTTTTGATTCCACTCAAAAAAGTTCATCTTCCGATCTCAACTCAATGGCGAGCGATCACCGCGACGATCCAAGCACTAGCCGCCGCCTCCCCCACAATGGAGGCGCAGATGAATCTCCTCCCCGAACGCCATCAACACCCTAGCCGCCCGGATAGATCGACCCGCGTCCGTCGTGGATGCGCTCGTCCGTATCCAAACGGCAGGATAAGCTCCCCAGGTCGCCGCTCCCCCACCTTGGGACCGGGACCCCTACAGAGGGAGAGAAGACTTTTCTCGTGTCAGCACTGTCGACCACCATCTCGCTACCTCCCACGGCCGCAAATCTCCTGGGCCAACATATTCTATGACCCGCTGGGCGCCCCACGGTTCAACACCGAGGTCCGTCGCTGGAGCGCCTTGTCCCGAGCCCCATCGCGCCCCTATCCCTCTCGAGGAGGTGTCGGTCAGCTCGCCTGTGCCTACGAATGACCAACACCCCCTCCCTCGACGGGGTCGCGCGGACGGGACTCGTCACGACAGCTCGAAGACCACCTCGCCAGGGGACCTAAAGAACCTCATCGAAAGGAATTGGGGCCCATCAAAAATCATGGTCACGTCGACAGGGGGGTACGTCGAGTACCTACGGGACCCAGCACCCCACGCCGGCCGTGGAGGCCAACAGCCATCCGAGGAAGAAGTCCAGAGAGACTGAGCCGATCATTTTTGACGATGGGGACCTCCATGGCATATCCCTGCCCCACAACGACCCTCTGGTGATTACGGCTCGGGTCTACCAATACGAAGTGCATAGGATACTGGTCGACTTGGGAAGCTCGGCGGACATTCTCTTCTACGACTGCTTTCTGCGCATGGGGCTCACCCCGGCAGACCTAAGGCCGACCTTCCACATCCTTTCAGGATTCACCAACCACTCCATTCCGACGGAAAAGGTAATCACTTTGCAGTTTAACGTCGGGGAGGCCGGCCGTACGCGAACAGTGCCTGTGGAATTCATCGTAGCAAGAATCCCATCGGTCTACAACATCCTCCTCAGCCGCCCAACGCTGAACTCCCTTTGGGCCCAGATATCGACCTACCACTTGGCGATGAAGTTCCTTCTCGACTAGGGCGGGATAGGTAGGGTCTATGGAGACCAGCGAATTGCAAAGGTTTGATTCACCGCAACATCTTCGTCTGAGCGGCCAATCGACGATGTCAAGGGCGAAGGTGACATCAGGGGTTCTCCGGACACTCAAGACGAGCAAAAAGAGGTCCGAGGGACCCCGGTGGAGCCTCTAACAGAGGTCCCCCTCGTAGAAGGGGGCGACGAAAAAATCGTTCAGATCAGGTCACTTCTGACAGGAACTCAGCGAGATGACCTGGTCCATTTCCTCAGAAATAACTCCGACATGTTCGCCTGGGTGCCTGCTGATATGCCTGGGATCGACCCCAAAATCTTATCTCACAAGCTCGGAGTAGATCCTACGGCCCGATCCGTCAGGCAGAAAAAGCGAAGTTTCGCCCCGGTCAAACAGAAGTATATCGAGGACGAAGTAGATCGACTCCTCGCCGCCAACTTCATTCGGAATGTGCCCTATTCAAAGTGGTTGGCGAACGTAGTTCAGATTAAAAGTCCAGCAGGAAGTAACGCATGTGCGTCGACTTCACCGAATTCAACAAGGCCTGCCCCAAAGACAATTATCCCCTCCCTCGGATAGATCAGCTCGTCGACGGCTCGGTAGGTCACGAGCTATTGAGCTTCATGGATGCCTTTTCCGGCTACAATCAGATTCGTCTGAATCCGGCAGACGAAGATCTCACCGCATTCACAACGGACCGGGAGGTATACTGCTACAAGATGATGCCCTTCGGCCTCAAAAACGCCGGAGCTACGTACCAACGATTGGTCAACCGTATGTTCAAGCCACGGATCAGTAGGAACATGGAAGTTTACGTCGACGATATGCTCGTCAAATCAGTGTCGTCGGTCGACCACGCCAAGGACCTGGGCAAGGCCTTCGAAGTGCTCCGCAAGTTCAAGATGAAACTGAACCCTGCCAAGTGCGCATTCAGGGTCACCGGGGGAAAGTTCCTCGGTCTCATGGCCACTCACCGCGGAATCGAGGTTAACCCAGAGAAAATCGATGCTATCCTCAACATGGCCGCACCCAAGACTAACGTCGAGATCATGCGACTGACAGGGCGAGTAGCCGCTCTTAGCCATTTCATGTTGAGGTCTGGGGAGAAGTGCCTCCCGTTCTTGAAAGCTCTAAGGAAGATCCCAAGGTTCGAGTGGTCAGAGGAGTGCCAGACCGCCTTCGACCAATTAAAGAGGCACCTTGCAACACCATTGCTGCTCACCCGACCAGTTAAAGGAGACGAGCTATCACTGTATCTGACGGTATCCGACCAAGCAGCGGGATCAATACTATGTGAGCCACGTCTTTAAAGACGCATAAACGAGGTATCCAGCCATAGAGAAGATCGTCTTGGCACTCATTGTGGCCTCATGGTAGCTACAACACTACTTCCAGGTGCACACCATCCTCGTTCTTACCGAGCACCTGCTGGGGGCTATTCTCGCCTCACCCGAATCCTCAGGCCGCTTAGAGAAGTGGAGGTGGGAGTTGTCCCAGTTTGACATAAAATACCGCCCGAGGCAGGCCATCAAAGCACAGGCCTTGGTCGATTTTATCGTCGAGTGAACCATCCCCAGTAAGGAACCGGAGTCCACGCCGACCTCGCGGCTCAACCCTCGATCGAGGGGAAGCCCATCTCAGTCCCTGAGTGGATCATTTACGTCGACGGGTCCTCGACTGAGGAAGGCAGTGGTGCCGGCCTCATCATTCGAGGCCCGAACGAGGCAAAAATGGAGTATTCTCTGAAGCTCGGGTTCAAGGCCTTAAATAACGCGGTAGAATACGAGGCGCTGCTGGCTAGACTGCGTATGGCTTCCGGGCTGAGGATGAAAACAATTCGGATCCGCAGTGACTCAGCCCTAGTCGTTGGCCAAGTGAATGGCCATTTCGAGGCTCGGGAGCTTCTAATGGTGAAGTATCTGGCTGAAATAAGAAGACTTTGAAAGAACTTCGATGAAGTCCAAGTAGAGCAAATACCCAGATAGCTCAATGCCCAAGCCGATGCCTTGAGTAAGCTGGCTTCGTCCTACTCGACCAACAACAAGCGATCTATCCTCTTCGAGATCTTGCCACGGCCCAGCGTGGAAGACGGGGCGACAATGCTTCATGTGTATACAGCCCAGGAAGAAGACCGGGACTGGAGGAAGCCCCTCATAAAATTCCTAAGGGAAGGTACACTTTAAGAAGATCGGGGAGCAGCCCGCCGTCTCCGAGCCAAAGCCCGTCACTTCGTCTGGAGCAACGTAGACCTCTACAAGAAGTCATTCACTCAGCCCCTGCTCCGGTGCGTCGACCCCCATGAAGCTGACTACGTCTTCCGTGAAATCCATGAAGGGGTCGGCGCACACCAAGGGGCCCGCACCGTAATCCAGAAGGCATTGCTCTAGGGGTACTACTGGCCAACTATTCACCAAGACGCCCAGATGCTCGTCAGGAAATGCAAAAGTTGCCAACTCCACGGAAGCATACCTCGCCTTCCGGCTACCGAGCTGACCGTCCTAACCTCCCCGTGGCCATTTTCTTAGTGGGGAATGGACATGATAGGCCAATTCCCTACCGTTACGGGTGGGTACAAGTATGTCCTCGTCACAGTAGATTACTTCACGAAGTGGATTGAGGCCATCCCCATTAGGAAACCGGATGCCACCACGATTATCAAGTTCTTACAAAATAATATGATACTCCGGTTCGGCATCCCGAGGTGTATCATCCCGACCACGGGACAAACTTCGAGAACGAGAAAGAGAAGGAATTCGGCAATGAGTATCGTATCCTCATGAAGTTTGCCGCAGTCGCACATCCCTAATGCAACGGGCAAGCAGAAGTCTCTAACCGGGACTCCTCCGAGGTCTCCGGACCCGCCTAGAAGGACTCTAAAGTAGTTGAGTCGAGGAATTACCCCGGGTCTTATGGGCCCTGCGCATGTCAAAGAAAACCCCGATCGGGGAAACCCCTTTCAGCCTCTGCAACGGGACCGATGTAATGGTCCCGGCGAAGATTGGGCTACCCAGTCACCGGGTTGAACACTTTGACGATGAAGCAAACACCACGGCCCTCCAGACCAACCTAGACATCTTGTTGGAGAAACGAGACTGGGCTCAGATCAGATCTGCCGCCTATCAGTAGCAAACCGCCCGATACTACAACGCGCGAGTCAAGCGTCGCTTCTTCAAGACCGGAGACATGTTCCTGAGGAGAAACGAGTTCGTTGATCAAGGCACGCTGCATAAGTTTTCTCCGAGATGGGACGGTCCTTTCCTCGTCTCCGAGGTCCTTTCCGGCGGAGCCTACCACTTGCAAGACGCGGACGAGCGCAAGTTTCCACGGCCTTACAACGCTGAGAAGCTGAAGCTGTACCAGTGAGGGGAATATCTACGAGTGTATTTTTTCTTTCCCAAGGACAATGTAAACTTTTGTAAAGTTTTTTTCTATTCAAATAACAAGAAGGGAACGCCAGAACATTGCAAAAAGAAGAATCTTATTCATTCAAAAGGGTACTATGGGCTCCTTAGCCTTATAGAAAAAGATAAAGTTACAACAGAGGTGGAACGGGATCAAGGAGGTACTCCTGGTGATACTCAGAGTAGATTTCCGTTAGCCGGGCCCTAGCCGCTACAGCTCGCTCCTGCCGACGCTGCACACGGACCCGGGACGCCACAGAAGCACCCGACGCTCCACCCTCTGAGCCTTGGCCCACGATGTACCTCATCTTGAAACACTCTAGAATGAGAGCCAAGGATCGGTCGTGCCTGGCTTTCGAGATGAGGCCGAACAGGAAGATCGAATGCACCTTGTTGAGAGCCTAGTTCAGAAGCTCCTCGGTTGAGGGGTTGTCCAAACCCGGGGACCTCCTCCAGATCGCGTACATTAACATCTGAAGCAGGGAAGACCGCCGAGGGAGAAGTCGGCCGAAGTGATCCTCGAGGCACCAAACCACTCCCCGGTACCACTCCTCGGCCAGAGATTGGTCATATAAAGAGACATCACCAAGAGAGATGATCTCTTTGATCAAATACACATGCCCAGTCATCTCAAAGGAAAGCGGTGCCGAAGGAGCTGCCATCTCCTTCCCTATTTATAACCTCAAATAGAATCTTCAAGGACCCGGATTCTCACGCGTACCGGCGCGAATCTTAGGAATCGTAGCAACTACTCCAATGCCACACCGCTATGTGGCGAAAATGACGCGGCTTCCCGAAACGTTCTGCCTTCCTCCGTATGTTCCTGACACGTGTTGTCCATGACTATTACCCTTCTTGATGTTCACACGTCGGGAGGGTCGGATGAATCCTTGCGTGACCAGACAACAACCTTACTTGGTCCATCCATAGTAGGCCTCTTACGGCCCTTCCCACGCTAAGGATCGAAGCCCTCACCAAGATGCAGCCGTGCGGCTACCCTACTCGGCTATCCCTGGTTGGTAGTTCCCTACCCCGCAACGCTAGGGATCTAAGCCCTCGCCAAGAGGCAACCGGGTTCTCCTTTGCTCGGTTATCCCTAGCTGGTAGTTCCCTACCCCACTACACCAGGGATTGAAGCCCTTACCAAGAGGCAGCCGAGCGGCTACCCTGCTTGGCTATCCCTGGCTGATAGTTCGCTACCCCACAACGCCAGGGATCGAAGCCCTCACCAAGAGGCAGCCGAGCGGCTACCCTGCTCAGCTATCCCTAGTTGGTAGTTCATTACCCCACAACGCCAAGGATCGAAGCCCTCACAAGAGGCAACCGGGTTCGCCCTTACTCGGTTATCCCTGGCTGGTAGTTCCCTACCCAGCTACGCCAGGGATCGAAGCCCTCACCAAGAGGTAGCCGAGCGGCTACCCTACTCGGTTATCCATGGCTGGTAGTTCCCTACCCCGCTACGCCAGGGATCGAAGCCCTCACCAAGAGGCAGCCGAGCGGCTACCCCGCTTGGCTATCCTTAGCTGGTAGTTCACTACCCCACGACGCCAGAGATTTAAGCCCTCACCAAGAGGAAACCGAGCAGCCACCCTGCTCGGTTATCCCTGGCTGGTAGTTCCCTACCCCACGACGCCAAGGGTAAAAGCCCTCGCCAAGAGGCACCGGGCAGTAATACTGCTCGGCCCGTCCTTAAGGATTCAAGCCCTCGCCAAGAGGCACCCGGCAGCAACCCTGCTCGGCCCGTCCTTAGCAGGCTTCTTACGGCCCCTCCCGCGCTAAGGATCAAAGCCCTCGCCAAGAGGCACCGGGTAGTAACCCTGCTCAGCTCGTCCTTAAGGATCCAAACCCTCGCCAAGAGGCACCCGGCAGTAACCCTGCTCGGCCCGTCCTTAGCAGGCCCTTTGCGGCCCCTCCCGTGCTAAGGATCGAAGCCCTCACCAAGAGGCAACTGGGCCCGCCCTTGCTCGGTTATCCTTGGCTGGAAGTTCACTACCCTGCGACGCCAGGGATCTAAGCCCTCGCCAAGAGACAACCGAGCAGCTTCACTGCTCGGCCCGTCCTTAGCAGGCCTCTTACGGCCCCTCCCACGCTAAGGATCAAAGTCCTCACCAAGAGGCAACCGGGCCAGACCTTGCTCGGTTATCTCTGGCTGGTAGTTCACTACTCCGCAATGCCAGGGATCTAAGCCCTCGCTAAGAGGCAACTGAGTAGCTTCACTGCTCGGCCCGTCCTTAGCCGGTATCTTATGGCCCTTCTCGTGCTAAGGATCAATAACCTCCCAAAGAGGAAACCAAGCAGCTACCCTGCTCGGTCAATCTTTAGCGGGTAACTCCTTATCCATCTAAGGATCAAAACCCTCGCCAAGGAGCACCGAGCAGCAACAACGCTCGGCCAATTCTTTGGAAATCACCAACCTTTTTACAACAAAGGTTCCTCCATAATATTCAAATAAATGATCACCACCTCGACTCCGGGGGCTAGAGGATACCGACCTTCTTTCACAGCGGTTAATCGACAAGCACTCGAAGGGCGATCGTTATCTAAAACACAGGCCATCGACCTGCGGCCTAACGCTTGATCGAGAGCGAAACTGACAAGCTCAAGTACTCAAGCAGGAAAAGCATTGTCATGCAGAAGAAAAAAGACCAAGTTTCATTCAAACTTCCAAAATCTTTTACAAGGTACTATGGGCTCCTAGCCTTACCTAATCGCCTGGAGGCTTACAAAAAGAAAGAGAAAAAGGAAAAGCCAAAAAGTTCAGGCCGCAAGCCCCGCCTAGACCTCATCTTCCTCGGTACCATCCCCAGGAGCCAGGGCTTCCACTTCAGCAACAGCCTTTCCCTCATCACCATCTGCCGGAAGCATGACCACCGAAAGTGGGACCCGAGCGCGGAGCTCACCGTCGGAAAACTCTGGAAACCGCGCCTTGACGGCATCAAGAGCTTCGTGCCATACAATGGCAGAGGCTTCACCGAGGTCGGCGTAAAACTGGTCCGACCCCTTGTAATTGGCCACCGCCTTTCGAGCTCGAACCTCGGCGACCTTCGCCGCCTGGAGCGCAGCCTCGGCATCCCGTCTGCTGGTATCCCTTGCCCTCTTCACTGCTGCATAGCGATCGTCTAGCTCCGTTAACTTAGGCTCAATGGCTCGGTGGGGCTCACTTAGCCGTCGATAGGACTCCCAGAACTTTGAGACGGTGAGCTCCCCGACGGCCAATTAGGCTTCGAGGACGACCACCTCTCCCTCTCTTGACGCAGCTCGAGTCGCAGGTCCTCGGCCTCCGAAGAAGACTCCCTCGCCAACCTCATAGCAGGGGCAGTCTCCTCGGTCTCCATGCGAGCAACGAGGGCGCAGTGCTGAAGGACCTGATGAAAAACAGCAGAAAGACTTAGAGACGCTCGAACTGAGAAAAAGGCGCTCAAAATAACACATAAGGGAGTACTTACCTGCACCGCCTTCTGAGCTATAGCTGCCACTTGAGCCCTCAGGGTCCCCCGCAGAATCTTGCCTCTGGCTGACTCTTCTATATCAGTGAGCAGGCTGGAAGCAAAGGAAATCCCGGATGGGACTATGAAACAGGCGCCCCCTCCTGCACAGGAATCCCTTCGAGAATCTCAGTCGATGGCGCACGAAAGATCGTCTTCTTCCTCTTAAGAAGAACCTTATCTTCTTCCTCTTCCGCTTCCCTTGTCCGGGGTTCTGGAACCCGCCGACGCTTTTGACCGCCGCCGCGGCAATCATCGGGGGCTCGGGTCGAGGCAGATGGCCTCGTCGCCGGCAACACCTTTGATGCGGAGCTCGGGTCAGCCCGAGGCACGGCCACACCCCCGGCTCTCTTCTGGGACAGGGCACCGAGGGCATCAAGAATCCTGGATCGGTCCATTTGTCCCGCCAAAGGGGGAAACCGGCTCGACTCAGAAGAAGAAGAAGCGGAAGAAGAAAAGGAAGAATCTACAGGGGGCTCCCTAGACTCTACCCGAACTATTTCTATAGACTCTTCACAAAAAAACATCTAACCTGATGAAGGAGATAAGTCCTCGGAAGAGAAAGCGCAGATATCCCGACCTAAAAAGGAGAGCGCCGAGCTAACGAGACTCAGGACGAGGAAATTATGAAGAGGTATGGGCCCTGATGGGGACCCCACCTTTATTTATAGTTGCCGGCATACACATCCAACGGCGACAGTCATCTCCATCTAAAAAGACTCTTCGCATTCGACGGCCACTGTCACTCCACCTATCTCGCACGCATTGGTCGCATCCCATCGGGCACGGGAGACCTGCGGCTCGTCACGTCAGCCAACCAGCGCCTGACATGTGGGTTATCGCTTCGACGAACGTACGCACGATCCGGAGCTTCCTCTTTAATGCAAGATCTGACCCCTGGTTCGCTGACGTCATCAAGAAAATACAGCTAATCACCCGGGAATGTGCACATATGATGTTTTCGAAAAGAAGCTCACCTCGGATGACCCGGCAGACCATGCTTGACCCGACCTGTGAGCGGGTCGGCATGAGAGTGGGGGGCTAATGATGATGCTCGATATCGGTGATCTCTCAGATGTGATACGTGGCAGACGATGTGTCCCGAAGCTTGCAAGAAAGGACCAAGAACGGTACGTCG
Organism: Agapanthus africanus; assembly: GCA_030015575.1. Taxonomy (NCBI): domain Eukaryota; kingdom Viridiplantae; phylum Streptophyta; class Magnoliopsida; order Asparagales; family Amaryllidaceae; genus Agapanthus; species Agapanthus africanus. Next base: position 40,869,741 of record CM057350.1, on the reverse strand, counting down.
GAAGAATACTCCGGGTCTGCGATCCATGGAAGTGGCCGACCTTCTGTGACCGTCTACACTACTTCTATGCCCGCCATACAAACAACCGTTGGATCGCCTCCGAGCCCCATGCACAATTGGCCTCCTCGGCCCTCTCAGCTCGCCTCCGGACTGTCGCAGAACCAAGATACCTTGGCCTCCCGCTCGTCCTCGAGCCTCCCGCCGAGCTCATGTTACTCGGTTTCACCGACCGACCCACAGCGCTGATCACAGGCATCTTCGCCACGGCTCCGCGAATCTCGCCATGCGCGAGATATCCGCCGGCCGCGATCCCGCATTCCACGTCATCATGATCCCCCATTAACGAGCCAGTCTCGTCATTAATGGGGGATCCTTCCTATCATGCGGGCGTAATGCCAGGGGCGTAACGGCTGGCGTGATTCTCGCGTCCTGCCCATTGCTGCCGCTATATAAACCCCTCTTTCAGACGGTTCAAGTAAGTCATTCTTTCCTCACTAGGCCATTACTTTGCTCAAATATCCGGTCTAACTTGATCGTCGGAGGGTTCTCGGTGGCACAACCACCCCGGGACTTCCTTGCAGGTAGCTCGGCCTAAACACCTCAAACCCATTGAGATCCACACGCTTCAGGAGGCCACCTCCAACTCAATCTCATCCGTCCATCGTCGCCAACAGCAGATCTACGGAAGGTAATATCTGAACGTGATCCGACATCCGTCAACTGCAGTTTCATAAATTTAGCAACACCAAACTCAAATATCCTAATTTTGCAACACCAAACTCCTAGGCTCCATGTGAATCATAACCCGCACGCATATGTATCATGATTTGGGAGGACTATAAATATGGCTATTGCTTTCCAATTAGCCGTTTTTTGCATTAATTGTGTGTGGTTCATTCCTCATTTGTTATAGAAAATGCCATCTAGAGTAATCAACGTGTTTCATGGAAATGGTTTAATATGCAATGTAGTAGCCCACCACTGTTAATAATCTATCCATCATCTTCATCAAGCATTCTATAATCAGTTTTCTCTAATACCAACTTCTTCATCACTAGATATCAACGGTTCGATTCCTTAAAGGGTTGCATCTCAAAAAAAAACGTCAGCATCTTTATCATATGCTATCAACATCAAATAATCCGTAATCATCGTTAACTTGGATGCCGCCCAACACGCAAGCCATAGGGCAGCAAGTGAATATAATAATCCAAACCTAACTAAACCGATAAGCCAATCCTAATCAAGATTACCTACTACAACTTAGCAATATAAACCACTTAGTCCTTCTACAAAGAATTAGAGTTTCTTCTGTAGTTGAGAAAAAAAATGAGATACGGTCCTTCGCCATTGATCCCGTTGCTAATGGTATTAACCTTAGGACTAATGATTTCAGGTCTGACTTTATTAGACAGGGCAATGTTTCTCGTTTTCGGAAGCCAAGAAGAGGAAGAAGATAGTAGCATCTCTGCTATTATATATCGTCTTGCCCCTTGTTCTTATGATCGTGATACATCTCCTCAGCGTCCTCTTTCCTCCAAAATTGAGTGCTCCAAGCATGCAAGGGTAAGCTATGAGGGGGAAGGGTTTGGCGTCGGGTCTGTACTTCTTGTGGTGACCTTTGTTATCCTTTATATATGGTTCTAGCTTATGTTTGATATGGAAATATCAACATGTAAATCTTCGGTAACCATAAAAGTCCATGTTGAGAGATCTGAAGAATTTTGGCTTAGAAATGTTAGCTTGGCCGAAGGATTTGGTTTTCTATTCGATTTGACATGCTTGGCATAACAGTAGACGATCTACAATGTTTGATTAGCTCAGAACATATATGGATAACTTCAATAATGTTTCATTCCTATTCTCTGTCAAGTCACTCAGAATTGATCATTCTCAACTGTAAATTGTTAGCGACAATATACGGCATGTCCTAAATTTTGTCCTATTTTCTTCTCTATAATCGCTTTCCACTGCTCAAAACCGGCAAAAACTGTTTTGAACCATGAGAAAGTAGATCCATTTCCTCCGCTTCATCGATAAACCGGACAGATTACTTGGCACCATCCATAGAGGTATTAATACAATTCATGGTACATCTGAGTGAATCAAGTACAAAATACCTTCAGTCTAATGATATAGTGGTTATTGAAACCTGAAACCTGTAAATTTGCAGAGATGTAGCCATCGACTAAGACCTAAGTCACCTAATTTGTACATGATCCAAATGTATTAATGCATACCAACTTCGATGTAAATGGAACAGAATGCATTATCCCATCAGATCCTAGAGATGCATTGAGCCTTTCACATTCCATCTTCATATGGTTGAATCTCATGCCAAGGACATCATATATTTTCTACCCCTTAATAATTTACAACTGAATCACATATACTAAATTAACTTAGTTGCAATACTATTTCTCAAAACCTTATCCAACTCCAAAGACCATTACAAGTCCTTTTGCAAGAAAACTCTTCTTTTGTTCGTCTCCTCGAGTCTTGACGACATATTGGTACAAGTAGTCACTAGACCATCTGAATTTTGAATGATACAATGCTTGAGACATCAATTTGACATATGCAGTTATTATACTATTTTCGATTACGCAATACATTAATATACCAAATCACCATCATAACGGTAAGTGCATATACATCTAAATAAAAGTCTAATGATACTTAACTTGCACACACTGTTCTGACTATATCATGAAAGAAGTCCAATTTGTCTGACCAAAGTAGTCGATCCTCTTGAAAACCAAAAAAGATATGATCTCATTTTTCATCACCCCTACAAGCAACAACTTTATAGTGGCACCTAATGAGACTGCAACCAAACATTTTAAATACCAACAAACTCAGTCACACCAGGAGAGACTAGCCTACACTAGAAATATAGCTTCTCCTCCTCCTCCTCCTCCTCCTCCTCCTCTTTAAGTCGCCATGAGCCGAGGGCCCTCTCCAATGATTCCTCTGCTATTAGCCGGAGCCCTTGGATGGCTCACATTAGGCCCTCAACTACTCGAAGGATTTTCCATCATCTCCGAGCTTCAAGACTGATGGAGCTTCGGATCTCTTTCAGATACTGTCCTCCGTCGATCCTACGATGGCTGTCTTGGACGCTGAGATTTGGTTTTGGAGTTGTTGAGTGTGGATCTCAATGGGTTGGTTTTGGACGCTGAGCTACCTGCAAAGAAGTCCCGGGATGGATGACCACCGTGGGACCCTTCAACGATCAAGTTAGAGCAGAGAAATAGGAGCAGAGTAGCGGCGTATTGAGATAATTCGAGTTAGCTGAGTCGTCTGAGAGAGGGGTTTATATAGGGGTCGCGTGGAGCGAGCGGGCGCGAGATTCTCGCCGTCAGTTATGCCCTTATGCTACATCCGCGTGAACGGCGGGATCCATCCATTAATGGTGGGATACGCTCATTAATGAGGGATGCGCCAGCGTGGGACGTGGTGTGGAGGATATCTCGCTTTGGGGAGATACGCGGAGCCGGAAGCACTAGGGCTCTGCGCTCTCGGGTGATCGGGAGAGCAGGGGAGGCCCAGCTCGACGGATGGCTCGGAGACGAGCCGGGAGGCCGAAGAAGCTCAAGAAGGCTCAGAGACGAGCCGGGAGGCCGAGGAAGCTCGGCGGATCAGGAGGCTCGGAGACGAGCCGAGAGGCCGAGGAAGCTCGGCATGTCGAAGGCGAGTTGTTAGCTGTTTGTTGGGTGGGTATGGAAGATACTCATGGAGATCTCAGAGGTGTATCCTCGGAGACGAGGTCCCGAGGTAAGCACCCAGAGCATCATACTTACTCCAGCTTCGTAGCTTTCGGGACACGTCATCAGCTAAGTGTCATTATCTGGGGAATCTCCACTTCTGAGCATCATCAAGGACAGTTGGCTTGCTCCGGCCATCATCGTCCCTGCAATTATGGTTCTCATGTTAATCTTGGTGAACGAAATAGTCGTGATCCCTTTGGTGCTAATATAAGTAGCTTTCTTGTTTAGGGTCGTGTTGATCGCTCCTCTAATTTTGCTTCTATTGATCTTACTTATCAATATGTTCTACTCGACCCAGAAAAGTTCGATAGTGGATCATCGGCTATCACGGTACAGTGCAATAGATGATGGAGAGGGGTGGTTCGGGTTCGGGGCTTTCATGCTTGTGATGCTTTTCCTCTTACTAAGCAGCTTGTTTTGCTAGGGTGAGTGCTATTGGTGGATCTCTTTTAGCACTAGTTGACTTGGGTGGAGTTTTCTTTCTGTAATTTAAGGAAACTAAATATATACCCAAACTAACCACTTCAGAATCAAATGCCTAAATTAACCAACAACAGTTGAAATTCTGTGTTGACGTCGATATGCATTCGTTTGGATGGTTTGGAGGACATGGAAGGAATATGTCACGATAAGAAGCACAGGCTTAGTTAACATAATACATAATGTCAAAGAAATGAAAACGACAAGTGACGAGGAGACGAGAATACAAATCTTATATAGGTGGCATATTATATCCAGGATCTCCTTTTTCATTTTTGACTAATCTTCTGTGTTAAACTTGAGTAATTTACTGCCCTTATTGCTTCAAAAGCTAAATACAGACTAGTTTATGTCCAACCTCGTCGACTTTAAACATCATGTGAATATCACCAAATATGAAAGATGATAATTACTGCACACAGAATGACAGAAAGGGCGCAGCATGTAGTTCAATATACAAAAAGAGAGCCTCTCCAGATTTGCTCTTGTAGGACTGTGATCAATGATCATGAACACGTTTCCGTATCAAAAGATACATGAAGACTTAACATCGTAGATTATAAAATTAAATATTCAATCTACTTTCAGTAGAGGTATGTAGCTTTTCAGACCCACACACTGTTCAAATACCGTGAAATGTTATAGTTCATGAAGCCAATCGACACAAGAAATAACACCAAACCGAAAGAGATTAATTCCATAGCAATTGCACCTTTGCAAGGAAAAACAGTAGTACTTGATAACATACTGGACTCCAGAATCAAGCAATCCTCTAGCGGTCTGGACACTCAATTCGATTCCTTACCTTGACAGTGAAGAGCAAATCCAAATAACTAGTGTAAGATCACTGGAACCGAACACCGTAACATGTTTTGGAAAAATTAGCAATATTGAAAAGAAGCATACCAGTGAATGGTGGTTTATGGCGATGCAGGAAATCTTCGGTACGCCTTGTCCGGCTCAACTTTGTGTAGAAACAGGACATTTTTCAGGCAACCAATCAGGGGTACGTATCCCCACGGTCATCCATGTTATTACCATATCGTCTTCTTCCTTAATCACGAGCAAAATCTATATTGAGTGAATATTTTTATATAAAAAAAGCTGCTCATGTTCTTACCATCTGCTAATGTCCTGATACGTTCTGGCAGAGAAAACGCCATATCTAGTACCGCACCAAAGCGAGGAAAACTAGTATTTAGCAACAGATAGAAATCTTTAACATAGAAACAATAAGCCGAGAAAGATCTTACGTTGAGGATCTTGAAATTATCCCTATCAGGAACTTCAATTAACGCTTTCATGACGTCCAGAGTAATCAGATCCGAATTCAGCAACCACGCAGTATGACCAGGCAATCCAAACAAGACTGTTTGAACAACACCCGCCCTTACAAATTCACGACACAAATCTGCATCTACAAAGATCATTGCATAATTACATGCATATTGCATATAGTTCTCTTTCCCATCACTCCAAGGCTGACAAATAAATGCATTCCCTTTTCAGATGAGAATTTCTCTACCCAAGGCGATTCCTATAAGCATGTTAACAAAACTTCGACATACCATTCAATCTTCTCCCATCAGAATCAAGCACTTCTGATGATCCAATTAACCTCACCAGCCATTTAAAACTCCATTGATCGTTGTATTCGTGATTCGGTTAGGGTGTCGCCTGTGTGAAGTCTGAACATCACCCATCAAGGTCCACAAATGGCAATCTACCAATTAACCTCACTAAGCTAATCTGTTCGATCGGGACAAGCCTGAATCTCCATTTTCATCGAAATAAAGCACCGTCTCCTTCCATTCATCAGAATCAAGATCTTAGATTATAAAGCAACTCCATGGTGCTTCCAACATATATCTAAAGAACCACAGTTTCAGAAGAGTGACACAATTTCAGCTATTATACAATCCAAACAATAATATATGACTACAAACAACATAAGGTGACGACTAGCATCATATCCATCAATGTCAAACTTGCCAATCCATAGCCACATAAATTGTCAGTAAAAATAGAAACATTATTTTGACACGCATACAGATCTCAGTAACTGAGTTCATACCGAATTCTGAAATCAAACGCTCAACGATACTCAAGCAGTGCTGGACACTGCTTCAATTCCTGCTCTTGATAATGAATATCCTGGAATTTTCATACCACACATGTAAGGAAAATATAACTAAGAAACAATTGCAGTCTTTGGGAAACTTATCTAGCATAACTGTTTGAAATGTATTAGACTAAATATACGTACATAACATATGATATCAACATGCATTATCTAACACAATAATTCCATTGTAGCAGAATCGGGACAAAAATATCTTTAGCAATAAGGGTTGGTGATGATGCTCAATATTGGCGACGCTTGGGATCAGGACACGTGGCGGATGACATGTCCCGTAACCCAGAAGAAAGGGCCCACCGAGGCCGGCCAGGCATTCTCTGTACCCGACCTGCAATCACAAGCTAGCCCCCCTCGGGGCTCCCCGCAGATTGACCTCCTCGGTCCCTCTCAAGGCTCCCCGCAGATTGACCTCCTCGGTCCCTCTGCTCGTCCCGAGCTGCCACAAGACCAACATTCCTCGGCCTTCTCGCCCGTTCCCGAGCCTCCGGCCGGGGCTGTCTTCCTCGGTCCTCCGACCAGCTCCACCGCTCACAGGCATAACCGCCGCTCCGCGAATCTCGCCATGCGCGGATTCTCCGCCTGCAACATCCCACATTCTACGCCTCCGCAGTCCCCATTAATGGGCGATCCGCTCTCTACGCGGGCGTGACGTCGGGAGCGTAACTGCCGGCGAGATTCTCGCGCCTGCTGCTGCGTGCCATCACCGCTATATAAACCCGCATCACAGAGGGGTCAAGTAAGCTATTTTTTACTCATTTAGCCATTACGCTGCTCGGATCTAGTACCAACTTGATCGTCGGAGGGTCCTCGGCGGCGTCAAACCACCCCGGGACTTCTTTGCAGATACTTGGCGTCCAACTCCTCCAATCACCAAAGCTCCTCAAAACCCATTGAGACCCACACACAACAAGGGATCCCCTCTAGAATCCATCGGGAGATCGACGAAAGATAATATCTGAAGGAGATCTAAAAAGCACCTCCAGAAGTTGGTGATCTTGTAATTTATCTTTTAGGTTAGAAAACCTTGATAGTGAACTGCAAATCCGAAAAACTTGTGTAAGATCACTGAAATTGAACACCGTAACATGTTGGTGATCTTTAGCAATAAGGGTTGGTGATCTCTGTGTCTAAGATTATAGATCAATTAGAGACTTTTAGTCAAGATAATGAAGATATCCATATCAAACCTTTATTTTCATATAGACGTGCAACACATGTGCAAAATACTAGTATATTATAAGAGATTAATGGAGGGAAGAGGCCATAGGAGGGGATTTCCTCCTATGGCGTGGAAAAAATACAACCTTCACTATTTTTTCCGACGATCGGCACCCATCATCATCATCGTTATCATCTAAGATGTGCGTACACCAAATTTCATGTGATTCCACAACTTTTTCACCGTTGATTTAGTGAGTTCAAAATTAACGGTTTACCGACAATAGAACTTTTTACATTGCTAAACCAACGGTGAAAAAGTTGTAGAATCATATGAAATTTGGTATACCCACAACTTAAATGATAACGATGAAGATAATCGGGGCCGATCGTCGAAAAAATTGGTGGAGGTTGTATTTTTTCCACGCCATAGGAGGAAATCCCCTCCTATGGCCTCTTTTCTCCATTATTCTCATATTATAACCACTCTATCAAAAGAAATATAGGGGAATCAACTCCCTATGTAACATTGTTATTAATAGTGCACCACATGCTTAATGAGTTGAGCTAATAACAATTATGATGAAACTTAGCAGGTTAACCTATATACAAACATTACTAATCTAAAACAGTATAACGGAGATCCACCTAAGATGCTATCTACAGAAATTTTTTTCCAAGCAAACCTTTATAATTTAATCCTCCCTTCTCTTTTCGTGCATCTATAAATTTCTCCTTCTTCTCCTTCTCCTTCATCAAAAATCCAATCAACACCACTTTTCTTCAAATATCCTCTCATTAATCAAGAGATTTAATTAATATGGTGGCTTTCCAAGCTTTTTTAGGCATTACCATATTTGCTTTGGCACTTGCTCAAGCTTTTGGTGGTGATCCCAGCCTGCTTCAAGATTCTGTGTTGCTGACAAGAAGTTTACTTGTATGATTTCATTCCATATCCCTTTTCGTTTTTCCCTTATTGATGGAGGTTCTTTTCGGGTCTCCGTCAGATGTTGTCTTCCGTTGATCTCCCGGTGTTTTGGTGATGACCTTCAGTTGAGTGTGGATCTCAATGGGTTTTGGTGAGATTGGTGATTTAAGGGGTTTTAGCGCCGAATACTTGGAAAGAAGTCTCGGGGTGGTTTGGTACCACCGATGACCCTCCGACGATCAAGTTAGTGCTAGATCCGGGCAGAGTAACGGCTCAGAAGAGTAAAAAATGGCTTACTTGATCCCTCTGTGATGGGGGGTTATATAGCGGTGATGGCACGCAGCAGCAGACGCGAGAATCTCGCCAACAGTTGCGCTCCCGACGTTACGCCCGCGTAGAGAGCGGATCGCCCATTAATGGAGATCGCGGAGGCGTGGAACGTGGGATGTTGCTAGCGGAGAATCCGCACATGACGAGATTCGCGGAGCGGCGGTTACGTTTGTGAGCGGTGGATCTGGTCAGAAGGACCGAGGAAGACGACCTCAGCTAGGGAGCTCGGAGATGAGCAAGAGGGCCGAGGAGTCCTGGTCCTGTGGCAGCTCAGGATGAGCTGGGGGGGTCGAGGAGGCCAACTTGCAGAGGGCCCCGAAGAGGGCCAGCTTGTGCTTGTGGGTCGGGTACAGGGGTTGCCTGGTCGGCCCCTGTGGCCCTTCCTTCTGAGTTTTGGGACACGTCATCTGCCATGTGCCCAGATCTTGGAGACCGCCATTATTGAGCATCATCATTAGCCCCCCACTCTTGTCCCGACCAACTAGCGGGTCGGGTCAGGAGTGGACTGCTGGGCCTCCCGAGATGAGCTCCTTCCTAAGGCTTTGTCGGGACGAGTCCTCGGGCAGTCAGTTGTTTTTTCTGCTAATGGATCGGGATGAGATCTCCGCATTTAAGGAAGGTGCGCCGGTTCGTGCACTCTGCCACTGAAGCGACGGTCCACGTGTCAAGCGTCGATTGCTGACGCGATGTATGCAGGCCTGCAGCGTCTAATGGGACGTGGTCCAGCGCAGGTCGACACGTGGAGCGATTGGAGCCGCTGGACGCGAGAAGTCATTTCGGCAGGAGATGACGGGCGTCGTTGGATGAGGCCGCTTGCAGCAATAAACTGGGGTAGGGCCCGTCTTTGGGTCCCTACTCCTTCATATTTCCCTCTTCCAAGGCCTGGTTGCTCGGCGCTCGTCTTCTTTCTCCCACTTTCGACTCCCGAAGATTCCCTTCTTCAAGGTTAGATGTCTTCCTTTGTAGAGTCAGTAGATGTTGTAGAAGTAGGTTCTAGGACCCTTTAGTTGTGTCCGAGTCCTCCCGGGGAGCAGGGGTTAGATCCTCTCCCCGGGATCGTGCGGCGGGGGCAGCCCCCAGGGAAGTGGCGGCAGATGCGGTCCCCAGCCCTCGTATTGGGTGAGGCATGAGGACGAGCTCGCAAATGCTCGGGCTCGCTTCCATATTCCCTCGTGTTACACGCTCCGATTGGCCAAGGAGGGAGAGAGGGCGGATCAAGTACGGGGCAGGGAAATCGCCCTGTATTTGGAAGCTTTTTGGGGCGGAATGCGCCTGTCCTTCTCTCCCGAGGTCGTCACCGCGCTGAGTTTTTTCGGTCTGGCCCCCGGCCAGTTAGTGCCGAACTCATGGAGGATCCTTCTAGGGTTCTTGATCCGCCTAAAGTTATAGGCGGTCCCCTTCAGCCTTTCCCTTCTCGATTCTTCTCTCGTCTTTAAAAGTCACTGGTGGTCGAGCGGGCGACCTGAAATGGGTCTATCTCATTTCAGAAAGCAGCCAGGGGGCGCTGCCAGGACCGGGGTCGTGGTCTTGCCCTCTTCTATTCATGATTGGAAGAAGAAATTTTTCTTCGTTTCCCCTCCCGAGGGCGAGGACTGGCCCGTACCTACCAAGTGGTCGAGAGAGAAATGTTTGCCAGGAAACCAGTTCGATGACCCCGCCGCGGTGAGAGTGGTGTCATGGGAGCCCATCCCCGACCCGACCTGCTGCTGTCTGAGAGGGTCCTGAGCTGGGCCGGGCTTAGCCCCGTTGAGTTCGTCGGTAAGTTAGGCTAGCTTTTGGCTTTTGTTTTGCTCGTGTTGCTGACTTGTTGGGTATTTGCTTTGTGCAGGATCCATGGACTTCAACTTGCTTAAATCCTCCATGCGCCAGCCGAGGAAGGTTACGAAGGCCGGGGGCGCTAGCTCTTCTCGTGCAAAGCCCGCCCCGGCTCCTACTGCTCCGGTGGTGGCGTCCCGTGAGCGTTCGGGGGCGGATCCCGCCTCGGGTCCCAGCAGAGTGTCGGGCTGGAAGCGGGCCCTGGTTCTGGAGGACCCGGACTCGGAGGAGGAGATCGGCTCTCCCTCGGAGCCACTCAAGAGGAGCTCCCATAGATCTTCCCGGGGCCGGTCCTCACCGATCGTGGTGGAGGAAAGGAGCCTCCGGTTCGCGGTTCCATCGGGGTTGTCCGTTTCGGATAGCCTCCTGCATGAGATAGAGGCCTCGGCCGGGGGTAGAGTTCCTGGGGGAACCTTTAGGGCTCAGCTGGCGTCCATCGTCTAGGAGTCCGTGCAGGTAAGTGTTTGGTTTATTATGAGATTTGGTGCCTCCTTCGTCTTTCTGATCTCTTTCGTATCTCCCAGGTTCTCCAGCACGTGGCCCTCACCTTGCGTATGGAAGCCGAGGTGGTAGCCCCGGCGCTGGAGGCTATGGGCCGGCTCGCCTCGCTGGAAGAGAGCTCCAGGCGGGAGGTGGAAGCGGTGACGGCGAGGGTTGCCGCCTTGGAAGGCGAGGTGGAGGCCAGGAAACAGGAGGTAGCCGGAACCGTGAGGCTGCCGTGATTGCCGAGGTCAAGCTCCAGGATGCCCAGGTACTTGCCGGCAACCTGAAGAGGATGGTGAAGACCCTCCGGAAGGAGCTTGGGGTGGCGGCCGAGATGGGCCAAGTCGGCCAAACTGCGAGAGGTGGAGAGCAATAAGAAGTCGAAGGACTTCTATGATGATCTGGCCGTGGCTACGCCCCGCATCTGGCATGAAGCTCTCGATGCTGTCAAGGCCCGGATGCCGGAGTTTGCCTACGGAGATCTCCGGGCCGAGTTCCCCCTCGCGGGCGCCGATGAGCAGGGGGAAGAGGTTCCTGGCAAGGAAACCGTCGAGGACCCCGCGAGTCATATGGTGGATGTCAAGGACCTCGAGGTCGTACCTGGCCCCGATGTTTAGAGCCCTAGTCTTCCTCCTTTTATTTCTTTGTTTTTGGAATTTTGTAAGGCTGGGGAGCCCCCAAAAATACCCTTTGTAAAACCTTTATCTTTGGTAGTAATAAAATTTTTCTTCGGTTTCATCGAATCGCGCTCTACCATCTGTTTGTGAAGAATGCTCGTAAGATATCTCTGCACCGCTGTGTTTTCATGTCAGGTCGGCCATCTGTCCAGCGATCGTCTGTCGAGTTGATTTCGATCACTTTCCGACGAGCATGCCAAGCGCTGTCGAGGAGGTATCCCCATGGGCCCCAAAGTCGAGGGGAGATCGTTTAGACTTGGATAGACTCGATGCCCCACACTGGGGTCTCGGACCCTTTGTGGGTGATGGGCAGAGCGTTGTTCGCCGTATTTGTGCCGAGCGTGAGTGGGAGGCTGCTCTGTGGTCCCATGGGGAGTGCCATCTTTTGACTTCTGGCAATATGAGAATCGACCACCAGCTGGGGATGACCGAGCAGGGTAGCTGCTCAGTTGCCTCTTGCGAGGGCTCTGATCCTTCAGGACGTGGATCGAGTGGGGTTACCGCTCGACGCCTCTTGGCGGGGACTTCGGTCGAAGCCTGCCAAGGACCTTTGGCCGGGCAGGTTTTATGCCCGGTGCCTCTTGGCGAGAGCTTTTTTCCTGACGGATAGCCGAGCGAGGGACCCTCAGGCTCGACTGCCTCTGAGAAGGCTTTTTGATCCCTGGCGTTGCGGTAGGGGAGCTACCCGCTAGGGACGACTGAGCAGGATAGCTGCTCGGTTGTCTCTTGCGAGGGCTTTGATCCTTAGCGTTGGAGGGGCTGTAAGAAGCCCACTAAGGAAGACCGGGCAGTGATGCTGCGCGGTTGCCTCTTGGCGAGGGCTTTGACCTCTGGCGTCGTGGGAAGGCAACTACTAGTCTGGGATGAACGAGCGGGGTAACCGCTCGGGTGCCTCTTGCGAGGGCTTTGATCCCTAGCGTCATGGGTAGGGAGCTACCAGCCGGAGATGACCGAGCAGGGTAGCTGCTCGGTCGCTTCTGGTGAGGGCTTGGATCCTTAGTGTTGGATGGGCCGTAGGAAGCTCACCAAGGATGACCGGGCAGTGAAGCTGCGCGGTTGCCTCTTGGCGAGGGTTTTGATCTCTGGCGTTACGGGTAGGAAACTACCAGCCTGGGATGACCGAGCGGGGAAGCCGCTCGGATGTCTCTTGCGAGGGCTTCGATCCCTGGCATCATGGGTAGGGAGCTACCGGCCGGAGATGACCGAGCAGGGTAGCTGTTCGGTTGCCTCTTGCGAGGGCTTTGATCCTTCAGGATGGGGACCGAGTAGGGTTACTGCCCAGTGCCTCTTGGCGAGGACTTTGATCCCTGTCGGTTGTGGTAGGAAGCTACCAGCCGGGGATAGCCGAGCAATGACTCGACTGCTTCTGGGAGGACTTTGGTCCTTAGCGCGGGAGGGGCTGTAGAAGCCTACCAAGGACCCTTGGCCGGGCAGGGTTACTGCCCGGTGCCTCTTGGCAAGGGCTTTTGTCCTGAAGGATAGCCGAGCGAAGGATCCTCGGGCTTGACTGCTTCTGAGAGAGCTTTCTGATCCCCGGCGTTGCGGTAGGAAAGCTACCCGCCAGGGATAGCCGAGCGATGGTTGGGCTCGATTGCCTCTGGGAGGACTTTCTGATCCCCGGCGTTGCGGTAGGGAAGCTACCCGCCAAGGGTGACCGAGTAGGGTAGCTGCTGGGTTGCCTCTTGGTGAGGGCTTTGAATCCCTGCGTTGTGAGTAGGGAGGCTACCGGTCGGGTATAGCCGAGCAGGGTAGCTGCTTTGGCTATTTCTTTGCGAGGTGTAGCCCGACCATCCAGCTGTAGGCATGGGGAATAGGAACAGTAACGGCGACAGTGCATGCAGCATGTGTATTGAATGCGGGGGGAGGCGAAGCGCTAGGGGCGCATCGCTTCGATCCCACCAGAGAAGGCTTGATGACCGCCGTGTGGCAGCGACCTTTTTGGTGTAAGCGGGCGACTGTTGAGCTGCGCAGTGGGCTATATAAGGCTGAAGGTGTACTGGTCCTTCCATCCTTCATAAACAGGTCGTCGAAAATGCAAGACTTCCCGTTTACCATCCCCGACATCATCCACTTCGAAAACGTGTACATTTACGACCAGAACTGCACCGAGGACACGGTGCAGCTGGTCTATAGGAGCATCGAGGACCATTTCGACCGGCTGCTCCACCGACGCTCCTCCATGCTGCAACTGCTGATGTACTCTATCTGGAGGGCATCGCCGAGGCTTTACAACCCCTTTTCCGAGCAGCTCTATGACGAGGCCATGGGCAAGCTGCGGTCTCTGAGGTGCTTCGGCCTGATCTCCGCGAATCGGCTGGCCCGCTCAGAGGCGCTCGTCCGCGAGTGCTACGGCTGAGGTTTGGGATCGACGCGCGCGGGGGGGGGGGGGAACCGGGGGCAGAGGTTGGACCTCGCGAGGCCCCGGCTGGCGGAGATCTTCACCGAGTACCACGAGTAGTGCTCGCTGCACCCCCTTCCCCCACTGTTGTAATTTCCTTTTCTTTTTATGTGTATGGCTGAGGAACCCATAATACCTTTTGAATAAACAAGGTTTTTCTTTCTTTTTCGTAATGTTCCATTGATCTTTATTAAATTAACAATAGATCCTAAGAAGAGTTTACATTTCCCTAAAGGAAAGGTACAGGCTAATAGATGATTTTATTGGCTTGGTCCGAGCTCCCCGTAGGACTGTGGGCCTCCATGCTTGGTACAGGGTCCGGGGCTCCCTGAGTTCCATGCTGGCTGTCCGCCGAAACGAGCATGATCTGACCGATGGTCAGGTCAGCGGGAGGGCGATGCTGCTCCTGCTCGCGGTCGGCCTGCCGTTTGTCCCTCAAGTATGCGGTGAGGTGTCCCGATTGGATGAGCTCTTCGATGTAGTCCCTGAGTTGCTTGCAATCCTCCGTGGCGTGGCCCAGTGTCTGGTGGAAAGCTCAGTAAGGACCACGGGTTCGCTTCGCATCCTGATGCGGGATCGGAGGGAACTTGAAAAACCCCTCGTCCTGGGCCTCCTCTAGCAATACTGCGAGGGAGACGTTGAGGGGAGCATACTCCTGGAACTTCGGGTGGTAGGGCTGCTGACGCTTCGGCCTCTCCTCCCGAACCCTCTTCTTCTAGCCGGATCGTTCTGCTCTGGGGAGGTTAGCGTTCACCTCGGATTCCAGCTGAACCTCATGCTCGGTCCACGCATTGACCTTGGCCATAGTCTTAGGTTGCGCCAACGCGAAGGAGCGTAACCACTCCTTATGCCTCAGACCGGATCTAAGCACCGTGATGACGGTCTCGTCCCGGTGCTCGGGCACCTCGAGAAGGGTGTTGTAGAAATGGATAATGTAGGCCTTGAACGTTTCCTTGTCCCCACTCTTAACCGTGAAGAGATAGTCGACCGTGCGCTTCTGTCGACGGTTCCCAACGAAATGGCCGAGGAACTGAGTAGCCAGCTCGTCAAAGGTCGAGATTGAGCGGGGCTCGAGCCCCCGGAACCAGTCCCGACCAGCACGGATGAGGGTGGCCTGGAAGGCCCTGCACTGGGCGGCGTCGGAGTGGTCCTGGAAGCTCATCCCCGCGGTGAAAGCGTCCAAATGGTCCTTCGGGTCGGTTTTCCCGTCGAACAGAGAGACCCTTGGGGGCTTGTTGTGCGAGGAAACGTGGACGGCGAGCAATTCCTCGGTGAACGTCTTTGCGAGCGAATCGGAGGCGTACTTAGCTCCGTCGCTCGAGAGGTGAGCCTCCCGGCGCATGCCCTCGATTTTCTTCTCGAGGGTGTCGAGCCGACCGTGGTATCCCGAGGAATCGGTGCCTTAGGGTCCCTGGCCTCCACTGCGGGTAACCTGGGTCTGGGAGTGGCCCCGGTTCCTCTCGATGAGGTGCCTCAGATCCCTGGGCGAAGTGGCTCTCGAGCCGCCGACGTGAACCCTTTCAGTGCGGCCCCGCCGAGGGGGTGGTGTCGACCATGCCTGTGGACAGGCGATATGACTGACATCTCCTCAGGGGGATAAGGGTCATGAGGAGGCTTGAGGCGAGGCGTTCTGGCGGCGGACCTTGGTGTGGAGCCATGGGGCGCCCAGCGGGCCTCAGGGAGCACCGGCGCGAGGGATCTGTGGCCAGGAGTCGTGGCCTGCTGGTGGTCAGCCGTCTCGACAGGGGCAGAGCCTTCTGGAGGCGGTGGAGCGGCGATCTGGGGCCCATGCCCGGCCGCTTGGACACGGACAAGCACCTCCACAAGGGATTGTAGCCGATCTATCCGGCTGGCGAGGGCGTTGATGATGGTCGCTGGAGGTCTACGCCTTCGGTGAGTGGAATGCGGCGGCTGGTACCGGGATCTTCAGGATGGTTGCTCGCCATGCGGGCGGAGATCAGAAGGCCAACTTTGTTTTTGTGGAGTTTGGGTTCCCACAGATGGCGCCAACTGATGGAGGTCCTTTTCGGGTCTCCGTCAGATGTTGTCTTCTGTTGATCTCCCGGTGGATTTTGGTGATGATCTTCTGTTGCGTGTGGATCTCAATGGGTTTTAGTGAGATTGGTGATTTGAGGGGTTTTAGCGCCGAATACCTGCAAAGAAGTCCCGGGGTGGTTTGGTACCACCGAGGACCCTCCGACGATCAAGTTAGTGCTAGATCCGGGCAGAGTAACGGCTCAGAGGAGTAAAAAATGGCTTACTTGACCCCTCTGTGATGGGGTTTATATAGCGATGATGGCACGCAGCAGCAGGCACGAGAATCTCGCCAGCAGTTACGCTCTCGACGTCACGCCCGAGTAGAAAGCGGATCACCCATTAATGAGGATCGCGGAGGCATGGAACGTGGGATGTTGCTGGCGGAGAATCCGTACATGGCGAGATTCGCGGAGCGGCGGTTATACTTGTGAGCGGTGGATCTGGTCAGAGGGACCGAAGAAGACGGCCTCGGCTAGGGAGCTCGGAGATGAGCAAGAGGGCCGAGGAGTCCTGGTCCTGTGGCAGCTCGGGACGAGCTGGGGGGAGGGGTCGAGGAGGCCAACTTGCAGAGGGTCCCGAGAAGGGCCAGGTTATGCTTATGGGTCGGGTACAGGGATTGCCTGGTCGGCCCCTGTGGCCCTTCCTTCTGAGTTTTGGGACAGGTCATCTGCCACGTGTCCAGATCTTGAAGACCGCCAATATTGAGCATCATCACTTATCCTTTTCCTTTCATGTATGCCGCATGTGATATTTGTTATTGTTTTATTCTTAATATAACTTCAGAGTTTTTAACGCTAGTTCATAAAAAGCATGTGCCAACATGCGCCATTTCGTGTACAAAGCATGCCACTTTGCTTGTTTTCATAGACTTTTATGCAAATGACGTAATCAGTTAAGCAATTTATTCTTTTACTCGAAAAATATGTGTACTTGACTAAAAATTAAAATCGAATGGTCCTGCGCCAAGCATTCTAGCTATCTAATCCTAAATCTTCAGCTGATAAAGAGCCTTAGATTGATTCAATCCAAAAAATAAATGAGGTTAATGTAGCTGTGAAGTTCATAGTCAAGTTGGCCGTGAACTTCACTCACAGTTTACTCTTTGGATGTGCCCCTCTTTTTATGTTCAGGCAGGACCCAAACAGTAAGCTGCAAGTGAAGTTCACAGCCAACTTTTGTTATGAACTTCACAGCAACATTTTTGCCAAAATATTATTATGACTTAACTTATTTTGTTATTAATCGAGGTGAATTATCATTATTGATCACCCCTAAAACTCTTGTTTCCTCTTAGTGTTCATAAATGGGCTAGTCTGCAATGACCCAAAACTAGCCAAACCGGATGACTTCTTCTTCTCAGGGCTCAACAAGCCAGGCAACACTGCGAACCGGGTTGGATCTAATGTGACCCTAGTCAATGCTGCAGCCTTATCGGGTCTCAACACTCTTGGAATATCCATCGCCCGAATCGACTATGCTCCTTATGGCCTCAACCCTCCACATACTCACCCTCGCGCCTCCGAGGTCCTTACAGTGATTGAAGGCACATTGCTTGTTGGCTTCGTTACATCAAGCCTTAACAAATTGTTCCTGAAGACACTTCATAAAGGAGACGTGTTTGTGTTCCCTATTGCTCTGATTCACTTTCAATTCAATAGCGGTGATGTTCCAGCGGTTGCTATTGCCGGTCTGAGCGGCCAGAATCCTGGGGTCATCACTATAGCCAATGCTGTCTTCGGGTCAAAACCAAGGATTCCGGTGAAAGTTCTCGAAAAGGCTTTCCAAGTTGAGAAAAATGTAATTAAAGAGCTCATGGCTCAGTTCAATTAGAGAAAATGGAGGGACGAATTCGTATTTGAATTGTGGATAAGCCTAATGCATTTGTATGTTTTGCATATTTGTTGTATTTTATAATTTCAGCATTCATTGTGTTAAGTTAACATTTGCATTTATGCAATAAGTTAGGTGTTGTAAAGGAAAATGGATTTCAAGTGATGTGATAATATATCTAAAATTTTCTCAAATATTAGTTTGTTTGGTTTGTTTTTTACTTGAGCCCAAATCAATGTCTTTTAATTCGTTTTCACTCAAGGATCACCATTGACCAACAGTCGTTGAACGCTTACTTGGCCACTTATGATGGCTGTTATTTAGTACAAAATGCATTTTAGGTCTACAATATTATCTTCACAAATTGCTTTTTTTAATTCAGAAATCTATGATAAACATCATTATATATAGCATGTATCATTACCTCACGTGTGATATGTGCATGTTATGGGAAACAATTTTCATCAAAAAAAAATTTCTACTCAACAAGATGGTACATTGATATATGAAATGTCTGTGTATGAACTCATGAGCTTTAGAGATCTGACAAAATAAAAGATAGGTACAAACAGTCCGACAAAATAAAAGATAAGTACAAACAATGCGTACCTTCAATGGAACCTCAGATTGCTTGAAACCCCTGTATTGGTCTATTTCCACCCAGCCTCCACGGTGCGCAATAATATGAATAATTAGTATGCACATCTTACAAATTGCCTAGCGACAATCAGCAGCGAATGGGCAAAGCCACCAACAATCAAAAGCAAATGGGCAGAAGCAACAAGATGGTATGAAAGTGATATGATATGATATACATACGCATTAAGTATGGAAAATGTTTATTTCTCTCAAAAGAAGCATGAAATCTGATTATTGACAAACTTAAATGTGATGCATACAAGTCCGTTATTATATACACACTCCCAATAAAAACATTATATCTAGGCAAATCAATTATCCGGCACAATGAATATTGATATACAAATGTCTCTCCTTCGGAAACGTATATCAATTGCGGGTGAGAATCCAAGTAGAGGCAATACAAATGAATCATATGATCTAGGAAGATGCTACGTAAATACCACCCTGGGCATCGAAACAGGGGAAAAGTCTCGAACTGTTAACCTAACAACTAATATCAGGTAGGTAGCTGAATACATACTATATTAAATACATAGTCAACAAATAAAAAAAGAAGTCAATGCAGTATCGGTAAGAGCGAATCCTCGTCATCTAGACGTGTCGGTCTCAAATAATGGAAGCAAATACTCGAAATCAGTATTCCACATAGGGCTATATCTTACTCTTGTTCATTTTTTCTCGCATGACCTTAATAATGGAATATAAGAGCAGCTGCACCATCATTAGGGCACATCATTCCTTTGGCAACATCTATCGTTTAGGGGGAGAATTTTAGAGTTAGTTCCCAGAGTATGTCATAGGATTAGCCGATAGCAGAAAAAATATAATGAACAAAATAGCCATGTTTTCCTGTATCAGACTCCAAACCAAAAAAAAAAAAAAAAGATATTTCATGAGAATAGAATTAATTTTGTAAAAAGAAACAGGTAGTTTGACTTTAAAACATTGAAACCTAAATTAGAAGACTTTTTTTGCATATAGTTGTCAGGAATCATAGCATATTCTTTGCTAACCTCAAAAACAAGATATATATAGGACAGTAGTTAATACTTAACCATGGATCTGAGTTTGATATTAAGCAGACACAACCACCCCTAACAATCTACTAACTATATAAGTTGAAGGAAAATATAATTTGTACGGATTAATTAGATATTCTATATTTCAGTGAATCTATGTAGCATTGTTAATATCATTTCCAACTAAGAACTATCAAGAAATAGAGGGATACTAATGAGTTTAATGGGCCTACATTTCCAGCTAAGATGCCCGTACTGAAGAAAACATTTCCAACTAAACCTTCATAATTTAATTCTCTCATATCTAGTTATTAATTATGCATCTATAAATACCTCCCTATCCCTCATTAAACTCCAATCACTACCACTTCTGTGAAAATACACTCTCATTGATTAGGAAATACAATTAATATTATGGAAGCTTTCCAAGCCATTTTAGGAATCGTCATCCTTGTTTTGGCACTTGGTCAAGCTCTTGCTAGTGATCCTAGCCCACTTCAGGATTTTTGTGTTGCTGACAAGAACTCCAAAAGTATGATTCATTACATTTGCCTTGTAGTCGTATTTCCTACTTGTTTGAAATCCCATCCTGAACAATTCAAGGTTTCTGGTTATATTTATCAAGCTTACTAAATTTAGTGTCTAGTTATTTTCATGGCAAAGTATTGGGATACAGACTGTTTTCAACAGCTTGCAGTTCCAAAATAAGCATATATATATATAAGCATGCATAATTTCCTATTCAAAGCATGTAATTTGTGTTTGGAGTTAAGATAGCCGAAACTTTATCTTTAGGTGGAGGTATATGTTACACAAACTAGCTTGAAAGACCCTACCTTCACTTATATATAATTTAACTTTGATGGGTTGTTTAGCTTTGGGCTTATCTAAACTCTTACCTTTGTTTATAAATGGGTGTTTTCTTCTCATTTTCTAAAGTTTAGAGAAAAGAGATTGGATTGGATTTCAGATAACTCCACTTATCCCAACTACAAAATGAATTCTCAAATGGTGCACGGTTAGGAAATAGGAGTTAAGGTTAAATAACTCGACGGAACTCTAGTTATGCTAACTTAACTCCAAAGCCAAACACTCCCCAAGTAGATAGATAGCAGCATCTTATGATAACCTAGCTATGGCTTGGCTCATATATATTATAAGGTAATGACGCAAATTATCATCCTTCTATCATATCTTGAATTTTCATCCATGTATCATTTATTGCCTCACTAACCTCTTCGGACTCTTGTTTCCTCTAGTATTCATAAATGGCCTAGTCTGCAAGGACCCAAAGCTAGCCACAGCGGTGGACTTCTTCTTCTCCGGACTTGACAAGCCGGACAACACCGCGAACCAGGTCGGATCCAATGTGACCCTAGTCAACGCTGCAGCCTTACCCGGTCTCAACACCCTTGGTATATCTATTGCGCAAGCCGATTTCGCTCCCTATGGCCTCATCCCTCCTCATACTCACCCTCGTGCTACCGAGGTCCTTACAGTGATCGAAGGCACGCTGCATGTTGGATTTGTTACCTCCAACCCTAACAAATTGTTCCTAAAGACACTTCACAAAGGAGACGTGTTTGTGTTTCCTATAGGTCTGATTCACTTCCAATTCAATGGCGGTGATGTGCCAGCTGTTGCTATTGCCGTTTTCAATAGTCAAAATCCTGATGTGATCACTATAGCCAATGCTGTTTTCGGGTCTAATGCTAGAGTTCCAATCGATGTTTTGAAGAAGGCTTTTCAGGTCGATGACAAGGTGATTGAAGAGCTCATGGCTCAGTTCAATTAGAGAAAATGGAGGGAAGAATTCATATAAATAAGGCGAAAGTATTTGTGTTTTGGCATATTTTAAGTGCTTTTTTTAATTTTCAGCGTGCAAATGTTTGTTGTGTTGATACTTGCATATATGCAATAAATTGAGTGTTGTAAAGGAAAATGGACTTAAAAGTGATTAATAATATGCAAAGTCAAAAGGGATGATTTGGCTTGATTTGTTTATTACTTAATGCCAGTCTAATACACAACTGCAATAAGGGGTTGCCCCTACGGATTTATCCGTAGGGGAAAACCACTGCCCCTACGACTATGGCCGTAGGGACATAAAAATCCCCCGTAGATGTAAAGGCCGCAGGTGCAAGTCTTCGTCCTGAACATACCCTTACGGAGTATTAATTGCCCCTACGTCTTAATCCGTAAGGACACGTATCTCTACGGATCACTCCGTAGGGCCTGTCAAATATTTTAATTTATTGGTTTATAAAATAAAATACTTGTCCCTACGGATGTATTCGTAGGGCCTGATTGGTACCCCTAGGATATGTCCGTAGGTCCAGATAAATACCCTGCGAATAAATTCTTAGAACTGAGTCCATAGGGACAAAATATCAGGTATCCTGATATTTTGTCCCTATGGCTAAATGTGTAGGGGCAAATATTGCACCTACGGATTAATCCGTAGGGACAAAATATCATGGTTTTTTTTAAAAGGGGCTACTGTTTTTCCCCCGACCCGTGCACAATAATATGTACATCATATAACCAAATATAGAAATATTCATTATCAACATCTCACACATAATATATAAAAGAAATAAACAAATAGAATACGATATTAATCTAAATCATCATGAACAATCAAACAATCACCAATATCGTCCAAAATATATACAATATATATCAAGCATGTACATACATCCTCAAAAATATAAAAAAAGCTACCCTAGCTCGGTCCAGCTCCTCCACCTCTGATAAACGCCGTAATCTGACCTATCTGCTCCTTGGTGCAGCCCTGAGTCGTCAAAAACTCGACCAATGAAGAGCGGACTTTGCGGAAGTCTAAGCGGGCTGTGGAGCTGCAGGAGTGGTCTGCGCAACAGCAGCCGAGATAGTGGCTTGCGGAGCCACATCCGATGGAGATGCATGTGGAGCCGCATCCGAAATAGCCTGTCGCATCTGTTAAATTTTGTGTGTAATAAACGAGTAAGAACGTTGTATTAGGTTTTAGTCGAGTTCGTATCATTATAAGGTTATTGCGAAACCCCAATCTAAGAATACTTAGGGACTTAGGTCTCGTTTGGGTATTTAGTTTGGAAAACTGTAGTTTATTTTAATTAGATAGTTTTATTTAAGTATGATTAATCAAAACCAAGTCTACAACCAAATAAGCTCATGCTACTAATATTGCATATGTTACTATCTATAATATGAAATAATATTTTACTATTAAGTAGTATACGTACCATCTCTTTCAACTCCTCGACGGTGGTCTTCAAGACAGCAACATCATGCTCTAAACGTCGCTCATGGGGGGTAAGGGAAGTAACCGTCGGAATGGAGTCCAACATCATATAGGCCTTGCTAGGACCCAGTCCCCGGCCAGCCTTTCTCCCAACTTCCGTGGTGCCCTCCGTGTGCGGCGTCTAGGACTGGGGTCAGAAGTATCGGATCGGTCTGTCCAGTAAAATCGATCCCTGATGCCTCTGCCTTTTCCACCACCCGCTCCTACACCCACATTAACCATGAAAATATAAGTATACTATTTAAATTTGAACTTTTCAAAACAAAAATTTCAAACCTGTTAGAATAAATATTAACACTTACGTAATACTCCTAGGTAGCGGTGTCGGGGAATCGAAGCTCGCCCATGGCGGGATCTGTCGAGGTGCCGTGGATGGCAAGATATGCGGTCAGCACGCTCGATGTACCAGCCTACATCAGGGTCTAAGCTCTCTGCAATTCGTAAAAAATTTACATATATTATAAAATAACTCTTAATATTACATTATATCGGAATAGATCTATTGTAATTTACCGATACCTCCATAGCACGAGTAATGTTCCTTGAGCTACCTGTATAAGTGGGGAGACCCTTCTTCGCCGACTTCCTATTCTCTTTATTTTGATCGGCCTGTTTCTGCACAACACATTCACATTTGCTTTTCTAATTAAACAACACAAAAAATAAATTATATATTAAACAATGAATTACATTTAAATTACAAACCTGTTTGTGCTGAGAGTCGAAATATTGGTACAAGAGTGGCCATTTATCCACGTCGACTCTCGTAAAGGCCGGAGTATGTAGAAGAACCGCTCTCTCTGCCTCAGGGGCCGCCATCCACAGGAAATAGCAGTCGATCTTCAGCTCGTTTCTATTATATCGGATATTTGATTGCATGTTCTTCATTAAACCATGGTACAAAGCGTGAAGATCGAGCACTTTCTCAGGGCGATTAGGGTCGGGTATAGGCTGAAAATCGTAATCCAACTGCAAATACAAAAAAACGATATATTAAAATTGCAAGTGTTAAATAATAATAAAAATATTAGATAAGTCAAATGAAAATATATATTAATACCCGAGCCTGATCCCAGAAGAGGGCGAATGAGCGCTGGTGCTTATCGCCCCATTCAACGTGAAGTGGATACTTTTCACGAGGCGGCTCTCATCCCCCATATACCGGCCGAACCTCTCGGCATAATCGTCGGTATAGCAATAATCGGGGGTAAAGAAAAGGGGAAATGCTGCCTCCCCCTAACTCTGTCGGGCCTCAGCCTTTGGGACTGATTCAGCCCTCCAGTCCCCCTCTCGGGATGGGATTGCCCTGTATCTACAAAAAATATCAATAGAATCAATATTAAGACAAAGTGGTATTAAGAAATCAAGGTTTAACGAAAATTGAAGTGCAATATATACCTCCGACGATAGCAGCACGAGCCTGGGCCCGGGCAGCAGCACAAGCGGGACGATAGTTTCTCCGGTGAGGAACAGCCGGTAACCCGGACGTGGACGCATCCCCTCCAACTAGAAAATAAATATTGACGATAAAATCACATGAAGTTCATATTTAATTCTTAAAGGATATGTAAAATGAATAAATATTTTATATTTATTCATACTAACTTGCATACTGAGCGGAGGGTACAGAAATGGCAGGAGTGGCCCATGCGCCAGATGTGGATGCACCACCTATAATTAGACAATTAAAAATAAATTATATAAGTAATTGCAAAAAGAATGTGTATATCAATAATATAATATTCTAAATCAATATGCATACACTATAGGATATATAAACATACCCGCAGATGCGGTGGAGGCACCACCTACAGCTAGACAGTAAAAAAATGATTATCTAAGTAAGAGCAAAAAGAATGTGTGTATATTTATAATATAATATTCTAAATCAATATGCATGTACTATAAGATATATAAATACACCTGGAGGTGCGGGAGTGGCTTCTACTTCTGATGTGGACGCACCACCAACAGCTAGACAATCAAACAATGACTATATAAGTAATTTTGAAATAAATATGCATGTATATCTATAACATTACATTCAAAATGAATATTCGTGCAATATACCTGGAGGTGTGGTAAAGTCCACACGGAAGGAGTCATCCGAAGGGTTCTCCGATTGGGGTGCAAGACCGGCCCTCTGAAGCTCCCTACGCAGCTCTCCGGGCGGCAGAACCGCTCTGCCTCTGTCTCTGCCGGTGCTGCGGCTAGTGCTCCTGCTGCCCCTCACTGCTCCGGTCGTCGTCATCAAATCTAGATAAGAGTACAACCTTTACATATGCATTCTATATATGTATAGATCGTAAACATGTGAAATAATAATATAACATTACTGATAACCTTTTTCATTTCGTGGACGCATTAGACATATCTACCTGGATTTCATCATTAATATCATTTCTAACCCATGTAACTTCACGATCAGCCTAAAACAACCCGTCTTTTGAAATAGACGGTCGGAGCACTCTAAGTCTTCTCTCTTCTTCATCCTCATCGCTGTCCTCCATACAATCCTCGAATTCTAGGACATCGTAAACTTCCATGTGTTTTCAATAGCATACAACTCTCCATCCCGGATGCTTCAAGCACTGTAAGTAGTATACTTGGAATGCTTGGTTCGGAAAGATAAATGAATCGTCCTGGCCGTAAAATCGAAGTGTGTTCACACTAGTCAATCCATATTCATATTTCCAAGTCCCGAGATTGTTTCTCCACTTATCTGTATCGGTTCGTGTATCGTATCAAGTATATTGAAAATATAAAACGGTTCTGATCGTCCGGGATATTGGATGCCAAGTATGCAATTTAAGTATCCATAATAAATCATATCATCTTATCCTGCCGTCGCAATCTCACTATTCTGAGTGGTTCGAGATGTTCCTATGTTCTTAACTTCAAATTTGTATCTAAGGACACCGAATCCTTTATAATATGCAACATTCATACTAGGAAACTGAGCTAAATATCTTGAATCACTCTTTAATAATGCAGACAAGTTTGGTTCGTGGATCTGACAAAACAAATTTTACGCCAAATACATCACGATATAAGTTTAGATTAAGACGGGTAGCAATAACATGTTATTCGAACAACTTACATGATCTGCAACCCAATCGCAAAAATTGTTCTGATGATATTTTTTCAATCGTTCATCATTCCAATCAGGATGGCCCTCACGTAGCTCATTAAAATGATTTTTTTTCTCAACAATAAATTATGACATTAATATTATATCATTTCATACACACACAAACAAAAATTTAACAATTAATCCAAAAAAACTTACTCTCTAATTTCTTCAAGGCATACGCTATTAAGAAAGATAAACCGATATATCTTGTTGATAAACACAATGTCTACTCTTTTATAATCAGCTTTACCAAATGACCCGTCCTGAATTCTCCGAGGCCGGTTAAGTTTTGTCTTAATGTTCTCGTCCAGATAGCGGGAACAAAATATGGTTGTTTCATCTAGAAAATAACCTTACATGATATAACCATCTGGTCGATTTCTATTGCGTATATAGTTTTTTAGAGTGTAGAGCTACCTAAAGAAAAATATGTTAAATAAATAAATACGGGCATATAGGACAACAATAATTTTACAAATTGTATGAAACGAAAAATTCCACGTACTTTTCGATGGGATATATCCATCGATATTATACCGGTCCGGCTATTTTAGCCTCAGTTGCAAGATGAACCGTCAGGTGTATTATGATATCGAAGAATGACGGTGGGAAAATACACTCAAACTTGCAAAGTATCAATGAAATAGAATTTTCTAGATTCTCCAGCGTCACAACATCCAGGATTTTAGCGCACAATTCTCTAAAAAATCAACAAAGGTCATTGATTACTAGACCAACCGATTCGGGAAGGAAAGTCCTGAGGGTTAATAGGAGAAGGTGCTCCATAATAACATGGTGAGCATGACTTTTTCAGCCCATCGATCTTGTCTTTCACAATTTTTATGTTTTTTCTAAATGATCCTGAAAAACCTGTGGGAATTTTCAAATTATGCAACACCTGTAGGAACCTTTTCTTTTCCGGTTGCGACATACGATATGTGACATTGGGAAGTACAAACTTGCCTGGTTTAACCGCTATCGGTTTAGGATGCAATTCACTTCTAATTTCCCAGTCCTGAAGATCCATCCGAGCACGGAGATTGTCTTTTGATTTTCCGTCTTTACAAAAAAGAAAGTTGAGTTCGTTCTTGGATACTCTCTTCTCTATGTGCATGACGTCCAGATAATGATGTACTAAATTTGTTGACCAGTATGGAAGCTCGTAGAAAATACTTAATTTGTTCCAGCAGGGTGGTTTGACCTGTTTTACCGGATCTATCCCGAAGATCATATTATTGTACCCATCCTACTGAGCAGTCACGTTCTCTCCGAACAATGAGGATGGAGGCCCAAGAAGCTCCCGATGACTATCAAAGTGAGCAACGTCTAACCTGTAGAGATGGTCTAGTAGCAGGAAACGCTGATGAGCGCAATAACAAACCTTCCTGCTAAAATTCAAGATTTTCGATGTTGTATAGTGATGGCAATAAGGGCATGATTTATGACCATGTACGGATCAATCTGATAGCATTCCATATGCAGGAAAGTCATTAATTATCCTTATAAAAGCCGTACGCAGTGTGAAGGTTGTATCTGTATTTGCATCGTAAGACTCTACAACATCAATAAATAAAGATTTTAACTCATCGATCAGAGGTCGGAGATAGACGTCGATATTATTTCCCGGTGATTTTGGTCCGTCGATAAGAAGTGACATCATAAAGTAGGATTGATCCAAAACAAACCAAGACGACAGATTATAAACTATCATTACAACGGGCCATGTGCTGTGGCTTCCAACCATATAGTTGAATGGGCAGAAGCCATCACTATCGAGTCCGAGCTTGACATTGCGAGGATCACTACTGAATATTTCGTGCCTCCTATCAAAACCCTTCCATGCCGGTGAATCTCTTGGATAACTCATTTTTCCATCTTTACTTGTAGGAGCACGGTGATGCCAAATCATTGCCTCGGCTGTTTTTTTGCACCTGAATAGCCTCTGTAGCCTCTGTATTATAGGAAAGTATCATGCTATCTTGACAGGTATATCGGGCTTCTTATCGGATTCTTTCGGCTTATACCTGGCCTCTCCGCATATTGGACACTCTTTCAAATCTGAATTCTTTTTCCGGTACAACACTTAATTTTTGGGATATGCTTGAATCTTTTCACACTTCAGACCCAAACCAGACATCATTTTCTGGGCTCCGTACCAGCTGTCGGGCACGTTATTTTCCGGGGGCATAGAATCTTTCAAGAACTTCAGAAGTATCGTGAATGACTTGTTGCTCCATCTATTTAGGCACTTAATCTGGAAAAGTTAGACGAACCATGAGAGGGTGGAATACTTTGCATTCTCATAAATTGGTCTTCTAACATTATTTATGAACTTTTCATATTTATTCGCACGCGGTTCTTAACCGGAAGGAATGTCATTTTCGGTACGAATACTATCACCTAGGGCAGCCTCTACCATATCCTCCATTTCTTCTCCTGGAAAGATGTTTCCATCTTTTTCTTCTGCCGCATTACCGTCTTCTCCTTCTTCTTATGCCGTATTACGGTCTTCTTCTTCTCCTTCCCCGTGATATAGCCAAGTTGTATAAAGTCTAGTAAAATCATGTTTAACAATGTGAAGCTCTATGAATTCTACCTTCTGCCAGTACTTATTCCTATATCTATCGCACGGGCAGAGAATATTCTCTAACACGGTCTTATTATGCGAGCGTGCAAATTCAATGAAAGCAGCAACTCCTGCGACAAATTTAGATTACATACATTAGTGCCAATCCATGTACATCCAGTCCTTAACTCTGATGTACTCATGGGCCATGTTAAATTGTATAACATATAAATTGTAGGTTATGATGACTATATTGAGAAATCTAAGAACGGGATGGTTACTGACAAAAAAGAAAATCCGTAAATGAAAGTTTGTCATTGAAAAAAATAAATTATCGATAAACAAAGTTAGATTTGAAGATACCCAAGTATGAGTTGTATTTTGTGTATGTGCGTTTCAATTTATGATTTTCCTTAATTGAAGGGTTGTTAGTGTGTATATGCTTTGTGTGTGCGTTTGTTATTTATTCATTTTGTATGTGTGTGTTTCGGCTGTCGGGGGATAAGGCTTCTATCCCATTAAGAATGTATAGAGCAGATACCCATTCGCTTGTACTTTCATCCGTTTCGAGTAAAGTTCGGCAGCACCATCCCTCTGTTCTTCGAGTACACTGTAATAGAATATATAATCATTTCAATGCCGTGAAACAACGTTGAAATGAATATGTAATATATTTTTGTATATGGAGAACCAGCGGAAAAGTACCGACGAAATAACTCGAAACGAATGAAAACATAAGTGAATGCAAGTGTTTGCTTTATACATTCCTAATTTGTTCACACTGGACAAATATATCAGTTATCATACGATTGAATCTTATCGTTACATAGATTACACGAAGCTTGTTAGTACCGAACTATACCGTCCGATATTTAACAACCTTCGTATAGTTTTATGTCACAACGAACATCGAGCGTATGTTAACCGATAGAGGGGACTAAGTTACGCTTTGATTTTCACATATGAGTATCGATGAGAATATGAAAGTTTCATATTATCATCGAGTATCATGTATTGGTTTTAACTTGAACATTTTACATGAATAGGTTTTACGTTTACGTTTCGTTATTAAGGGTTCGAAGTTTTTAGTTTAGAGTAAGTTTTACTTACGATTACGGTAAAATAGTACGTTTACGATATCATCGAGTATCCTACTGAAGGAACCGGTGCACTGTAAACCTTAACCCTAATTAACCCAAACTAACCCTAATCATCACCCTAACTCAAACTATCCCTAATTAACCTTAAATTAACCTAAATTAACCTAATTAACCCTAATAAACATCCTAATACAAATACACTCTACTTTACCTAATTAACCCTAGCCCAAACCCTAACCTAAATTAACCTAACCCTAATCATCACCCAAACCCCAACACAAATTAACTCTCGCACCAACCAAAATTAATCCTAATTAATTTAATTAACCCAAATCCTAGCCCTAATCATCATCAACCACATTTTACCTAATTAACCCAAACTAACCCTAACCCTAACCCTACCTAATGAACCCAAACTAACCCTAACCCTACCTAATTAACCCTAACCCTAACCCTAAACCGAACCCTAACCCTAACTCTAACCCTAACTAATTAACCCTAACCCTAGCCCTAGCCCAAACCCTGGACCGAACCCTAACTCTAAGCTATAGCCTATAGTAGTAACCCTAAAACCAACAATAACACAAATAAAAGCATAATTAGAAATTAAAAATTGAAATTAACTCACCTTAGTAGTAGTTTTGCCGGCGATTCTACTGTCAACGAGATAGAGGAGGCCGGAGATTCCACTGTCGATGAGACGAGGAAGTCGATGATGATTCCACTGCTGGAGATTGTTCCCCTCCGAAAGGCGGCGCACAGGACCGCTGTGTCCTGACGCTGAGATTATGGGCAGATGCTATATGGTTTTATCCGTCTAGCTCTCCGAAGATGCCAAGTTGATTTATGGGACCGTGTATCGGAGGTTTAGACGGATGCGGCCGATGTAGCAGACTTCGTCAGATTCCCCCTCGCTAGAGGGGTTTTTGATTGTGGGGACGCTCTTCCCTGCAGGCGCAAGCCCCTGCAGTTAATTACGCTACCGCGCGCGGTAGCCACTTTCTCCTTCTCCAGAATTTCACTTCGTGTCGTGTGTGTTTGTTTTGTTTGTGGTTGCCCGTGGATTGTATACGGAGACTGAGTAATGCCGTCGCCCGTAGGACGTGGATTAGTCCAAATCCGTATTTAATTAGATTTGGGTTTGGTGTTTTTAGTTTAAGGATGCATTAGTCGCGTTGCGGCTAAGATCAACTTAAACGGGACCGTTTAGATCCGGCAAAAGAGCGTTTGGAGGCCCTATTGTTCCAGTATAGGGACGTAGTCGTCCGTCGCCAGTTTAGGGACGTGGTGGTCCAATATTAGTTTAGGGACGTTTCGGTCCGATATTAGTTTAGGGACATCTCGGTCCGATATTAGTTTAAGGACGTTTCGGTCCAATATTAGTTTAAGGACGTTTCGGTCCACGAGTTTAAGGACCCCGCAGTCCATATTGATGTGTGGTCGTTGGGACCCGTCACCTCTTTGACGTCGTTAAGGAATTACAACGATGGATGTCAAAGGAGTTCGGAGATGTACCCTCGAACCGGATATAACTTGATTTGAGAGAGCATTTGTGCTCAGTTCAATTTAACTTAAGGACTTACGGCCAGAATTGGGCTAAGTCCAGTTGAAAATGTTCAACATTTTATTTGCTTCTGCATTGCATTTCTTTTTATTTTTATTTGGGCTTTGCCCAGAAAGGATGCAGAGCATCAATTTTTTTTGGGCTCTGCCCTTTATAAATGATGCAGAGCATCAATTTCATTTGGGCTCTGCCCTTTTATTGCTTTGCAATTTATTTTGGCCTGTTTGGTCTTTTTAATTTGGGCCTGGCCCTTTTAGGAAATGCATTGCATTTATCAGGCGCTTTGCGCCAATCAGAGAGCGCATAGCGCAATTGGTTCAGATGCTGACACATGGCGCTCTCTGGTGGCTTGCACCAACCCAAGAGCGCAACAGTGCAGATTTATAAGTGCAAAGCACTATTAATTTGAGAATCTTTTAGATTCAAGAAC
Organism: Agapanthus africanus; assembly: GCA_030015575.1. NCBI lineage: Eukaryota > Viridiplantae > Streptophyta > Magnoliopsida > Asparagales > Amaryllidaceae > Agapanthus > Agapanthus africanus. Next base: position 40,837,937 of record CM057350.1, on the reverse strand, counting down.
CAATGGTTCATAAAAGAAATGCAAAGCACCGTTTGATTTCTTGATCTAATTTAGATCAAAGAAAAAAAAAGTTTTTCTTTTTATTTCAAGAACCAAAGGTTCATAAAAGTGCAAAGCACTATTTGATTTCTAGATCAGGGAAAAATAAGTTTTTTTTTGTTCCAAGAACCAGAGGTTCATAAAAGTGCAAAGCACTATTTTTATTTCGTTGCTTTTTTGTTTTTAAAGAACCAGTGGTTCATAAGAAGTGCAAAGCACTGTTTATTATGTGAAGATTATTGATCTTGTTTTTAGATCAATGATCTATTATAAGAAATTTCTTCTCTTTTATGAAGGTTTTTACCTTTTTCTTGAAATTTTTCTCAGAGTTATCTCTGTTTGAAGCTCTTGATTTTTCAAGAAATGTTGATACCTTTGAATTGAGGTCTAGGGTCTTTTTTATAGTGGCCATAAATTAGTTAAAGTTTGTTAAAGAGATCATTCTCTGAGTGATTTGGGGAATTTTCCCCACCGTTGGATCTTTGATCCGAAGGCCTCTGTTTTACAGAGAAAAATCTTCTTGTTTTAACAAGAACAGAAAAGATTTCTCAGAATTTTAATTCTGCTTGGCGCAAATGCTCCAGAGCGTGACACGTGTCGCGCTGCGCTGACACGTGTCGCGCAGCTGATTTTTTTTTTGCTGCGCTGCGCACAGTTGCTCTGCGCTGACACGTGTCACGCAGCGCACAGATGCGCTGCGCTGACACGTGTCGCGCAGCGCAGCTGCACAATTTTTTTTTTTTTTTGGCGCAGCGCACCGTTGCGCTGCGCTGACACGTGTCGCGCAGCGCACAGGTGCGCTGCGCTGACACGTGTCGCGCAGCGCAGCTGCGCAAGCATTTTTTTTTTTGAAGACAGAGGTTTGCTCTGATTGGAGAAAAACAGAAGCATTGCTTCTTTTTCCACCTTGGAATTTGAACAGAGCTTTGCTCTGATTGAGGTAAACAAATGCCCCCCACCGTTGCGCTTACGTGGCTTCCTAACGTGAGCGCAGCGGTGGCAGACTCCGAACCGTCGCGCCATCCCTTGGAAGCTGAAAGGGCACTTGATGCCTATAAATAGGACCTTTGGTCCCTTAGATGATTCTCATCTCTAAAATTTTACTTTCAGAACTCAGAGCCCCGCTCTTTATTTTCAAGAACTTTAAGAGTTAAACTCTTAAAACTTTTAGGTGAAAATTTTAATTTGGATTAAATTAAATTAAATTAATTTTCATTGATAGAGTCTCGCTCTCAATAGATCCCTGATCTAAAGGAAACCTATTTAGGGTTTCACTTAGCAGAGCTTTGCTCTACAGGTCTTAAAAGGATCTAAAGAGAACTAAAGGGGACCCTACTAGGGTTCCATAGAGCTCTGCTCTCTGAAAGATTTTCCTTGGATTTTCTTAATTCATTAATGGAGCTTTGCTCCTCCCAAATCATATAGAAGAACTCTTAAGAATTCTTCATGGATCTTGGAACTTAAAGATGGCATTTTATTCCTCAGTGCATTATATCGTTTTGCTTAATCAGTTTTTCTGATAATTCTGTTGATCCTCTTTCACAGGAACAATGAACGCCCACATGTATGCTCTTAACGAGATCATCTCTCATGAGGGCATCCGCCGACTTGGCCGCTCTCAAAATCGGGAGTTCACAAACGAGGAGTGTGCTGAAATAATGAGTCGCTTCGACGCATACAATGGTCCACTGCTTCCCCGACGTTCCTCTCTTCTTAAACTTATCGTGGGAGCTATCTGGGAAGCGCTTCCCCTATTCTGTTCCGGCGTGCCGCTTAGGGCGTTGGATGCCGCTGAGGACAAGGTGCACTCTGTGTACCTATTGAACTTTATCTCGAAGAGACGGCGAGACAGTCTTATTGACCTCTTGCACGAGATCTTTCAACAGTCTGCCATACTCTCTGCTTATCGGAGGGTGGAAGACATCGGGAGGGACCCTGACGCTTGTGCTTGCGAAAGGAAGCACATTAGGATGGTCCGTGAGGCTTGGAAAGTCATAGATAGGGTCGCTTTTGAATTCCTCAATCCATGCCCTGGATCTGAGGTTATTCCATTGTAACTTTCGTTTATTGTTTTTATGACTGTAAGAACTTCGGGCAATATTAATGGAATTTTTTTTATCCCAGCTTGTCTTTATTATATATCTTTTGTCCTGAGTCTTTTTGCCCATGCATGAATGAATGTGTCTTGAACGCTTGATCAAATATAAATCGGATGCTCTTTCTCAGCATGTCGTCACAATTAGCAGGTAATAGAGTAAGCTTCTTGATTTCTTCACGAGATAGCGAGGGCTTAGGCCGCAGGTTCAGATCTGCTGCCTAAGACTTTTCAACTCTATGAGCCGTGAGGGTCTCATAGAGACTTTTCTCCCTACGGATCGAGAGGATCTCGTAGGTGGGTTTTTCTCCTTAGGAATCGTGAGGATTCCTAAGTGTAGTTTTCTCTTGTAAGTCGTAAGGATCCTACAAGAGAATTTTTCCCTCTTACGAGTCGAGAGGACTTGTAAGCGGTTGTTTCCCTCCTTGTCGAAGTTCGATGTTGGAGAGTGAGACCCGTGGATGGTATGCAAGAGACCGTTTTGGGCCAACTTGCAGGGTCCCAGTGCTTAGGAAACAGGCTTCTTTTATGCCCACTGCCTAAAGCTTTATCTCACGAGTCGAGCCGCCTCAACAATTTTTTTCGCAAGTCGAGACGAATCGAGCGTTTCTCGCAAGAACATCTTAACGTCGCATTTAACCTCTGCTCTTTACGACAGAAGCCTGTTAAGGTTGGTGGTACTTAGGGTTTTGGCCATCGTACCGTCGCATAAGCTGATATAGTCCTCGATAGGCAATCGTGCTGTTCGAGTAGCCCTGCGACTGCCGTGTCTCTGATCCCTTCGGGGGCTGGACAAGACGTCTTCAAGCAATCCTCCTTGGCAGTTTGACCGTCGGAAGAGCAAGCGTTAGGAATTTGCCATGTCGCTTTTTACTTGAGGTTAGGCTTATTTTGGTGAGCCCCGATGAGTCATAACCACTCCGCGCTGGTGTGGGGATGATCTCCGATAGTCTTTCGGGCTTTATATGAGTTGCCATCAAGACCCTGAAGCTAGGAATTTGGCCTTTGCTTCGTTTGCTGGCATTGCGTCTGCTGTATCGAGACGAATGTTGCGGTGGGGACTAGGGATTTTGCTGTGGCTCCGTTAGTTTGATGACGTTGCGTCTGCTGTGTCGAGACGAATGTTGGGGTAACATCTCGTCTGCTGTATCGAGACGGACGTCGAGGTTATCTCTAGGTTGCTGGTGAACCGCCGAGGTTTGGAACTAGGGATTTTGCCGTGGCTCCATTCGTTTAATGACGTTGCGCCTGCTGTGTCGAGACGAACATTGGGGTGACATCTCATCTACTGTATCGAGACGGACGTCGAGGTTGTCTCTAGGTTGCTGGTGAACCGTCGAGGTTTGGAACTAGGGATTTTGCCGTGGCTCCATTCGTTTAATGACGTTGCGTATGCTGTGTCAAGACGAACATTGGGGTGACATCTCGTCTGCTTTATTGAGACGGATGTCGAGGTGGTGACCATTCTGTGCTGGTGCGAGATGATCTCCGATTGTCTTTCCGGTTTTATATGAGTTGCCGTCAAGACGTCGAAGCTAGGAATGTGGCCTTCGCTTCGTTTGCTTTGGTGTGTCCAAATCCTGTTGGAGGAAGAACGCTGGGCTTGACATTTCGTCTGCTGTATCGAGACGAACGTCAAGGTGGTGACCACTCTGTGCTGGTGCGAGATGATCTCCGATTGTCTTTCCGGTTTTATGTGAGTTACCGTAAAGACGTTGAAGCTAGGAATGTGGCCTTCGCTTCGTTTGCTTTGTCACGTCCGAATCCCTGTTGGAGGAAGAATGCTGGGGTTGACATTTCGTCTACTGTATCGAGACGAACGTCAAGGTGGTGACCACTCTGTGCTGGTGCGAGATGATCTCCGATTGTCTTTCCGGTTTTATGTGAGTTACCGTAAAGACGTTGAAGCTAGGAATGGGGCCTTCGCTTCGTTTGCTTTGTCACGTCCGAATCCCTGTTGGAGGAAGAATGTTGGGGTTGACATTTCGTCTACTGTATCGAGACGAACGTCAAGGTGGTGACCACTCTGTGCTGGTGCGAGATGATCTCCGATTGTCTTTCCGGTTTTATGTGAGTTACCGTAAAGACGTTGAAGCTAGGAATGTGGCCTTCGCTTCGTTTGCTTTGTCACGTCCGAATCCCTGCTGGAGGAAGAATGCTGGGGTTGACATTTCGTCTACTGTATCGAGACGAACGTCAAGGTGGTGACCACTCTTTTGCTGGTGCGAGATGATCTCCGATTGTCTTTCCGGTTTTATATGAGTTACCGTAAAGACGTTGAAGCTAGGAATGTGGCCTTCGCTTCGTTTGCTTTGTCACGTCCGAATCCCTGCTGGAGGAAGAATGCTGGGATTGACATTTCTTCTGCTGTATCGAGACGAACGTCAAGGTGGTGACCACTCTGTGCTGGTGCGAGATGATCTCCGATTGTCTTTCCGGTTTTATGTGAGTTACCGTAAAGACGTTGAAGCTAGGAATGTGGCCTTCGCTTCGTTTGCTTTGTCACGTCCGAATCCCTGCTGGAGGAAGAACGCTGGGGTGACAACTCGTCTGCTGTATCGAAACGAACGTCAAGGAGGTGACCACTCCATGTGAGATGATCTCCGGTGGTCTTTCAGGCCTTATATGACTTGCCGTTAAGACCTTGAAGCTAGAAATTTGGCCTTCGCTTCATTTGCTCACACTGCGTCTGGTGTATTGAGACGAATGCTGAGGTGGAGCTGGGATTTTGCCGTCACTCCGCTTTGTTTCGACCGTGAGGTCTTTTGTTGACGTTGCATCTGCCTCCAGCTGGACTGTGGAGGAACGCCGTTGTTGACATTGCGTCTGCTGTATCGAGACGAATGCTGAGGTGAAGCTGGGATTTTGCCATCGCTCCGCTTGTTTCGACCGTGAGGTCTTTTATTAACTTTGCATGTACACCCTGCTGGATTGTGAAGGAACGCCGTTGGTGATCTCTAAGTTGTCGATGTTGACGTCGAGACCCTGAAGCTCAGAATCTTCGTTTGCTTCATTTGTTGACATCATGTCTGTAATATTGCGACAAATGTCGAGATGGTCTCTAGGTTGTCTATGAACCGTCGAGATTTGGCTTCGCTTTCTGATGGAGCCTGTTGGGAAGGTATGGTTTCCTCCTTATCTGTGCCCGTGGATTGTATACAGGGATCGATGTGATTTTACCTGTAGGGCAAAAAGTTTCATTCTTTCATTTTTTTTATTCTTTCCGCGATGCTCTATCATTTCATCTTTTATATCGCGAAGGTCGCGATTGCCCAATCGTTTCGGCTATTTTTCGCGGTGCCCAATCGTTTCGGCTGTTTATTTTGTTTTTACTCGCTGCTTTTTATTGCGAGTTGCCCAATCATTTCGGCTGTTTATTTTATTTTTACTCGCTGTTTTTTATTGCGAGTTGCCCAATCATTTCGGCTATATATATATATATATATTTTTACTCGCTGTTTTTTATTGCGAGTTGCCCAATCATTTCGGCTATTTAATATGCATTTTCAGCTCGCTGATTTTTATCGCGAGCGTAGAACTTGGAATCTGGTGCCAATCTCAGCATCAGCATCGCTGCAACCGGAATATTGCGAGGAGCGAATCATCATCTGCCATGAAAGGACTTGGAATTTGATACCGATTTAGGCATCAGCATCGCTACAACTGGAATATTGCCAGGAGCGAATCATCATTTGCCTCTGTCGATGTCGAACAAAGGTGGCTTAGTAAACAGGATTAGGATCCCGTCGACTAAGGCTTTTGACTTCATGAGCCGTAAGGGTCTCATAAAGGTGTTTCTCCCTACGAGTCGTGAGGATCTCCCAGGTGCGTTTTCTCCTTAGGAATCGTGAGGATTCCTAAATGTATGTTCTCTTATAAGTCGTAAGGATCTTACAAGAGTGTTATCTCCTTATGAGTCGAGAGGACTCACAAGGGTTGTTCACCGTGTGGACATATCCCCAGTCACGGATGGGACTTGGTTAGGGAAATGTTTATTCGCGCCCGTGGATTGTATACAAGGGCCAATATAGGACCACTTATAGGGCAATGTCGAAAGTTGTGGGGGTTGCTTAAGCACAGGTTTAGGCCTCTGTAACTTAAGACTTTCAAATCTTACGAGCCGTGAGGGTCCCATAAGAGCCTTCTCCTCACGAGTCGTGAGGATCTCGCAAATGTATTTTCTCCTTAGGAATCGTGGGGATTCCTAAGTGTGTTGTTCCCTTGTGAGTCGTAAGGATCTCACGCGGGTGGTTTCTCCTTATAGGGTCGAGAGGCCCCTATAAGTGTTTCTTAACGAGGTTGCGCTCTTTCGGGTTTTCACAAACACTCGCCGGTAGTCCTGCTGTTTTTACTCACGGAGCCCTCTCGGGTTTTCATCCGTGCCCGTTGTGCTTATGGACATACCTTTTTTTTTTTCCTTCTTTTTTTTTACGAGGTCTCGCCCTTTCGGGTTTTCACGAACACTCGCCGGTAGTCCTGCTGTTTTTACTCACGGAGCTCTTTCGGGTTTTCATCCGTGCCCTTTTTGCTTATGGACATACCGTTTTTTTTTTCTTCTTCTTTTTTTTTACGAGGTCGCGCCCTTTCGGGTTTTTATGAACACTCGCCGGTAGTCCTGCTGTTTTTACTCACGGAGCCCTTTCGGGTTTTCATCCGTGCCCTTTTTGCTTATGGACATACCGTTTTTTTTTTTTTATTTTTTTTTTATTTTAATTTTTTTTATCTCGTCAGCTTAAGGATGCTGCGGTATTAGTTTAAAGATGTTTCGGTGTGCTATTAGTTTAAGGACGTCTCGGTCCGCTATTAGTTTAAGGACATTTCGGTCCATTGTCACCGTATTTGAGGCGAATATCTGGTTTATTGACTTTTTGGTCTATGAGTCCTTCTCCATGAATGAACATGATGCCCCCGGCGTATCCATCTTCTTCGGAGCGTGCGGTTGTGGCGGACTCACCTTCCAGTTCTCAGACAGCGCAAACTTGCCCTGTTGGTATTGGTCTTCAACCCAGTTTTTGAAGACGTAGCAGTTTTCGATCAGGTGACCTACTGTTTGGTGGTAAGGGCAATAATTAGGATTATTAACATCGCCTGGCCTCAATGGACATTTTGGACCCGGCAGATTGATGAGTCTGTCGCACACTGCCAGCTCGAACAGTCCCCTTATTTTATCTTGCGGAAACGAGTAAGGACGTTTCAACTTTTCCTGGAGGGATTGCCGCTTGTTGCTTTGGCAAGCAACCGGTCTAGGGTCACCTGATTGTTGTTGAGCGCTGGCGACGAGGGCCTTTTTTCCTTTTCTGTTATCCTTTTTGTTCGCTCCGTTGTTTGTGGGGTCGGGATTTTTTCCGAGTAGCATGCGATTGCATGGCTGAACGTTCTCGCAGCTTCTCAATTCCTTTATTTTTGAAATAGATTCCCCGAGGGAAGAGTTGGGGATAGCTTCTTCGTCAGAGTTGCTTCCAAAGGTGATAATTTGCGATGCCTTAGAGTCGGCTATATGGCAATCGTCGGCGACTCTTTTGCGCTCATATATCGCATTTTTCCGATGTCCACAAGCTTCACACTTTGTCCCGTCGAAGTGTTGCCTGTGAGCGACATACCCTTGCCACCAACAGTTAAAGGATTCGCAGTCTTCGGTAGGATGTATGATCTTCTGATGATATAAACAGAAGTTAGGGTGCATCTCTGCCTCAGCGAGAGTATTTTCTTCAGAGGGCGGTAGCTTCATTCCTACTGACAGAGCTTTGGCGAACCTTTTCCTCGTCTTGAATTTGTTTTTACCCGCAGTGTATGACTTCTGATTTGACGGGAATGCCTTGGCTCTTTCCAGTATGGCCATTTCATGCTCTTGATTGGCTTTTGCTTTCAGACGAATTTCATTTAGGAAGGCATCGATCAACTCGTCTGACGGCCGCGGAATTTCTGTTTCAGGTTCCGCCCTCGTTTTCTCGGCGCAAGGAGCCTCTTTATTATCTGCCAATGAGTGAGAGATCACATGACAAGTTGCCCCCGGCGTGTTTGTCTTCTTTAGAGTATGCGGCTGTGGTGGGTTCACCTTCCAGCTTTCAGACAGCGCGAACTTGCCTTGTAGGTATTGATCCTCGATCCATCCCATAAAGACGAAACAATCCTCAATCGGGTGACTTACCGTTTGGTGGTAAGGGCAATAATTGGGATTATTAAGATCGCCTGGCTGCGACAGACGCTTTGGACTCGGCAGATTAATGAGTCTGTTGCGCACTGCCAGCTCGAACAGTCTTCCCGTTTTATTCTGAGGAAACGAGTAAGAACGTCCTAGCCTCTCTTCGAGGGATGGGCGTGGACGCGCGTTGTTTTGGCGAACGACCGGCTTTGAGTTGCTCGACTGTTGTTGAGCATTGGCGACGACGATCGCTTTCCCTTTTCCTTTCTCATCTCGGGAATCTGATTTTGAAGGAGACGGTCTATGGCCCATCTGGTCCATTTGGGCTAATTTGTCATTCAAGGCCTGGAAGGTGGTCGGCCTGAAGAACATCATGAATTGTGAGATGGTCGCCTGCGGATCGAGAGTGCCCACAAACATGCCTACCGCAGGTGCTTCTTCTATGCGTTGTTCGCATTTCGACCATAGGTTCCGCCATCGTGTTGCGTATTGAACCCACGTTTCGCTTGGCCTTATCATGGCATTTATTAGTGCTGTTATCGGGGTGCGTTCACTAGCACTCGCGAATTTTTGTGTAAACAGCAGTTCCATCTCTGCAAATGTTTTGACAGAGTCGTTAGGTAGCTCCGAATACCATTCAAAGGCTGTTTCTGCTAAGCTGCCGACGAATTGACGTAGCAACAATTTGTCATCGCCTCCAGTATTGCCGCATAAGGCCCTGAATTGAGCGACATGCTGATGCGGATTCCCTGTCCCTTTATATACGTGGAATTTAGCGATCGTATATCCTAGCGGGTAACTGATTTGGTCATACCAGCTCGGATACGGTCGTCCGGTTCTAACAATTTACCCAGCCGCTTCATTCGCCTGATGAACTCGGATCTGCTGAGCTATATATTCGTCTAGGTCAACTTTGGAGATTGCCTCCTCCTTGGCTGTTGACAGAGCCGGCGGAGGATTTGACGTTTCTCCCCTGTCGTCTTCAAGGACGATCGGAGGATCTTCAGCAGGAGGGTCCGGCTGTAATATCATCCCTACCATATCTTGGAAGAGGAGCGCCATCTGTTTTATGTTAGCCGCTTGCTCTGCAGCTTCTTTGTCCCTCTTTTCGAGGACTCTGCGTAAAAAGTCAGCGTCGGTTTCTTGTTCTTGACGCTCATCCGAAGACGTTTCAGAGCTTTCTTTTGGCTCAGTGAGTGCAGCCATTGTAGTCATCATTTCCGGAAGCTTTTGTTGTTGCTCCTGGGCTTTCGTCACGGATCGGGTGAGCGGTCGGTGGCCCGTAGAAGTGCGGCTTTCCTCCTTTCCAGAAGCCATATAAACAGTGTGCACCACCATGCCCCCAGACTTGGGGCGTTTGTGTTCGGTGTCTTTGCGATTTGCTGAAGACACATGGGCTTTTTGCGGCCTCCTTTTTTGAGTGATTGGAGTTAAGGGAGCCGTTGTAGTGGGCATCCAAGTAGCTTTTGCTTTTTGTGGTTTGACAGAGTAATCCTTCCCCTGCCGAATCTTCATCTTTTTCTGTCGTCGGAGGCAGTCTTGATCGATCACCGACTCTTGGACTTGTCGCCAGACTTTGTAAATTTTAGAGGACAGCCGTTGAGGGGGCTGCTCTAACTTCTTCTCTGGAGTATTCTCCACAGGTGAAGGAGTTCGTTTCAACATCGCAGTAGGAGAGTTTCTGCGCACCGAGTTCATCAACTCAAAGCTGTTCCTGGTTGGAACAGCTGTAACACCCGAGCCCAATAATACTATTTCTGGTACTAGTTGAGTGTTATACATTGCTCATTTCAATTATCTTGCTTGTTTGGTGATTTTTGCTAAATTTTAACCGGCTAAGTCATTTTTGCCTATAACAAATTTTAACACCTAAAATGAAATTAAAAATATCCATGTTGGCCTACTCGTCGCCACTAGTCGCGTGGTAGCGTCCGCGCATCGAGATTTCGTCCCGTTCGGTGAAACGGGCAAGTTTGGACGACTACGCGCGCGTGCAAGTGTCCGACTTGGGGGCATGCATTTTAATCATAAAACATCTCATTTTAAAATTTGGAACTCGCTTAAAATCCTATTATTTGAATTTGAAACATTTGGGCGCAACCCGGGCGCGATTTGGAAATGTTTCATTTAGCGCCGAAATACCCATTTAAATTTAATAATCTAAACTATATAATATATATTACTGTTTCATATATAACGTTTAAATCCTTTTCAAATCTTTTAAAATTTTACATTAAAACTTCCCGTACACCTCCCCAGCCAATCACGAGGGGCTAAATCCCTCGTGGGCCCCACCAACCCACTCCCTCTCTCTCCGCCTCTCTATCTCTCTCTCTAAAATCACACACTCTCTCTCTCCTAAAATCTCTCTCTCTCCCCTAAAATCTCTCTCTCTCTCTATCCCTATATTTTATCCCCCAACTGTTCCTTCGTTTTCAAGAAAATCCCACGAGAAAACCCCGCGAGGAACCCTAGCTTCGCAAAACCCTAACCTCGCCGTGCTCATCGCCGCCGCAGCCCCCGCGCCGACGACGCCACCACCGTCACCCTTGCCTACACCGCACCCCCTTCCTCATCTTCCTCCTTTCCCCTTTCTCCCAGCGCCTGCAGCCAGCGCCATTGCCACTTGCACCGTCCCCGCTCGCCGTCGCCGCCGCCACTCGTCGCCGACGACGCCAGCACCTCCCCTTCGCCCTCGTCCCGACCTCTCCACCTTCCTCCTCATTCCCTCGCCGGCGCTGCAACAGAACCCAAGCCGCAGCACTACCACCTCCTCTGGTTCGCCGGAAAACGCCGCCGTCGACTCTCGTCGTCGTCACCCGCGCCCCCGCCGACCACCTCCTATTCCCCTGCGACCAGAACCCGGCCTTTACCTCCCCTCATCGCACAGCACCACCCGATCCAGCAACCTCCAGCCTTCTGCCGCGTTCACTGTTCACCGCCGGAGCCCTTTGCCGTCGAACCCATCGCGGTTGCCATCCTTGATATCCCAGTAAGTTTCTCATGACCTCTTCCCTTTCCTTTTCCCTTCGCTGGTCGATCGTTGTCCATGTATCGTATTTTGCTAACTTGTCGCCGTTTTGACATTTCGCCGGATTCCGGCCGTGCCGACGACTTGACCCGACTCTCCAGCGAAGTACTCCAGTCCGTGTGGTCCCGCTGTTCGCTGTTTGGACTCGATCCGTGGCCCGTGCATCCATCGCGTGTTTTCCGCCGACATTGCGTTCGTGTTTTCCGGTTTGCGAAACCGTCGAGGCAAGATTTCTTGCTACATGCTACGTTAAACTAATTAAGTTTTGACTTATAAAACTTGCAATATTAACTAAGTATAGTTACTTGTCTCATTGGACGAAATATGATATACATCATAATACTGCCACCTAAATCGTATTTTGCCACCATAACCTTAATAACAACTACCTGTTAATCATTTTGTTATTTAAAGGTCGATAGCCGTACACATATATCTTCATTAATTTTCTGTTATTAATATTGCGCTACCCTGTGATTAGTGCACCCCACGGGTGCTCGAACCTGTTAATATGATAATGCAACTGCACTAGATTAATGCACCATTGTGATTAAATGAACTGTTATTGTTGTTTACTTTATTTCCTGCTTCGATTATATACCTGTTGTGAGCACACCCTCGATTGCGTTACATATTGACCTGACCTTGATACACATGACATATTTACATACCGATGCACCGGACATGGTACCCTATACATACCGACTCAACCTGTTGTACCATGACCTGACCTGTTACCCGATCTCATGCCTAATGCCAACAAACCTGACTTGGGGTCCTCATGGACCATTCCTGTTGTCTATCCAGACAAACCTGACCTGTTACCTGATCCCGTGTTGGCATTAGTCCTTGATTACTGAATACCTGACCTGACATACATAACTTGGGGGTATGGGGAAATCAAAGGTGAAACCGACTTGTAACTCAACAATTCGATACCTGTTCTGATCAGTCTTACGGGCTTGGCCAGCCCCGGAGTGATGATGCTGACATCACTCGCCCATCCTGCTACCTATTACTGCCTAGCGGCACGTCTCGGATTCAGCCCCGAGAATCTTGACCGTGGTCCCGGGCACGCACGTGATACTATTGAGTTACATCGACGAGTCACCAATTGATTTCAAAGACTTTAGAGTAGAAACCTGATAGGACAGTTTAGTTACCACAGCACATTACCCTGCACTGTTATTTCATAGTACTGCTTTATTCATGTTCATCCCTGCATTGCTTATTACCATGTTCATATTATATTATTGGTTGACATAACGCGCTGACGTCTGGGTTTTGCATGGCCCAGATTCATTACCACTGTCGATGACCGAGCAGGAGTACTTCAGCCAGCAGGCTGATCTGTGAGTTCCATAGTGATTAGTTTATTTATTTCATTTCATTTCCAGATATGAGCCCGCATTATGGGACGTACTATTTATTTATTGTATTGGATCATTTGCTTCCGCACTTATTGTTTATTGACTCTTGTTATTATGGATTTGGACATGTGCTAGATTAGTTTATTTATCTTGTTCTTGATATCTCTACAACCGTAATGTGACTGTGGATGGATACTTCCTACCCACAGGTAGCATGGTTGGCTATATCACGTGCCCAATCTTGCGTACTCTGGGAAGCGGGGCGTGACATGGTTCTATTGGTATCAGAGCCATAGGTTAGTTGGGTTGATTCTTTTGTAGTTGGGTATTGTACCCGATACACGAATCAGAATACCCGTGCTTAGGAAACATGTCCTGCCACCTTAACCGTTTTACCATCCTTGAATCATTCTTCCGGATCATGTCGACATGCAAACTTACTTTGCATTTGTCAACTCGAAAACCTAATTTCTTGTTATCTCTAGGACTTAGGCGACATGGGTGGAGTTAAGTAATTGCGGCTATGATACCGCGGCATACCTACAATGCGGTACTCTATTTAAGTATCTTGGAGTTCTAGCCTTGATTTATATATTGAATCTATCATCATGCTAATGTTGGTTGTTTTGATTTCAGGACTATGGCAGATAAGAATTTCAAGACGTATCAGAGGCGCGTGGATGAAGCCGCCATGTTAGGAGTGATACGTGGGATGTTGGAGAATCAGAAGAGGCAAACTGAGCTGATCCAGCAGCAAGCAGATTCATTTCAGGAGGGTATGCAGGCCATTCGGCAGTCTGTAAACACCGCTGTAGCGAAACCAGTTGACCGAGTAGGGACCGTGGCAGATTTCAGACGTTTGGGTCCTACTACTTTCACTGCTCTGGAGGAGCCGTTGCCAGTCGAGCAGTGGCTAGTGGACACGGAGAATTTGCTGATTGCGGCACAGATCCCAGAGGACAAAAGAGTTGATGTGGTGCGCATTCAGCTGGTGGATTACGCCCGAGAGTGGTGGCTTGTGGAGGAGAACCGCTTGCCCAAGCCAATCAGTTGGGCGGATTTCTCTAAAAGTTTCCTGGAGAAATTCTTCCCGTGGACTGCACGGGAGGAAATGGAAGAGAAATTTATTGGGCTGAGGCAAAATGGAGCATCTGTGGACGTACATGAAGCGGAATGGACGAGACTCAGCCGCTTCGCTGGACCCTTAGTCGCCAAGGAGGCAGACAGGGCGCGAAGGTTCTTGCGCAGTTTGGATGTGGACATCCAGAGGCAGATTGTCTCCCTGGGTTTGACCACTTTCTCGCAGGTTCTTACGGCAGCCAGAGAGCAGCAGAGTTTGTCGGGAATGAAAGGGAACCTACAGCAGACAGCAGTTGCGGCCAGGAAGCCCGCATTTGTACCTAACCGAGATCATGGGCGCAGAGGTATTCCAGTGGACCGTCGAGGTGTAGCACCCATGAAGAAACCTGTGATCGTTGATCGAAGGAAGAGCGTGATTTGTGACTACTGCCGTTTACCTGGGCACGTGCAGAAGGATTGTCGAAGGAGACTGGGACTTTGTCTGGTTTGTGGAGCGGCCGATCACGCAGTTGGTGCCTGTCCGTCGAAGCTTCGCACGAGAGATGATATACAGAAGCCTACGCAGAGACCGTTCCAAGGGCAGAAACAGTTGACTCAGGGACCTAATCAGGCTCGAGCTTTCACGTTGACAGCTGAGGAAGCTAAGGCATCAGGAGAAGTGGTTTCAGGTACTTTACTCGTTCATGGTTTTCCCGCATTGGCATTATTTGATTCCGGAGCATCCCACTGTTTTATGTCATCCAAATTTTTAACTACACACTCGATTACCTGCACGACCCTGTCTAGTTTTTGGGACATACACACTGGGAATGGGAAAATCATAGCTAGTAAGGAGTGTAGAGATTGTACGGTTGTTGTATGCGGACGGGAGCTTTTTGCGATTTCTTGGTGATAGATACGGGCAGCTACGAAGTTGTCTTGGGAATGGATTTTCTTGGCACTTTCCATGCCCACATTGACTGTAGGGCAAGGAAGGTAATTTTCCAGATTCCTGGACACCCTGAGTTTACCTTCACTGGGGGAAGCAGTTCTGTCGGGCCAGTTGAGTTTAGGGCTAGGCCGACAAACAGTGTTCTTGCAGCAATGGAAGTGGATAGTAACGAAGAGCCGGCAGTTGTTCGCGACTTTATGGATGTATTTGAAGATATTTCGGGCTTACCGCCGAAGCGAGACGTGGAGTTCGCAATTGACCTTATTCCTGGTGCAGCGCCAGTATCAAAATCTTATTATCCGATGGCACCAGTGGAATTGGAAGAAGTTAAGAAACAAGTTGGTGAATTACTTGAGAAGGGTTGGATTCGAAGCAGCAACTCGCCTTGGGGAGCTCCAGTTCTTTTAGTAAAGAAGAAGGATGGCACGAGAAGGATGTGCATTGATTATCGAGAATTGAACCGGGTGACTATTAAGAACAAGTACCCAATCCCTCGCATTGGAGAACTTTTCGAGCAGCTTAGTGGCGCGAAGGTATTCTCGAAACTAGATTTGCGATCCGGATATCATCAGGTCCGAGTGAAAGCAGAAGACATTTGCAAGACGGCGTTTCGAACTCGATATGGACATTTCGAGTATCTGGTGATGCCCTTCGGAGTGACTAATGTGCCGGCAATATTCATGGATTTGATGAACATGATCTTTTCACCATTCTTGGACCAGTAGACATTTGCAAGACGGCGTTTCGAACTCGATATGGACATTTCGAGTATCTGGTGATGCCCTTCGGAGTGACTAATGTGCCGGCAATATTCATGGATTTGATGAACAGGATCTTTTCACCATTCTTGGACCAGTTTATTGTGGTATTCATTGACGATATTCTGGTATACTCGAAGAGTCCGGAGGAACATGCTGAGCATTTAAAGATCGCACTGCAGATGCTGAGACAGGAGAAATTGTATGCGAAGATGAGTAAGTGCGAATTCTGGCCGGAAGAAGTGAAATTTCTGGGACATGTCGTGTCGGGCGATGGAATCGCCGTTGATCCCGAGAAGATTGCAGCGGTTCGAGATTGGCCTATTCCAAGAAATGTGGCTGAGATAAGAAGTTTTCTTGGACTCACCGGATACTACAGAAGGTTTGTGGAGAACTTCGCTCGTTTGGCAGAGCCGTTAACCAAGCTCACGCGCAAGGAGGTACCGTTTGTTTGGACGGATGGATGTGCATTGGCCTTCGAGACGTTGAAGCAGAAGTTGATAACCGCCCCTATCCTAACCGTACCGGATAATTCAGGAGGACTGGTGATTCACAGCGACGCATCTGGAAAAGGATTGGGATGTGTTTTGATGCAGAATGGGAAGGTCGTAGCTTACGCATCGAGACAACTGAAGACTCATGAGAAGAATTATCCGACTCATGACTTGGAGCTTGCGGCCGTGATCTTCGCCTTGAATATTTGGAGACACTACCTTTTGGGCGAGAGAGTCGAAGTCTTTATAGATCATAAGAGTTTGAAGTATGTGTTCACTCAGAAGGAGTTGAACATGAGGCAACGCAGATGGTTGGAGCTGATGGCCGACTACGACCTTGATCTTAAGTACCATCCGGAAAAAGTTAACGTCGTGCCGGATGCGCTTAGTCGGTTACCAGCGATTCAGGTATTGACTACACAGAGGGAGATCATTGCGGATTTTCGAAGATTTGACTTGGAGGTTGTGCTACCACATGCTACGGGACAGTTGATGCAGTTGCAAGTACAGTCGTCCTTAGTTGAGAAGATTAAAGCGGCACAATCGCAGGATCCTAGACTGCAAAGGTTTCGAGAGCAGGTTGAAGCCGGACTACGAACCGATTTACTGGTCCACGAAGACGGTTCGTTGAGATATGGTAGCCGTGTGTGTGTGCCAAAGGGGGATGTGCGTGAAGAGCTTATGAAGGAGGCACACAGTTCAGCTTACTCTGTACATCCAGGAGGGACAAAGATGTACCGAGATATTCGACAGCACTTCTGGTGGGAAGGTATGAAATGGGAGATTGCTCGCTTCGTGGCTAAGTGCTTGGTGTGTCAGCAAGTCAAGGCTGAACACCAAAGGGTTGCTGGTTTGTTGCAACCACTTCCGATTCCTCAGTGGAAGTGGGAACATATAACCATGGATTTCGTGACGGCTTTACCGCGGAGTCCAAAAGGCAACAATGCAGTATGGGTGATTGTCGATCGGTTGACCAAGGCAGCTCACTTTATTCCTTTTCGGGTTGGTCAATCGACGGAGACTTTGGCAGAGCGGTACATGCAGGAGATTGTAAGATTGCATGGAGTACCGGTGAGCATCGTGTCCGATCGGGACACTCGGTTCTTGTCGCACTTCTGGAGGAGTTTACAAGAAAGTTTGGGGACTCGATTGAAGTTTAGCATAGCTTATCATCCTCAGACGGATGGACAATCGGAGAGAACGATCCAGACCCTTGAAGATATGTTGAGGGCTTGCATGTTGGACTTCAAAGGTTCTTGGGAGGATCGCCTACACTTGGTGGAGTTTTCGTACAACAATAGCTTCCAAGCGACTATTCAGATGGCTCCGTTTGAAGCGTTGTATGGTCGTAAGTGCCGTTCACCTGTTTGTTAGGATGATGTTGGTGAACGAAGGTTATTAGGACCAGATTTGGTGGTAAGACAGTCGAGAAGGTGAATACCATCAGGAAGCATATGAAGGCAGCTCAAGACAGACAGAAAAGTTGGGCTGACACGTCAAGAAGACCTCTAGAGTTCGCCGTGGGTGATTTGGTATTCATGAAGATATCACCGACTAGAGGGGTGATTCGCTTTGGGAGTCGGGGAAAGCTTAGTCCTCGATTCGTTGGACCCTTCGAGATATTGGAGCGTGTTGGAGAGGTAGCGTACCGTTTGGCGTTACCACAGTCTTTGGCAGGAGTGCACGAGGTGTTTCATGTATCTCAACTACGGAGGTATGTTCGAGATGAGACCCACGTCTTGGATCATTCGGAGTTGACCGTACGGGAGGACCTAACTTTTGAGGAGCGACCGGTTGAAATCAAGGATCGAAGAGAAAAGGTTCTTAAGAACAAGATTATCCCCCTGGTACTAGTTTCTTGGGGTAATCGGTCGCACGGAGAATCCACTTGGGAGCGAGAAGACGAGATCCGGCAGAAATTTCCTCACCTTTTCCTGTAGTTAGCTATCTTGTATTCTTGGAATTTCAAGGACGAAACTCTTTTGTAGTTGGGTATGATGTAACACCCGAGCCCAATAATACTATTTCTGGTACTAGTTGAGTGTTATACATTGCTCATTTCAATTATCTTGCTTGTTTGGTGATTTTTGCTAAATTTTAACCGGCTAAGTCATTTTTGCCTATAACAAATTTTAACACCTAAAATGAAATTAAAAATATCCATGTTGGCCTACTCGTCGCCACTAGTCGCGTGGTAGCGTCCGCGAGTCGAGATTTCGTCCCGTTCGGTGAAACGGGCAAGTTTGGACGACTACGCGCGCGTGCAAGTGTCCGACTTGGGGGCATGCATTTTAATCATAAAACATCTCATTTTAAAATTTGGAACTCGCTTAAAATCCTATTATTTGAATTTGAAACATTTGGGCGCAACCCAGGCGCGATTTGGAAATGTTTCATTTAGCGCCGAAATATCCATTTAAATTTAATAATCTAAACTATATAATATATATTACTGTTTCATATATAACGTTTAAATCCTTTTCAAATCTTTTAAAATTTTACATTAAAACTTCCCGTACACCTCCCCAGCCAATCACGAGGGGCTAAATCCCTCGTGGGCCCCACCAACCCTCTCCCTCTCTCTCCGCCTCTCTATCCCTCTCTCTAAAATCACTCTCTCTCTCCTAAAATCTCTCTCTCTCTCTCCCTATATTTTATCCCCCAACTGTTCCTTCGTTTTCAAGAAAATCCCACGAGAAAACCCCGCGAGGAACCCTAGCTTCGCAAAACCCTAACCTCGCCGTGCTCATCGCCGCCGCAGCCCCCGCGCCGACGACGCCACCACCGTCACCCTTGCTTACACCGCACCCCCTTCCTCATCTTCCTCCTTTC
Organism: Agapanthus africanus; assembly: GCA_030015575.1. Classification (NCBI taxonomy): domain Eukaryota; kingdom Viridiplantae; phylum Streptophyta; class Magnoliopsida; order Asparagales; family Amaryllidaceae; genus Agapanthus; species Agapanthus africanus. Next base: position 40,819,165 of record CM057350.1, on the reverse strand, counting down.
CCCCTTTCTCCCAGCGCCTGCAGCCAGCGCCATTGCCACCTGCACCGTCGCCGCCGCCACTCGTCGCCGACGACGCCAGCACCTCCCCTTCGCCCTCGTCCCGACCTCTCCACCTTCCTCCTCATTCCCTCGCCGGCGCTGCAACAGAACCCAAGCCGCAGCACTACCACCTCCTCTGGTTCGCCGGAAAACGCCGCCGTCGACCCTCGTCGTCGTCACCCGCGCCACCGCCGACCACCTCCTATTCCCCTGCGACCAGAACCCGGCCTTTACCTCTCCTCATCGCACAGCACCACCCGATCCAGCAACCTCCAGCCTTCTGCCGCGTTCACTGTTCACCGCCGGAGCCCTTTGCCGTCGAACCCATCGCGGTTGCCATCCTTGATATCCCAGTAAGTTTCTCATGACCTCTTCCCTTTCCTTTTCCCTTCGCTGGTCGATCGTTGTCCATGTATCGTATTTTGCTAACTTGTCGCCGTTTTGACATTTAGCCGGATTTCGGCAGTGCCGACGACTTGACCCGACTCTCCAGCGAAGTACTCCAGTCCGTGTGGTCCCGCTGTTCGCTGTTTGGACTCGATCCGTGGCCCGTGCATCCGTCGCGTGTTTTCCGCCGACATTGCGTTCGTGTTTTCCGGTTTGCGAAACCGTCGAGGCAAGATTTCTTGCTACATGCTACGTTAAACTAATTAAGTTTTGACTCATAAAACTTGCAATATTAACTAAGTATAGTTACTTGTCTCATTGGACGAAATATGATATACATCATAATACTGCCACCTAAATCGTATTTTGCCACCATAACCTTAATAACAACTACCTGTTAATCATTTTGTTATTTAAAGGTCGATAGCCGTACACATATATCTTCATTAATTTTCTGTTATTAATATTGCGCTACCCTGTGATTAGTGCACCCCACGGGTGCTCGAACCTGTTAATATGATAATGCAACTGCACTAGATTATTGCACCATTGTGATTAAATGAACTGTTATTGTTGTTTACTTTATTTCCTGCTTCGATTATATACCTGTTGTGAGCACACCCTCGATTGCGTTACATATTGACCTGACCTTGATACACATGACATATTTACATACCGATGCACCGGACATGGTACCCTATACATACCGACTCAACCTGTTGTACTATGACCTGACCTGTTACCCGATCTCATGCCTAATGCCAACAAACCTGACTTGGGGTCCTCATGGACCATTCCTGTTGTCTATCCAGACAAACCTGACCTGTTACCTGATCCCGTGTTGGCATTAGTCCTTGATTACTGAATACCTGACCTGACATACATAACTTGGGGGTATGGGGAAATCAAAGGTGAAACCGGCTTGTAACTCAACAGTTCGATACCTGTTCTGATCAGTCTTACGGGCTTGGCCAGCCCCGGAGTGATGATGCTGACATCACTCGCCCATCCTGCTACCTATTACTGCCTAGCGGCACGTCTCGGATTCAGCCCCGAGAATCTTGACCGTGGTCCCGGGCACGCACGGGATACTATTGAGTTACATCGACGAGTCACCAATTGATTTCAAAGACTTTAGAATAGAAACCTGATATGACAGTTTAGTTACCACAGCACATTACCCTGCACTGTTATTTCATAGTACTGCTTTATTCATGTTCATCCCTGCATTGCTTATTACCATGTTCATATTATATTATTGGTTGACATGACGCGCTGACGTCTGGGTTTTGCATGGCCCAGATTCATTACCACTGTCGACGACCGAGCAGGAGTACTTCAGCCAGCAGGCTGATCTGTGAGTTCCATAGTGATTAGTTTATTTATTTCATTTCATTTCCAGATGTGAGCCCGCATTATGGGACGTACTATTTATTTATTGTATTGGATCATTTGCTTCCGCACTTATTGTTTATTGACTCTTGTTATTATGGATTTGGACATGTGCTAGATTAGTTTATTTATCTTGTTCTTGATATCTCTACAACCGTAATGTGACTGTGGATGGATACTTCCTACCCACAGGTAGCATGGTTGGCTATGTCACGTGCCCAATCTTGCGTACTCTGGGAAGCGGGGCGTGACAACAGCAGTATCGATCCCCACCATTAGAGTTGGAGGAGTAAGTCCAGAGGGGGAGTTGCCCCGAGCCTTCCTCACTCGGCGCCAGTAGCTACGTCGGGCATGTCGTGCTGATGGAGTTGTTTCAGCTATAGGGGTGACCTCCTCATGCCCCCTGTGTTGGTCAGAATATAATGGTACCAGCTTTTTAAAGATCGACGTCCGTTGAACGGGGACGACCAACTTGTCAGAAGCGGACTTCTGAACCTGGGAAGCAACCTTGGTGATTTTGCCAGGAACGTGAGTTGGAATGGCTATCCGCTTCGGGATAACGCCTTCTGGTATGGCAGGCTTCTTCATGAGCCTGTTAGAGCTCTGGCCTAGTCCGTTAAAAACTGAAGCAGTGGGGTTGGACGACCCGTTGAGAGGGGTCGCGGCAGTGGTAAGTCGATCGAAGACCGACTTCTTTGGAGCTTCTTGCAATGTCATTGGGGCGTTGAAGCTCATTGGTGGGAGCATGGTCCCAAAAAATATTCCAGTGGTGGTTTGAGCCACTTGCTCCACCGGCATTTTGAAAAGGGAGGCCGCTTGGGGCCCATAAGTCACTCCTCCAGCAAGGACCGAGCGAGAATTGCAGTTGTAGGCAGTGCAGTTTGAAGCCATTGATCTTCTGTTTTCTGCACGGAGCAAGACACCAAATCTTAGTACCTCGAATCCACAGGCAACCACAGCAAACCGCGATTCGTTCACGAACACGACACACAAAGTGTGGAGTGGAAAGAGAAAGAGGTCCCACCGGGCGTGCCAGAATCTGTTCCCCTCCGAAAGGCGGCGCACAAGACCGCTGTGTCCTGACGCTGAGATTCGGGCCAGATGCTATATGGTTTTATCCGTCTACCTCTCCGAAGATGCCAAGTTGATTTATGGCACCGTGTATCGGAGGTTTAGACGGATGCGGCCGATGTAGCAGACTTCGTCAGATTCCCCCTCGCTAGAGGGGTTTTTGATTGTGGGGACGCTCTTCCCTGCAGGCGCAAGCCCCTGCAGTTAATTACGCTACCGCGCGCGGTAGCCACTTTCTCCTTCTCCAGAATTTCACTTCGTGTCGTGTGTGTTTGTTTTGTTTGTGGTTGCCCGTGGATTGTATACGGAGACTGAGTAATGCCGTCGCCCGTAGGACGTGGATTAGTTCAAATCCGTATTTAATTAGCTTTGGGTTTGGTGATTTTAGTTTAAGGATGCATTAGTCGCGTTGCGGCTAAGATCAACTTAAACGGGACCGTTTAGATCCGGCAAAAGAGCGTTTGGAGGCCCTATTGTTCCAGTTTAGGGACGTAGTGGTCCGTCGCCAGTTTAGGGACGTGGTGGTCCAATATTAGTTTAGGGACGTTTCGGTCCGATAATAGTTTAGGGACATCTCGGTCCGATATTAGTTTAAGGACGTTTCGGTCCAATATTAGTTTAAGGACGTTTCGGTCCACGAGTTTAAGGACCCCGCAGTCCATATTGATATGTGGTCGTTGGGACCCGTCACCTCTTTGACGTCGTTGAGGAATTACAACGATGGATGTCAAAGGAGTTCGGAGATGTACCCTCGAACCGGATATAACTTGATTTGAGAGAGCATTTGTGCTCAGTTCAATTTAACTTAAGGACTTACGGCCAGAATTGGGCTAAGTCCAGTTGAAAATGTTCAACATTTTATTTGCTTCTGCATTGCATTTCTTTTTATTTTTATTTGGGCTTTGCCCAGAAAGGATGCAGAGCATCAATTTGTTTTGGGCTCTGCCCTTTATAAATGATGCAGAGCATCAATTTCATTTGGGCTCTGCCCTTTTATTGCTTTGCAATTTATTTTGGCATGTTTGGTCTTTTTGATTTGGGCCTGGCCCTTTTAGGAAATGCATTGCATTTATCAGGCGCTTTGCACCAATCAGAGAGCGCATAGCGCAATTGGTTCAGATGCTGACACATGGGGCTCTCTGGTGGCTTGCACCAACCCAAGAGCGCAACAGTGCAGATTTATAAGTGCAAAGCACTATTAATTTGAGAATCTTTTAGATTCAAGAACCAATGGTTCATAAAAGAAATGCAAAGCACCGTTTGATTTCTTGATCTAATTTAGATCAAAGAAAAAACAAGTTTTTCTTTTTATTTCAAGAACCAAAGGTTCATAAAAGTGCAAAGCACTATTTGATTTCTAGATCAAGGAAAAATAAGTTTTTTTTTGTTCCAAGAACCAGAGGTTCATAAAAGTGCAAAGCACTATTTTTATTTCGTTGTTTTTTTGTTTTTAAAGAACCAGTGATTCATAAGAAGTGCAAAGCACTGTTTATTATGTGAAGATTATTGATCTTGTTTTTAGATCAATGATCTATTAGAAGAAATTTCTTCTCTTTTATGAAGGTTTTTACCTTTTTCTTGAAATTTTTCTCAGAGTTATCTCTGTTTGAAGCTCTTGATTTTTCAAGAAATGTTGATACCTTTGAATTGAGGTCTAGGGTCTTTTTTATAGTGCCCATAAATTAGTTAAAGTTTGTTAAAGAGATCATTCTCTGAGTGATTTGGGGAATTTTCCCCACCGTTGGATCTTTGATCCGAAGGCCTCTGTTTTACAGAGAAAAATCTTCTTGTTTTAACAAGAACAGAAAAGATTTTTCAGAATTTTAATTCTGCTTGGCGCAAATGCTCCAGAGCGTGACACGTGTCGCGCTGCGCTGACACGTGTCGCGCAGCTGATTTTTTTTTTTGCTGCGCTGACATGTGTCGCGCAGCGCACAGTTGCGCTGCGCTGACACGTGTCGCGCAGCGCAGCTGCACATTTTTTTTTGGCGCAGCGCACCGTTGCGCTGCGCTGACACGTGTCGCGCAGCGCACAGGTGCGCTGCGCTGACACGTGTCGCGCAGCGCAGCTGCGTTTTTTTTTTGTAGGCGCAGCGCACAGTGGCGCTGCGCTGACACGTGTCGCGCAGCGCACAGGTGCGCTGCGCTGACACGTGTCGCGCAGCGCAGCTTGCGCAAGCTTTTTTTTTATTTTTTTATTTTTTTGAAGACAGAGGTTTGCTCTGATTGGAGAAAAACAGAAGCATTGCTTCTTTTTCCACCTTGGAATTTGAACAGAGCTTTGCTCTGATTGAGGTAAACCGAGATTCCACTGCCGGAGCTCGCGAGATGTGGTGTCGACGAGGAATTTGACGATGGTGTACCGGCGACGAAGAGGCACACGCGGAAGGGAATTAGGAAATTTTGGGAACGAAGAGGAAATTTCTGCGGTTTATTTTTTTTATAAATAAGCCTTTGATGTCCCTACAGATTAATCCGTAGGGCCTTTTTTTGCGGCTCCGTAGGGCCAAATCAATAATTACAATTTAATATTTTTGAATTAATCCGTAGGACACTGTAGGGACAAACCGATGAACCTACGGATTAATCTATAGGGGCAATAAAAAGTTGTCTCTACGGATTCTTATACCCGTAGGGGTGTTCCCCTCCGAATGACGGCGTGAAAGGGACGTCTTGCCTGAGATTCGGGGCAGATGCTAACTGGTGCTATCCGTCTACCTCTCCGAAAATACCAAGTTGATTTATGGCACCATATATCGAAGGTTTAAACGGATGCGTCCGATATAGCAGACTTCGTCAGGCAATATGCGTCCGAGATGCGTCCAATTTGGGACCAAGACCAATTAATTATGTTATGAGTCCATTGGCCCAATTAAGTTTGGATTGAGGACTTATGGCTATCTTGGGCTAAGTCGAATCATGTTTGGAATATTGGCTTTCTGTTGGTCCATTGAAGAAGAGGCTTTGCCTCTAGAACTTAGCCAATTGGGCTGAAGCTAGTGTTAAATACTAAAGACCAACCAGTGTTGAACACTGGGAATGAGATTGAAAAATTAGTGTTTAACACTAAAAGAGAGTTGGTGTTAAACACCAGCAACAGGGGATTTCAAATTAGTGTTAAACACTAAAACAAATCAGTGTTAAATACTGGCAACAGAGATCTCAAATTAATGTTAAACACTAAGATAATCAGTGTTAAACACTGGTGACAGGGATTTTAATTTAGTGTTGAACACTAAGAAAATTAATGTTAAACTCTGTTTAACAGAGATTTAATTTAGTGTTAAACACTAAGAAATTCAGTGTTAAACACTGCAAATAAAGTTCTTCAATTAGTGTTGAACACTAAGGCAAATCAGTGTTAAACACTGGATTCAGAGGTTCCAATTTAGTGTTAAATACTAAGGCAAGAGGGGTCACGTGGTAGCACGTGAGGGCGCCCTCCCCTTTGGAGCTTTTCAAGGGTCACGTGGTAGCACGTGACCCTGCTTCTTTGCATTTTTGTTTAAAAATTAAATTCTTCATTAAATCCCCATTTTCTTCTGAAGAATTGTATTCTTAGATAGAGTTGAACTCTGATTTTTCTGTAGGAATTAAATTCTTAATATATGTGAAGAACTGAGTTCTATCATAGGGTTAAACCCTAATAATAACTTTAGAGGAATTAAATTCCCCCTTTCTTTTAAAGAATTACTCTTAGATAAGGTTAAACCCTAATTTATATTTTGTAAGATTTGAATTCCCATATATGTGAGGAATTAGGTTCTGTCATAGGGTGAAACCCTAATTTCTTCTTTCTTAAAGGAATTAAATTCTTGTTATTTTGACAGAATTAAGTTCTTAACTAGGGTTAAACCCTGGTTCTGTTCATTTTGAAGGAATTAAATTCCTATAATATAGGGTTAAATCCTAATTTGTCTCAAAGGAATTAAATTCCTATAATTCTATGAGAATTAAATTCTCAAACTTCCATTCCCTCTCTATGCTTTGGATCTGCATGGCAGGATCTCAACTCAATGAGAATTAAATTCTCAATTCATGGAGAGATGCGCACTTTACAGATCCTCTACTAAAGAGAGAACTAAGTTCTTCTTTTTAATATAAGAGTTAAACTCTTTTGAGAATTAAATTCTCTTTTTTCTTACCTAAGGTTTTCTTCTGCAGAAGATCAAATTCTTCCAAAGTCTCAAGGCTCTATATTTCTCTCTCTCTATGTCTCTCTCTGTATGTCTCTCTCTGTATCTCTTTGTATATTTTCCTGGCTCATATTTATAGGAGAAGGAGCAGAATCAATTAGTTTTAGTGAATCTTTCATTGAGAGATTTGATTTGTATTCATTAGAGATTTGATTTGCATTCATCATTCATTTGGACCTTTGGATTATTAGGTGAATTTTATTCACCATTAGATTTTAAATCCCAAGATATTGCTTTGTTATTTCGGTTAGATTTTAAGAGAAAATCTTTCCAAGTTCAAGATTTTTCCATAAATAGGTGATATTTAATCACCTTTAAATCTTTAATCCAATCGGTTCCAAATAATCATTCTCGTTTGGAAAGATTTGAATGCTTTTCAAAATTTAATTCTGTTAAATAGAGAGGCTTTGCAAGCCGGTCACGTGTGACCACGTGACCCTTGGTCACGTGTAGGCACGTGACCCCCTGGAACGAGCTTTCTTCTCCTTTCTGCGCTCTGTTTTCTAGCCGTTGTTCAACCGTCACGTGCCAACACGTGACCCCTGGTCACGTGTGAGCGCGTGACCCTTTCTGGAGCCTTTCATTTGATTTAATCAAGGAGCTGAATCTGCCTTTGCCGCTGCTTTTAAATGTCACGTACCAACACATGACTGCTGGTCACGTGCCAGCACGTGATGCCTTCTTCGTATGCTTTCCTGATTTTAAATCAGGAAACAAATGCCCCCACAGCGTTGTTCTCACGTGTCTGCACGTGAGTGCAACGCTGTCACTTTGGTGACCGTTGGATTCCTCTAGGGACTCGGGTAGATGAAGCGTTTCCATCACATCCTATAAATATAGGGGTCATTTCAGAGACGCCTCCACTTTGCTTGTCTTCCTCCTTGCAAATTTTTTTCTGAGAATTTAATTCTCTACTTCCAGAGCTTAGTTCTCTGCCTTGAAACCTTTTCAGAGTTTGACTCTGTTCAAAAAGACTCTTTTCTTTAGGTAATGCTCTTGAATGAACGATGAACTCCCACATTCCTCTGGATTTTAAACCCAAAACAAGGGTTTTTACCCTTTTTTTTATAACAAGAACCCATTTTTCTTCAAGCTTTTCAACCAAAATATGAAACCATTTAGTCTTCAACAGTAGATCTTTTTAGGGTTCATATGATGATCCATAGAGTTTAACTCCGTTCACAGAAAAAATGTTTCTGGGAATTTAATTCCCTTTTCTTAATAAGGAATTTAATTCCTATGAAGAACTAAGTTCTTCTCATGGAGGCTTCTTAGGGTCTCTTTGCCCTAGGTTGTCATTCTGTAATTAATGGAACAGAAGCTTTGTAACAATTCTCATGACCTTTATTTCAGGTATCATGGATGCTCATATGTATGGTCTTGACGAAATCATTTCCTTTGGGAATATTCGTGCACTGGGCCGCAGTCAGAACCAGGAGTTCACCAATGCTCAGTGCGCCGAAATCATGAGCTGCTTCGACGAGTACAACCATCGGCTACTCCCCCGTCGCTCTTCTCTTCTGAGACTGGTCGTGCTGGCTATCTGGGAGGCGTTCCCTCTCTTTTGCACCGGCGTACCGCTCGGGGCCTTGGACCCTGCTGAGGATAAGGTACATTCGGTGTACCTTATGAGCTTGATCTCAAAGAGGAGGCGAGATCACCTCATTGATATCTTGCACCAGGCCTTTCAGCAGTCAGCCATACTTGCCGCCTATCGGAGGGTGGAAGACATTCGTGAGGACCCCGACGCTTGCGACCGCGATAGGAAGCATACCAGGATGGTTTGAAATGCCTGGAAGATCTTGGACAAAGTTACATTCGAGTTTCTCAATCCCTGTGTTTCCTGATTTAAAATCAGGAAAGCTTCTGGGGAAAGCTTCAGAAAAGGGTCACGTGCTTACACGTGACTAGCGGTCACGTGTTGGCACGTGACACCTAAAAACATCATCAAGGCAAGTTCAGTTTCCTGACTACGTTGAAGAAAAGGGGGCTTCAGAAAGAGTCACGTGCTCCCACGTGACCCGGGTCATGTGGCGACACGTGACATTTAAATGCAAGCGTCAAAAGGCACACCAGTTCCCTGATCAAGTCAAGGAAAAGGCTTCAGAAGAGGTCACGTGCTTCCACGTGACCAGGGTCACGTGTTGCCACGTGACGTTCAAGACAGCAGACTCGTTCTCCAGTTGAACCAAGGAAAGAGAGAGTTCAAACAAGGGTCACGTGCTCACACGTGACCAGGGGTCACATGGCAGCACGTGACGTTTAAGCAGCAATAAGAAGACAGAGCGCAAAAGAAAGGAAAAGGCTCATTCCAAAGGGGGTCACGTGCCCACACGTGACCATGAGTCACGTGGTCACACGTGACCGGCTTTCAAAGCCCATTGTGTTAACAGAATTAAATTCTGAAAGAAATTCAAATCTTTCCAAAGGAAAGCAACTATCTGGAACCAATCGAATTAAAGATTCAGAGGTGATCTATCTATGGGAAAATCTCGGGTTTGGAAAGATTTCCCCTTTAAATCTAACCGAAACAACAAAGGAAAAACCCCTGGATTTGAAATCCAATGGTGAATAAAATTCACCCAACAATCTAAAGGTCCAAAATGAATGATAGATGCAAATCAAATCTTTCACGAAGATTCGTCAAAAACTGATTGATTCGGCTGCTTCTCCTATAAATAGGAGCCAAGAGACACAGAGAGAGATATACATATACAGAGACAGGGAGAGAAAAAGAAAAAGAAGAGAGCTTCGATACTTGGAGAAACTTGGATCTTCTGCAAAAAACCCTAGGTAAGAAAGGGAAAAGCTCCTTGAAAGAAGAAGAGAATTTAATTCTCAACAGAGTTTAACTCTGATACATAAAAACAGAAGAATATATTTCTTCTCTCTTTGATAGAGGATCTGCAAAGTGCACATCTCCCCTTAAGGTTGAGAATTTAATTCTCAATGGGTCGAGATCCTGCCATGCAGATCCAAAACATAGAGAGGGAATGCAAGCATGAGAATTTAATTCTCACAGAACTATAGGAATTTAATTCCTTTAAAATAAAATTAGGGCTTGACCCTGTATCATGGGAATTTAATTCCTTCAGAACAAAAGAAACAGGGTTTAACCCTAATTAAGAACTTAGTTCTGTCGAAACAACGGGAATTTAATTCCCTTAATCATCATTTAACAGGGAATGGGAATTCAATTCCTTAAAAGCTTTTATTAGGGTTTAACCCTATTCAGTTCTTCACATATACGAGGAATTTAATTCCTACGGAAGATTTAGAGTTCAACTCTATTCAGAATATAAACCTTCAAAAGGAAGTAGGAATTTAATTCCTCTGAAATTTAAAGCTTGAGGAATTTAATTCCTGAAAAAAGATTAACAAAGCCTCTAAACAAAATACATAGAGGCAGGGTCACGTGTCATCACGTGACCCCCCAAGAGATCTACAGAAAGCCCCTTTGAGGCAGCACCCCACGTGATCCACGTGACCCTTGGCAGAAGCTCTAATACATAGGCATTTGAATGCCCATCACGTGATGGCACGTGATGTTCTGAAAGATGCGATAATCTCAGCAGAATAAATGAAGGGAGGGCGCTCTCACGTGTTGTCACGTGACCCCTCTTGTCTTAGTGTTTAACACTAAATTGAAACTCTCGAACCCAGTGTTAAAACACCGTTGGGCCTTAGTGTTCAACACTAATTAAAAAGCTTTATCTGCAGTGTTCAACACTGATCTGTTTTAGTGTTTAACACTAATTTGAAAAGCCTTGTTGCTGGTGTTTAACACCAATTATCTCTTAGTGTTAAACACTAACTTGTCAACCTCATTCCCAGTGTTCAACACTGATTGCTCTGTAGTGTTTAACACTAGGCTTCGGCCCAATTGACTAAGTGGATGGAGGCAAAGCCTCTCCTGATTGGACTTAGCCCAAGATGGCCATAAGTCCTCAATTTGTGATTAACTGGGCCAATGGACTCATAACATAATTAATTCGTCTTGACCCCAAATTGGGCCAAGGACTATTTAATCCACTCCGGTTCTAGGGTACATCTCTTCACTCCTTTGATACTTGGCATTGTAATCCCTCAATGTCTTCAAAGAGGTGACGGGTCCCGACGACCACACATTGATACGGACTGCGGGGTCCTTAAACCCGTGTTTAATGCAAATTCCTGGTTACGTGGAACGCGGATAATGTCACTCTTTGACCCCGTGGAAAACGTCCAGAGCGGAGCCTGGTCCTCGCAGAGCACGGCAGTGAACCCGTGTGAAGCATCCAGAGCACACAATGGACTGTGGGGTCCTTAAGCCCATGGACTACGACGTCCTTAACCTTGACCGAGATGTCTTAAAACTAACAATGGACCGCAATGTCCTTAAACTACCCATGGACCGCGATGTCTTTAAACTACCCATGGACCGCAATGTCCTTAAACTAGAACAATAGAGCTCCCCCTGCATGCTCTTTTGTCGGATCTAAACGGTCCCGTTTAAGTTGATCTTAGCCTCGAAGATGGCTAACGTATCCTTAAACCTTCAAACAGACTGGACTATGAATCCCCCCAATTGACTCTGGCTTGAGGGTACATCTCTGAACTCCTCTGACATCCGTCATTGTAATCCTTCAACGTCGTCAGAGAGGTGATGGGTCCCGACGGCCATACATACGATAGACCACTATGTCCCTAAACTGGAACAATGGAGCCCCCAAATGCTCTTTTGTCGGATCTAAACGATCCCGTTAAGTTGATCTTAGTCTCAAAGTGAGACTAACGTATCCTTAACAAACGTTTGAGTTGATCTTAGCCTCGAGTACGGCTGACGTATCCTCAAACCAAACCCCCAAACCCAAATCTAAGATAATACGGATTTGGACTACTCCACGCCCTACGGGCGACGACATAACTCAGTCTCCGTAAACAATCCACGGGCAACAAAACAAACACTCACGACACGAAGTGACCATCTGGAGAAGGAGAAAGTTGTTATCGCAATGCGGTAGCGTAATTAACTGCAGGGGCTTGCGCCTGCAGGGAAGAGCGTCCCCACAATCAAAAACCCCTCAAACGAGGGGGAATCTAACGAAGTCTGCTACATCGGACGCATCCGTCTAAACCTTCGATACATGGTGCCATAATTCAACTTGGCATCTTCGGAGAGGTGGACGGATAGCACCAATTAGCATCTGCCCCGAATCTCAGGCGAGACGCCGCGTCTCGGCCGCCATTCGGAGGGGAACAGATTCTGGCACGCCCGGTGGGACCTTTTCCTCTTTCCACTCCACACTTCGTGTGTCGTGACTCGCGAACCAATCGCGGTTCGCCAATGGTTGCCCTTGGGTTTCAAGATACTAAGAATTGGCGTCTTGCTTATTGCAGAAAGCAAAGGATCGATGGCTCCTACTTCCATGAAATTCTCCAACTTCTCAGACTGCAATTGCAACCAACGCTCTGCCTCGCCAGGAGGTATAGCCTACGGACCCCAAGCTGCTTCGCTATTCACAATGCCCGTGGAACAGGTCACTCGCGCCACCACAGGATTGTTCTTTGGGACCATGCTCCCGCCGACAAACTTCACCGCTCCAGTACTGACAACGGAAGCTCTTAAGAAGTCAGTCTTTGATCGTCTTACCCCTATCGCGGCTCCTCTGAACGAGTCGCCCAACGTCAACGCCTCGGTCTTCTCTAGATTGGGCCAGAAATCCTGCAAACCCATCATGGGGCCTACAATCTCAGAGAAGGCTGCTTCTAAGAAAATGGCTGCTCCTGCTCCCGAAATCGTCAAGGCGGCTTCTCTGGCCAAAAGGTCGGTCTTTACAAGATTGACGGCTCCCGCTCCCGCTCCTGCTGCCCAAAGGACGTCGGTCTTTGACAGGCTAACACCAACAGCGACCCCCCACCCAGACAGGGGGCAAGACGAAACCATTCTTACCGCTGACCCTACACCGTCCGCTCGACACGCTAGACGTCGCCATTGGCGCCGAGTAAAGAAGGCTGGGGGCAATTCCCCCTCCGGGTTGACTCCATCGGCCCCGGTGGCAGAAGTTAATGCTGCTGTTCCAATTGGGAACAGCTTCGAAATGCTAAACAAGGTGCGAAGGAATTCTCCTACTGCAGTGCTGAAGAGGTCTCCTCCCCCATTAAAAAAGGTTGTGGAAATAAAATCAGAACAGCCCCGATCTCCTCAACGGCTGTCTTCCAAAATCTATAAGGTTTGGCGGCAGGCCCGGGACTCGATCATCGACCCAAACTTCTCCCGCCAGCACAAGAAGCCGAAAATCCAACCGGAAGCGGGTCACCAGGCTAAACCCCAAAAGGCTGTCTGGACGCCCACTTCAACGGCCCCCTCAACCTCCATGGCTCATAAAAGGAGGAGGCCAGAGAAGACCCCCCAGCATGCAACGACGGCTAAAAGCACCGAGCCCAGACGCCCTAAGTCTGGGGGCATGGTGGTGCACACTGTTTACATGGCCTCTGGAAAGGAGGAAAGCCGCACTTCTACGGGCCACCGACCGCTAACCCGATCCGTGACGAAGGCCCAGGAGCAGCAACAAAAGCTTCAAGAAATGATGAATGCTATGGCCGCGCTCACCGGGCCAAAAGAAAATCCGGAAACGTCCTCAGACGCACGCCGAGAGGAAGAAACCGACGCTGAATTCCTTCGCCGAACACTGGAGAAAAAGGACAAAGAGGCTGCTGAACAAGCGGCCAACATACAACGTATGGGCCTTCTCTTCCAAGATATGATAGGAATGATGATCCAGCAGGACTTACCCGCCGAGGATCCCCTAATCGTTCTTGAAGACGACCGAGGAGAAACGTCAAATCCACCGCCGGCCCTCTCAACGGCCAAGGAGGAGGCAATCTCTAAGGCTGACTTGGCTGACTACATAGCCCAGCAAATCCGGGTTCATCACGCGACTGAGGCAGCTGGTCAAGTCGTGAAAACGGGGCGGCCGTATCCGAGCTGGTACGACCAAATCAAATACCCGCAAGGCTACACGATACCAAAATTCCTCGTGTATAAGGGGACCGGCAATCCCCATCAACATGTCGCCCAGTTCCGGGCCCTCTACGGTAACACCGGCGGTGATGATAAACTGTTGCTCCGCCAGTTCGTGGGCAGCTTATCAGAAACAGCGTTCGAATGGTATTCGGAACTCCCGAACGATTCTATCAAAACGTTCGCTGAAATGGAGTTGTTGTTCACTCAGCGATTCGCAAGTGCCAGCGAACGCACTCCAATAACTGCACTTATTAACGCCAGGGTAAAACCAGGCGAAACCTGGGTCCAATATGCTATACGCTGGCGGAATTTGTGGTCGAGATGTGAGCAACGCATTGAGGAAGCACCTGCAGTGGGCATGTTCGTGGGAACCCTAGACCCTCACGCAACTATCTCCCAGTTTATGATGTTCTTTAAGCCAACCACATTCCAAGCTTTAATCGACAAGTTGGCTCAGATGGACCAGATGGGTCATAGACCACCTCCCCCGAAGTCGGAACCTCGGAATGACAAGGGTAAAGGAAGAGCAACCTTTGTTGCGAATGCCCAACAGCAACCTAACGCCCCGAAACCGGCAGATCAACTGGAGGAAAGGCGTCGGTATTATAATGAGAAGATGAAGCGTCCCTACTCCTTCCCACGGGACAAGACGAAACGGCTATTCGAGCTGGCAATACGCAACAGACTTATAAACCTGCCAAATCCAAGGCGACCGCCGCAACCCGCCGAGGTGACTAACCCTAACTATTGCCCTTACCATCAAACGGTAGGCCATCCGATTGAAGATTGCTTCGTCTTCAAAGGATGGATTGAGGACCAGTACCTCCAGGGGAAGTTTGTACTGTCCGAAAAGTGGAAGGTGAACCCACCACAGCCGCATGCTCCTAGGAAAGCGGATACACCGGGGGCAACATGTTCTTTTATTGAAGAAGCTCCATGGGAGGTCGTGCTATCAACTAAAACCAAAAGAATGCTGAGAGACCTTCACGCGTGTCCTGCGATCGAATGGAAAGACCCTCTTGAACCTCAAATTATCAAAGGAATGTTGAAGCCCCGCCCAATTACGAAGATTCGCGATAAGGGCCCGAATACTCACGCCCAACCGTCAAAATCTTCGAGGAAAAAGAAGAAGAAATCCAAGAAGCCCGTGAAGCTTGGAAACGAACAAACGAACTTGCAGAAGCAAATCGACGCACTGGAAGAGTACAATCAAAAGGCGCGAACTCCTGTCACACTGCAAGAGTTCCTCAACCACATCTTTCAAGAGGAAGATGATGGAGAAAGCTCGTCGGATGAATCCGAAGGATATGTGGCGAGTTGTAACGTAATCTCCCACTCGTTTACCGATGATGGGAAAACTCCTGGCATTAAGAGGCTGGAGGCAGAGCCTGTACCAGAACGTGCATGGCCAACAGATGAAATGATCGACGCTTTTCTAGACGAGATTCGTCTAAAATGTAAAGCGGACCAGGAGCGTGAGATGGCCACATCAGAAGGAGCCAAGTGCGGGCAACTGAACCAAAGAGTTGAACTACCCCTGCCAGAGCGAAAGGCATCCGAAGTAGACAAGAAGATACTCAAGACGAGGAAAAGGTTTGCCAAAGCCATGTCAATGGAAATGAAGCTACCACCCTCGGAAGGAAATACACACGATGGGGTAGAGACGCACCCTGACTATTGCGCATATCATCGGAAAATATCACATCCCATGGAGGAGTGCGACGCCTTTAAGATATGGTGGCAAGGATATGTTACTCGTCGGCAACATTTTAAGCGCATGAAACGCAAGAGCCGTCGGGAGCGAAGAGGTACTGTCGATAGGCACAACAGAACTACTGGTAACTGTTACATGGTTAACGCCGGGGGGTCACAAGTTCTCACCTTCGGGAGCGACTCTGACGAAGAAATGGCTCTGGGCCCTCTCTTTAAAGAATCCGCTTTAGGGAAAGAGGAGAAATCGGAGGCCTGCGAGAACATTCAGCTGCGCAATCGCACGCTCCCAGAGAAGAATCTTGGACCCGCAAATAGAAAAGATAAGGGAAAAGAAAAGGTCACTAAAGATATCACTTTAGATGACCAAGTCACGAAAGAGCTGGCTACCAAAGACCCTCCTAGGAAGAGTAAAGTGGACTATAACATCCTCGCGCACCTAAGGAAGCTGCCTTCTCAGCTTAGCATTCTCGATGCCCTCCTATTATCAAAAGAAGCGCGAGACTCACTAATTAAGGCGTTACAAGAACCTGAGCAATTCCAAGCCTTCCTCGCCACTGAAAAGATGAAGGATGAACTGGAGGAAGTGTATACAGCCGACATCACTTTCGGTGATGAAGACCTCCTTCTCGGGACATGCGACCATAACCGTCCCCTATATGTCTCCGGATACTGCCATGATATCAAGATAGGAAAGATCCTGGTGGATAATGGATCCTCCGTCAACCTCCTTAATGTTCGGGTGTTGAAGGAAATCTGCATGAGTGTGCAACACCTCGCTCGTGACAAAATTACTATCTCCGGTTTCGATTCACAATCGTCAGGGACTCTCGGATCTGTGATACTAACATTACGCTTTGGACTTCTCGTCACAGACATCAAATTCCATGTCATTGATGCCAAGACTTGCTACAACGCCTTGCTCGGCCGTCCTTGGCTGCACGAGTACAATATCATCCCTTCTACACAACATCAGTGTATGAAGTACTTTAAGGATGGTTTCGAGTATACCGTAACAGGTGAGTTAAACCCATTTTCCGTGAACGAAGTCCGCAAATACGAAGATGCGAAGTACTTTTTGCCAGATTTCGAGGATACAGAAAGGTGTCGCAATCCGGAGAACAAAGCCGCCGCCACCATCCCCGTTTTCGGAAGCGACACCGAAGAAGAGGAAGAGATAGTTTATGCAGGGCCATCTCAACGCAACAACCTGGGGACGCCCGCCCCCGTGTTGGTCTTCGGAAGTGATTCAGAAGATGAAGTTAATGCTGTGTTCTCCAATCGGCTGTCAATACAAGCACCCCCTGGCGATGACCATAGTTTGCAAATCACCATGGTACCGCGAGAACACTACAAGGATCTCGACACGCTTCAGGCTCACAATGTGCAGGACCTGCAAACATTCTACGTCCCTCCCAGGCAAAGGGGTGAGAAGGTGATCCTATTCTACCGATCCTCAGAGTCGAAAATAGAGAAAGAGATCTGGCATGGCGCGGATGCTACACTTGACAGGCTCCAACCCATCCGTCTGCCCAGATACTATACAAATGGATTAAAGAAGCTATTGAAGCGCCAAGGAGTACCCTTAGAACAGACCGTTCGGCAGGCGCGGTTCTACAACAGGATTTGGGATGTCCCCGGGACTCAACGCAAATTGCCCAACGGGAAGATGGAAACACTCGGGCTTGGATACGCAAGAGCCGGAAAACGGGAACAGGCCCACAGTAGCTATGCCATATATACCTTTGATGAAGAAGAGGACGCCTCGTCGGGAGATGCCAACCCCTCATCAAAACTAGACCCCGCGATTGAAGCGCCGAGTCCGTCGTTTGAAGAACGAATGGGCAAGCCTATCAGGAAAGTGGGTCAGAAAGCTCGGGAAGACCACAACCGCGAAATGGCCATCTACGAGAAGGCCAGGACGCAACGTCTATTTCAACAGGCTGTAAAAGACAAAGACGCTCATCCTCGTCAATCCGTTGTACGAAAGGCCCGACACAGAGACGGAAATAAATCAAGAAGCGGAAAGAGGAGCCGACAACAACGACGCAGGATTAGAGGGTTACGTGGTCGGGTGTTGCACGGCTCGGATTTGTCCCTCATGAAGAAGATGAGTCGAGCGTACTCCTTCCCCCGAGACAAGACGGAGAAGTTACTCAAGCTCGCTATAAAACATCAAATGATCGCGCTTCCAGAGTCTAGACATCCTGAGCAAGCTAACGAGGCTTCTCATCTGAGCTATTGCTCTTATCACCGAACCATAGGACATCCTACCGAAGACTGCTTCACCTTCAAGAACTGGGTCGAAGACCAGTACCAACAGGGCAGATTCGCTTTATCCGACGGCTGGAGGGTAACGCCGCCACAAAAGCATGAACCCAAGGCCGCAAGAGCAGAACCGGGTCCACCTCAGTCCGGGGAGCGGGTTCGCACCTGTTATACGATTACGATATTAAGAGAAGAGCCCGAGAACGTAGATGACCTTCCCCGGTGCTTTGAGAACAGCGATGATGAGGTGATCTCAGAATTTTCGCCCGCTCCGAAAGAACTGGAAGATGGTATACATACTACTGCAGATAACCTCAAGAAGATTGAGTTGGGATCGGCAGACGACCCGCGACCGACTTTTGTCAGCGAGCTGCTATCCGAAGAAAGGGTAGCTACGTTAAAGAACGTGCTTCTACGGCATAAAGACTGCTTCGCGTGGAACTACTCCGAGATGCCAGGATTAGATCCGGAGATTGCTGTGCATAAATTAGCAATATCCCCAGATATCAAGCCAGTCAACCAGGTGCCAAGGAGGACGCGACTCGAGCTTGAGATGAGCATCAACGCCGAAGTCAAGAAGCTGATCGATTCTGGATTTATCCAAGAAGTCCAATATCCCGACTGGATCGCCAATATCGTCCCGGTAATGAAGAAGAATGGGACGGTACGCATATGCGTGGATTTCAGGGATCTCAATAAAGCCTGTCCCAACGATGATTTCCCAGTACCAGTAACCGAGCTAATGATAGATAACACGTCCACTCACGAGGTTTTCTCCTTTATGGATGGCTCGTCAGGATACAATCAGATAAAGATGCATCCCGAAGACCAGAAGCATACCGCTTTCCGGACCCCTTTGGGTATATTCTGCTACAGGGTTATGCCCTTTGGCCTAAAGAACGCTGGCGCTACCTATCAAAGAGCCATGACAAAGATCTTCGACGATCTCATACATGACATCGTCGAGTGCTATATCGATGACCTTGTAGTAAAGAGCATGTCGGACGAAGAGCATCTAAAACATCTGGAGACTGTATTTTGACGCCTTCGGCAATATAATTTGAAAATGAATCCCCTCAAATGCGCGTTTGGAGTCCCCTCGGGCAAATTCCTGGGATTCATCGTTCGACACCGAGGTATTGAAATAGATCCGTCAAAGATTAAGGCGATCATGGAAATGCCTCCGCCAAGAACCCTCAAGCAGTTGCGGTCTCTTCAAGGGAAGCTCGCATACATCCGGCGGTTTATCGCTAATCTTTCGGGCAAATTCCGTCCTTACAGCCACCTGATGAAAAAGGGAACTCCATTCGTTTGGGATCACAAATGCCAAGGTGCACTAGACGAGATCAAACAGTACCTGCAGAACCCTCCGGTATTGGCTGCGCCGGTCAAGGGAAAACCCCTCATTCTTTATACAACCGCCCTCGAAGGTTCCTTGGGCGCATTATGGGCACAAGAGAACGATCAGGGGAAAGAAAGAGCACTCTACTACCTAAGTCGAGTGCTGCTGGGGGCAGAAAGCAACTACTCTACCGTTGAAAAACATTGTTTGGCGTTAATCTTCGCGACAACAAAGCTCAGGCACTATGCGTTGGCACACGAAGTCCGTCTCATCTCGAAGGTGGACCCCCTTAAATACTTGATGTCAAAAGCCATATTGACGGGACGACTCGCTAGATGGGCCCTGCTCTTGATGGAGTTCTCGATAACGTATCAACCTCTCAAGGCGGTAAAAGGCCAGGCCATTGCCGATTTCCTCGCTGAACACCCGATACCGGCCGATTCTCCTCTGAACTGCGATTTGCCGGACGAGCATGCATGTGATGCGATTGGCGGCAATAGTATCCGATGGGAACTCTATTTCGATGGAGCGTCCTCCATAAAGAAGAAGAAACAAGGTATCCCAATGATCAAATCAGGGATAGGCCTCATCTTTACAACTCCACAAGGAGGGATAATGCGCTTCGCCTTCTCCTTAACAGAGCCGAGGACAAACAATGAAGCTGAATACGAAGCTCTGATAGCAGGCCTCGAGATCGCCATTGACATGGGAATTGAAGACCTCCTTATATACGGGGATTCTCAGCTGGTCGTTAGTCAAGTAAATGGTGACTACCAAACGTGCAAGCCGGAGTTGGTGAAGTACGGCGAAAGGGTGCAACAACTATTGACCCAAATTCCCTCCTATACTTTGGAGAACATACCGCGCGCGGAAAACAGCAAAGCAGACGCGTTGGCTAAACTTGCTAAAGAACTGGCTGACGAGAACCTCGATGACGTCAGAATCGTGGTACAAAGCCGTCGAGTGCTCGCCCCGGCAGAAATATCTCCGGAATCATGCGAAGAAAAGGGAACGACTGAGCAGACGACCCTACAAATAAAAGACCATGAGAAGGCCGAAGACTGGAGGGAAGTCTTCATAGACTACTTTAAGTCCCACCGAACGCCCAAAGAAGCGTCCTCAAGACATCAGCTCATGAAACGAGCTCTATCCTTCGCTTTCGTCAACGATATTCTATACAAGAGATCGTTTGATTCCCTATGGCTGAGATGCTTAGGACCTGACGAAGCAGAAAGAGTCATTCAGGAAGTTCATGATGGACTTTGCGGTTCTCACCAAGCAGGCCCAAAGATGAAGTTAAAAATAAAACGGATGGGCTACTACTGGCCCACGATGATTCAGGACTGCATTGAATATGCGAAGCAATGCCACTCATGCCAAATTCATGGGGACTTCATCCATCAACATCCAAATCCGCTACACCCAACAGTGGCTAGCTGGCCATTCGAAATGTGGGGGACTGATATAGTTGGCCCTATCGAACCAGCATCGTCTAAGGGACATCGTTTCATCCTAGCGACAACTGATTACTTCTCCAAATGGGCAGAAGCAGTACCACTGAGGGAAGTGAAGACGGAGAATATCCTCCATTTCTTCAAGACGCATGTCATCTACCGGTTTGGGACCCCACGGCGGATTATCTCCGATAATGGGCCGGCCTACCGAAGCCATAAGATTATCCGCTTCGCACAGCAGCACAATATAGACTGGAGATATTCTTCGGTTTACAATCCACGAGCTAACGGTCTAGCCGAGGCCTTCAATAAGACCTTGACGAAGATCATAAAAAAGACCGTTTCCAGGAATAAGAAAGACCGGCACGAAAGGCTGCAAGAAGCCCTTTGGGCTTATCGAACTACGTTCAAGACGGCCACAAACACAACGCCGTACGCGTTGGTATTTGGGACGGAAGCAGTGCTCCCCCTCGAGATAGAGTTACCCTCTCTACGAGTAGCAGTCCACCACGAGCTGACGAACGAAGAAAATGCTCACCTTCGGCTTGAGGAGCTTGATGCCCTCGACGAAACCCGGCTCATAGCGCAACAACATCTAGAAGCCTACAAAGCAAAGATGACGCGCTCATACGAAAGATTGACCAGGCCGAGGACATTCCGCCAAGGCGAACTTGTACTAGTGGTCAAAAGACCTATGATCCCCAATCGTGCCAAGCGAGGAAAATTTGAGCCAAACTATGAAGGCCCGTACGTCATAGACAAGGTCTACCAGGGTGGAGCCTACCTACTCATGGACATGCACGGTGAAAGGCCTTTCAGGCCAATAAACGGCCGCTTCTTAAAGAAATACTACGCTTGATAAGCCACAGCGTGGGTCAATGATAGATGACGACGACTATGTCCGCTCGCTATCTTCTTAGGCTCAGACTTTACAAGCAGCAGCCGGCCTTCCCATAGCGACGGACCGAAACGTCCTTAAACTAACGACGGACCGAAACGTCCTTAAGCTAACGACGGACCGAAACGTCCTTAAACTAACGACGGACCGAAACGTCCTTAAACTAACGACGGACCGAAACGTCCTTAAACTATCAACGGACCGAAACGTCCTTAAACTAACAACGGACCGAAACGTCCCTAAAACTACTACCGCAGCATCTTTAGGCTGACGAGGTAAAAAAAGAGGAGAGAGAAAAGAAAAAAAAATAAAATAAAAAAAAAGTGAAAAAGAATTAAAAAAAAACGGTATGTCTATAAGCAAAATGGGCACGGATGAAAACCCGAAAGGGCTCCGTGAGTAAAAACAGCAGGACTACCGGCGAGTGTTTGTGAAAACCCGAAAGGGCGCAACCTCGTTAAAAGACACTTGTAGGGTCCTCTCGACCTTGTAAGGAGAAACCACCTGCGTGAGATCCTTACGACTCACAAAGGAGCAACGCACTTGGGAATCCTCACGATTCCTAAGGAGAAAATGCACTTGCGAGATCCTTACAACTCGTAAGGAGAATTCTCTTGTGGGACCCTCACGGCCCATGAGATTTGAAAGTCTTAAGTTACAGAAACCCAAACCTGTTCTTAAGCAAATCCTCCACAACCTCCGATGTTGCCCTACAAGAAGCTCAATACTGACCCTTGTATACAATCCACGGGCGCGAATAAACATTTCCCCAGCAAAGTCCAACCCTTGTAGGTCCCCTCGACCCATAAGGAGAAAACCCTCTTGTAGGATCCTTACGACTTACAGATGAACATACACTTAGGAATCCTCACGATCCCTAAGGAGAAAATACACCTGCAAGATCCTCACGACTTGTAGGGAGAAATACCTTTGTGAGACCCTTACGGCTCATGAAGTCAAAAGCCTTAGTCGACAGGACCTTAACCCTGTTTGCTAAGCCACCTTTGTTCAACATCGACAGAGGCAAATGATGATTCGCTCCTGGCAATATTCCAGTTGCCGCGATGCTGATGCCTAAACCGGTATCAAATCCCAAGTTCTTTCATGGCAAATGATGATTCGCTCCTGGCAACATCCCAGTTGCAGCGATGCTGATGCCGAAATCGGTATCCAAAATCCGAGCTTGCGGCGAAAAAGCTAGCAGGCCACACATGCCTACGAAATAGCCGAAATGATGGGGCAACTTGCAGTAAAAAGCAGCAAGTAAAAATGTATGCATGAAAAATAGCCGAAATGATGGGGCAACTCGCAATAAAAAGCAGCGAGTAAAAATAAAACAAATAGCCGAAATGATTGGGCACCGCGAAAAATAGCCGAAATGATTGGGCAATCGCGATTTTCGCGATATAAAAAGCTGAAATGATAGAGCATCGCGGAAAGAATAAAAAAATGATGAAAGAATGAAACTTTTTGCCCTACAGGTGATGCTACATCAATCCCTGTATACAATCCAGGGGTTCAAACAAAGAAGGAGTCGTACTCCTCCCCCAGGTTTCATCATGAGAGGAAGCCAAATCTCGATGGTTCACAAATAACCTGGAGATCATCTCGAAGCAGCAGACACAACATCAAGCGAAATGGAACAGCGGCAACCCCCAGCTCCATGGCTCGGTGATATACGTATCACCAAGAGTCAAACCTCCATTCCGTGAAATGCGGATACAATCGATAAAATTCCTGGTTACGTGGAACGCGGATAATGACCCCGTGGAAAACGTCCAGAGCGGATCCTGGTCCTCGCAGAGCATGGCAGTGAACCCATGCGAAGCATCCAGAGCGGAGCCTAGTCCTCGCCTAACGCGGCAGTGAACCCGTGTGAAGCATCTAGTGCAAAATTCCTGGTTACGTGGAACGCGGATAATGTCACTCTTTGACCCCGTGGAAAACGTCCAGAGCGGATCCTGGTCCTCGCAGAGCATGGCAGTGAACCCGTGCGAAGCATCCAGAGCGGAGCCTAGTCCTCGCCTAATGCGGTAGTGAACCCGTGTGAAGCATCTAGTGCAAAATTCCTGGTCACGTGGAACGCGGATAATGTCACTCTTTGACCCCGTGGAAAACGTCCAGAGCGGATCCTGGTCCTCGCAGAGCATGGCAGTGAACCCGTGCGAAGCATCCAGAGCGGAGCCTAGTCCTCGCCTAACGCGGCAGTGAACCCGTGTGAAGCATCTAGTGCAAAATTCCTGGTCACGTGGAACGCGGATAATGTCACTCTTTGACCCCGTGGAAAACGTCCAGAGCGGATCCTGGTCCTCGCAGAGCATGGCAGTGAACCCGTGCGAAGCATCCAGAGCGGAGCCTAGTCCTCGCCTAACGCGGCAGTGAACCCGTGTGAAGCATCTAGTGCAAAATTCCTGGTCACGTGGAACGCGGATAATGTCACTCTTTGACCCCGTGGAAAATGTCCAGAGCGGATCCTGGTCCTCGCAGAGCATGGCAGTGAACCCGTGCAAAGCATCCAGAGCGGAGCCTAGTCCTCGCCTAACGCGGCAGTGAACCCGTGTGAAGCATCTAGTGCAAAATTCCTGGTCACGTGGAACGCGGATAACGTCACTCTTTGACCCCGTGGAAAACGTCCAGAGCGGATCCTGGTCCTCGCAGAGCATGGCAGTGAACCCGTGCAAAGCATCCAGAGCGGAGCCTAGTCCTCGCCTAACGCGGCAGTGAACCCGTGTGAGGCACCTAGTGCAAAATTCCTGGTTACGTGGGACACGGATAATGTCACTCTTTGACCCTGTGGAAAACGTCCAGAGCGGAGCCTGGTCCTCGCCAAGCACGGCAGTGAACCCGTGTGAAGCATCCAGAGCAAATACCGGACTGTGGAGTCCTTAAAATCCACGGACTATGACGTCCTTAACCTTGACCGTGATGTCTTAAAACTAACGATCAACCACCCCGATTCCCTACAGATTTTGCCTTGGTTTAAGGGTACATCTCTTCACTCCATTGATGCCCGGCGTTGTAATTCCTCAGCGTCTTCAAAGAGGTGACGGGTCCCTGCAACCAAACACCGGACTGTGGAGTCCCTAAATCCACGGACTATGAGGTCCTTAACCTTGACCGTGATGTCTTAAAACTAACAGCGGACTGTGGAGTCCTTAAATCCACGGACTATGAGGTCCTTAACCTTGACCGTGACGTCTTTAAACTACGATACCTTGAGAAACCCCTGACTCCGTAAAACACGGACAAGGGTGATCACATCCGACACTGGCAGGCCCTCACGACCTGTAAGGAAGAAAAACTCTCTTGCGAGATCCTTACGACTCTCAAGGGAAGACCCGCTTAAAGATCCTCACGATCTTTAAGAAGAACTTACACCTATGGGATCCTCTCGACCTGTAGGGAGAAAAACTCTTTATAAGACCCTCGTGGCTCGTGAAATGCAAAAGTCTTAGGAAGCAGATCTTAACCCTGAGTCCTGAGCCATTGCTGTCCTGTAAGGAAATCAAGATAGAATATCCGCAGAATACATTCAATGAAAAGGAGACACATCATTGAGAAGAAAAATGTATCTTTTATTCATAAACCAAAATGGGTGCAAAGTACAATTCATGAAAGAAACAAAAAGAAAATACTCTCATCCATGAGTATGTACAAAAAGGAAGAAAAAGATACAAATGTTTCAAGCCGGCGGGCGATTCAGCAGCTTGGTCAGCTCATCCTGCTTTTGCTGGACCACGGCTTCATGACGCAAGATCTCCAAAAGACGAGCCTCCGCCTGAGCTTGTTGAGCCTGATACGAAGCGAGCCGGGCTTCAAGCTCTTTCTCAATGGCCTTATGAGCCTCGACCCTCTCACGAGTGAACATGGCAGCTTTATCGAGAGCCACCACCTCTCTGATGGACTCCTGAAGCACCCGCCAGAGTTCATACGCTTTGTTGGCTTTGGCTGTGAGATTGGCTTGGAGCTCGCCCAGCGCCTTGGAGGCTAGCTCCCTTTCCGAGAACTTGCGACCGAGCCTTTTCTCACATGACGTCATGTTTGCCGCGCACCGTGCTATCAGCCCCCGTAACTCCGCCTTTGCAGCCACGGCCTCCGAGGAAAGGTGAGAACATTCAAGGGCGTGCAGGCAAGCCTCCACTCGCCGGCAAAACTCCACCCAGACTCGCACCACCTCTTCGCTGTGGTAGGTGGCAAGAAAAGGAAGAGAACCGTTAGCCTCGGCAGCGAATGCTTCAGCCGTGGTCGTGCTGCCAGCACGAAGCTTCTCGATGAGAGACGACAAGGAGACGAGGCTTAATTAGGCCAAGCGTTCTGAAGCCCGCAAGGCATAAGGGCCGGGTGGCATCACGATGCGCGACTCCAACGCCGTGGAGACTGGCAGAGCTGTTCAAATTTAAAAGACATCAACAAAATTCTTAAGCAAGGAACGAGTGAGAGTGCAATGAAATGTCACTCACCGACAGTCGTGCAAGTAGGAGCTGAAGGCTCCCCTGGCCCTTCGAGAATCTCGACCTCGTCATCGGCTTCCAGAACTGCAGAAAACGTCAATGTCAGTACGCAAAAATAACGACGATGCTATGAGAAGGGATGGACGACACCAACCTTGCCCAGACGAGAGGACAATGCGCTGAGGGGAGATCGCCTGCGGAGCTGCCATCTCCAATAAACGCTGAAATGACTGTCGAGGCGACAGATCCGCGATCATGGCCGCCAAACCGCGCAATTCTAAAAAAAAAATAAAAGAGTTCAGACTATGAAGGGGTTGCTAAATTAAAACGCAGAGGGATACCTACAACACTCCTCCCATTCTGAGCCGGGGGGATAGCAGCTTCAACGGTTTCCGCCGTAACCTCAGGCTCCAACAAAGGGAGAGTAGTCCCGACTACCTCACTCCCAGCCTTTAGGCCGCTCTCAGTAAGAGTCATTGGGGCGGCGGCCTCCAAAGGAGCCTCCCCCAGAGGGGCAGGCATTCCCTGGTCAAGAACCGCCGCTGGAAGTTCCACCGTGAGAGGAGCAGCCTCGTCAGCCCCCTCCACATCCAGCAAGGCTTCATTGAGAATTTCGGCGGGCTTTAGCTTTAATGGGCCCGTAGGGAGCTCCCCCAGCGTCGAAGATTCTGCACGATTCAAATAAGAATAATGATACAGATGCACAGGCATAAATAATCGGAAAGACTACAAAGGAAGCACAACGTACCTATACGCAAAGAAGCCCTCAATATGGCTTCTTCAAGCCGCTGCACCTTCTCAAGGAGGTGGGCTCGCCGGGGTTCAAGGGTAGACTCATGACCGCCGGTCCACAAAGAGAGTGCATCAGCTGCGTCTTCTGAAGCGGCCTGCTTCAGAGCCCTTTCCCCCCATTCCTCCAAAGGGCCGATAAATCGCTGCCGAATCCACGAAGGGTCTTCGTAGAAAATTACAGCGGGATAAGACTTCTTCGGAACCTTGGCGTTATGAGACGCGTCTTTTGAGCGCCGTATGGCCTCGGCCAACTGTGCAGCCTCCTCATCAGCAGAACTCGGAAAGAGAAGTCCAGCGTCTGACCCTTGCAGGGCCAATGAAGATGCCAACGGCGTGATTCTCATTGTCTCGAGAGGGAGAGAGAGATTAGTTTCGTCTTCAAGGATAGGCTCAGACTCTACCACAGAATCAAGCGGGGCAGTAGCCGCTTTCCTCCGCCGTTTAGACCCAGAGCCGGTCGTTGAGGATGACCGCTTCCTCCCTCGCGAAGCCTTAGGGCGGCGCTGGCCCACATCGCCCTCAGCGCCCTCATCCCTGTTACTATCGCTCGGTGCCACAACCGAGGACGATATCGCCATTGTTGACACCACAAGGGGCGGTGCCGCCACCGGCAGGGGTGCTACCACCGGAGCCCGTTTACCCCGTGATCGAGAACCCAAGGGCATACCAGCTATTGGAGTAAGGTCTACCCCGGACTCCCCCGGAATGAGCGCGGTGCCAATCTCCCTCAAAGGAAAGTGAACTGGAACCCTCGGTCGTAGCTTAGCCCCAGGAACCAGAGGAGGGGCATCGTGGCCGAGAAGCACCCTCCTTTCCTCGAGAATGATTGGGCTGACCCGATGAAGATACCAACCCGTAAACGCGCCCACGCATCGGGGCATGTACTCGGCTTCAGGAACCATGAAATAAGAGCCGGTATTCAGGCTTATGAAATGATGAGCGGCATCGCGAACAGCATCGAGCGAAGGGATCGGGGCAACTATAAAAGCCTCGAAAGGAACGCCCTGGTCGTATCCGAGCTGTCGGGCAAATCGATGCGGATTGTACCGCATGAAAAGAGCCGCACTGTCCTGGCGAAACACCAAGTAACCCGGCCTAATTGCGTACAAATGCGTGGCCTCCCGGGGCTTCAGAGAAGGCGCGTTGTCTTTCGACTGGTCCCAGAGTTGTTGGACGGTACCCGAAGGAGTAGACAAGACCCGATCAGTAAAAAACCAACCCGCCGGCGGTGGCATGAGGAGAAATTAGCACCCGAATAGCCCCGAATTGAGTCGGGTCGGCGGCAGAAGCATCCACTAGCCGCATAAGTCATGGAAAGGGGTAGGCATCATAAAATGAGGGCCTCTGATGCATGGCGAAAGCCCCCAATACGTGCATTTCGATCCAGGACGTGAAATAATGAAGCGAAAAGTTTACCACATCCACGCCAGGTGTAGAGGTATTAGCTGCGGTGCCCAATCCATTATAGAGGTGCGCCAAGGCCGGGATGCCGATGGCCAACCGCGTCCCCTCAGCAATACGATGAGCCGGGTAGATGACCGAGGCTCTCATGAAGCGGCGATGCATGGGGATAACGAACCAGCTAAGCCAAACGCTGACAAACCCCACAAAGAATGTTTCCTCATCCATACCGGGTGCTGCAACGGACTCAAAAGACATCGGCGACATGATGGGAATATAATATTGTGGCAGGTCCGATTCAGCAGTCGGTAGCTTCTTCGGACCAAACCCAAAGGGGTCTCTGATGTTAGCAAACTTTGAAGCAGTCTTCGATATGATATCCTCACGAAGGAAACACAGGAAATGAAGCTTTTAAAAGTGACACCCTGCTCCTCGGACTCGGTGAATAATCGGTCGAAGATGCCTAGGGCCTTAATTAAACTGGGGCGCTTATGGCGAACAACATTCTCAGCGGACAGGCCGTCAACCGTTGCAGACTCGGGCTCGAAGACATACTCGTCAGAGGCAACAACTCCTCATACAGTGCGCCCTGATTGGCAATCCCGAGATTTCATAAAACTCTGCAAGAGAGATCGAGACCTCACGATCTCCTAAGATGAAAGTGTTGGTAGGAAGATTCCATTGGTTTAAAAACGCCTTGACCCACCAGGCATGCGGGGACTTATAATAAAAGAGTGACGCGTATATGGCCTGATAAAGCCCGACTTTCTGCAACCGCGCCCGATGAGCAGAAAGGATGTAACGAGCCCAGAGAAGGTAGCCCGTAGGATGCCTAGGAGTGAGCCCTATCTTATAAATTTGCCCCCACGGGTGGGCCTCACCCTGGCAGATACGCCGTCCCAAGATGTCTATGGCCGGGATCGGGTGATTCGGTATGCCGGTCGTCGAAGGCTCCAACCTCCCCGTTGGAGTCCAGTTGGGCATTTCCACAGCAAAAAACCGTCCTCGGAGGATCCATCGGTAAAAATGGGAAAGTGGGTTCCGTCGGCACCGCGCAAAGAAAACTCCGGCGGCCCTGAATAATCTGACTATACCAAGATCCCCACTGAAGAAGGTTGGTGCAGTTCGGATCATGAGCCCGAATCATCGCCATCGCTTCCTCATCAGATGGTGACTGAGGAAAAGCGGCCTCCGAGCGAGAAAAGGGAAAGCGTGGAACAGAAGCCATTGCACCTGAAATCCGGTAAAGGAAGACCGTTAAAAGAAAGTTAGCAATATATATTCATGCATGAACATGAAGACTAGTCGAAGAAAACAACAGCAAAGTTTCCTGGGACCATTGGCCACAAAACATATGGGCCCCACAGAATCCGGATGACGGCTCATTAATAATGAGACCAAACAGTTACAATAAAACAAAGGGAATATCTTCATTTAATAAAAAATGATGACCATGCACATTCCCCTCAACAAGGTCCGTCTAGGGCTCTACAACGAACCCAACAAAATCAAAGGAATTAAATTCCCACAGAAGACATCATTGCAAAACCCCCATCGTATTAATTGCAGAAGAACAACCTCGGGCCAAGAGACCCCAGGAAGCCTCTGTGTGAAGAAATCGAGTTCTTCGTTGGAATTAAATTCCTTATTGAGAAAAGGGGATTAAATTCCCAGAAACATGTTTTTTGATGGAATTAAATTCCATGAAGTTGAGACGCCATCATCATCTCCCCAAGGATCATCTAAACCCTAAAAGATCTACAGTTTGAAGATTAAGCAGTTTCATGTTCTTATGGAAAAATATGAAGAGAAAAGGGTAAAGAACCCTTGTTTTGGATTTAAAATTCAGAGAAATGTGAAGGTCCATCGTTGTCCAAGAACATTACCTGAGGAAAAAGGATTCCTTTCGAACAGAGTTAAACTCTGAAGATTGTTTCAAGACAGAGAACTAAGCTCTGAAAGCGAGAATTAAATTCTGAAAGAGAGAATTCTCAGAAGAAGAAGATGAACAAAGTGAAGGCTCCTATGAAGAGACAGAGGTATTTATAGAAGACAATGAAAACGTTTCGTCTCCCCAGATCCCTAGAGGAATCCAACGGTCACAAGAGGTGACAGCGTTGCACTCACGTGCAGACACGTGAGAACAACGCTGTGGGGGCATTTGTTTCCTAATTTAAAATCAGGAAAGCTTCTGGGGAAAGCTTCAGAAAAGGGTCACGTGCTTACACGTGACTAGCGGTCACGTGTTGGCACGTGACACCTAAAAACATCATCAAGGCAAGTTCAGTTTCCTGACTACGTTGAAGAAAAGGGGGCTTCAGAAAGAGTCACGTGCTCCCACGTGACCCGGGTCACGTGGCGACACGTGACATTTAAATGCAAGCGTCAAAAGGCACACCAGTTCCCTGATCAAGTCAAGGAAAAGGCTTCAGAAGAGGTCACGTGCTTCCACGTGACCAGGGTCACGTGTTGCCACGTGACGTTCAAGACAGCAGACTCGTTCTCCAGTTGAACCAAGGAAAGAGAGAGTTCAAACAAGGGTCACGTGCTCACACGTGACCAGGGGTCACGTGGCAGCACGTGACGTTTAAGCAGCAATAAGAAGACAGAGCGCAAAAGAAAGGAAAAGGCTCATTCCAAAGGGGGTCACGTGCCCACACGTGACCATGAGTCACGTGGTCACACGTGACCGGCTTTCAAAGCCCATTGTGTTAACAGAATTAAATTCTGAAAGAAATTCAAATCTTTCCAAAGGAAAGCAACTATCTGGAACCAATCGAATTAAAGATTCAGAGGTGATCTATCTATGGGAAAATCTCGGGTTTGGAAAGATTTCCCCTTTAAATCTAACCGAAACAACAAAGGAAAAACCCCTGGATTTGAAATCCAATGGTGAATAAAATTCACCCAACAATCTAAAGGTCCAAAATGAATGATGGATGCAAATCAAATCTTTCACGAAGATTCGTCAAAAACTGATTGATTCGGCTGCTTCTCCTATAAATAGGAGCCAAGAGACACAGAGAGATATATACATATACAGAGACAGGGAGAGAAAAAGAAAAAGAAGAGAGCTTCGATACTTGGAGAAACTTGGATCTTCTGCAAAAAAACCCTAGGTAAGAAAGGGAAAAGCTCCTTGAAAGAAGAAGAGAATTTAATTCTCAACAGAGTTTAACTCTGATACATAAAAACAGAAGAATATATTTCTTCTCTCTTTGATAGAGGATCTGCAAAGTGCACATCTCCCCTTAAGGTTGAGAATTTAATTCTCAATGGGTCGAGATCCTGCCATGCAGATCCAAAACATAGAGAGGGAATGCAAGCATGAGAATTTAATTCTCACAGAACTATAGGAATTTAATTCCTTTAAAATAAAATTAGGGCTTGACCCTGTATCATGGGAATTTAATTCCTTCAGAACAAAAGAAACAGGGTTTAACCCTAATTAAGAACTTAGTTCTGTCGAAACAACGGGAATTTAATTCCCTTAATCATCATTTAACAGGGAATGGGAATTCAATTCCTTAAAAGCTTTTATTAGGGTTTAACCCTATTCAGTTCTTCACATATACGAGGAATTTAATTCCTACGGAAGATTTAGAGTTCAACTCTATTCAGAATATAAACCTTCAAAAGGAAGTAGGAATTTAATTCCTCTGAAATTTAAAGCTTGAGGAATTTAATTCCTGAAAAAAGATTAACAAAGCCTCTAAACAAAATACATAGAGGCAGGGTCACGTGTCATCACGTGACCCCCCAAGAGATCTACAGAAAGCCCCTTTGAGGCAGCACCCCACGTGATCCACGTGACCCTTGGCAGAAGCTCTAATACATAGGCATTTGAATGCCCATCACGTGATGGCACGTGATGTTCTGAAAGATGCGATAATCTCAGCAGAATAAATGAAGGGAGGGCGCTCTCACGTGTTGTCACGTGACCCCTCTTGTCTTAGTGTTTAACACTAAATTGAAACTCTCGAACCCAGTGTTAAAACACCGTTGGGCCTTAGTGTTCAACACTAATTAAAAAGCTTTATCTGCAGTGTTCAACACTGATCTGTTTTAGTGTTTAACACTAATTTGAAAAGCCTTGTTGCTGGTGTTTAACACCAATTATCTCTTAGTGTTAAACACTAACTTGTCAACCTCATTCCCAGTGTTCAACACTGATTGCTCTGTAGTGTTTAACACTAGGCTTCGGCCCAATTGACTAAATGGATGGAGGCAAAGCCTCTCCTGATTGGACTTAGCCCAAGATGGCCATAAGTCCTCAATTTGTGATTAACTGGGCCAATGGACTCATAACATAATTAATTCGTCTTGACCCCAAATTGGGCCAAGGACTATTTAATCCACTCCGGTTCTAGGGTACATCTCTTCACTCCTTTGATACTTGGCATTGTAATCCCTCAATGTCTTCAAAGAGGTGACGGGTCCCGACGACCACACATTGATACGGACTGCGGGGTCCTTAAACCCGTGTTTAATGCAAATTCCTGGTTACGTGGAACGCGGATAATGTCACTCTTTGACCCCGTGGAAAACGTCCAGAGCGGAGCCTGGTCCTCGCAGAGCACGGCAGTGAACCCGTGTGAAGCATCCAGAGCACACAATGGACTGTGGGGTCCTTAAGCCCATGGACTACGACGTCCTTAACCTTGACCGAGATGTCTTAAAACTAACAATGGACCGCAATGTCCTTAAACTACCCATGGACCGCGATGTCTTTAAACTACCCATGGACCGCAATGTCCTTAAACTAGAACAATAGAGCTCCCCCTGCATGCTCTTTTGTCGGATCTAAACGGTCCCGTTTAAGTTGATCTTAGCCTCGAAGATGGCTAACGTATCCTTAAACCTTCAAACAGACTGGACTATGAATCCCCCCAATTGACTCTGGCTTGAGGGTACATCTCTGAACTCCTCTGACATCCGTCGTTGTAATCCTTCAACGTCGTCAGAGAGGTGATGGGTCCCGACGGCCATACATACGATGGACCACTATGTCCCTAAACTGGAACAATGGAGCCCCCAAATGCTTTTTTGTCGGATCTAAACGATCCCGTTAAGTTGATCTTAGTCTCAAAGTGAGACTAACGTATCCTTAACAAACGTTTGAGTTGATCTTAGCCTCGAGTACGGCTGACGTATCCTCAAACCAAACCCCCAAACCCAAATCTAAGATAATACGGATTTGGACTAGTCCACGTCCTACGGGCGACGACATAACTCAGTCTCCGTAAACAATCCACGGGCAACAAAACAAACACTCACGACACGAAGTGACCATCTGGAGAAGGAGAAAGTTGTTACCGCAATGCGGTAGCGTAATTAACTGCAGGGGCTTACGCCTGCAGGGAAGAGCGTCCCCACAATCAAAAACCCCTCAAACGAGGGGGAATCTGACGAAGTCTGCTACATCGGACGCATCCGTCTAAACCTTCGATACATGGTGCCATAATTCAATTTGGCATCTTCGGAGAGGTGGACGGATAGCACCAATCAGCATCTGCCCCGAATCTCAGGCGAGATGCCGCGTCTCGGCCGCCATTCGGAGGGGAACACCCTGCCCTGCGTCTGAGGTCTTACCGTTGTAAACGTGTTCTCTTTATTTTGTATGAACTTCTTAAAGCATGAATGATAAGTTTTATTATGTCTTTGTATGTTTGCATGCCTTTCTGTGGGATTTTATCCTTTTGCTATTGTTGTTGGTGGTGCTTTTAACGTGCAGGGTGCTACTCCATTTTTAGTACACGTCAAGTTTGGGGCTCACGTGCTCCGCACGTGGGGTCCTTTTGATGGGACTGTTCAAAAAAATTTCAATGCCATATTTTTAGTGCACGATATCAGATGCAGAAAAGGAGCCTTGGAAATAGTTCCATCTCCCTGATTTTCGATGCCTTTCCTTTTTTGGGCCTTGGAAATAGCTTTTACGTGCAAGATTTTCCGCGCACAGCACTTAATGCACCTCTTTATATCTGAGGCAATGGTCTTCTTTTCTCTTCACAGAGAGATTTATTCTCATTTTGGTGTGATTTATCCTGAGAAACAACTGAGCACCATGGCCTGCAATCGCCCTCATGCTCGTCGACAGCCATGGGAAGTTCCTATCGAGGAGATGATCCCCCGCTTTGCCGCCCGGTTGGTGGATCCACTCCTTACCGATGACGAATGCTACTCGGCGATGTATGAACTCTCGATCCGTAGGGGGTCCCCCCTCCCGATGGGGTCCCTCTGGCTCCAGATGATTCTCACGGCCGTGCTTGCCGACATCCCTCCTCACCCGGCGGAGATGACCCTGGCGATACTCGATGCGGCTGAAGAGAAGCTCGAGGGCTTTTCACGAAGCGTGCCTGATTACTCAGGCTTTGAAGGATTGCTCGATTCACCTGCTGAGCCAAATAAGGGCCCGGCGAGCTATTATGTTTGCTTTCGCGGACGAACATGGCGCCAATCGATAGGGAGCGACTCCTCGCGAGAACCGTCGCTTTGATGTGCTGGAGAGAGCGGAGAAAGAGATGGAGAATTTTGTTCTTTGCTTAAGAATTTTATTGACATCTTTCAAATTTGAACAGCCCTGCCAGTCTCCATGGCGTTGGAATCGCGCATCGTGATGCCGCCCGGCCCTTTTGCTTTGCGGGCTTCAGAACGCTTGGCCCAATTAAGCCTTGTCTCTTTATCATCTTTTATCGAGGAGCTCCGTGCTGGCAGCGCAACCACAGCTGAAGCGTTTGCCGCCGAAGCTAACGGCTCTCTTCCTTTTCTTGCCACCTATCATAGCGAAGAGGTGGTGCGAGTCTGGGTGGAGTTCTGTCGGAAGGTGGAGGCTTGTTTGCACGCCCTTGAATGTTCCCACCTTTCCTCGTAGGCCTTAGCTGCAAAGGCGGAGTTACGGGGGCTGATAGCACGGTGCGCGGCAAACATGACGTCGTGCGAGAAGAGGCTCGGCCGTAAATTCTCGGAGAGGGAGCTGGCTTCTAAGGCGCTGAGCGAGCTTCAAGCTAATCTTACCGCCAAGGCCAACAAAGCATATGAACTCTGGCGGGTGCTTCAGGAGTCCATCAAAGAGATGGTGGCTCTCGATAAAGCTGCCACATTCACTCGTGAAAGGGTCGAGGCCCATAAGGCCACCGAGAAAGAGCTTGAAGTTCGGCTTGCTTTGTATCAGGCCCAGCAGGCTCAGGCGGAGGCTCGTCTTCAGGCGATCCTGAATCATGAAGCCGTGACTCGGCAACAGAAAGATGAGCTGGTAAAATTGCTACATCGCCCGCCGGCTTGAAGACTTGTATATTTTCCTTTCTTTTCTGTTTTTGTACATACTCATGGATGAGAGTATCTTCTTTTTGTTCTTTCATGAATTGTACTTTGTATCCATTTTGGTTTATGAATAAAAGATACATTTTTCTTCTCAATGGTGTGTCTCTTTTCATTGAATGTGTTTTGCGGACAATTTATCTTGATCTCCTTGCAGGGCAGCGATGGCTTAGGATTCAGGGTTAAGATTTGATTCCTAAGACTTTTGCGCTTTATGAGCCACGAGGGTCTCGTAAAGAGTTTTTCTCCCTACATGTCGAGAGGATCCCATAGGTGTAAGTTCTTCTTAAGAATCGTGAGGATTCTTAAGCGGATTTTCCCTTGAGAGTCATAAGGATCTCACAAGAGAGTTTTCTTCCTTACAGGTCGTGGGGACCTGCAAGTGCTGGATGTGGTCGCCCTTATCCGTGTTTCACCGGGTCAGGGGTTGCTCAAATTATCGTAGTTTAAAGACGTCGCGGTTAAGGTTAAGGACGTCATAGTCCGTGGATTTAAGGACTCCACAGTCCGATGTTAGTTTTAAGACATCACGATCAAGGTTAAGGACGTCATAGTCCGTGGATTTAAGGACTCCACAGTCCGATGTTAGTTTTAAGACATCACGGTCAAGGTTAAGGACGTCATAGTCCGTGGATTTAAGGACTCCACAGTCCGATGTTAGTTTTAAGACATCACGGTCAAGGTTAAGGACGTCATAGTCCGTGTATTTAAGGACTCCACAGTCCGATATTAGTTTTAAGACATCACGGTCAAGGTTAAGGACGTCATAGTCAGTGGATTTAAAGACTCCACAGTCCGATATAAGTTTTAAGACATCACGGTCAAGGTTAAGGACGTCATAGTCCGTGGATTTAGGGACTCCACAGTCCGATATTAGTTTTAAGACATCACGATCAAGGTTAAGGACATCATAGTCCGTGGACTTAGGGACTCCGCTGTCCGACATTAGTTTTAAGACATCACGGTCAAGGTTAAGGACGTCATAGTCCGTGGATTTAAGGACTCCACAGTCCGATGGGTGGTTGCGGGGACCCGTCACCTCTTTGAAGACGTTGAGGAATTACAACGCCAGGTATCAAAGGAGTGAAGAGATGTACCCCTAAACTAAGGTGGAATCAATATAGAATTAGGGTGGTTGATTGTTAGTTTTAAGACATTACGGTCGAGGTTAAGAACATCATAGTCCGTGGATTTTAAGGACTCCACAGTCCGGTGTTTGCTCTGGATGCTTCACACGGGTTCACTGCCGTGCTTGGCGAGGACCAGGCTTCGCTCTGGGCGTTTTCCGCGGGGTCAAAGAGTGACATTATCCGCGTTCCACGTGACCAGGAATTTTGCACTAGATGCGTCACACGGGTTCACTGCCGTGTCCGGCGAGGACTAGGCTCCGCTGTGGATGCTTCACACGGGTTCACTGCCGTGCTCTGCGAGGACCAGGATCCGCTCTGGACGTTTTCCACGGGGTCAAAGAGTGACGTTATCCGCGTTCCACGTAACCAGGAATTTTTCACTAGATGCTTCACACGGGTTCACTGCCGTGTTCGGCGAGAACTAGGCTCCGCTCTGGATGCTTCACACGGGTTCACTGCCGTATTCTACGAGGACCAGGATCCGCTCTGGACGTTTTCCATGGGGTCAAAGAGTGACGTTATCCGCGTTCCACGTAACCAGGAATTTTGCACTAGATGCTTCACACGGGTTCACTGCCGTGTTCGGCGAGGACTAGGCTCCGCTCTGGATGCTTCACACGGGTTCACTGCCGTGCTCTGCGAGGACCAGGATCTGCTCTGAACGTTTTCCACGGGGTCAAAGAGTAACGTTATCCGCATTCCACGTAACCAGGAATTTTGCACTAGATGCTTCACACGGGTACACTGCCGTGTTTGGCGAGGACTAGGCTCCGCTCTGGATGCTTCACACGGGTTCACTGCCGTGCTCTGCGAGGACCAGGATCCGCTCTGGATGTTTTCCACAGGGTCAAAGAGTGACGTTATCCGCGTTCCACGTAACCAGGAATTTTGCTGATTGTATCCGCATTTCACGGAATGGAGGTTTGACTGTTGGTGATATGTATATCGCCGAGCCATAGAACTAGGGGTTGCCGCTGCTTCGCTTTGTTTGAAGTTGTGTCCGTTGTTACGAGACGAGTGTTGGGATGATCTCTAGGTCGCTTGCGGCCCATCAAGATTTAGCTTCATTCTTTGATGAAACCTGGGGGGTAGTATGATCACTTCTTTGTTTACGCCCTTGGATTGTATACAGGGTGTGATGGAACATCACCTGTAGGGCATAAATTAAAACTTTTTTTTTAATTTTATTTCTTTTTCCGCGATGCTATATCATTTCAGCTTTTATATCGCGAAGGTCGCGATTGCCCAATCATTTCGGCTATTTTTCGCGGTGCCCAATCATTTCGGCTATTTATTTCATTTTTACTCGCTGCTTTTTATTGCGAGTTGCCCCATCATTTCGGCTATTTTTCATGCGTACATTTTTACTTGCTGCTTTTTACTGCAAGTTGCCCCATCATTTCGGCTATTTCGTATGCATGTGTGGCTTGCTGGCTTTTTGTCATAAACCTGAGATTAGACACCGATTTCGGCATCAGCACCGCTACAACTGGGATATGGTCAGGAGAGAATCATCATCTGCCTCTGTCGATGTTGAACAAAGGTGGCTTAGCA
Source organism: Agapanthus africanus (assembly GCA_030015575.1). Taxonomy (NCBI): domain Eukaryota; kingdom Viridiplantae; phylum Streptophyta; class Magnoliopsida; order Asparagales; family Amaryllidaceae; genus Agapanthus; species Agapanthus africanus. The sequence continues at coordinate 40,780,757 of CM057350.1, read as the reverse complement.
AACAGGGTTAGGGTCCTGTCGACTAAGGCTTATGACTTCATGAGCCGTAAGGGTCTCACAAAGGTATTTCTCCCTACAAGTCGTGAGGATCTTGTAGGTGTATTTTCTCCCTAGGAATCGTGAGGATTCCTAAGTGTATGTTCCTCTGTAAGTCGTAAGGATCTTACAAGAGAGCTTTCTCCTTATAAGTCGAGAGGACTTATAAGGGTTGTTCATCATATGGACGTATCCCTAGTCACGGGTGGGACTTTGCTGGGGAAATGTTTATTCGCGCCCGTGGATTGTATACAAGGGTCAGTATGAGCTGCTTGTAGGGCATTGTCGAAGGTTATGGGGGATTTTGCTTAAGCACGGGTTTAGGTTTCTGTAACTTAAGACTTTCAAGTCTTATGAGCCGTGAGGGTCCAATAAGAGAGTTCTCCTTAGGAATCGTGGGGATCCCTAAGTGTGTTGCTCCCTTGTGAGTCGTAAGGATCTCACGCGGGTGGTTTCTCCTTACAAGGTCGTGAGGATCCTGCAAGTGTCCTTTAACGAGGTTGCGCCCTTTCGGGTTTTCACAAACACTCGCCGGTAGTCCTGCTGTTTTTACTCACGGAGCCCTTTCGGGTTTTCATCCGTGCCCATTTTTTATGGACATACCGTTTTTATTTTTTTATTTTTATTTTTTTTATGTATTTATTGTTTTTTTATTCATCTCGTCAGCCTAAGGATGCTGCGGTAGTAGTTTTAAGGACGTTTCGGTCCGTCGTTAGTTTAAGGACGTTTCGGTCCATTTTGCTTATGAACATACCGTTTTTATTTTTTTATTTTTATTTTTTTTATATATTTATTGTTTTTTTATTCATCTCGTCAGCCTAAGGATGCTGCGGTAGTAGTTTTAAGGACGTTTCGGTCCGTCGTTAGTTTAAGGACGTTTCGGTCCGTCGTTAGTTTAAGGACATTTCGGTCCGTCGTTAGTTTAAGAACGTTTCGGTCCGTTATGGAGAGGGACGGCTACTACTTATAGAGCTTGAGCTTAAGAAGATAGCGAGCGGACATAGTCGTCGTCATCTATCATTGACCTAGGCTGTGGCTCATTAAGCCTAGTATTTCTTTAGGAAGCGGCCGTTTATTGGCCTGAAAGGCCTTTCACCATGCATATCCATGAGTAGATAGTCTCCACCCTGGTAGACCTTGTCTATGATGTACGGGCCTTCATAGTTCGGCTCGAATTTTCCCCGCTTGGCGCGATTGGGGATCATAGGCCTTTTGACCACTAACACGAGTTCGCCTTGGCGGAATGTCCTCGGCCTGGTCGATCTTTCATACGAGCGCGTCATTTTCGCTTTGTAAGCCTCCAGATTTTGTTGCGTTATGAGCCGGGTTTCATCAAGGGCGTCAAGCTCCTCAAGCCGAAGGTGAGCATTTTCTTCGTTTGTCAACTCGTGGTGGACTGCCACTCGTAGAGAAGGTAGCTCTATCTCGAGGGGGAGTACTGCTTCCGTACCGAATACCAATGCGTATGGCGTCGTGTTCGTGGCCGTCTTGAACGTAGTTTGATATGCCCAGAGAGCTTCTTGCAGTCTCTCGTGCCAGTCTTTCTTATTTCGGGACACCGTCTTCTTCATGATCTTTGTCAAGGTCTTGTTGAAGGCCTCAGCTAAACCGTTAGCTCGTGGATTATAAACCGAGAAATATCTCCAGTCTATATTATGCTGTTGCGCGAAGCGGCTGATCTTATGGCTTCTGTAAGTTGGCCCGTTATCGGAAATGATCCGTCGCGGAGTTCCAAACCGATAAATGACGTGCGTCTTGAAAAAGTGGAGGATATTCTCCGTCTTCACTTCCCTCAACAGTACTGCTTCTGCCCATTTGGAGAAGTAATCAGTCGTCGCCAAGATGAAACGATGTCCCCTGGACGATGCCGGTTCGATGGGGCCGACTATGTCAGTTCCCTACATTTCGAATGGCCAGCTAGCCACTATTGGATGTAGTGGATTCGGATGCTGGTGGATGAAATCCCCATGGATTTGACATGAGTGGCATTGCTTCGCATATTCGAGGCAGTCCTGGATCATCGTGGGCCAGTAGTAACCCATCCGTTTAATTTTTAACTTCATCTTCGGGCCTGCTTGATGAGAACCACAGATTCCGTCATGAACTTCCTGAACGACTCTTTCTGCTTCGTCAGGTCCTAAGCATCTCAGCCACAGAGAATCAAACGATCTCTTGTATAGAGTATCGTTGACGAAGGCGAAAGATAGAGCTCGTTTCATGAGCTGATGTCTTGAGGACGCTTCTTCGGGCATTCGGTGGGACTTAAAGTAGTCTATGAAGACTTCCCTCCAGTCCTCAGCATTCTCACGGTCTTTTATTTGTAGGGTCGTCTGCTCAGTCGCTCCCTTTTCTTCGGATGATTCCGGAGATATTTCTGCTGGGGGGAGCACTCGACGACTTTGTACCACGATTCTGACGTCATCGAGGTTCTCGTCAGCCAGTTCTAACGCGTCCGCTTTGCTATTTTCCGCGCGTGGTATGCTTTCCAAAGTATAGGAGAGAATTTGGGTCAACAGTTGTTGCACCTTTTCACCGTACTTCACCAACTCCGGTTTGCACGTTTGGTAGTCGCCGTTTACTTGACTAACGACCAGTTGAGAATCCCCGTATATGAGGAGGTTTTCAATTCCCATGTCAATGGCGATCTCGAGGCCTGCTATCAAAGCTTCGTATTCGGCTTCATTGTTCGTCCTCGGTTCTGTTAAGGAGAAAGCGAAGCATATTATCCCTCCTTGTGGAGTTACGAAGATGAGGCCTACCCCCGATTTGATCATTGGGGTACTTTGTTTGCGCTTCTTTACGGAGGATGCTCCATCGAAATAAAGTTCCCATCGGGTATCACCACCGTCGATCGCGTCAAACGCATGTTCGTCCGGAAAATCGCAATTTAGAGGAGAACCGGCAGGTACTGGATGCTCAGCAAGGAAGTCGGCGATGGCTTGGCCTTTCACTGCCTTAAGAGACTGATAGGTTATTGAAAACTCCATCAAGAGCAGGGCCCATTTAGCCAGTCTCCCTGTCAATATGGCCTTTGACATTAGATATTTTAGGGGGTCCACCTTTGATATAAGATGGACTTCATGTGCCAATGCATAGTGCCGGAGTTTTGTTATCGCAAAGATTAACGCCAGGCAATGTTTTTCGCTAGGGGAGTAATTGCTTTCTGCCCCCAGAAGAACTCGGCTTAAATAGTAGAGCGCTCTCTCCTTCCCTTGGTCGTTTTCTTGTGCCCATAATGCGCCTAAGGAATCCTCAAGGGCTGTTGTATAAAGAATAAGGGGCTTTCCCTTGACTGGAGCAGCTAACACCGGTGGGTTCTGCAGGTACTTCTTGATTTCGTCTAGCGCGCTCTGGCATTTTTGGTCCCAGATGAACGGGGTTCCCTTCTTCATCAGGTGGCTGTAAGGACGGCACTTGCCTGACAGGTTGGCGATAAACCGCCGGATATACGCGAGCTTTCCTTGGAGAGATCGCAATTGTTTGAGAGTTCTCGGCGGTGGCATTTCCATGATTGCCTTGATCTTAGATGGATCTATTTCGATACCTCGGTGTCGGATGATGAATCCCAGGAATTTACCCGAGGAGACTCCGAACGCGCATTTGAGGGGATTCATCTTCAAATTATATTGCCGAAGGCGTTGAAATACGGTCTTCAGATGCTCTAAATGCTCATCATATGACATGCTCTTCACTACGAGGTCGTCGATATAGCACTCGATAGATGCTCAGCATCCTTTTGGTTTTGGCTGATAGCACGACCTCCTATGGGGCTTCTTCAATAAAGGAACAGGTTGCCCCCGGTGTATCTGCTTTCTTAGGAGTATGCGGCTGTGGCGGGTTCACCTTCCACTTTTCGGACAGTGCAAACTTTCCCTGAAGGTATTGATCTTCAATCCATCCTTTGAAGACGAAGCAGTCCTCAATCGGATGGCTTACCGTTTGATGGTAAGGGCAATAGTTGGGGTTATTCACCTCAGTGGGTTGTGGCGGTCGCCTCGGATTTGGCAAGTTTATAAGCCTGTTGCGTACTGCCAGCTCGAATAACCGTTTCATCTTATCCCATGGGAACGAGTAGGGACGGTTCATCTTCTCATTATAATACCGCCGTCTTTCTTCCAACTGATCTGCCAGCTTTGAGGCACTGGTTTGCTGCTGAGCATTCGTGACAAAGGTTGCCTTCCCTTTACCCTTGTCATTCTGGGGTTCTGGCTTCGGGGGATACGGTCTGTGACCTATCTGGTCCATCTGGGCCAACTTGTCGATCAAAGCCTGAAACGTGGTCGGCTTAAAGAACATCATGAACTGGGAGATAGTTGCATGAGGGTCTAGGGTTCCCACGAACATGCCCACCGCGGGCGCTTCCTCAATGCGTTGCTCGCATTTCGACCAAAAATTTCGCCAGCGTATAGCATACTAGACCCACGTTTCGCCTGGTTTCACCTTGGCATTAATTAATGCCGTTATTGGAGTGCGTTCGCTGGCGCTTGCGAATCGCTGAGTGAATAGCAACTCCATTTTAGCTAACGTCTTGATAAAATCGTTCGAGAGTTCCGAATACCATTCGAACGCTGTTTCTGATAAGCTGCCCACGAACTGGCGAAGCAACAGTTTATCATCACCGCCGGTGTTACCGCAAAGGGCCCTGAACTGGGCAACATGTTGGTAGGGATTGCCGGTCCCCTTATACACATGGAATTTTGGTATTGTATAACACGGCGGATATTTGATTTGGTCGTACCAGCTCGGATACGGTCGCCCCGTTTTTACGACTTGACCAGCTGCCTCAGTCGCATGATGAACCCAGATCTGCTGGGCTATATAGTCGTTCAAGTCAGCCTTAGAGATTGTCTCCTCCTTGGCCGTTGAGAGAGCCGGTGGTGGATTTGACATTTCTCCTCTATCATCTTCGAGGATGGTCGGGGATCTTCAGCGGGAGGATCTTGTTGAATCATCATCCCAACCATGTCTTGAAACAAGTGGGCTATTTACTTTATATTGGCCGCTTGTTCTGCAGCCTCTTTATCTTTCTTTTCCAATATCCTTCGGAGGAACTCGGCGTCGGTTTCCTGTTCTTGTTGCTGATCCGAGGACGCCTCGGGGCTTTCTTTCGGCCCAGTAAGCGCGGCCATTGCGATCATCATTTCCTGGAGCTTTTGCTGTTGCTCCTGAGCTTTGGTCACCGACCATGTAAGCGGTCTATGACCTGTAGACGCGCGGCTGTCTTCCTTCCCCGACGCCATATATACAATATGGACCATCCGGCCCCCAGCCTTAGGGCGTTTGGGCTCAGCGCTTTTAGCTCTCATTGTAGGCCTGGGGATCTTCTCCGGCTTCCTCTTTTTATGAGCAGTGGAAGTTAAGGGGGCCGTTGATGTGGGCACCCAGACAGCTTTTCGTGGCTTAGCCTAGTGACTAACTTCCTGTTGGATTTTCAGCTTCTTGTGCTGGCGGGAGAAATTTGGATCGATCACCGAGTCTCGGGTCTGCCGCCAGACTTTATAGATTTGGGAGGACAGCCGTTGAGGAGATTGAGGCTGTTCTGGCTTTACTTCTACAGCCTTTTTCAGCGGAGGGGGAGACCTCTTTGGCACCGCGGTAGGAGAATTCCTACGCATCTTATTTAGTATCTCAAAGCTGTTCCCAGTTGGAACAGCAGCATTAACTTCTGCCATCGGGGCTGGAGGAGTTAGCCCAGAAGGGGGTTGCCTCCGGCCTTCTTCACTCGGCGCCAGTAACGACGTCGAGTGTGTCGTGCTGATGGCATCGGCTCGGTGATGGCGATGGCTTCGTCTTGGCCCCTGTGTATGTGGGGGGTCGCTGCTGGTGTCAGCCTGTTAAAGACTGATGTCCTTTGGGTAGCAGGAGCGGGAGCTGGAACAGTCAATCTTGTAAAGACCGACTTTTTGGAAGGAGAAGCCGCCTTGACGACTTCAGGAGAAGGATTTGTTATTTTCTTAGGAGTAACCTTCTCTGGGATTGCAGGCCCCATTGCGGTTCCACAGGAGCTCTGGCCCAGTCTGGAGAAGACCGAGGCGCTGGTGTTGGGCGACCCGTTGAGAGGGGCCGCGGTAGGTGTAAGCCGATCAAAGACCGACTTCTTGGGAGCTTCCGGTGTCAGCGCGGGAGTGGTGAAGCTCATTGGTGGGAGCATGGTCCCGAAAAACAACCCTGTGGTGGCTCGAATGACCTGTTCCACGGGTATTGTGAATAGCGAAGCAGCTTGGGGTTCGTAGGCTATACCTCCTGGCGAGGCAGAGCGCTGGTTGCAATTGCAGTTGGAGCATTTCGCACAAGTGGAAGCCATTGATTCTTTGCTTTCTACAATAAGCAAAACGCCAAATCTTAGTACCTTGAAACCCAAGGGCAACCATTAGCGAACCATGTTTGGTTCCCGAACATGACACACGAAGTGTGGAGTGGAAAGAGGAAAAGGTCCCACCGGGCGTGCCAGAATCTGTTCCCCTCCGAATGACGGCGCGACAGGGATGTATTGCCTGAGATTCGGGGCAGATGCTAATTGGTGCTATCCGTCTACCTCTCCGAAAATGCCAAGTTGATTTATGGCACCGTATATCGAAGGTTTAAACGGATGCGTCCGATATAGCAGACTTCGTCAGATTCCCCCTCGCTTGAGGGGTTTTTGATTGTGGGGACGCTCTTCCCTGCAGGCGCAAGCCCCTGCAATTAATTACGCTACGGTATCGCGGTAACCACTTTCTCCTTCTCCAGATGGTCACTTTGTGTCATGTGTGTTTATTTTGTGTTTAGTTGCCCGTGGATTGTATACGGAGACTGAGTTATGTCGTCGCCTGTAGGGCGTGGACTAGTCCAAATCTGTATTATCTTAGATTTGGGTTTGGGGGTTTGGGTTTAAGGATACGTTAGCCTCATTGGAGACTAAGATCGACTTAAATGTTTGTTAAGAACAAGTTAGTCTAGTTTTTAGACTAATATCGACTTAACAGGATCGTTTAGATCCAACAATAGAGCAATTAAGGGAGCCATATTATTTAGTTTAGTGACGTTGCGGTCAATAGGTAGCTTAAGGACATTGCGGTCCAATGTTAGTTTTAAGACGTTGCGGTCAAGGTTAAGGACATCATAGTCCATGGATTTAAAAACTCCACAGTCCGGTGTTAGTTTTAAGACATCCCGGTCAAGGTTAAGGACGTCATAGTCCGTTGTTAGTTTTAAGACATTCCGGTCAAGGTTAAGGACATCATAGTCCATGGGTTTAAGGACCCCACAGTTCGATGTTAGTTTTAAGGCATCCCGGTCAAGGTTAAGGACATCATAGTCCATGGGTTTAAGGACCCCACAGTCCGATATTAGTTTTAAGACATCCCGATCAAGGTTAAGGACATCATAGTCCATGAGTTTAAGGACCCCACAGTCCGTATCAATGTGTGGTCATAGGGACCCGTCACCTTTTTGAAGACGTTGAGGAATTACAACGCCAAGTATCAAAGGAGTGAAGAGATCTACCCTTGAACCAAGGTAGATTAAATAGTCTTTGGCCCAATTTGGGACAAAGACCAATTAATTATGTTATGAGCCCATTGGCCCAATTAAGTTTGGATTGAGGACTTATGGCCATCTTGGGCTACGTCCAATCATGTTTGGAATATTGGCTTTCTGTTGGTCCATTGAAGGAGAGGCTTTGCCTCTAGAACTTAGCCAATTGGGCTGAAGCTAGTGTTAAACACTAAAGACCAACCAGTGTTGAACACTGGGAATGAGATTGACAAGTTAGTGTTTAACACTAAAAGATAGTTGGTGTTAAACACCAGCAACAGGGGCTTTCAAATTAGTATTAAACACTAAAACAAATCATTGTTAAATACTGGCAACAGAGATCTCAAATTAATGTTAGAGACTAAGATAATCTGTGTTAAACACTGGTGACAGGGATTTTAATTTAGTGTTGAACACTAAGAAAATTAATGTTAAACTCTGTTTAACAGAGATTTAATTTAGTGTTAAACATTAAGAAATTCAGTGTTAAACACTGCAAATAAAGTTCTTCAATTAGTGTTGAACACTAAGGCAAATCAGTGTTAAACACTGGATTCAGAGGTTCCAATTTAGTGTTAAACACTAAGGCAAGAGGGGTCATGTGGTAGCACGTGAGGGCGCCCTCCCCTTTGGAGCTCTTCAGGGGTCACGTGGTAGCACGTGACCCTGCTTCCTTGCATTTTTGTTTAAAAATTAAATTCTTCATTAAATCCCCATTTTCTTCTGAAGAATTGTATTCTTAGATAGAGTTGAACTCTGATTTTTCTGTAGGAATTAAATTTCCCATATATGTGAAGAACTGAGTTCTATCATAGGGTTAAACCCTAATAATAATTTTAGAAGAATTAAATTCCCCCTTTCTTTTAAAGAATTACTCTTAGATAGGGTTAGACCCTAATTTATATTCTGTAAGAATTGAATTCCCATATATGTGAGGAATTAGGTTCTGTCATAGGATGAAACCCTAATTTCTTCTTTCTTAAGGGAATTAAATTCCTGTTATTTTGACAGAATTAAGTTCTTAACTAGGGTTAAAGCCTGGTTCTGTTCATTTTGAAGGAATTAAATTCCTATAATATAGGGTTAAACCCTAATTTGTCTCAAAGGAATTAAATTCCTATAATTCTATGAGAATTAAATTCTCAAACTTCTATTCTCTCTCTATGCTTTGGATCTGCATGGCAGGATCTCAACCCAATGAGAATTAAATTCTCAATTCATTGGAAGATGTGCACTTTGCAAATCCTCTACTAAAGAGAGAATTAAGTTCTTCTTTTTAATATAAGAGTTAAACTCTTTTGAGAATTAAATTCTCTTTTTTCTTACCTAAGATTTTCTTCTGCAGAAGATCAAATTCTTCCAAAGTCTCAAGGCTCTATATTTCTCTCTCTCTATGTCTCTCTCTGTATCTCTTTGTATATTTTCCTGGCTCCTATTTATAGGAGAAGGAGCAGAATCAATTAGTTTTAGTGAATCTTTCATTGAGAGATTTGATTTGTATTCATTAGAGATTTGATTTGCATTCATCATTCATTTGGACCTTTGGATTATTAGGTGAATTTTATTCACCATTGGATTTTAAATCCCAAGATATTGCTTTGTTATTTCGGTTAGATTTTAAGAGGAAATCTTTCCAAGTTCAAGATTTTTCCATAAATAGGTGATATTTAATCACCTTTAAATTTTTAATCCAATCGGTTCCAAATAATCATTCTCGTTTGGAAAGATTTGAATGCTTTTCAAAATTTAATTCTGTTAAATAGAGAGGCTTTACAAGCCGGTCACGTATGACCACGTGACCCTTGGTCACGTGTAGGCATATGACCCTTGGTCACGTGTAGGCATGTGACCCTTGGTCACGTGGAGGCACGTGACCCCCTGGAACGAGCTTTCTTCTCCTTTCTGCGCTCTGTTTTCTAGCCGCTGTTCAACCGTCACGTGGCAACACGTGACTCCTGGTCACGTGTGAGCACGTGACCCTTTCTGGAGCCTTTTCTTTGATTTAATCAAGGAGCTGAATCTGCCTTTGCCGCTGCTTTTAAATGTTACGTACCAACACGTGACTGCTGGTCACGTGCCAGCACGTGATGCCTTCTTCGTATGCTTTCCTGATTTTAAATCAGGAAACAAGGGGCAACCCCTTATTGTAGTAGTGATAACTTGCAATTCATTTAGTGACGACTATTTGTAATGTGCTTTTCATCACCCACTGGAATGTATGCGTTCGATTGTCAAACGCTTTACAGGTTCTCTCTGGTTAAGATAGACGGGGGTTTATTGATTGCGAGAATTCTTATCTCTGGCAGCCGTGAACAAAGCTACCGTTAATTACCCTTTATTTTGAGGTGAGTGAACCTCCGATTAACAGGTCTTGACGGTCATGCGAACACAATGTGAACGTATATGTGTTTGCATAAAAAATGTTTTGTTTTGTTTATTTTTTAAATACTTTATTTTATTATTATTTTATTATTATTTTATTATTTGCTTATTTAGTTTTCTAAAAGTAGCTAAGTGTGTGGATATTGATGAAAATTCGACGGAATAACCACTAAATTTTATTGTTTTTAATTTATTAGAATAGGATAGAACGAAATCCATGGTTCCTCGTTCGGGTGGAGCATGGATGAAAATCCGCGTTCAAGAGAGTGATTACGGATCGAAATCCGCATCCCGAGTGATAAGCCTGGAGGCCTTCCCTCATGTGGGGTCACCCTCAACTTTCTTCCAATTTGTGTCAAAAGAGATTTCTTTGTTCTTGAAAGCTTGAGATTTGGGTCTTGAACGAGAGAAAAGAAGGTTCTTTTCTCTTTTTTATACCTTGGGTTTTCCAAAAATGGTGTTTTGAGAGATGGCTCTCATTTTCTTCTCCCTTTCTTCGTTTCTCTTAGAGAGAAAGAATAATGGGGATCCAAAAGCTCTCTTTTTATTGTATTTGGTGGAAGAGTCAAACTCTTTTAAATGCAGCTTTGAGTTCTATGCTATTTACCTTAAGAAAAATGAGAGGTTTTGCTCTTGAGAAAGAAGAAGGCGATCATGAAGAGAGAGAGAGAGAGTGGAGGCAAAAACCCTAGCTAGTATTTTTGTGCGAATGGAAAAACTTATCATTTCTTGATATGATTGGCTATTTATTGCCTTACACTTTGCATTTAGCCTATTGGGCTTGGATTTTTGCATCTCCCATGTCCATGTGTGCACATGAGCCACACACTTTATAAAAAATTGCCTTTTGGCCTATTTGCTTTACATTCACACTTATTATATACAAAATTTATTTATTACAAATTTCTTTTTCTTTTCTTTCTCTCTTTTCTTGATGGTCGGCCGGCTTTGCTCGGACTTGAAATGGTTTGGACTTGGACCCACTTGCTTGGTCTTGATCCCGAGTTGACTGAGCTTGGGTTGACTTTAACCCCATTGATTTTGACCTTTGACTTTCATTTTTTGACTATTGATTTTGATTTTTGATTTCCGGAGTGGGATGTAAATTTCGACGCCAACACCATTATTACGTGCGATTTGATCTTGAAATTCAGTTAATTAACTTTTGCATCAGATGTATAAAATAAGCATCATTAAATAGAGCATGTAACATCAATCCTTGAAATAGTAATGTATATCTGTTGCATTTTGATTGAGAATTCCTTTGCCAAAATCGCCATAATCAAAGCTTAAGTTCAAAGCACAGTTCAAGGCCTAAGTCTTTCATGAAGCCCACGGATTAACAAGAGAAGCAGTAGCATCAGCATGAGGGAAGATTAGATCTCGTGATCATGATAAATCTATGCTCATGACAGGTGTCAACATGCGGTTGCTTTGAGGAATCTGTCGTCATCGTTCCGAGAGGGCATGGGAACACGCGGCGGCTCTTATGAAGATATTAGGTGCGGATCAGATAAAGTTTAATCTAAAGTTTAAAGTAATTTAAACTTTATTCTTATCTCCAAAGAAACCATCTCCTAGCGTATATAGATAGAATTAATTAATCCCTAATTAATTTTAGAATCCATCAAGTATTTGTTCTCTGTTTTGCATAGAGAAGCAAATAGAGAGAGAGAAAGAGGTTTGAGCGATAGAGATTGTATTTGGGTTTTGATCGGAGAGAAAATTTCTCTTGTAATTCTTCGTTAAATAATGGAAGCAATTCATGATCAGTTTGCAGGATTAGGTGCAAGTTTGCACCAAATCTGGATAATATCTTGCGTCCTTTGTTGCTTACTATGTTTATTTTTACTTATTACTTTTGCACAGTTGATACGTGTGATATTTTTCATCAGTTTCGATTCATGCGTATCCATCATCCGCTACATACTTCGGTGCCGATTACAACAGTATTGATATTCTCCACCCCAACCATCCGCGGCGTTTATACACATTGAAGATGAAGGAAGGTACATCAGTCAAAGACCATCTGGACAAACTTAACCAAATCATTATGGACTTACTCAACGTAGAGATGAAGATTGAAGACGAGGACCAAGTTATGATCCTGCTTTGCTTTTTGACTTCTGATTATAGCCAGTTCGTGAAATCAATGGTGTACGGTAGAAACAAATTTTCTTTAGAAAATATTAAAGCGGGTCTACACGGCTGGGTGTTGAGGGAGAAGTTATCAGATGATAAGAGTGGTCAGGACGATGCGCTGGTTTCTAAAGGCCGTTTTAAGAAGCGGACACATGGTGGTTCCAAGAATAAAGCGAGTCCAAATCAAGGAACCGCACTAATGACAAGTACAATTCTTATAAGGTGAAAGACCATGACTAGAGGGACGGTCAGAAGTTCAATGAGGATACTGAGAAGGAATCTTCTTATACCGTGGTTGTCATAGATGATTCAAATGATGACAACGATTGTTCCGTATTATCAGCTTTTGTATTCGGCGACGTACATGATCAATGGATGCTAAATTTAGGGAGCTCTTTCCACATGACTCCATATCGGAGTTGGTTTGCGATGTTTCGTTCTCTTGATGGAGGTTCAGTCTTGATGAGCAATAATACGATGTGTAAGATCGAGAGGATTGGTTCTGTTCGGATACGTATGTTTGATTAAGTAGTGTGGACTTTGACGAATGTTAGATATGTGCTGGATCTGAAAAAAGTTTGATTTCTGTAGGAGTATTGGCGGGGATCTGCTGCAAGTGCGTAGTCGATGGATGTTGCATGAAAATTTCCAAGAGGTCTTTTATTGTCATGAAAGAAAAGAAAGTGAGGAGGTTGTACTTTCTAGAGTGGCAGTCAGATACAGATGATGTTGCTGCAGTATCTACTAGTTTAGGTGATTCGGATAGATTGTGGTATTTACGGTTGGGCCATATTGGGGAGTCAGGTTTGGAGGTGCTTCGCAAGAGACGGTTACTTGGAGATGGAGATTTTGGCAGTCTTGATTTCTGTGGAGAGTGTGGATAACAACCATAAAATCCGTATCCTTCTTTATAAGTTTTCTTTTTTAATAAATCCTTATTCATGAAATTAAATATATATCGATCATATTGTTGATTTTATTATATAGATATAATATGTTATTTACTTAAGATAATCTTATTACGTAGAGATTAAGTGTATTATATTGTTTCTGACAATGTTAACCTATATTTTTATATGAATATTTTATGTCGTGTATTAGTTCTAATTGGCTGTGTGTGTGTGTGTGTATGTGTGTGTGTTCTCGAAAATAATTTTATTATTGATTTCATATTACCTAGTTAATTTAATATGATATTTGTTTACATATTTTTATTAGTGTAAATATTATACATCTATATTTACTATATTGATTTAAATTAACTAATCTAAATAACTACTATTTTATACATGGTCCAGAGATATGATAAGATAATTATAGATCTTTGCAAATCTTTTTAAATAGTTTTGATTTGGGGTTTTGTGAGAAAACCAATATTTATGGGGAGGGGGTTTAAGTGCAAAAGTTGCAATACCTATTTAAAACTCCACAGATTTATCATGAGACTGAATCCTTCTCTCCTCCTTTTTCTCAAAACTCAAAACCCTAATTATCTTCTCCATCGCCATGCATTCCTAGTACACGTTGTTTTGTTTATGTTGTTCCATTTTATATGTGTTACGTACTTTTATGTCTTTATTAACTAAAATTATACATTGTAACTATTTGACTGTCTTTTGAATACTTTGTGTATTATTCTTCCCTTTCAAGTATAAACATTTTATAATGAGGAACTTATCGAATTTTAGTTCGCTGACGGCATTCCTATTTTCTATTTTCTTTCTGGAGAATGTCGTCAGACGACTTTAGGGCAGACGATGAGTCTAGGTACAAGAAGAACCGACCGAGGAAGAGCGCAACTATCCAGCTTCACAAACCGATCACTACTCTTTCAGTATGTTTTTTCGTTCAAGGAAATTCTTTGTATTTATAGTTAGTTATTGTTTTTGGATACTGTAATAAATGTCTTGGATATTGTTATTTTATATTTTAAATTCGGGAAATTTCACCAAAACCATCCTGAAATTTAGCATATGTTCGCAATGCCACCCTGTCACGCCCCGCTTCCGAGAGTACGCTAACTACGGTACGTGACAGAGCCAACCATAATACCTGTGGTTAGGAAATATACTCCACAGTCACATTACGGTTGTCTATAAGATATTAAGTACAGTAATATATAAAACTATATAATATATGTCTATCTGCCAAAATAAAAGAGTCAAGAAATATATAAGCGGAAACGATAAATCCAATAAACAAAAACATCTGGAAAAAAATCCCAATATGGGCTCACATTAAGAAATAAAAGCTGCGGAAAGAAACTAAACTAAATATCACTAACACGATCCTCACTTCTCGGCTTGAAAACTAAAATACTCCTGGTCAGCCTGCTATAGAGATAGAGGAACTGGGCTATGCAAAACCCAGACGTCAGTGTATCATAATATCAAACAATAGAAATAACCAGGATGTAATCAGATATGCAGGCATGAATATAATCAACAACATGAATATAACAGTAAACACAAATATGAAATAGTGGGGTGTATATATATGTGTGAAGTGCGATGAGTAATCTAAACTGTGCTACTGGTTATCTATTCTAAAGTTTGTGAAATCAATTTAGTGGAATCGTCGATATAACTCAATAGTATCCCGTGCATGCCCGTGACCACGGTCCAGATTCTCGGGCTGAAATCCGAGACGTGCTGGTAGGCAGTAAACAGGTAATAGGTACAGATGAATGATGTCAGCAGTATCATCCCGGGGCTGGCCTAGCCCGTAAAACTGATCAGTATAAGTATCGAACTGTCGAGTTACAAGTCAGGTTTCATCAATGATTTTCACTTACCCCAAGGTTATGTGTTCAAATAAGGTATTGATAATATGAAGCTAATGTCATCACATGATCAAGCAAGTACAGATTTTGTCTATGTAGACAATAAATTACGTCCACTAGGACAATAAGTCAGGATTGTCGGCATTAGTAAAAAGATCAGGTAACAAGTCAAGAAGTGTATTAGGGCATGTCAGGTGGTGAATATGTATCAAACAGATGCCCAAAGTACAACCGTAACGAGTATCGAAACACGGTAAATGCACGATGCACACGTATTAATCTATGATAACATTTTATAAGTCCATGAGTTGTATGATGCACACTAGCAAGCATGGTGTACAAATACAACAGTAACATGAAATGATAAGATTCTGGCATGCAATTAGATATGCAATAAACAGTACGGATACAAACGGATATCGAAAAATAGTAAACTGTAACATGAGATGCACAATTAAACATACATGTATTATTTTTATTCATATGGATATAATATATAGACATAGCATGTAGCAAGATAAAATTTCCTAATCGGATCTCACGACGAGGTGCATATGTCACGTTTGACGTCGGGTAAACATTGCGATGCACACACGCATATGCAGAACTGAAATAGGCTACTCAAGAACGTGACCACGTTGGATAAGGACGACGAATGGGTCGCCCGGATCGTCGGCGACGTGCGCGACTCCGGTGATCACCGGAAAACACGAATCAAGAAAAGAAAAGAAAAGAAAAGAGGAGAAGAAGAAAGTAGATGGGACTAGGGTTGCTCTGGATTTGGCTTTAGGTCAGAGGAGGCGAGGGGAGGTGACGTCGACGATGGGCCATTGACGGCGAGGTCCATGGCAAGGGCAGTGGGTGCTAGGGTTCTTGGTGTCGGGGTGAGGGTGGTGTCGGGATCGCAAATCCAACTTCGAGAATACTCTCTCGCCACTGAGTTGATCGAATAATTCGCCGATGCGAGAGATCGGGTATTTGTTCTTAATAGTCACCCGATTTAATTCTCGATAATCGATGCAGATCCTCTGCGTGCCATCTTTCTTCTTAACTAGAAGAACTGGAACTCCCCAAGATGAATTGCTCTCTTTTGAGAGATGGCTCTCATTTTCTTCTCCCTTTCTTCGTTTCTCTTAGGAGAAAGAAGAATGAGGATCCAAAAGCTCTCTTTTTATTGTATTTGGTGGAAGAGTCAAGCTCTTTTAAATACATCTATGAGTTCTATGCTATTTACCTTAAGAAAAATGCGAGGTTTCGCTCTTGAGAAAGAAGAAGACGATTTTGAAGAGAGAGAGAGAGAAAGAGGAGGCAAAAACCCTAGCTAGTATTTTTGTGTGAATGGAAAAACTTATCATTTCTTGATATGATTGGCTATTTATAGCCTTACACTTTGCATTTAGCCCATTGGGCTTGGATTTTTGCATCTCCCATGTCCATGTGTGCACATGAGCCATGCACTTTACAAAAATTGCCTTTTGGCCTATTTGCTTTACATTCACACTTATTAAACACAAAATTTATTTATTACAATTTTCTTTTTCTTTTCTTTCTCTCTTTTCTTGATGGTCGGCCGGCTTTACTCAGACTTGAAACAGTTTGGACTTGGACCCATTTGCTTGGTCTTGATCCCGAATTGACTGAGCTTAGGTTGACTTTAACCCCATTGATTTTGACCTTTGACTTTGACTTTGACTTTTTGACTATTGATTTTGATTTTTGATTGCAGCTGTGGGATGTAAATTTCGACCCCAACACTGTTATCACGGCGATTTGTTCTAGAAATTCAGTTAATTAACTTTTGCATCAGATGTATAAAATAAGCATCATTAAATAGAGCATGTAACATCAATCCTTGAAATAGTAATGTGTATCTGTTGTATTTTGATTGAGAATTCCAATGCCAAAATCGCCATAATCAAAGCTTAAGTTCAAAGCAAAGTTCAAGGCCCAAGTCTTTCATGAAGCCCACGGATTAACAAGAGAAGCATTAGCATCAGCATGAGGGAAGATTTGATCTCGTGATCATGATAAATCTATGCTCATGACAGGTGTCAACATGCGGTTGCTTTGAGGAATCTGTCATCATCGTTCCGAGAGGGCATGGGTACACGCGACGGCTCTCATGAAGATATTAAGTGCGGATCAGATAAAGTTTAATCTAAAGTTTAAAGTAATTTAAACTTTATTCTTATCCCAAAAGAAACCATCTCCTAGCGTATATAGATAGAATTAATTAATCCCTAATTAATTTTAGAATCCATCAAGTATTTGTTCTCTGTTTTGCATAGAGAAGCAAATAGAGAGAGAGAAAGAGGTTTGAGCGAGAGAGATTGTATTTGGGTTTTGATCGGAGAGAAAATTTCTCTTGTAATTATTCGTTGAATAATGGAAATGATTCATGATCAGTTTGCAGGATTAGGTGCGAGTTTGCACCAAATCTGGATAATATCTTGCGTCCTTTGTTGCTTAGTATGTTTATTTTTACTTATTACTTTTGCACAGTTGATACGTTTGATATTTTTCATTAGTTTCAATTCATGCGTATTCATCATCCGCTACATTCTTCGGTACCGATTACAACAGTATTGATATTCCCCACCCCAACCATCCGCGGCGTTTATACACATTGAAGATGAAGGAAGGTACATCAGTCAAAGACCACCTGGACAAGCTTAACCAAATCATTATGGACTTGCTCAACATAGAGGTGAAGATTGAAGACGAGGACCAAGTTATGATCCTGCTTTGCTTTTTGAGTTCTGATTATAGCTAGTTCGTGAAATCAATGGTGTACGACAGAAATAATTTTTCTTTAGAAAATATTAAAGCGGGTCTACACGGTTGGGTGTTGAGGGGGAAGTTATCAGATGATAAGAGTGATCAGGACGATGCGCTGGTTTCTAAAGGCCGTTTTAAGAAGCGGACACATGGTGGTTCCAAGAATAAAGCGAGTCCAAATCAAGGAACCGAACTAATGACAAGTACAATTCTTATAAGGTGAAAGGCCATGAGTAGAGGGACGCTCAGAAGTTCAATGAGGATACTAAGAAGGAATCTTCATATACCACAGTTGTCATATATGATTCAGATGACAACAACGATTGTTCCGTATTATCAGCCTGTGTATTTGGCGACGTAAATGATCAATGGATGCTAAATTTAGGGAGCTCTTTCCATATGACTCTATATCGGAATTGGTTTGCGATATTTTGTTCTCTTGATGAAGGTTCAGTCTTGATGAGCAATAATACGGCGTGTAAGATCGAGAGGATTGGTTCTGTTCGGATACGTATGTTTGATCAGATAGTGTGGACTTTGACGAATGTTAGATATGTGCTGGATCTGAAAAAAGTTTGATTTCTGTAGGAGCATTTGCGGGGATCTGCTGCAAGTGCGTAGTCGATGGATATTGCAAGAAAATTTTCAAGAGGTCTTTTATTGTCATGAAAGAAAAGAAAGTGAGGAAGTTGTACTTTCTAGAGTGGCAGTCAGATACAGATGAAGTTGCTGTAGTATCTACTCGTTCAGGTGATTCGGATAGATTGTGGCATTTACGGTTGGGCCATATTAGGGAGTCAGGTTTGAAGGTGCTTCGCAAGAGATGGTTACTTGGAGATGGAGATTTTTGCAGTCTTGATTTCCGAGAGGTGTGTGGATAACAACCGTAAAATTCGTATCCTTCTTTATATGTTTTCTTTTTTAATAAATCCTTATTCATGAAATTAAGTATATATCGATCATATTGTTGATTTTATTATATAGATATAATATGTTATTTACTTATTTAAGATAATCTTATTACGTAGAGATTAAGTGTATTATATTGTTTCTGACAATGTTAACCTATATTTTTATATGAATATTTTATGCCGTGAATTAGTTCTAATTGGTGTGTGTGTGTTCTAGAAAATAATTTTATTATTGATTTCATATTACCTTGTTAATTTAATATGATATGTGTTGACATATTTTTATTAGTATAAATATTATACATCCATATTTACTATATTGATTTAAATTAACTAATCTAAATAACTACTATTTTATACATGGTTCAGAGATATGATAAGATAATTATAGATCTTTGCAAATCTTTTTAAATAGTTTTGATTGGGGTTTTGTGAGAAAACCAATATTTATGGGGAGGGGGTTTAAGTGCAAAAGTTGCAATACCTATTTAAAACTCCACAGATTTACTGTGAGACCCAATCCCTCTCTCTTCCTTTTTCTCAAAACTCAAAACCCTAATTATCTTCTCCATCGCCATGCATTCCTAGTACACGTTGTTTTGTTTATGTTGTTCCATTTTATATGTGTTGCGTACTTTTATGTTTTTATTAACTAAAATTATACATTGTAACTATTTGACTGTCTTTTGAATACTTTGTGTATTATTCTTCCCTTTCAAGTATAAACATTTTACAATGAGGAACTTACCGAATTTTAGTTCGCCGACAGCATTCCTATTTTCTGTTTTCTTCCTGGAGAATGTCGTCAAACGACTTTGGGGCAGACGACGAGTCTAAGTACAAAAAGAACCGACCGAGGAAGATCTCAACTATCCGGCTTCACAAACCGATCACTACTCTTTCAGTATGTTTTTTTTGTTCAAGGAAATTCTTTGTATTTATAGTTAGTTATTGTTTTTGGATACTGTAATAAATGTTTTGGATATTGTTATTTTATATTTTAAATTCGGGAAATTTCATCAAAACCACCCTGAAATTTAGCATATGTTCCTAATGCCACCCTGTCACGCCCCGCTTCCCAGAGTGCGCTAACTACGGTACGTGACTGAGTCAACCATACTACCTGTAGTTAGGAAACATACTCTACAGTCACATTACGGCTGTCTATAAGATATTAAGTACAATAAAATATAAAACTATCTAATATATGTCCATCTGCCAGAATAAAAGAGTCAAGAAATATATAAGCGGAAACGATAAATCCAATAAACAAAAACATCTGGAAAAAACGTCCCAATACGGGCTCACATCAAGAAATAAAAGCTGCGGAAAGAAACTAAACTAAATATCACTAACATGATCCTCACTTCTCGTCTTGAGGACTAAAATACTCCTGGTCAGCCTGCTATAGAGATAGAGGAACTGGACCATGCAAAACCCAGACGTCAGTATGTCATAATATCAAACAATAGAAATAACCATGATGTAATCAGATATGCAGGAATGAATATAATCAACAACATGAATATAACAGTAAACACAGCTATGAAACAGTGAGGTGTATATGTGTATGTGAAGTGTGGTGAGTAATCTAAACTGTGCTACTAGATTATCTATTCTAAAGTTTATGAAATCAATTTAGTGGAATCGTCGATGTAACTCAATAGTATCGTGTGCATGCCCGTGACCACGGTCCAGATTCTCGGGCTGAAATCCGAGACGTGCCGCTAGGAAGTAAACAGGTAACATGTACAAATGAATGATGTCAGCAGTATCATCCCGGGGCTGGCCTAACCCGTAAAACTGATCAGTATAAGTATCGAACTGTCGAGTTACAAGTCAGGTTTTATCATTGATTTTCCCTTACCCCTAAGGTTATGTGTTCGAATCAGGTATTAATAATATGAAGCTAATGTCATCACATGATCAAGCAAGTACAGATTTTGTCTATATAGACAATAAGTTACGTTTATTAGGACAACAAGTCAGGATTCTCGGCATTAGTAAAATGATCAGGTAACAAGTCAAGAAGTGTATCAGGGCATGTCAGGTGGTGAATATGTATCAAACGGATACCCAAAGTACAACTGTAACGAGTATCGAAACACGGTAAATGCACGGATGGACACGTATTAATCTGTGATAACATTCTATAAGTCCATGTGTTATATGATGCACACTAGCAAGCATGGTATACAAATACAACAGTAACATGAAATAATTAGATTATGGCATGCAATTAGATATGCAATAAACAGTACGGATACCAATGGATATCGAAAAATAGTAAATTGTAACATGAGATGCACAATTATACATACATGTATTATTTTTATTCATATTGATATAAATATATAGACATGGCATGTAGCAAGATAAACTTGCCTGATCGGATCTCACGACGGGGTGCGTATGTCACGTTCGACGTCGGGTAAACGTCGCGATGCATACACAAGCGTACAGAACTGAACCAGGCTACTCAAGAACGTGACTACGTTGGATAAGGACGACGACTAGGTCGCCTAGATCGTCGGCGACGTGCGCGACTCCGGCGATCACAGGAAAACACGAATCAAGAAAAGAAAAGAAAAGAGGAGAAGAAGAAGAAAGGAGATGGGACTGGGGTTGCTCTAGCTTTGGATTTGGGTCAGAGGAGGCGAGGGGAGGTGATGTCGACGATGGGCCGTCGACGGCGAGGTCCACAGCAAGGGTAGTGGGTGCTAGGGTTCTTGGTGCTCGGGGTTCTTGGTGTATGGGGTGAGGGTGGTGTCAGGATCGCAAATCCAACTTCGAGAATACTCTCTCTCCACTGAGTTGATCGAATAATACGCCGATGCGAGGGATCAGGTATTTGTTCTTAGTAGTCACCCAATTTAATTCTCGATAATCAATGCACATTCTTTGCGTGGCATCTTTCTTCTTAACTAGAAGAACTGGAGCTCCCCAGGGTGAATTGCTGCTGCGAATCCAACTCTTCTCTAATAATTCGGCAACCTTTTCTTGACTTCTTCTAACTCTATTGGTGCCTGTTCCCGACAAAAATTTTGGCTCAAAACTTGCTGTTCCCTTATAAAAATAAAGAAAATCTCCACGTGTTAAACACGTGCACCCACATGCAAAGCATGTAAGTACCGCTTCAGATAGGATTAAATTCTTGAGCGCCTCACGTGTTTCCTATATGGGCACCATCGCCAGCTTCTGTTAGGATTAAATCCTATAGTGGCGCCTCACGTGGAACACACGTGAGCACCGGCATGCAATGCACGAGAGTGACTATTTATAAAAGAATTAAATTCTTAGGCGGCGCCCACATGCATAGAACGTGAACGTCATCACCCAAATTAAAGTGTGTAGAATTAAATTCTACATTGGGGGATATTTCCTTAAAATCTGGGATAGTCTTTGTTAAACAGAGCCGTTGGATCAAATATCCAATGGTGACGATAAATTATCAAATGATAGAATTAAATTCTATTAGGGGAAAATATTCCTCTGATCTTTATAAATAAAGAAGATATTCTCTATTGGATCAACGATCCAATGATAGAATTAAATTCTATGTGAGAAATATTTTCCTGATCTTCCTAAAATAAGAGAGATCTTCTCTGTTAAACATAATTAAATTCTATGGTTAGGAAAATATTTCCTAATCTTGTTAAACCAATAAGATATTCATATGATATAATAAAATTCTATCTTAGAAAAATATTTCCTAATCTTGTTAAACAAACAAGAAATCTTCTCTGTTAACAGAGAGCCTTTGGATTAAAAATCCAACGGTAAATAAAATTCACCGATTGATCTAAAAGATCATGAAATCAATCATGATCTCTCAAGGAGAGATTTTCTCAACAAAATGATTTTTTCTTTTCTCCTATAAATAGGAGCAAGAGGGCTCCTATAAATAGGAGCAAGGAGATTAAATCTAAAGAAAAGAAGAACCCACCGATAAGCTTCTAAAAACAAAAAAAAAACAGAAAGTTTCAAAATGGAACAGAGAATTAAATTCTCAAGGAAGAAGATCTCCATCCTTAAAAAACTCTAGGTAAATAAAAAAAATAGTGATAAAAACATCTCATTTACATATCTAAGGGTTTAACCCTTTTCAAAGAACTTAGTTTTTTCCCTGGATCTGAGATCCACAAAACAAGTCTCCCACAAGTTGAGAATTTAATTCTCATCGGGAGGAACTTGTTCTTGAGAATCAAAGATTCAGAAAAGAACAAGGAATTGAATTCCTCAAAACAAAGCATATAAGAGAAACTTAGTTCTCGTAAAAGAACTTGGTTCTTGAAAATGAAGCTCAATCCTAGATCTATAAAACAAAGATCCTATTGATCATTAATGGGCAAAAATGCTATCAGTAGAGGAGAAAAGCGCTCAGCGCCGCACGTGTTCCTCATGTGGGCGCCGCAGAAGAGTGCTTAGCACTCATTACGGAGCACCCAACGCCGCACGTGTTCCTCGCGTGGACTCCACAGAAAAGTGCTTAGCACTCAGTAGGCGGTGCCCAGAACCGCACGTGTTCCTCACGTGGGCGCCACAGAAGGGAAGAGTGCTTAGCACTCACTAGGCAGCGCCCGGCGCCTTACGTGCTCCCCACGTGCGCGCGGCAAAAGAAAAGAAAAGAGTGATAAGCACTCCCCAAGCAGCCCAAAATGGATTAGTGTTCTACACTCATTAGGCAGCGCCCAGCACCTCACGCACTCCCACATGGACGCCATAAAGAGTGCCTTGCACTCCATATAAAAACAAAAGGAGTAAAGCGTTCAACACTTATTAGGCAATCCCCATGACTGGAAGTTCTATATGATAATACGTGGGTGTCAGAACTCATATAAGTGTTCAATACTTTTTGTATAAAAAAAAGGACTGATTAAACAGAGCCCAAACAAGTGCTTAACACATTTTCAAAAAAAGAAGGGAGACGAAGCAAACTAAAGCCTAAATTGGCTAAGTTGCTAAAGTCTTGCAACTGAGTTCAAATGCTCTGTTGCTGGGTCTTAAATAAAGAAGATCCTGGAATGCTGTTAAGTGGATCTTAGTCTCAAATTGGACTAACGTATCTTTAACAAAAATTCTGAAGGCCACAATAACCCCTTTTCCCCTCAAATACAGGATTTGGTTCAAGAGTACATCTTTCCACACTTCTGATATATGTCATTGTAATTCCTCAACGTCTTCAGAGAGGTAGCGGGTCCCGACGACCAAAAACTCCTTTCATCCCACATTGATGCATTTCCAAATTGACGTGGATGCCTCAAATCTGATCGTGCCCCAAATTGGGAACATTCCATATCAACGTCGTTCATTCCACCACGTAACAAATACATATGCGTACAGGTTGAATGATGGACCAAAATGTCCCTAAACTAATATTCGCCCCCAAATACGGCGATAAAGGACCGAAATGTCCTTAAACTAGATATTCGTCTCAAACATGGCGATAATGGACCGTGACGTTATTAAACTAAAACAAATCGAGCCCCCAAATGCTCATATATATTTAAGTCGATCTTAGTCTGAAACTAGATTAACGATCCTTAAATAAACCCAAGCTCAGATCTAAAATATACGGATTTGGACTGATCCACACCCTACGGGCGACGACATAAATTAGTCTCCGTATACAATCCACGGGCAACCAAAAAGAAAACAAAACATACGACACGAAGTGTACTTCCAGAGCAGAAGAAAGTGGTTACCGCGATGCAGTAACATAATTAACTGCAAGGGCTTGCGCCTGCAGGGAAGAGCGCCCCCACAATTAAAAACCCCTCGTAAAATGAGAGGGAATATGATGAAATCACGCTACAACGGCCGCATCCATCCAAAACTCCGATATATGGTGCCATAAATCAAGTTGGCATTTTCGAAGAGGTGGACGGATAAATCCAAAAAGCATTTATCTCCAGAATTCAGGCCAGACGTCCTAATGTCCGGTCCGTCTTCCGTCGGTGAACAAATTCTGGCACGCCCGGTGGGAGCTTTTCCTCTTTCCACTCCATACTTTGTGTGTCGTGTTCACGAACAAAGTCACAGTTTTCTATGGTTGCCCTTGGATCCGAGGTACTAAGATTTGGTGTCTTGCTCCTGTACAGAAGAAGAGAAAGATCGATGGCTTCCAACTGCACAACCTGCAACAGCAATTCCTGCTCCGCCCCAACTGGAGGAGTGACTTATGGGCTTAATGTGGCCTCCATCTTTTCAATGCTAGTGGGGAAAGTAACTTAAGCCACTACCGGATTGTTCTTCGGGACCATGATCCAACCAACGAGTTTCAACGCCTCAGCGCCGTAAGACGAAGCCCCCAAGAAGTCGATCTTCGATCGACTTGCAACCTCAACGGCCCCTCTCAATGTTTTTTCCAAATACGATGCCTCAGTCTTCAACAGGCCGAGCCGAAGCTCAGACGTCTCAGTCTTCAACAGGCTGAGCCAGAACCAAAACGTGCTCGCGAAGAGGCTCGTCATACCTGAAGGGGCTGCCCCAAAATGGATAGCCCTCTTAACTCCTCCTGCAGGTGAAGTCGTTAAAAGTGCTTCCCCTACCAGAAGATCGGTCTTCGGAAGATTGGTCATTCCTGCATAAACCCTACCGAGGACGTCAGTCTTTAATAGGCTGACACCAGCAACAGTCCCTCACCAAAGCCAGGGACATGAAGAAGCCGCTTCGTAAACTGAGGTGGTCCCATATGCAAGACACGCTCGACGTCGCCACTGGCGCCGGGTGAGAAAAGCTGGGGCCAGCTCCCCCTCCAGACTTACTCCGCCAGCTCCAATGGTGGAAGTTGATGCTGCTGTTCCAACCGGGAACAACTTTTATTTATTTAGGAGGGTACGCAAGAACTCTCCAACGACGGTGTTAAAGAAATTGCCCCCGCTTGCAGAAGCCACAGTGCAGGCAAAACCGGAGAGCCCCCATCAACGGCTCCCCTCCCAAATTCACAGGGTCTGGCGGAAAGTTCGGGACTCCTGATTGACTTAAACTGCTTTTGTCCACCGAAGAAATCGAAGGCTCGATAAGAGAAAGGCTATCCCTCCGTCATACAGCGAGAGACTTCTTCCACACATGTACCTGTTACAACGGCTCCTTTAACTTCGACCTCCCATAAAAAGATGAGTCCAGAGAAAATTCCACCGTCGGCAACAAATTCCAAAGGCTATGGACCCAAACGCCCCAAGTCTGAGGGCATGATCGTACACATGGTTTACATGGGTTCTGGAAAAGAAGAAAGCCATGCTTCCGTAGGTCACCAGCCGCAAACTCATTCGCTGACAAAATCTCAAAAGCAATAACAAAAGCTCTAGGAAATACCGACCAAAATGACAGCACTCACCGGGCAAAAAGAAAGTCCGGATGTAACAGCTGAACAGCGCCAAGAACAGGAAACCGACTCAGAGTTTCTGCGAAGGGTGCTTGAAAGACAAGATAAGGAAGCTGCTGAGCAATCCGCCAACATAAAGTAGATGGCGCTCTTGTTCCAGGATATGGTCGGAATGATGATTTAGGCAGAACCCCCAGCCGAAGATCCGCCGATAATCATTGAGGATGACAGAGGGGAAACATCAAACCCTCTTCCGGCCTTATCAGTGGCCAAGGAAGAAACGATCTCCAAAGCTGCTCTTGATGATTACATTGCTCAACAAATACGAGCTCATTAAGAAAATGAAGTGGCCGACCAAATAGTCAGAACTGGGCGACCGTATCCAGGCTGGTATGACCAAATCAAGTACCCGCCGGGATATACGATCCCGAAGTCTATATGTACTATGGGAAAGGCCACCTGCACTAACACGTCGCGCAGTTTAGAGCTTTATGCGGTAACACTGGAGGCGATGACAAACTATTGCTTTGTCAGTTCGTTGGCAACTTATCAGAAACGACTTTTGAATGGTACTCGAAACTCCCAAATGACTCCGTAAAGACATTCACAGAGATTGAGCTGCTGTTCACACAACAGTTCTCCAGCGCAAGCAAGCGCACCCTGATCACGACATTAATCAATGCCAGGGTAAAGTCAGGAGAAACATGGGTCCAAAATGCAATCTGGTGGCAGAACCAGTGGTCAAAGTGCGAACAACGGATCGAAGAATTCCCTGCTGTGGGAATGTTCATCAGGACTCTTGATCTTCAAACGACCGTGTCCCAGTTCATGACTTTCTTCAAGTCGACGACCTTCCAGGCTCTGATTGATAACTGGCCCAAATGGACCAGATAGGCCACGGGCATTCCTCCTCAAGTAAGGACCCTCGAAACGCCAAAGGTAAAGGGAAAGAGACCTTCATCGCCAACATTTAACAACAACCGAGAGACCCAAAACCGGCGGTTTGCCAAAACAATGGATGTCCAGGCCTATCCCTCGAAGAAAGGCTAGGGCACGCTTACTCGTTTCCCCATCATAAGACGAGGAGACTATTTGAGTTGGCAATGCGTAACAAACTCATCATATTGCCAGACTCACGACGTCCATCGCAACTTGGAGACGTCAACAACCTCAGTACTGCTCCTATCACAGAATGGTGAGCCACCCAATTGATGATTGCTACATCTTCAAGAACTGGGTCGAAGACCAATACCAACAGAGGAAATTCTCGCTTTCGGAGAACTGGAGGGTGAACCCGCCACAGAAGTACACTACCAAAAAAGTGGATGCAACGCGGGCAGCATGCTCTTGAGAACGAAGAGAGTGACAACGATGAGGAAAATGACTCATCAGAACCGAAAACTATGTAGCAAGTTGCCACATGGTTTCCCATTCATCGTTAAATGACGAAGAAGCTTCCTCAGCGTCAGAAAACAACGCAGAGGAACTGGGGGTAAGATCGGCGCCAAAATCCCCGGACTGCCAGAAGAAGACCCGATTAATTTCGCATGACCAGTTTAACCCGTCAATCGGAGGTTCTTTCGCTCCAAAAGCGAGGGATAATTAACGGCAAATTAGTCCACGGTTGCCGGAGATTCGGATTCATATAATCAATAAACCCCAGCCTACCCCGGGCAGGAGGAATTTGTAATACGCTTGAGAAACATGCGTTCTCATCTCAAAAGGGTAACAAAAAATACCTTACAGATTCTGGCACGCCCGGTGGGACGATTTCTCTCCTCCCATATTTCGTATTAAACGTTCATGCGAACTCAATCAACATATACATCGATTGCTTGTATTGAAATCATGTTTCCTTATGCAGGTTAACAGTTTCCAGTTGCAATCTTCGGACGCAGCAAAATGTCTCCAAGGACGAGCTCAGCTCTCAACACAGCTCCCGTCTCCTACACGATGAAGATAGACATCAGGACGGTCCTCTCGGCAAATCTCGAATGACAGTGGGAAGAACAGTTGCTACAATTTGGATCTATTTTATTTGTCTCGGCTAACGCCATCCCTACTCCTCAAGCCTCGGTTGCAGCTAAATCGGCCTTAAAAGGAAAAAGACCAAATGTCATAGTCATGAAGGCGCCTCAACCGAAACACAAATCGGTGTTCGAACGGTTCTCTTTGGCCCCGGCTAGGGGCAAAGCCGTCAGATGTCATGGGCAAGCTCAGGCGATTCCTTCGACGAGTGCGCAAGCGGATGTCTTTTCATGGCTCTCTACTAGCCGGCCTGCGGTGGCTTCCCGAAGAGAAGAACCCTGCCAGGTGCACAAAACAGAGATGCTGAGGCAGAAGCGGCTCAAATACAGAGCCAACAAAAGGGCCAGGGCTCCGGCCATGTTAAAATTTGTGAAGTTCCAAAGCCCGGACTGCTCCGCGACCACAGCCGTGTCAGCCATGAAAATCCGTAATTCTTTTGAACCCTTAAAATGGGTCCAGAAGAATGAGATGTCTGGTAAAATCAAGAAGAACGCAATTCGAACTGTGCTACAAAGGGATGTGTCCATGCCCCAGCACAAAAGGCGTGATACCCACTCTTCAGAAGTCGACCAAGCACTTCGTGCCGGGCAAAAGCAGCGGGGTGAGGCCAGAAATGTTGTACCGGCGCCACCTGAGAACCCGGCCAGGTATACCTTTTTTAGTTGATTGTCCTTTCCCGAAGCAGAAAGGCCGTGACAATGGTCCACGAAATCAGCTGCCAATGATGAAAAGATGGCTGAATGTGTTATCCACACTGTCTACATGGTGGGCACACGCAGCAAAAGTAAGGACGTGGCCACCACATCTCAAAACCAATCTGGTGTGAATGTGGCTGCCACTTCCTAAGATCAGCTTCCTCTAGAAGGTAATGAAAACCATTCTAGTGAGGCTGATAAGCAGAGAGATCCCTCGGTTCATGAGGTGTCGGGCTCGGAAAGTGAAGATGAGTTAATCTTCCATCCTAAGACAGCAGAGCGACAACTTCTTTAAGAGCTCCAGAAGCAGCTCAAAAACAAAGACAAGAAGATGGCCAAGCTCTACTCAAAGATTGACGACTTGACAAACGTTGTCTAACAGCTCACGGCCCAAGTTGCCTCTCAGCTTCCCAATCAAGTGCAAGGCTCTGCTCATGAACCGGGAAATGGTGTCCCGAGACAGCCGACGCCTATTCTCTCAAATCCAAAGGTGGGCGAACCGCATGAAAGTCGGTCGCATCCTATCTCAGGAAATGTCTTGACCACCGATGACAGTGACCCGCTAACGCAAGATCAAATCATGGATTTGGTCGCCAACAAAGTCAAAACATTGGTAGCCGAAGCTGGAAAGCAAAAAGATGTCAGCAGTAGCGGGAGACCATACCCTTCTTGGTACGATCTTATAGAGTTTCCCACTGGCTATGTCGTCCCAAAATTTGAAAGGTTCGATAGGACGGGAAATGCGAACCGGCACATTGCCCAATTTAAAGCATCATGCACGAACACTGGGGGCAATGATGTGCTCCTTCTCTGCCAGTTTGTTAATAGCTTGACCGATGTTGCTTTCGATTGGTATGCAAGCATACCGGATGACTCGATCATGATGTTCGCTCAAATAGAATCCATGTTCAAGCAAAGGTTCATGAGTGTCAGCGATAAAATCACCATTGCCGACCTCGTAAGGACCGAGACAAAGAACAATGAAAGCAACATGGATTTTATAGTCCGATAGCACAATCTCTCTATCAAATGTGAACCGCCGTTGGAGCAAGACCAATCCGTCAGTCTTCTTATAGAAAATCTGAAGGACTGGATGAAACCTTTCCTGTGCACCGCAGGCCTTAAAACATTCCAAGAGCTGACTAAGAAGGTACAAATGTTGGAACGCTCAAAGCCCGGGTCCACTCAGGATCTTTAGTTCACAAACAGACCTGTACCTCGGAGGGACGACAACCGAAAATGCGAAAGTTCCAACAACACCAATTTTCTTATTATGCAGAGAGCGGGCGGAGCGAAGGCTAACAAACCCCGAGAGCCAACTTTGGAGGAAAGGAGAAATAAGGTCTACTCTTTTAGAAGAGACAAGGTCCACAAAATATTCAAAGATGCTCTGAAGAATGGCCTGCGGCTACCAGAACCAAAAAGGCTAAGTGAAGCGAGCAGGACTGATCATCCCAATTTTTGCCCATACCACCGAGTGCTGGGACACACTATTGGAAACTGTTACATCTTCAAGGATTGGGTCAAGAGACAATACAAAGTGGGAGAAATCTCATTGTCCTTTGGTGTGTTGACAAATGATCAAGCCGCAAACGCCAATTTTATACAAATAGAGACCGAAGTATTTCGGGAACAGGCCGCTCTCAATTGTTCACCCTTCCCGGCAATCCAATGGTCCAGCGAGGAACGTTGACAATAAGGGGGTAACAGACAAATGCGCGATCCATACAGTTTATACGGTTGGACCTGGAGAAACGAATCCTCCTACGCTTCACAGCCATGGTGATGATATGATTGACGCCGTTCAATATTGGCCTGGTTCAGATAATGATGAGGACCCTGCTCGAGCTGCTAAGCAAAAAGAGCCCATGGTTCTTAGGGAACCAAGCTCAGGTGATGAGGATAGTCTAGTTGTCGTCCCCAAAACGACAGAATAAGCGTTATTCCAATGGCTTCAAGAGAAATTTCAGGACAGTGATAGGGAGTTGGCCAAGATTCGTTCCAAAGCCGACGATCTGGTGAATGTTGTGGAAAATCTCGCAACCCGAGTCCTTCAGATGCAATCGCAACAAAATCAAAATTTGGTCCACGAACCAGGGATTGATGTCCTAAAGCAGCCAACAACTATTTCTTTCGGTCTAAGAACGAAATACTTTCATGAAAGTCGACAGCGGCTAGCCCCCAAGAAAGTCCTGAGGCATGATTGCGACCAGTTGACACGGGACAGAATTAAGGGAAAGTTATCAGCATATCCCAAAACTCTCCAGGACTTACTTAAAAGAGTAAGTCTAGATGTCTAGATGTTGGAGTATGCATCCCCAGAATCTCTTCCAAACTACCAATATAACAAGTCTAGATGTCCTTAGAACAACAACCGCAAAGGTGGACCTTCCAAGGACACTGAATCCTCTAATGCATCTACCGACCAAAGTAGGCGAGGGGCGGGCAGGCCCAATGCCGACCGGCCTCGAAAACCAGTGTTGGGAGGGGGAGGGGAATCTCCCCTGGAACAGAAGTTGAATAGGGTCTATTCTTTCAGAAAGGACAGAGTCCGTAAAATATTCAAGGACGCCATGAGAAACGGTCTGCAATTGCCTAAATCAAAAAGACCACATGAAGCAAACATGAGTGATGATCCCTTGTACTGCTCGTATCACAGAATGGTAATTCATACCATTGAAGACTGCTTTGTCTTCAAGAATTAGGTTAAGAAATAATACAATGAGGGAGTGGTCTCATTGGCCAAAGACGCGTTAGCAGAAAACCAAGCTACGATCGTTCGTTCCATTTGAACGAAGACCAAAACCCTCTGGGGGTAGACGGCTCAATCGTCCGCTCCAGAAAATGACCCAATCCACTACAGTTTCTATGGGACACACATGAACGTCTTTCCAAAAAGACAAAGAGAGCGTTGAAGCGCTGTGAGATCAATATTCAAGGATTTGTGAATAAGTGCACAGCGATGACCTCTAAGTCGTGAAACTGGGAAATAAAAGAAAAACGATGTAAAAAAAGAAAAAAGAAAAAAAAGAAAAAGAAAAAAAGAACGGTATGTCCACAAGTAAAACGGGCACGGATGAAAACCCAAAAAGGCTCCGTGATTAAAAACAGCAGGACTGCCGGCGAGTTTGTGAAAACCCTAAAGGGCGCAAACCCGTAAAAAAAAGGAGACAAAAATACACTCGCAAAGTCCTCTCGACCTTGTGAGGAGAAAATCCCCGCGTGAGATCGTTACGACTCACAAAGGAGAAACACACTTAGAAATCTCCACGATTCCTAGGGAGAAAATACATATGTGAGATCCTTTCGACTCATAGGAAGAAAATGCTTTTTTGAGACCCCTACGGCTCATAAAAATTGAAAAGCCTTAGATGATAAAGATCTAAACCTGTCTCCTAAGCCATCACTCCCCAACGAGCAACGACAAATGTTGAGTCGCTCCTGGCACTACGCTTCAGTGTTAGCGGTGCTGATATCGACCCAAAACTCAAACCCTAAGTTTTCCCAACGGCAAATGATGAGTCGCTTACGCTTCAGTGTTAGTGGTGCTGATGTCGACCCAAAACTAAAACTCTTAGTTTTCCCAACGGCAAATGATGAGTCGCTCCTGGCATTACGCTTCAGTGTTAGCGGTGCTGATGCCGACCCAAAACTCAAACTCCAAGTTCCCAAACAGCAAATGATGAGTCATTCCTGGTACCACGCTTTAGTGTTAGCGGTGCATACGCCGACCCAAATCTCAAACTCCAAATTCCCAAACGGGGAATGATGAGTCACTCCTGGTACCATATTCCACAGCAGCGACGCAGACGCCAACCAAAATCCAAATCTCCTAAATTCTCCGAGCCTTACGGCCGGTCCTCAACTGGACTACTGTATACAATCCACGGGCATAAACAAGCTAAATCACACCTATATCCCACGGCAATCGGAATTATGTTCCATTTGGGAAGACCCACTCATGTGTCCTCACAATACATGAGGAGAATAGAGCTTACGAGATCCTCTCGACTCGTAAGAAAATACCTTTGTGGGATCCTTACGACTCACAAAGGAAAAACACACTGGGGGTCCCCACAACTCCTAAGGAGAAAATACACATATGAGATCCTCTCGACTCGTAGGGAGAAAATGCTTTTATGAGACCCTTACGGCTCATAAAAATTGAAAAGTCTTAGGTGACAGAGGCCTAAACCTGTCTCATAAATCATCGTTCCCTAACGGGCATGACAAATGATGATTCGCTCCTGGTACCACGTTACATTGTAGCGATGCTGATGCCAAACCAAAACCAAAACCAAAATCCCAAGTCCTCCCAAGGCAAATGATGAGTTGCTCCTGACATTAATCCAGTGCAGCAATACTCATGCTAAACAAATTCTAAATTCCTCTTAAATTCAAAAGTCCCACCGAACAAGGCAAAAATAAATCAAATCAAACCAACCAATTCCAACATCGACCTCTGCGTCAAACAAAAAGACACTCCATGCCGGGAAAACGTCAAGAAGACACTCCGTACCGGGGAAACGTCAAAACGACACTCCATAACGGGGAAACGTCAAGCAGACACTCCTTGCCGGAGAAACGTCGACCATCGACACTCCGTACCGGGGAAACGTTAAACAACAGACACTCTGTACCGAGGAAACATCAAGCAGACACTCCGTGCCGGGGACATGTCAAATAACAGATACTCCATGCCGGGGAAACGTCAAACAGACACTCCGTCTCAGGGACACATCAACAAACAGACACTCCATGCCGGGGAAACGTCAAATAGACACTCCATCTCGGGGATAAATCAACCAGCGACCTTCCGTGCCGGGGAAAAGTCAACCAGCGACACTCCGTGTGAGGGAAATGTCGACCAGCGACACTCCTTGCCGGGGAAATGTCAAAGTGACACTCTACCTCAGGGACACGTCAACCAGCGACACTCAGTGCCGGGGAAACGTCCACCAGCGACACTTCTTGCCGGGGAAACGTCCACCAGCGACACTCCATGCAGGGGAAACGTCAAAATGACACTCTACCTCAGGGACACGTCAACCAGCGACACTCCGTGCCGGGAAACGTAAAACAGACACTCCTGCTGGGGATAAGTCAACCGGCGACACTCTGCCTCGGGGACACGTCAACCAATGACACTCCGTGCCGGGGAAACGTCCACCAGCGACACTCCGTGCAGGGGAAACTTCAAACAGACTCTCCATGGAGGGAAAACATCGACCGGCGACACTTCATGCCGGGGAAACGTCGACCAGCGACACGCCGTGCTGGGGAAACGTCAAAGTGACACTCCGTGCCGGGGACAAGTCGACCAGCGACACTCCGCCTCGGGGACACGTCAACCAGCGACACTCCGTCTCGGAGACAAGTCAAGCATCGACCGTCCATGTCGTAAAAAGGGCGGTGTCGGCCTCCCGAATGCGGGAACCAAATCAAGTCACACTACGCAAAAAAAGATCCATCAATTTCATGCACACTACACACATACGCGGTGTGCATTTATTGATGAGGGCACTTTGTTGGGGTCAAAAATTACACCTCGGTTGACCAAGTCAAAATCAAAATCAACCCTAAGTAAACAGACCCAAGCCCAGATCAAGTGGGCCCATGCCCAAGTAGAGCCCTGCGGCCGGGCCCCTTGCTAAAATTATGTAATAAACAATTTTGATGTAATTGTTATAAATATAAGGAAAATAGGCATAAAACCAAATTTTTGTAAAGTTCGTGGCTTATGTGCAAAAGAAATGAGCACATGAGGTATGGGATAGGCAAAATGCCATTTTGTAAAGCCTAAGGGGCTATGCGTAAATTCGTAATCCTATATAAGGCAACATGATGTCGAAATAAAAAAAGAATTCATTCCCCATCAAATCTCTAGGATTTGTGCCTCTATCGCCACTCTCTCAAGTTCTTCCTCTTACTATTTATTTTCCAATTAGATCAAGAGCTTAGCTCTCCTTTTTTAAAAGCCAAATAAAGTTTTACCATAAATCTACTGAAGGAGAGTTTAACTCTCACATCAGATCAAAAAAAGAAGAGGGGTAGATTTTCGCTACCTTCCTTTCCCTCCTAAAGATTCAATTTGAAAGAGGGAGAAGAAGGAAGACCCACCTCCCCAGACTCCATCAAGAGAAGAAAAATGGTCTTTTTTTATCATCCAAAATCTAAATATTGGAGTTTCAAGATAACCCATTTTGGGTTTCTTCTCAAAGGAGAAAAGATGAAATATTTTGGAGTTTAACTCCATAAATAAAATTCTTTTGTGGTTCAACTCTATAATAAAAACTTTTTTTGGAGTTTAACTCCAAGTAAAATTGTTTTGGGAGTTTAACTCCGAATAAAATCTTCTGGAGTTTAACTCCATCAAAAAAAAAAGAAAAAAGAGGGATATTTTGGAGCTCATGCTCCCTCTCACGTGAGGGAGAGGGAGCTCCCACTAGGTGGGAGCTTTCCCCCTCTCACGTGAGGGGGAGGCTCCCACTGGGAGCCTTTGGTCCCTCTCACGTGAGGGAGAAGGAACTCCTAGTAAGTGGGAGCTGTTGGAGATAGTGCCCTCAGAGTCAATTATTGGATCACAGGCACGTGATTGTAATGATTGAGGGAGGACCTATCCCGGTAGGACAGTCTTACTCGAGATGATAGTATGCTATCTGGTTACCTTTATCATCGTGTACTGCTTTAGGTGACCTGACATGTCGCTATTACACGTTGATAGAGCCCCTAGGATTCTTGCTTGATCACCAGCAGTATGAGGGCGATCATATAAGTGGGAGCTGGGGTCTATAAGCACATCCTTAAAAGGTCCCTAGTCGTAGGAGTTTTGAGACAGGGCATCGATACTCCAGAGTAGACTAGTGTATACAGTCGAGACCCCGACGAGGGGCGGTGGCCGGTCTCACAAGCCACTGGTGTCAGTTGGTTCACCTAAGATGTATACAGGTGCTCATTGGGTTATGAGTACACCGGACAGGACTCGCCGGGAACCTGCTAGTTGGTCTTATACCTGACGTCAGATAGCAGTTCCCTGGTGATATGTATACAGGTTAGTTCATCGACCTGGGGATCGTCATTTTTCTCGTGTGAGTTACCACTGTACTTTGATTACTACCCTACCACGCTCAAAGGAGACGTGCAAACAGGTTTTAGTTGGGTACAGTCCCGAGCCACATGGAGGCAGTGAGCGGATCTTCAGGGGTTCGTCTCTCCCGGTATTGTGGGTGAGGTCGCGCTGTGTCTAGGAGAGCCATTACACGAAGCCTTCGGCCGAGGCAGGAGATTTACTGGTAGGTATTCCAGTAGTATCTCAGGGTGTTCTGGGCTACACTCCGACACGACTTGTACCGCTTTTGGGGGTCTGACATTTTACCAACCCCCTAGGCCCGCCATGCGATGCTCATAGACGAACGGACCGGACTGTACGGATATTGTCACTGACAGGCTTAGTAGGGTGTCAGGATGAGTTCGCTCATCGACGTCCCTTTTGGTCAATAGCTGGAGGCACGTTACGTATTGGCTTATACCTCTGACGTGCTAGTGGTTAAATCCACAACCACGGTGTTGACGGGTCTTTAGAGTCCCCCACATTCAGTTACTCAGCTTTCGGGCAAAACGCTGTAGAGGCCGTATGGAGATATGGCAGGGTTCGATCAGATACGTGCGGTATTGCACGGATCAGGATCGGACGGATAATACTAGCAGGCTTTGGTTTAAGCCGGATGCTAGTATAGTACAGTGTAGATTTTGTCTCTTTGCATTTGTATTTCGGTCGGAATACAAATGCGGGTGTGTATACACAGTATCGGGGTTTTCCTGTAATTTATTACGGGACCAGTTTTCTGGAGTTGCCAGTTTGCTTTCCGTTTCGGCCATATTTCTTTGTATCTTTCATTGGCCGAAGATTGGTGGAGGAGGGCTTATTTGCATTTGTGCAAATAAGTATTTGTGGAGGGTGTTCTTTGCATTTTGTTGGATCATGATGGCTCACCATCACTTGACTTTCCTTCTTCATGATGGCTTGACTTTTTGAAGTCATCATGCTTGATGATGATGGCTTGACCTTTTGGAATGATTGGTTGGTTGAGTGTTGGTTATTCCTTGTGATGATTTCTTCTCATCATCTTGTTTTTTCTCTCTCTTGGATTATGAGAGACCCTCATTGTTTTGTTACACTCTCCCTCATTCTCTCCTCTCTTCACCACAAGGTGGCCGGCCATCCCCTCATGGGGCTGTCCAAAATTTTGGATGTGGGAATTGTTGTTCTTTTCATGCCACAAAATTCCCAAGTTCATCAAAAATTCCACTAGTTCATTTCCTCCACCAAAAGGCAACCTCCATGAACCCCAAAATGAGACATGGTTCTACACACATTCTACAGCAAACCTTGGGCACGTCGGCTCGCCAACTTCGTGCCCGAGTTGCCTCGGTATAGAGGTGGGAGCCCGTAAAAGAAGCCGGCGACGTGGTGCCCTTCCGGCGAGGAGGTGGAGACCGGACATTCCGCGGGAGATCGGGACGACGGCGAGAAGACCGGAGGACACGGATCGCTCGGTATATCTCTCTTCCCCATCTTGTAGTTAGCTAGGACTAGTTAATGGCCCGATCCGGGTTTTAGTGCGCGGTGGTGCCGGTTCAAGAAAATTAAAGTGAACCTTCGCTTCCGCAATTGGCCTCGGGATGGAGGCCGGGGCGCCGCCGTGCACTTACAGGAGCTTTCCTCCTCTCACGTGAGGAGAGGCTCCCATTTAGTGAAGTTTAACTCCACACCAAATAAAAATCTTTTTGGAGTTGAACTTCATTTAAAATTCTTTTGGAGTTGAACTCCATAATAAAAATCTTTTTGGGAAGTTTAACTCCATATTAAATCTTTTTAGGAGTTTTAACTCTATTTAAAATTCTTTTGGAGTTTAACTCCACAGCAAAAATTCTTTTGGAGTTTAACTCCACGATAAAAAACTTTTTAGGAGTTTAACTCCATTTAAAATCTTTTGGAGTTTAACTTCACAATAAAATTCTTTTGGAGTTTAACTCCACAATAAAAATCTTTTTAGAAGTTTAACTCCATTTAAAATGTTTTGGAGTTTAACTCTGCAAAAAAAAAAAATCTTTTGGAGTTACCTCCACAATAAAAATTCTTTTAGAGTTTAACTCCACAATAAAAATTCTTTTAGGAAGTTCAACTACACATTAAATATTTTGGAGTTGAACTCCATAAAAAAAAACTTTTGAAAGTTTAACACTAAATAAAATATTTTGAAGTATAACCTTTCACAAAAAAATTAAAAATAAAAAATATAAAAAAATAAAAAATAAAATATTTTTTTGGGAGCTACCCTCACGTGAGGGGGAGGCTTCCACCAAGTGGGAGCCCCTGCTCCTTAGGAGGGAGGGAGTGGGAGCCTTTCCCCCTCACGTGAGAGGGAGGCTTGTTCCCCTCCAAAAGACGGCGCGACATGGCGTCTCTTGCCTGAAATTCGGGGCAGATGCTAATTGGTGCTATCCGTCCACCTCTCCGAAGATGCCAAGTTGATTCATGGCACCGTGTATCGAAGGTTTACACGGATGCGGCCAATGTAGCAGACTTCGTCAGATTCCCCCTCGTTTGAGGGGTTTTTGATTGTGGGGACGCTCTTCCCTGCAGGCGCAAGCCCCTGTAGTTAATTACGCTATCGCATCGCGGTAACAACTTTCTCCTTCTCCAGATGGTCACTTCGCGTCGTGTGTGTTTGTTTTGTGTTTTGTTGCCCGTGGATTGTTTACGGAGACCGAGTTATGTCGTCGCCCGTAGGGCGTGGACTAGTCCAAATCCGTATTATCTTAGATTTGGGTTTAGGGGTTTGGTTTGAGAATACGTTATCCATACTTGAGGCCAAGATCAACTCAAAAGTTTTTTAAGGATACGTTAGTCCGGCCTGAGACTAAGATCAACTTAACGGGATCGTTTAGATCCGACAAAAGAGCGTTTGGGCTCTATTGTTCCAGTTTAAGGACATGGTGGTCCATTGTATGTATGGCCGTCGGGACCCGTCACCTCTCTGACGACGTTGAAGGATTACAACGACAGATATCAGAGGAGTTCAGAGATGTACCCTTGAACCGAAGTTGATTGGGGGGATTCATAGTCCAGTCTGTTTGAAGGTTTAAGGATACGTTAGCCATATTTGAGGCTAAGATCAACTTAAACGGGATCGTTTAGATCCGACAAAAGAGCGTTTGGGCTCTATTGTTCCATTTTAAGGACATAGTGGTCCATTGCTAGTTTAAGGACATTGCGGTCCGTGGGTAGTTTAAGGACATTGCGGTCCATTGTTAGTTTTAAGACATCTCGGTCAAGGTTAAGGACGTCGTAGTCCATGGGTTTAAGGACCCCATAGTCCATTGTTAGTTTTAAGACATCTCGGTCAAGGTTAAGGACGTCGTAGTCCATGGGTTTAAGGACCCCACAGTCCGTTGTTAGTTTTAAGACATCTCGGTCAAGGTTAAGGACGTCGTAGTCCATAGGTTTAAGGACCCCACAGTCCGTTGTTAGTTTTAAGACATCTCGGTCAAGGTTAAGGACGTCGTAGTCCATGGGTTTAAGGACCCCACAGTCCGTATCAATGTGTGGTCATCGGGACCCGTCACCTCTTTGAAGACGTTGAGGGATTACAACGCCAAGTATCAAAGAAGTGAAGAGATGTACCCTGGAACCGGAGTGGATTAAATAGTCTTTAGCCCAATTTGGGATTGAGACCAATTAATTATGTTTTGAGCCCATTGGCCCAGTTAATTACGAATTGAGGACTTATGGCCAGTTTGGGCTAAGTCCAATCATGTCTGGGACATCGGCTTTCTGTTGATCCATTGAAGGAGAGGCTTTGCCTCTGGCCATTTAGCCAATTGGGGTAATGCCTAGTGTTAAACACTAAAGACCAATCAGTGTTAAACACTGGGAATGAGATTGATAAGTTAGTGTTTAACACTAAAAGATAGTTGGTGTCAAACACCAGCAATAAGGCTTTCAAATTAGTGTTAAACACTAAAACAGTCCAGTGTTAAGCACTGGCAACAGAAATTCCAAATTAGTGTTGAACACTAAGGTAACCAGTGTTGAACACTGCGAATAAAGTTCTTTGCTTAGTGTTGAACACTAGGGCCAAACAATGTTTTAACACTGGATTCAGGGGTCCCAATTCAGCGTTAGACGCTGAGGTAAGAGGGGTCACGTGGCAGCACGTGAGGGCGCCCTCCCTTCATTTGTTCTTCTGAGACTATCGCATTTTTCAGAGCATCACGTGCCATCACGTGACGGGCATTCAAATGCTTATATGTTAAAGCTTCTGCCAAGGGTCACGTGGGTCTAGTGGGGCACTGCCTCAAGGGGGCTTTATGTAGATCTTTGGGGGGGCCATGTGGTGACACGTGACCCCGCTTTTATGTAGTTGTTTAGAAGATCTGTTAATCCCTTTTTAGAAATTAAATTCCTCGTAGGGTTGAACCCTGACAATAATTTTAGAGGAATTAAATTCCTACTTCCTTTTGAAGAGTTGAACTCTGAATTTCCTGTAGGAATTAAATTCCTCATATATGTGCAGAATCGAATAGGGTTGAACCCTAATAAAAGCTTTGGGGGAATTAAGCTCCCACTCTCTGTTAAAGAATTATTCTGGGAAATGAGATTAATGGAATTAAATTCTCGTTGTTTTAACAGAACTAAGTTTTTAACTAGGGTTAAACCCTGATTCTTTTTGTTCTGAAGGAATTAAATTCCCATAACACAGGGTCAAGCCCTAATTTTATTTTAAAGGAATTGAATTCCTATAGTTCTGTGAGAATTAAATTCTCGTGCTTCTATTCCCTCTCTATGCTTTGGATCTGCATGGCAGGATCTCAACCCATTGAGAATTAAATTCTCAACTTCAAGGGGAGATGTGCACTTTACAGATCCTCTATCAAAGAGAGAAGAAATATGCCCTTCTGTTTTATATCAGGGTTAAACCCTGTTGAGAATTAAATTCTCTTTTCTTTCAAAAAGCCTTCCCTCTCTTACCTAGGGTTTTCTTTTGCAGAAGATCCAAATTCCTCAAAGTATCAAGGCTCTCTCCCTTTTTTTCCCTCTGCGTGTATATATTTTTTCTTTTTGTGTCTCTTGGCTCCTATTTATAGGAGAAGCAGCCGAGTCAATTAGTTTTTTGACGAATCTTCATTGAGAGATTTGATTTGCATCCATCATTCGTTTTGAACCTTTGGATTATTAGGTGAATTTTATTCACCATTGGATTTCAAATCCAGGGATTCTCCTTTGTTATTTCTGTTAGATTTAAAGGGGAAATCTTTCCAAATTCGAGATTTTCCCATAGATAGATGATATTTAATCACCTCTAAATCTTTAATTTAATCGATTACTTTTGGAAAGATTTGAGAGGTCTTTTCTCAGAATTCAATTCTGTTGACAAATGGGCTTTGAAGTTGGTCACGTGTGGCCACGTGACCCTTGGTCACGTGTGGGCACGTGACCCCCTTGGAACGAGCCTTCTTCCTTCTTTTTGCGCTCTGTTTTCTGGTTGCTGCTTAGCTATCACGTGCCACCACGTGACAACTGGTCACGTGTGAGCACGTGACCCTGACATGGAGCCTTCTTCTCGATTTAACCGGAGAATGAGTCTGATGTTTTGAGTGTCACGTGCCAATACGTGACCCTGGTCACGTGGGAGCACGTGACCTCTTCTGAAGCCTTTTTCTTGATTTGATCAAGGAACTGTTGTGTCTTTGCCGCTGCTTTTAAATGTCACGTACCGACACGTGACCCAGGTCACGTGGGAACACGTGACCCTTTTTGAAGCCCCTTTTCTTTGATGTATTTGGGAAACTGAATTTGCCTTGCTGATACTTTTAAGTGTCACGTGCCCACACGTGACTGCTGGTCACGTGTAAGCACGTGACCCTCTTCTGAAGATTTTTCCATAAGCTTTTCTGATTTTAAATCAGGAAACAAATGCCCCCACAGCGTTGTTCTCACGTGTCCGCACGTGAGTGCAACGCTGTCACCTTTTGTGACCGTTGGATTCCTTTAGGGATTTGGGGAGATGAATCGTTTCCATCGCCTTCTATAAATACCCATGTCTCTTCAGAAGAGCCTTCACTTTGCTCATCTTCTTCCCTCGAGAGCTTTTTCCTTTGAGAATTTAATTCTCGTTTCCAGAGCTTAGTTCTCTGTCTCAGACATTTTCCAGAGTTTAACTCTGTTGAAGGATCCCTTTTCCTCAGGTAATAATGTTGAACGGCTGAAGTACCTTTATTTTAAAAGAACTCTCTGGATTTTAAATCCACATTAAGGATTTCACAAAGAACCCATTTTTTTTCAATTTCTTTAACCTCCATCAGTAGATCTCTTAGGGTCGGATGATCCTTGGGGAGATGATGATGGCGGTTCAACTCCATGGAATTTAATTCCATCCCAAAAATGCTTTCCGGGAATTTAATTCCCTTTTCTTAATAAGGAATTTAATTCCAATGAAGGACTCGATTTCTTCACACGGAGGGTTCTTGGGGTCTCTTGGCCCGAGGTTGTTCTCCTGCAATTAATGAAATAGGAACTTTCTAATGATTCTCATGACCTTTATTTCAGGTATCATGGATGCCTATCTGTATAGTCTTGACGAGATCATTTCCTATGGGAATATTCGTGCACTGGGCCGCAGTCAGAACCAGGAGTTCACCGATGCTCAGTGTGCCGAGATCATGAGCCGCTTTGACGAGTACAACCATCGGCTACTCCCCCGTCGCTCTTCTCTTCTGAGGCTGATCGTGCTGGCGATCCGGGAGGCACTTCCTCTCTTTTGCACCGGCATACCGCTCGGGGCCTTGGACACTGCTGAGGATAAGGTGCATTCGGTGTACCTGATGGGTTTGATCTCAAAGAGGAGGCGAGATCACCTCATCGATCTCTTGCACCAAGTCTTTCAGCAGTCAGCCATACTTGCCGCTTATCGGAGGGTGGAGGACATTCGTGAGGATCCCGACGCTTGCGACCGCGAGAGGAAGCACACTCGGGAGGTTCGAAATGCTTGGAGAATCTTGGACAAAGTTAATCTTGAGTTTCTCAACCCATGCCCCGCGTCTGAAGTCTACCATTGTAAACGTGTCCTCTTTATTTTGTATGACCTTCTTGAAAGATTCAGTGACAAGTTTTATTATGTCTTTCCATGTTTGCATGCCTTTCTCTGGGATTTTATCATTTTGCTACTGTTGTTGTTGGTGCTTTCAATATGCAGGGTGCTACTCCATTTTCTTTTTTTTAGTGTACATCAGGTTTAGGCCTCACGTATTCTGCACGTGGGGTCCCTTGACAGGGCTGTTCACAAAATCTTCCCACGCCCTATTTTCAGTGCACAATATCAGACGCAGAAAAAAGGGCCTTGGAAATAGTTCCATCTCCTTGATTTTCGATGCCTTTCCTTTTTTGGGCCTTGGAAATAGCTTCACCATGCAAGATTTTCCGTGCACAGCACTTAATGCACTTCTTTATATATGAGGCTATAGCTTTCTTTTCCTTTCACAAAGAGATTTATATTATTATTATTTTTTATCTTGGAGTAACTTGTCTTGAGAAACAAACGAGCCCCATGGCCTGCAATCGCCCTCGTACTCGTCGACAGCCATGGAAAGTTCCTATTGAGGAGATGGTCCCCCACTTTGCTGCTCGGTTAGTGGATCCCCTCCTTACCGACAACGAATGCGACTCAGCCATGCATGAACTCTCGATCCGTAGGGGGTCCCCCCTCCCGATGGGTTCCCTCTGGCTCCGGATGATTCTCACGGCCGTGCTTGCCGACATCCCTCCTCACCCGGCGGAGATGACCCTGGCGATGCTCGACGAGGCGGAAGAAAAGCTCGAGGGCTTTCATGAAGCGTGCCTGATTACTCAGGCTTTGAAGGATTGCTCAATTCATCTGCTGAGCCAGATCAAGGCCCGGCGAGCTATTATGTCTGCTTTCGCGGACGAACACGGCGCCAATCGATGGGGAGCGACTCCTCGTGAGAACCGTCGCTTTGATGTGCTGGAGAAAGCAGAGAGAGAGATGGAGAATTTTGTCCTCTGCTTCGTTAACCCCTGTGCCGTTGATCCCATGTTTGGTGACCTTTTCCATTAGCGTAGAACATTTTTAAATTAGTCCCTCCTTTTTTTACGCTTTATGCCGAACTTCCATGTAGGCTTAGTACTAGTATGTATGTTTCCGCTTGCATAAATAAACTTTATATTCTTCTCATGAGAATTTTCTTTAGTTGCAAATGCTATCATCACTTTCCTGCGCATCAGACCTTTTTGGGTATTATGAACGTTCATGCGATTGCAAATGCTATTATTATTATTATTATTTTTTTTGAATACTCATATGATTGCGAACGCATGCTTGAAATATGTCGGAAATCTTTCTTGTTGCCTTTCACGTCAGGTGATGTGAGCGCGTTTTAGATCGATTATTCCCATCGACTGGAAGCCCATTTATACGGTCTTGTAAATGTCTTGTTTCCAAAGCTGTGGTCACGAAAGCGAGCTTACGTGGCCTGATAGAGCGACACGTAGCGAACATATTGTTGTGCGAGAAAAGGGTTCGGCCGTAAATTTTCGGAGAGGGAGCTAGCTTCCAAGGCGTTGAGCGAGCTTCATGCCAGCCTCACAGCCGAGGCCAACAAAGCATACGAGCTCTGGCGGGTGCTTCAGGAGCCCATAAAAGAGGTGGTGACTCTCGATAAAGCTGCCACGTTCACTCGTGATAGGGTCGAGGCTCATAAAGCCACCGAGAAAGAGCTCGAAGCTCGGCTTGCTTCGTATCAGGCTCAGCAAGCTTAGGCGGAGGTTCGTCTTCTGGAGATCTTGCGTCATGAAGCCATGGCTCAGCAACAGAACGATGAACTGGTAAAATTACTGCACCGCCCGCCGGCTTGAGGACTTGTATCTTTTCTCCCTTTTTGTACATACTCATGAATGAGAGTATCTCCTTTTTTCGTTTCTTTCATAAGTTGTACTTTGTATCTATTTTGGTTTATGAATAAAAGATACATTTTTCCTCTCAATGGTGTGTCCCCTTTTCATTGAATGTATTCTGCGGATATTCTATCTTGATCTCCTTGCAGGACAGTGATGGCTTAGGATACAGGGTTAGGATCTGCTTCCTAAGGCTTTTGCATTTTATGAGCCACGAGGGTCTCACAAAGAGTTTTTCTCCCTATAGGTCGAGAGGATCCCATAAGTGTAAGTTCTTCTTAAAAATCGTGAGGATTCTTAAGCGAGTTTACCCTTGAGAGTCGTAGGGATCTCACAAGAGAGTTTTTCTTCCTTACAGGTCGTGAGGACTTGTAAGTGCTGGATGTGGTCACCCTTGTTCGTGTTTTAT
This sequence comes from Agapanthus africanus, assembly GCA_030015575.1. Classification (NCBI taxonomy): domain Eukaryota; kingdom Viridiplantae; phylum Streptophyta; class Magnoliopsida; order Asparagales; family Amaryllidaceae; genus Agapanthus; species Agapanthus africanus. The sequence continues at coordinate 40,735,779 of CM057350.1, read as the reverse complement.
GGAGTCAGGGTTTTTCCAGGTATCGTAGTTTAAAGACGTCGCGGTCAAGGTTAAGGACCTCATAGTCCGTGGATTTAAGGACTCCACCGTCCGCTGTTAGTTTTAAGACATCACGGTCAAGGTTAAGGACCTCATAGTCCGAGGATTTAAGGACTCCACAGTCCGATGTTAGTTTTAAGACATCACGGTCAAGGTTAAGGACCTCATAGTCCGTGGATTTAGGGACTCCGCAGTCCGATGTTAGTTTTAAGACATCACGGTCAAGGTTAAGGACCTCATAGTCCGTGGATTTAGGGACTCCACAGTCCGATGTTCGGTTGCAGGGACCCGTCACCTCTTTGAAGACGTTGAGGAATTACAACGCCAGGTATCAAAGGAGTAAAGAGATGTACCCTTAAACCAAGGCAGAATCCGTAGGGAATCGGGGTGGTTGATCGTTAGTTTTAAGACATCACGGTCGAGGTTAAGGACGTCATAGTCCGTGGATTTTAAGGACTCCACAGTCCGGTATTTGCTCTGGATGCTTCACACGGGTTCACTGCCGTGCTCGGCGAGGACCAAGCTCCGCTCTGGGCGTTTTCCGCGGGGTCAAAGAGTGACGTTATCCGCGTTCCATGTAACCAGGAATTTTGCACTAGATGCTTCACACGGGTTCACTGCCGTGTTCGGCGAGGACTAGGCTCCGCTCTGGATGCTTCACACGGGTTCATTGCCATGCTCTGCGAGGACCAGGATCCGCTCTGGACGTTTTCCACGGGGTCAAAGAGTGACGTTATCCGCGTTCCACGTAACCAGGAATTTTGCACTAGATGCTTCACACGGGTTCACTGCCGTGTTCGGCGAGGACTAGGCTCCGCTCCGGATGCTTCACACGGGTTCATTGCCGTGCTCTGCGAAGACCAGGATCCGCTCTGGACGTTTTCCATGGGGTCAAAGAGTGACGTTATCCGCGTTCCACGTAACCAGGAATTTTGCACTAGATGCTTCACACGGGTTCACTGCCGTGTTCGGCGAGGACTAGGCTCCGCTCTGGACGTTTTCCACAGGGTCAAAGAGTGACGTTATCCGCGTTCCACGTAACCAGGAATTTTGCACTAGATGCTTCACATGGGTTCACTGCCGTGCTTGGCGAGGACTAGGCTCCGCTCTGGATGCTTCACACGGGTTCACTGCCGTGCTCTGCGAGGACTAGGATCCGCTCTGGATGCTTCACACGGGTTCATTGCCGTGCTCTGCGAGGACCAGGATCCGCTCTGGACGTTTTCCACGGGGTCAAAGAGTGACGTTATCCGCGTTCCACGTAACCAGGAATTTTGCACTAGATGCTTCACACGGGTTCACTGCCGTGTTCGGCGAGGACTAGGCTCCGCTCTGGACGTTTTCCACGGGGTCAAAGAGTGACGTTATCCGCGTTCCACGTAACCAGGAATTTTGCACTAGATGCTTCACACGGGTTCACTGCCGTGCTTGGCGAGGACTGGGCTCCGCTCTGGATGCTTCACACGGGTTCACTGCCGTGCTCTGCGAGGACCAGGATCCGCTCTGGACGTTTTCCACGGGGTCAAAGAGTGACGTTATCCGCATTCCACGTAACCAGGAATTTTGCACTAGATGCTTCACACGGGTTCACTGCCGTGCTTGGCGAGGACTAGGCTCCGCTCTGGATGCTTCACACGGGTTCACTGCCGTGCTCTGCGAGGACCAGGATCCGCTCTGGACGTTTTCCACGGGGTCAAAGAGTGACGTTATCCGCGTTCCACGTAACCAGGAATTTTGCACTAGATGCTTCACACGGGTTCACTGCCGTGCTTGGCGAGGACTAGGCTCTGCTCTGGATGCTTTACACGGGTTCACTGCCGTGCTCTGCGAGGACCAGGATCCGCTCTGGACGTTTTCCACGGGGTCAAAGAGTGACATTATCCGCGTTCCACGTAACCAGGAATTTTGCACTAGATGCTTCACACGGGTTCACTGCCGTGCTTGGCGAGGACTAGGCTCCGCTCTGGACGTTTTCCACGGGGTCAAAGAGTGACGTTATCCGCGTTCCACGTAACCAGGAATTTTGCACTAGATGCTTCACACGGGTTCACTGCCGTGCTTGGCGAGGACTAGGCTCCGCTCTGGATGCTTCACACGGGTTCACTGCCGTGCTCTGCGAGGACCAGGATCCACTCTGGACGTTTTCCACGGGGTCAAAGAGTGACGTTATCCGCGTTCCACGTAACCAGGAATTTTGCTGATTGTATCCGCCTTTCACGGGATGGAGATTTGACTCTCGGTGATCTGTATATCGCCGAGTCATGGAACTGGGAGTTGCCGCTGTTCCTTTTGGTGATGTTGCGTCTGCTGTATCGAGACGAACGTAGAGGTGGTGACCATTCCACACTGGTGCGAGATGATCTCCGATTGTCTTTCCGGTTTTATATGACTTGCCGTTAAGACCCTGAAGCTAGGAATTTGGCCTTTGCTTCGTCTGTTTTGACCGTAAGGTCTTTTGTTGACGCTGTGTCTGCATCCTGCTAGACCGCGAAGGAACGCTGCTGTTGACATCTCGTCTGCTGTAACGAGACGAATGCTGAGGTGGAGCTGGTATTTCGCCGTCACTCCGTTTGTTTCGACCATGAGGTCTTTTGTTGACGTTACATCTGCGTCCTGCTGGACTGCGAAGGAACGCTGCTATTGACATCTCGTTTGCTATAACGAGACGAATGCTGAGGTGGAGCTGGGACTTCGCCGTCACTCCGTTTGATGGTGTAACACTTGTGTCCTGCTGGAATGAGGAGGCCCACCGTCGTTGGTCTCCAGGCTGCAGATGTAGCCATTGAGATTTGGAACTAGGGACTTTTCCATGGTTCCATTCTCGTTGCGACTCTGGGGTCGATTGTTAACGTCACGTTTGCATCTCGTTGGAGTGAGGAGAAACACCGTTGGTGATCTCTAAGTTGTCGATATTGACGTCGAGACCCTGAAGCTAGGGACCTTCCTTTGCTTCGTCTATTGACATTATGTCTGCAATATTGCGACAAATGTCGAGGTTGTCTTTGGGTTGTTTATGAACCGTCGAGATTTGGCTTAGCTTTCTGATGGAGCCTGTTGGGAAGGTATGGTTTCCTCTTTGTTTGTGCCCCTGGATTGTTTACAGGGATCGATGTGATCTCACCTGTAGGGCAAAAAGTTTCATTCTTTCATTTTTTTTTATTCTTTCTGCGATGCTCTATCATTTCAGCTTTTTATATCGCGAAAATCGTGATTGTCCAATCATTTCGGCTATTTTTCGCGGTGCCAATCATTTCGGCTATTTTTCTTTTTACTCGCTGCTTTTTATTGCGAGTTGCCCCATCATTTCGGCTATTTTTCATGCATACATTTTTACTTGCTGCTTTTTATTGCAAGTTGCCCCATCATTTCGGCTATCTTGTAGGCATATGTGGCTTGCTAGCTTTTTCGCCGCAAGCTTGGATTTTAGACACCGACTTCGGCATCAGCACCGCTACAACTGGGATCTTGCCAGGAGCGAATCATCATTTGCCTTTGTCGATGTTGAACAAATGTGGCTTGGCAAACAAGGTTAAGGGTCCTGTCGACCAAGGCTTTTGACTTCATGAGCCGTAAGGGTCTCACAAAAGTATTTCTCCCTACAAGTCATGAGGATCTTGTAGGTGTATTTTCTCCCTAGGGGTCGTGAGGATTCCTAAGTGTATGTTCCTCTGCAAGTCGTAAGGATCCTACAAGAGGGCTTTCTCCTTATGGGTCGAGAGGACCTACAAGGGTTGCTCATCATATGGACATATCTCTAGTCACGGGTGGGACTTTGCTGGGGAAATGTTTATTCGCGCCCGTGGAATGTATACAAGGGTCAGTCTCGAGCCCCTTGTAAGGCAATATCGAAGGTTGTGGGGGATTTGCTTAAGAACAGGTTTAGGTTTCTGTAACTTAAGACTTTCAAGTCTTATGAGCCGTGAGGGTCCCATAAGAGAATTCTCCTTACGAGTCGTAAGGATCTCGTAAGTGCGTTTTCTCCTTAGGAATCGTGAGGATCCCTAAGTGTGTTGCTCCTTTGTGAGTCGTAAGGATCTCACGCAGGTGGTTTCTCCTTACAAGGTCGAGAGGACCCTATAAGTGTCTTTTAACGAGGTTGCGCCCTATCGGGTTTTCACAAACACTCGCCGGTAGTCCTGCCGTTTTTACTCACGGAGCCCTTTCGGGTTTTCATCCGTGCCCATTTTGCTTATGGACATACCGTTTTTTTTTCTTTCTTTTTCTCTTTTTTTTTATCTCGTCAGCCTAAGGATGCTGCGGTGGTAGTTTTAGGGACGTTTCGGTCCGTTGTTAGTTTAAGGACGTTTCGGTCCGTCGTTAGTTTAAGGACGTTTCGGTCCGTCGATAGTTTAAGGACGTTTCGGTCCGTCGATAGTTTAAGGACGTTTCGGTCCGTCGTTAGTTTAAGGACGTTTCGGTCCGTCGTTAGTTTAAGGACGTTTCGGTCCGTCGTTAGTTTAAGGACGTTTCGGTCCGTCGTTAGTTTAAGGACGTTTCGGTCCGTCGATAGTTTAAGGACGTTTCGGTCCGTCGTTCAGGGGAAGGCCGGCTGCTGCTTGTGAAGTCTGAGCTTAGGAAGATAGCGAGCGGACATAGTCGTCGTCATCTATCATTGACCCAGGCTGTGGCTCATTAAGCATAGTACCTCTTTAAGAAGCGGCCGTTTATTGGCCTAAAAGGCCTTTCACCGTGCACGTCCATGAGTAGATAGGCTCCACCCTGGTAGACCTTGTCTATAATGTACGGGCCTTCATAGTTCGGCTCAAATTTTCCCCGCTTGGCACGATTGGGGATCATAGGTCTTTTGACTACTAGTACGAGTTCGCCTTGGCGGAATGTCCTCGGCCTGGTCAATCTTTCGTACGAGTGCGTCATCTTTGCTTTGTAGGCTTCTAGATGTTGTTGCGCTATGAGCCGGGTTTCATCGAGGGCATCAAGCTCCTCAAGCCGAAGGTGAGCGTTTTCTTCGTCCGTCAGCTCGTAGTGGACTGCCACTCGTAGAGAGGGTAACTCTATCTCGAGGGGGAGCACTGCTTCCGTCCCAAATACCAACGCGTACGGCGTTGCGTTCGTGGCCGTCTTGCATGTAGTTCGATAAGCCCAAAAGGCTTCTTGCAGCTTCTCGTGCCAGTCTCTCTTATTCCGGGAAACGGTCTTTTTTATGATCTTCGTCAAGGTCTTATTGAAGGCCTCGGCCAGACCGTTAGCTCGTGGGTTGTAAACTGAAGAATATCTCTAGTCTATATTGTGCTGCTGCGCGAAGCGGCCAATCTTATGGCTTCTGTAGGCTGGCCCATTATCGGAGATATTCCGCCGTGGGGTTCCAAACCGATAGATGACGTGCGTCTTGAAGAAGTGGAGGATGTTCTCCGTCTTCACTTTCCTCAGCGGTACTGCTTCTGGCCATTTGGAGAAGTAATCAGTTGTCGCCAGGATAAAACGATGTCCCCGGGATGATGCTGGCTCGATGGGGCCGACTATGTCAGTCCCCCACATTTCGAATGGCCAGCTAGCCACCGTTGGATGTAGTGGGTTCGGATGTTGGTGGATAAAGTCTCCATGAATCTGGCACGAGTGGCATTGCTTCGCATACTCGAGGCAGTCCTGGATCATCGTGGGCCAGTAATAACCCATCCGTTTAATTTTTAACTTCATCTTTGGGCCTGCTTGGTGAGAACCGCAAAGTCCGTCGTGAACTTCCTGAACGACTCTTTCTGCTTCGCCAGGTCCTAAGCATCTCAGCCATAGAGAATCAAATGATCTCTTGTATAGAGTATCGTTGACGAAAGCGAAAGATAGAGCTCGTTTCATGAGCTGATGTCTTGAGGACGCTTCTTCGGGCATTCGGTGGGACTTAAAGTAGTCTATGAAGACTTCCCTCCAGTCCTCAGCCTTCTCACGGTCTTTTATTTGTAGGGTCGTCTGCTCAGTCGCCCCCTTTTCTTTATATAATTCCGGAGGTATTTCTGCCGGGGCGAGCACTCGACGGCTTTGTACCACGATTCTGACGTCATCAAGGTTCTCGTCAGCCAGTTCTTTAGCAAGTTTGGCCAACGCGTCTGCTTTGCTGTTTTCCGCACGCGGTATGTTCTCCAAAGTATAGGAGGGAATTTGGGTCAATAGTTGTTGCACCTTTTCGCCGTACTTCACCAATTCTGGTTTGCACGTTTGGTAGTCACCATTTACTTGACTAACGACCAATTGGGAATCCCCGTATATAAGGAGATTTTCGATTCCCATGTCGATGGCGATCTCGAGGCCTGCTATCAGAGCTTCGTATTCAGCTTCATTGTTTGTCCTCGGCTCTGTTAAGGAGAAGGCGAAGCGCATTATCCCTCCTTGTGGAGTTACGAAGATGAGGCCTATCCCCGATTTGATCATTGGGATACCTTGTTTCTGTTTCTTTACGGAGGATGCTCCATCGAAATAGAGTTCCTATCGGGTACTACCGCCGCCAATCGCATCAAATGCATGCTCGTCTGGCAACTCGCAGTTCAGAGGAGAACCAGCAGGTACTGGATGCTCAACGAGGAAGTCGGCAATGGCCTGGCCTTTCACTGCCTTAAGAGGTCGATACGTTATTGAGAACTCCATCAGGAGTAGAGCCCATTTAGCGAGTCGACCCGTCAATATAGCCTTTGACATCAGATATTTAAGAGGGTCCACCTTCGAGATGAGACGGACTTCATATGCCAACGCATAGTGCCTGAGCTTTGTTATCGCGAAGATTAACGCCAAGCAATGTTTTTCAATGGGAGAGTAGTTGCTTTCTGCCCCCAGCAAAACTCGACTTAAGTAGTAGAGTGCTCTTTCTTTCCCTTGGTCGTCCTCTTGTGCCCATAATGCGCCTAAAGAACCTTCGAGGGCGGTTGTATAAAGAATGAGAGGTTTTTCCTTAACCGGAGCAGCCAACACCGGCGGGTTCTGCAAATACTGCTTGATCTCATCCAGTGCGTCTTGGCATTTGTGATCCCAAACGAATGGGGTTTCCTTCTTCATCAGGTGACTGTAAGGACGGCACTTTCCTGAAAGATTAGCGATAAACGGCCGAATGTATGCGAGCTTTCCCTGGAGAGACCGCAACTGTTTGAGGGTTCTTGGCGGAGGCATTTCCATGATCGCCTTGATCTTAGATGGATCTATTTCGATACCTCGATGTCGGATGATGAATCCCAGGAATTTACCCGAGGAGACTCCAAACGCGCATTTGAGGGGATTCATCTTCAGATTATATTGACAAAGGCGTTGAAAGACAGTCTCCAGATGCTTTAAATGCTCTTCGTATGACATGCTCTTCACTACAAGGTCATCGATATAGCACTCGACGATGTCATGTATGAGATCGTCGAAGATCTTTGTCATGGCCCTTTGATAGGTAGCACCGGCGTTCTTTAGACCAAAGGGCATAACCCTGTAGCAGAATATACCCAAAGGGGTCCGGAAAGCAGTGTGCTTCTGGTCTTCGGGATGCATCTTTATCTGATTGTATCCTGATGAACCGTCCATAAAGGAGAAAACCTCATGAGTGGACGTGTTATCTATCATTAGCTCGGTTACTGGTACTGGGAAATCGTCCTTTGGACAGGCTTTATTGAGATCCCTGAAATCCACGCATATGCGTACCGTCCCATTTTTCTTCATTACCGGGACGATATTGGCGATCCAGTCGGGATATTGGACTTCTTGGATAAATCCAGAATCGATCAGCTTCTTGACTTCGGCGTTGATGCTCATTTCAAGCTCGAGTCGCATCCTTCTTGGCGCCTGCTTGACTGGATTGATATCTGGGGATATTGCTAACTTATGCACAGCAATCTCCGGATCTAATCCTGGCATCTCGGAGTAGTTCCACGCGAAGCAGTCTTTATGTCGTAGAAGCACGTTCTTTAAAGCGGCCACCCTTTCTTCAGATAGCAGCTCGCTGACAAATGTCGATCGTGGGTCATCTGCCGATCCCAACTCAATCTTCTTGAGGTTATCTGCAGTAGTATGTATACCGTCTTCCAGTTCTTTTGGAGCTGGCGGAAATTCTGAGACCACCTCATCATCGCTGTTCTCAAAGCACCAGGGAAGGTCATCCATATTCTTGGGCTCTTCTTTTAATATCGTAATCGTGTAACAGGTGCGAATCCGCTTCCAGGACTGAGGTGGATCTGGTTTTGCTTTTGCGGCTTTGGGTTCATGCTTTTGTGGCGGCGTTACCCTCCAGCCGTCGGATAAGGCGAATCTGCCCTGTTGGTACTGGTCCTCGACCCAGTTCTTGAAGGTGAAGCAGTCTTCGGTAGGATGTCCTATGGCTCGGTGATAAGAGCAATAGCTCAAATGAGAAGCCTTGTTAGCTTGCTCAGGGTGTCTAGACCCTGGAAGCGCGATCATTTGATGTTTTAAAGCGAGCTTGAGTAACCTCTCCTTCTTGTCTCGGGGGAAGGAGTACGCTCGACTCATCTTCTTCATGAGGGACAAATCCGAGCCGCGCAATACCCGATCACGTAACTCCCTAATCCTGCGTCGTTGTTGTCGGCTCCTCTTTCCGCTTCTTGATTTATTTCCGTCTCTGCGTCGGGCCTTTCGTACAACGGGTTGACGAGGATGAGCATCTTTGTCTTTTGCAGCCTGTTGAAATAGACGTTGCGTCTTGGCCTTCTCGTAGATGGCCATCTCGCGGTTGTGGTCTTCCCGAGCTATCTGACCCATTTTCCTGATAGGCTTATCCATTCGTTCTTCAAACGACGGACTCGGCATTTCAATCGCGGGATCTAGTTTTGATGAGGGGTTGGCATCTCCTGACAGGGCGTCCTCTTCTTCATCAAAGGTATATATAGCGTAGCTGCTGTGGGCCCGTCCCCGTTTTCCGGTTCTCGCGTATCCAAGCCCAAGTGTTTCCATTTTCCCGTTGGGCAATTTGCGTTGAGTCCCAGGGACATCCCAGATCCTGTTGTAGAACCCAGCTTGTCGAACAGTCTGTTTTAAGGGTACTCCTTGGCGCTTCAATAGCCTCTTTAATCCATTTGTATAGTATCTGGGCAGACGGATGGGTTGGAGCCTGTCGAGTGTAGCATCCACACCATGCCAGATCTCTTTCTCTACTTTCGACTCTGAGGATCGGTAGAATAGGATCACCTTCTCACCCCTTTGCTTGGGAGGGACGTAAAATGTTCGCAGGTCCTGCACATTGTGAGCTTGAAGTGTGTCGAGATCCTTGTAGTGTTCTCGCGGTACCATGGTGATTTGCAAACTATGGTCATCGCCAGGGGGTGCTTGTATTGACAGCCGATTGGAGAACACGGCATTAACTTCATCTTCTGAATCACTTCCGAAGACCAACATGGGGGCGGGCGTCCCCAGGTTGTTGCGTTGAGATGGCCCTGCATAAACTATCTCTTCCTCTTCTTCGGTATCGCTCCCGAAAACTGGGATGGTGGCGGCGGTTTTGTTTTTCGCGTTGCGACACCTTTCTGCATCCTCGAAATCTGGCAAAAAGTACTTCGCATCTTCGTATTTGCGGACTTCGTTCACGGAAAATGGGTTCAACTCACCTGGTACGGTATACTCGAAACCATCCTTAAAGTACTTCATACACTGATGTTGCGTAGAAGGGATGATGTTGTACTCGTGTAGCCAAGGACGGCCGAGTAAGGCGTTGTAGCAGGTCTTGGCGTCAATGACATGGAATTTGACGTCTGTGACGAGAAGTCCGAAGCGTAATGTTAGTATCACAGATCCGAGAGTCCGTGACGATTGTGAATCGAAACCGGAGATAGTGATTTTGTCACGAGCGAGGTGCTGCACACTCATGCAGATTTCCTTCAACACCAGAACATTAAGGAGATTGACGGAGGATCCATTATCCACCAGGATCTTGCCTATCTTGATATCATGGCAGTATCCAGAGACATATAGGGGACGGTGGTGGTCGCACGTCCCGAGAAGGAGGTCTTCTTCACCGAAAGTAATGTCGGCCGTATGCACTTCCTCCAGTTCATCCTTCATCCTTTCAGTGGCGAGGAAGGCTTGGAATTGCTCAGGTTCTTGTAACGCCTTAATTAGTAAGTCTCGCGCTTCTTTTGATAATAGGAGGGCATCGAGAATGCTAAGCTGAGAAGGTAGCTTCCTTAGGTGCGCTAGGATGTTATAGTCCACCTTACCCTTTCTAGGAGGGTCTTTGGCAGCCAGCTCTCTCATGACTTGGTCATCTAAAGTGATATCTTCAGTGACCTTTTCCTTTCCCTTATCTTTTCTACTCGCGGGCCCGAGATTCTTTTCTGGGAGTGTGCGATTGCGCAGCTGAATGTTCTCGCAGGCCTCCGATTTCTCCTCTTTCCCTAAAACAGATTCTTTAAAGAGAGGGCCCAGAGCCATTTCTTCATCAGAGTCGCTCCCAAAGGTGAGAACTTGTGACCCCCTGGCGTTAACCATGTAACAGTTGCCAGTAGTTCTGTTGTGCCCATCGACAGTACTTCTTCGCTCCTGACGGATCTTGCGTTTCATGCTCTTAAAATGTTGCCGATGAGCAACATATCCTTGCCTCCATATCTTAAAGGCGTCGCACTCCTCCATTGGGTGTGAAATTTTCCGATGATATGCGCAATAATCAGGGTGCCTCTCCACCCCATCGTGCGTGTTTCCTTCCGAGGGTGGTAGCTTCATTCCCATTGACATGGCTTTAGCAAACCTTTTCCTCGTCTTGAATATCTTCTTGTCTACTTCGGATGCCTTTCGCTCTGGCAGGGGTAGTTCAACTCTTTCGTTCAGTCGCCTGCATTTGGCTCCTTCTGACGCGGCCATCTCACGCTCCTGATCCGCTTTACTCTTTAGACGAATCTCGTCTAGAAAGGCATTGATCATTTCATTTGTTAGCCATGCACGCTCTGGTTCAGGCTCTGCCTCCAGCTTCTTAGTGCCAGGAGTTTTCCCATCATCGGTAAACGAGTGGGAGATTACGTTACAACTCGCCACATATCCTTCGGATTCATCCGACGAGCTCTCTCCATCATCTTCCTCTTGAAAGATGTGGTTGAGGAACTCTTGCAGTGTGACAGGAGTTCGCGCCTTTTGATTGTATTTTTCCAGCGCGTCGATTTTTCTTCTGCAAGTTCGTGTGCTCGTTTCCAAGCTTCACGGACTTCTTGGATTTCTTCTTCTTTTTCTTCGAAGATTTTGACGGTTGGGCGTGAGTATTTGGGCCCTTATCGCGAGTCTTCGTAGTTGGGTGGGGCTTCAACATTCCTTCGATAATTTGAGGTTCAAGAGGGTCCTTCCATTCGATCATAGGGCACGCATGAAGGTATCCCAGCATTCTTTTGGTTTTAGTTGATAGCACGACCTCCCACGGAGCTTCTTCAATAAAGGAGCAGGTTGCCCCCGGTGTATCCGCTTTCTTAGGAGGATACGGCTGTGGTGGGTTCACCTTCCACTTTTCTGACAGTATAAACTTCCCCTGGAGGTATTGATCTTCGATCCATCCTTTGAAGACGAAGCAATCTTCAATCGGATAACTTACCGTTTGATGGTAAGGGCAATAGTTAGGGTTATTCACCTCCGTGGGTTGCGGCGGTCGCCTTGGATTTGGTAGGTTTATAAGTCTGTTGCGTATTGCCAGCTCGAATAACCGTTTCTTCTTGTCTCGTGGGAATGAGTAAGGACGTTTCATCTTTTCATTATAATACCGGCGTCTTTCTTCCAGTTGATCTGCCGGTTTTGGGGTGTTAGGTTGCTGTTAGGCATTCGCGACAAAGGTTGCCCTTCCTTTACCCTTATCATTCCGAGGTTCCGACTTCGGGAGAGGTGGTCTATGACCCATCTGGTCCATCTGAGCCAACTTGTCGCTTAAAGCCTGAAATGTGGTTGGCTTAAAGAACATCATAAACTGGGAGATAGTTGCGTGGGGGTCTAGGGTTCCCACGAACATGCCCACTGCGGGTGCCTCCTCAATGCGTTGTTCGCATCTCGACCACAAATTCCGCCAGCGTATAGCATACTGGACCCAGGTTTCGCCTGGTTTTACCCTGGCGTTAATCAATGCTGTTATTGGAGTGAGTTCGCTGGCACTTGCGAATCGCTGAGTGAATAACAACTCCATTTCAGCGAACGTCTTGATAGAATTGTTCAGGAGTTCCGAATACCATTCGAACGCTGTTTCCGATAAGCTGCCCACGAACTGGCGAAGCAACAGTTTATCATCACCGCCGGTGTTACCGCAGAGGGCCCGGAACTGGGCAACATGTTGATGGGGATTGCCGGTCCCCTTATACACGTGGAATTTCGGTATCGTATAGCCTGGCGGGTATTTGATTTGGTCGTACCAGCTTGGATACGGCCGCCCCGTTTTTACGACTTGACCAGCTGCTTCAGTCGCATGATGAACCCAGATTTGCTGGGCTATATAGTCAACCAAGTCAGCTTTAGAGATCGTCTCCTCCTTGGCCGTTGAGGGGGCTGGCGGTGGATTTGACGTTTCTCCTCGGTCGTCTTCAAGAACAATTGGGGGATCCTCGGCGGGTAGGTCCTGCTGGATCATCATTCCTATCATATCTTGGAAGAGAAGGCCCATACGCTGTATATTGGCTGCTTGTTCAGTAGCCTCTTTGTCCTTTTTCTCCAGTATCCGGCGAAGGAATTCAGCGTCGGTTTCTTCCTCTTGGCGTGCGTCTGAGGACATTTCTGGGCTTTCTTTTGGCCCGGTAAGTGCGGCCATAGCATTCATCATTTCTTGGAGCTTTTGCTGCTGCTCCTGAGCTTTGGTCACCGACCGTGTAAGCGATCTATGACCCGTGGACGCGCGGCTGTCTTCTTTTCCTGACGCCATGTATACGGTGTGGACCATCATGCCCCCAGACTTAGGGCGTCTGGGCTTAGTGCTATTAGCTGTCGTTGCAGGCTGGGGGATCTTCTCTGGCTTCCTCCTTTTATGAGCCATGGAGGTTGAGGGGGCCGTTGAGGTGGGCGTCCAGACAGCCTTTCGGGGTTTAGCCTGGTGACCAGCTTCCGGTTGGATTTTCAGCTTCTTGTGCTGGCGGGAGAAGTTTGGATCGATGATCGAGTCTCGGGCCTGCCGCCAAACCTTATAGATTTTGGAAGACAGCCGTTGAGGGGATCGGGGCTGTTCTGATTTTATTTCCACAACCTTTTTTAATGGGGGAGGAGACCTCTTTAGCACTGCAGTAGGAGAATTCCTTCGCACCTTATTTAGCATCTCGAAGCTGTTCCCAGTTGGAACAGCAGCATTAACTTTTGCCATCGGGGCTGATGGAGTTAACCCGGAGGGGGAGTTGCCCTCAGCCTTCCTTACTCGGCGCCAATGGCTACGTCGAGCGTGTCGAGCGGACGGCGTTGGGTCAGCGGTAAGAATGGTTTCGTCTTGCCCCCTGTGTAGGTGGGGGGTTGCTGTTGGTGTTAGCCTGTCAAAGACCGACGTCTTTTGGGTAGCAGGGGCGGGAGCTGAAGCCGTCAATCTTGTAAAGACCGACTTTTTGGCCAGAGAAGCCGCCTTGGCGATTTCGGGAGCAGGAGCAGCCACTTTCTTAGAAGCAGCCTTCTCTGGGATTGTAGACCTCATGATGGGTCTACCGGATTTCTGGCCCAATCTAGAGAAGACCGAGGCGCTGATGTTGGGCGACCCGTTGAGATGAGCCGCGGCAGGGGTAAGACGATCAAAGACCGACTTCTTGGGAGCTTCCTTTGTCAACACCGGCGCCGTGAAGCTCATTGGCAGGAGCATAGTCCCAAAGAACAACCCGGTAGTGGCCTGAGTCACCTGGTCCACCGGTATTGTGAATAACGAAGCAGCTTGGGGTCCATAGGCTATACCTCCTGGCGAGGTAAAGCGTTGGTCGCAATTGCAGTCCGAGCAGTTGGAGCATTTCGCAGAAGTAGAAGCCATCGATTCTTTGCTTTCTGCAATAAGAAAGACGCCAATTCTTAGTATCTTGAAACCCAAGGGCCACCATTAGCGAACCGCGATTGGTTCGCGAATCACGACACACGAAGTGTGGAGTGGAAATAGGAAAAGGTCCCACCGGGCGTGCCAGAATCTGTTCCCCTCCGAAAGACGGTGCGACATGGCGTCTCTTGCCTGAAATTCGGGGCAGATGCTAATTGGTGCTATCCGTCCACCTCTCCGAAGATGCCAAGTTGATTCATGGCACCGTGTATCGAAGGTTTACACGGATGCGGCCGATGTAGCAGACTTCGTCAGATTCCCCCTCGTTTGAGGGGTTTTTGATTGTGGGGACGCTCTTCCCTGCAGGCGCAAGCCCCTGCAGTTAATTACACTACCGCATCACGGTAACAACTTTCTCCTTGTCCAGATGGTCACTTCGCGTCGTGTGTGTTTGTTTTGTGTTTTGTTGCCCGTGGATTGTTTACGGAGGCCGAGTTATGTCGTCGCCCGTAGGGCGTGGACTAGTCCAAATCCGTATAATCTTAGATTTGGGTTTGGGGGTTTGGTTTGAGGATACGTTAGCCATACTTGAGGCCAAGATCAACTCAAACGTTTGTTAAGGATACGTTAGTCCGGCCTGAGACTAAGATCAACTTAACGGGATCGTTTAGATCCGACAAAAGAGCGTTTGGGCTCTATTGTTCCAGTTTAAGGACATGGTGGTCCATTGTATGTATGGCCGTCGGGACCCGTCACCTCTCTGACGACGTTGAAGGATTACAACGACAGATATCAGAGGAGTTCAGAGATGTACCCTTAAACCGAAGTTGATTGGGGGGATTCATAGTCCAGTCTGTTTGAAGGTTTAAGGATACGTTAGCCATATTTGAGGCTAAGATCAACTTAAACGGGATCGTTTAGATCCGACAAAAGAGCGTTTGGGCTCTATTGTTCCAGTTTAAGGACATAGTGGTCCATTGCTAGTTTAAGGACATTGCGGTCCGTGGGTAGTTTAAGGACATTGCGGTCCATTGTTAGTTTTAAGACATCTCGGTCAAGGTTAAGGACGTCGTAGTCCATGGGTTTAAGGACCCCACAGTCCATTGTTAGTTTTAAGACATCTCGGTCAAGGTTAAGGACGTCGTAGTCCATGGGTTTAAGGACCCCACAGTCCGTATCAATGTGTGGTCATCGGGACCCGTCACCTCTTTGAAGACGTTGAGGGATTACAACGCCAAGTATCAAAGGAGTGAAGAGATGTACCCTGGAACCGGAGTGGATTAAATAGACTTTAGCCCAATTTGGGATTGAGACCAATTAATTATGTTTTGAGCCCATTGGCCCAGTTAATTACGAATTGAGGACTTATGGCCAGTTTGGGCTAAGTCCAATCATGTCTGGGACATCGGCTTTCTGTTGATCCATTGAAGGAGAGGCTTTGCCTCTGGCCATTTAGCCAATTGGGCTAATGCCTAGTGTTAAACACTAAAGACCAATCAGTGTTAAACACTGGGAATGAGATTGATAAGTTAGTGTTTAACACTAAAAGATAGTTGGTGTCAAACACCAGCAATAAGGCTTTCAAATTAGTGTTAAACACTAAAACAGTCCAGTGTTAAGCACTGGCAACAGAAATTCCAAATTAGTGTTGAACACTAAGGTAACCAGTGTTGAACACTGCGAATAAAGTTCTTTGCTTAGTGTTGAACACTAGGGCCAAACAATGTTTTAACACTGGATTCAGGGGTCCCAATTCAGCGTTAGACGCTGAGGTAAGAGGGGTCACGTGGCAGCACGTGAGGGCGCCCTCCCTTCATTTGTTCTTCTGAGACTATCGCATTTTTCAGAGCATCACGTGCCATCACGTGACGGGCATTCAAATGCTTATATGTTAAAGTTTCTGCCAAGGGTCACGTGGGTCTAGTAGGGCACTGCCTCAAGGGGGCTTTATGTAGATCTTTGGGGGGGCCATGTGGTGACACGTGACCCCGCTTTTATGTAGTTGTTTAGAAGATCTGTTAATCCCTTTTTAGGAATTAAATTCCTCGTAGGGTTGAACCCTGACAATAATTTTAGAGGAATTAAATTCCTACTTCCTTTTGAAGAGTTGAACTCTGAATTTCCTGTAGGAATTAAATTCCTCATATATGTGCAGAATCGAATAGGGTTGAACCCTAATAAAAGCTTTGGGGAATTAAGCTCCCACTCTCTGTTAAAGAATTATTCTGGGAAATGAGATTAAGGGAATTAAATTCTCGTTGTTTTAACAGAACTAAGTTTTTAACTAGGGTTAAACCCTGATTCTTTTTGTTCTGAAGGAATTAAATTCCCATAACACAGGGTCAAGCCCTAATTTTATTTTAATGGAATTGAATTCCTATAGTTCTGTGAGAATTAAATTCTCGTGCTTCTATTCCCTCTCTATGCTTTGGATCTGCATGGCAGGATCTCAACCCATTGAGAATTAAATTCTCAACTTCAAGGGGAGATGTGCACTTTACAGATCCTCTATCAAAGAGAGAAGAAATATGCCCTTCTGTTTTATATCAGGGTTAAACCCTGTTGAGAATTAAATTCTCTTTTCTTTCAAAAAGCCTTCCCTCTCTTACCTAGGGTTTTCTTTTGCAGAAGATCCAAATTCCTCAAAGTATCAAGGCTCTCTCCCTTTTCTTCCCTCTGCATGTATATATTTTTTTCTTTTTGTGTCTCTTGGCTCCTATTTATAGGAGAAGCAGCCGAGTCAATTAGTTTTTTGACGAATCTTCATTGAGAGATTTGATTTGCATCCATCATTCGTTTTGGACCTTTGGATTATTAGGTGAATTTTATTCACCATTGGATTTCAAATCCAGGGATTCTCCTTTGTTATTTCTGTTAGATTTAAAGGGGAAATCTTTCCAAATTCGAGATTTTCCCATAGATAGATGATATTTAATCACCTCTAAATCTTTAATTTAATCGATTGCTTTTGGAAAGATTTGAGAGGTCTTTTCTCAGAATTTAATTCTGTTGACAAATGGGCTTTGAAGTTGGTCACGTGTGGCCACGTCACCCTTGGTCACGTGTGGGCACGTGACCCCCTTGGAACGAGCCTTCTTCCTTCTTTTTGCGCTCGTTGCTGCTTAGCTATCACGTGCCACCACGTGACAACTGGTTACGTGTGAGCACGTGACCCTGACATGGAGCCTTCTTCTCGATTTAACCGGAGAATGAGTCTGATGTTTTGAGTGTCACGTGCCAACACGTGACCCTGGTCACGTAGGAGCACGTGACCTCTTCTGAAGCCTTTTTCTTGATTTGATCAAGGAACTGTTGTGTCTTTGCCGCTGCTTTTAAATGTCACGTGCCGACAAGTGACTCAGGTCACGTGGGAACACGTGACCCTTTCTGAAGCCCCTTTTCTTTGATGTATTTGGGAAACTGAATTTGCCTTGCTGATACTTTTAGGTGTCACGTGCCCACACGTGACTGCTGGTTACGTGTAAGCACGTGACCCTCTTCTGAAGCTTTTTCCATAAGCTTTTCTGACTTTAAATCAGGAAACAAGGCTCCCACCAAGTAGGAGCCTCTGCTCCTTCCCACGTGAGGGGGAGGAAGCTCCCACTAAGTGGGAGCTCCCTACTCCCCTTCATGTGAGGGGGAGGCTCCCACTTGGTGGGGGCCCTTTTCCCCCATGACGTGAGTGGAGGGGCTTTCCCTCCCCATTTTTAATTTTTTTATTTCTGAGAAAAAAGAGAAATAAATAAAATAATATATAAATAATAATTTTTTTTTAAAATGTGTTTCTTTAAATATATTTTTTATAAAAATATATATCCTTTTTTTACAAATGGAACAAAAGAATGAACACGTCCCTGTTATAAAAAAACACACATCTTTTTAATTTTGCATGACCAGTTTGACCCGTCAATCGGAGGTTCCTTTGCTCCAAAAGCGAGAGGTAATTAACGGCTGTTTAGTCTGCGACTGCTGGAGATTCGAATTCTTATAATCAATAAACCCCAGCCTACCCTGTGTGGGGGGAATCTGTAATATGCCTAAGAAGCGCGCGCATTCCCATCTTAATGGGGTAAAAAAACACCTTACATCGGCGACGAGGGCTTGGGTGAGGCGTGGGTTTCTCGCGGTCGTCGGCTATGGGTGAAGGTGACGGTGGTGGTGTTGGGAGGAGAGAGGGAGGTGAGGAGACGGAGGGGATGACGTCGGGGTGATGGGGATGTAGGCGAAGGCTGAGGCGGCGACGGCGAGCTAGGGTTCGGGCGTCGTGGGTTCTTGTGAGGAGGCGGGACGAGAGAAAGAAGAAGAGCGGGAATAGAGAAGAGAGGGAGATAGAGATGCTGTGTTAGGATTTAGAATAGGTTTCTTAATATATATATATATATATATATATATATATATATATATATATATATATATATATATATATATAAGAAAGGAGTGAGACAGAGAGGGGGTTTTGTTAGGATTAGGATATATAAAATATATATTTAGAATATATATAATATATATAACAGTTGAAATATATAAAGAATATTTTATTATATATGAGTTTTATAGGTAATACAAAAATACTCCGAAAAATATCCAGCTTGTGTCTAAAAATCTAGTTTGAAAATACGGATAATATACGTATCAACCAAAACCATAATGAGACGTCCAGTCCAAGAAAATGCATACCCCCAAGAGCGGATACACGTAGTATGCACGTAGCGATCCAAACGAGTCCGTTTTACTAAACAGGACGAAAACACGATGTATGGATGCAACCATAGGGTATGGGTATGATGCAGGCCATGCTAGGTATTTAAAATATATTATTTGGTTATAATTGTATTATTTAAAATATATGCAGATACCAGATATAAGATACAGGTATACAGAACACATGTATGCACGGATCCTCAGAACTGGCAGGGATAAATCGTAATCAAGAACCAAGACGGGTTTCAAGTATGCGGATAGGGTCGGATACTAAACACAGATACCAAAACACTATCCGCACCCAAAAACAACTAAAACCAAGAAATAGCTACAAGATGAAGAAAAATACTCAAATAGAATATGCTATAAATGAACCAGGGTGTTACACACCCTGAAGAAAAAACTCATCACAAAACCCCATTAACGTTTACATCCCTTAAATTTTACCCCCTCCCGACCGTTAAATTTTTAACTAATGACCAAAATACCTTTTCTTCTTTTTTTCTTTAATTTATTGCTTAAAAGGAAGAATAAGTAGCAGAAGAAGAGGAGGATCTTGATCAAGAAGTGAGAAGAAGCGACATCAGCGACGGTCTCGTTAATGGATCTTCTACAATACTTCAAAAAGTAGTCTCGGCTTCTTCTTATTCTTCCAAGTTCAAGAGATAGTAATTTTTCCATAAAAGGAAGAATAAGAAGAAGCGATGTCGACGATGGTTTTGGCTTCGTCTCTCGCTTTGCACCGGTTCTCTAGGCTTCGCCGATTATGCTTGTTTCCATCTTTGTAGAGTTCGAAATAGTTTGTTCTTCTCTCATGCTTTGCAGCGATGGTCTTGACGTGATTTATTGTTTGTTTTTAATAATTGATGATTACGATGTTGAAGCATATTTTTAAATGCAAAAGTTGGGATTTTTATATGTTATAGATTGTTAAATTTTTTTGATCAATGAACTTTGTAATTTACTTGAATTTATCTGAATTTGATCAAGTACCCAAGTTTGCACACCAGCTGTTTGTCAAAATGCCTAAGGGAGCTCAACTACTCCAAATGAAGATTCTAGCTCAATTGTTCATGGAATCACCAAGATTTTACATGCGGAGAACTCACAAATGCCCGTAGAATGAGGGTTGGAGGACATAGGTGCTATCTCGTTGCTTCAAGGTTGGGCATTTGGCTCTTAAGTTCTTCAATTGGGTTCAGCTCCAACACGGGTTTTGTCATAATACGGAGACTTACAACGTGATGATGTATATCGCAGGAGAGATATGAGAACTTTGATTTGTTGAGTTGTTTAGTATTTGGAATATATTTGTATAGATTTTAGAGCTAATGGTGTTCGGAATGTGTATGTATAAATGCTTGAGAGAGTTTTTTTTTGTATGTAAAGATTGTGTTTGTATAAATTTTGAAGATAATTTTGTTTGGAATGTGTTTGTATAAATGCTTGAGAGAGGGTGAAAGAAAATATTTGATTTGTAATGGATCTTGAAGGTTGCCATATCGGCTCTAATGATTGGATCTTGATGAAGATATCGTGCTTGAAGTAAGGCCATGAGTCGTCGTAGACGTTAAGAACCGCATTACCATTGCCGGAACTCAAGGGATCGCCGGCTCTAATAGTGGATTTCTGCTCCTCCACATCTTTTGCATTTGATCATCATCACCGCCGCTTATTTAGACCCCTGCGTCATGGCCTTCAATTCACACTTACAAATCATGTGACATATTCCAAACACCATCTAAAAGGATATTGATACAAACGCAATAAAAAAATCAGCATCATTCAACCATTTATGCAAACACATTGCAAACACCATTCATTAACATAAATTTGTTACAACAAACACCATCATCTTCATCATTCAAGAATTTATATGAACACATTACAAGCCTCATTGATTAACATAATTTTATTACAACAAAAACTAAATTAACACATATAGAAAAATTTATCTGATACATACTAACTTAATTGCATGGAGCGAAATAAGATGAGGATGGAAAGGGGGTCATGAGAGTCATTGTAGTAGCCGAAGACCATGACGTTGAAGGTGATGAGGTTGAGTCATTGCTGTTACCTGATTATTTGTGGAGACACTTATAATTTGTGGAGGATCATTAAGACCAAGCAAGCAAGAAGTAGTAGCAGAAGGAACAATCTTGTACCCACTTTGATTCCCAACTCTAGACCTCCTAAAATTATTAACCACATGAAACTCGTCGATTTGGAGCGGTGATGAATTCGTCGAAAGCGGAGGCGGGGATGTTGGACAGGCACTCTTAGACGACGAAGAGGCCTGTGAAGGAGGAGTCGGGGAAAGGGATGATAAGAACGGTTGTAGTGGATCCAGAGGAGAGAGATTGAGGGATCTTAGAGGCATTGGAAGGGGGTGACGATGGTGGAGCGGATGCCATGGGAAAAGAAGACGTGGGTCATGTCAATCATAGGGGAAGTGTCCAGGGGACATGAGAGGGAAGAAGAGTGTGGAGGGGAGTTGTAATGTCTGAAGAGAGGGTTTTTTTATTAAAGAAGAGAAGGAATGGAGTGGAGTGCAATTTGGAGTTGGTCTGGACGAGAAGGGGGATTTATTGTGTATTTTGTTTAGGTTTGAGAAGAAAGGGACAATTTGGCTATTAAAAAGAAATAAAATTGTATAAAATTGTAAATCTAACAGTAGGGGGTCGGAAGGGGGTCGAGTTTAACATAAGATAACATTAAGGGGTTCTGTGATGGGTTTTTTCTTCAGGATGGTATTGGGAACATATGCTAAACCATAGGGTGGTTTTAGAGAAATTTCCCTTTAAATTCTTGTGTTTAGTATGTTTCTGCTATCGAGTTACGCTTAGCGTATTCATGTCGAGAAGTAGTGCTTTCCGATGTTAATATGTCGCAGGCTTGTGCTCTCGTTTCTTGCTTTTGGGAAGCGGTGCGTGACAAATTTTATTGGTGGACTATGTAGGTCAGTTTTTCATAACCGTTGATCGCAAATATTACAAGAATTTAAAAGTCCAACAATATTTATATCTCTTGTCATTTCTTGTGTACATTTATTATATTGCTTATTTACGCTTAACGTGTTTATTTTTGAGTAAATACGTCGCATCCCTGCCACGTCTCCTTACCCATACACTGGGAAGCAGGGCATGACAGCCGCCGTGTACCTTATCAACAGATAATCATCGACGGCGATAGATAAGAAAATTTCTGAGAAAGTGTGAACCGGAAAGGCTGGAGATTACAAGCGGCTTCGTATATTTGGATGCTCGGCTTCTGTTCAGCAGATGAGCGATAAGCTAGAGCCGAGAGTTAGGAAGTGTGTCCTTCTCGGCTATAGAAGTGGAGCCAAAGGGTACAGGATGTGGTGTCTTAAGACGCAGAAGATAGTAATTAGCCGACATGTTTCATTCGATGAGTTTGCGATGTTTTGTAGAAAATAGACTCAATCATATGGTGAAGATAGAATAATTGCACCATCAAGCGAGGTGGAGATCGAGATTCCGGTTCAGGATAATAAGATAGATAAGGTAATTGATACTCATATTTAGGCGGAAGGTTCGATAGAGCCAGAGGGTCCATTACAAATAGTGAGGCGGAAATCTATGCGAGTTAGGAGTCTACCGATCAGACTTGGTTTTGAGGATATACCTGCAGTTGATTTCGACGATGTGGCATTATATGCGTTGACTTTTGAGCATGAGAAACCGTCCAGTTACAGATAGGCTGTGCTTTCTACCGATTTTCCTAGTTGGAGAGTTGCGATGGAGGAGGAGATGGAGTTTCTATATCAGAATGATACGTGGGATTTAGTTGCTCTACCAGAGGGCAAGCACACGATCAGCTGCAAGTGGATCTTTATAGTAAAAGTGGGTTCATTAGAGGCAGAAGGCATTAGATACAAGAAGAGATTGGTGGCTAAAAGATTCGCACAAAGGATGGGTGAAGAATATAATGAGATCTTTTCTTCGGTGGTTCGACATATTTTGACACGTGTTTTGTTAGAAATGGTTGCGGATTATGATATGGAACTAGAGCAGCTTGATGTAAAGACTGCTTTCTTGCACGGTGAATTAGAGGAGGATATTTATACGCATCAGCCAGAGAGGTTTGTAGTCGAGGGCAAGGATGGCCATGTTTGCAAACTGAAGAAATTGCTTTATAGTTTGAAGCAGTCTCTGAGACAGTGGTATAAGCGATTTGATCAGTTCATGTTGGCGATTGGGTACACGAGAAATATTAAAGATCAATGCGTTTATGTGAGGCTACTACACTATGGGTCCCGGATTTATCTTTTATTGTACGTAGATGATATGTTGGTGGCATCACACGGCATGTCAGAGGTCAACAAGTTGAAACAACAGTTGAGTCAAGAGTTCAAAATGAAAGATTTGGGGGCTGCGAAGAAGATACTTGGTATGGAGATTGTCAGGGAGAGGAAGCATGGTGAGTTGCATCTGCGAAAAAAACAGTATATCGAGAAAATTCTTGCTCGGTAAGGGATGGAGAAGGCAAAGCCTGTGTCTACTCCTTTAAGGGAGCACTTCATGCTTTCGGTGAAGTTATCACCGGGGTCGGATACGGATAGAGAATACATGTCTAGAGTGCCATATGCGAGTGCAGTAGGCAGTTTGACGTATGCGATGGTTTGCACGCTTCCAGACATTGCACATGTAGTAGGGATGGATATCGATACACGGCTAATCTGGGCAAGGAGCATTGGCAGGCTGTAAACTGGATTCTGAGGTACTTGAGGGATACAATGGGGTTCGATTTGTTTTTCAACAGAGGCAGTACGAATGGTTAGGTTGTGACAGGGTATTGTGACTCAGATTTTGCTGATGATAGGGACAGACGGAGATCGACGACAGGTTACGTATTCACGTTGGGCACTGACGCAGTGTCATGGAGATCGACGTTGCAGTACATTGTCGCATTATCGACGACAGGGGAAGAGTTGATAGCCGCTACAGAGACTGTCAAGGAGGCTATATATTTGCGTGGATTGATGGGTGGTATGGGTGTTCCGCAGGATAACATGAGTGTTTTGCGACAGTCCAAGCGCGATACACTTTGCGGAGCATCAGACATATAGTTTAAGAACTGAGCATATCGAGGTGAGAAATTCGTTTTTGGAGAGCGAAAAGGAGTTTATTTATCTTACGAAGTTTAGCATCCATGAAAATCCAGCGGACGTATTAACGAAGGTGGTCCCAGTTTCCAAGTTCAAACTTTTCTTGGACTTGATTTTCCAAGTTGCTTGACAAAGGCTAGAGACGAAGAATTGCAGAGTTCCAAGTTTATGGAAGTGTAGAGATTGTTGTGGATTTTTTTAAATAAGGTGGAGATTGTTGTATTTTGATTAAGAATTCTTTTGCCAAAATCAAAGCTCAAGTTCAAAGCATAGCCAAGGACCCAAGTCATTCATGAAGCCCACGAAATAACAAGCGAAGTAGCAACAGCATGAGCCAAGATTTAATCTCGTGATCATGATAGATCTATGTTCACGACAGGCGTCAACATGCAGTTGCTTTGAGGATTCTTTGTCG
Source organism: Agapanthus africanus (assembly GCA_030015575.1). Classification (NCBI taxonomy): domain Eukaryota; kingdom Viridiplantae; phylum Streptophyta; class Magnoliopsida; order Asparagales; family Amaryllidaceae; genus Agapanthus; species Agapanthus africanus. Next base: position 40,711,614 of record CM057350.1, on the reverse strand, counting down.
TCATCATCCGAGAGGGCCGCGAAATATGTGGCGGCTCATAAATCGTTGGCGGATTTGATAGTTCCATTTTAATGCATATTTTGTAACCTTACTTAACTTTATTATGTCATATTTAATGTTGTGCAAAAGTGTTTTGTGATATTTGCAGGTGATGGAGTCTTAATTGCTAAAGGAGAAAAAAAGATATCAACATATGTGGTCAACATTGCAAATCAGTTAAAAGAATGAGCAGAAGTGCATGTATTAGATTTACCGAGATGTGAAGTGTTTAAAAGGACCAAATCAGCGCAACGAAAATACAGACCAAAGTAGGGCTCACTTGCTTCTAATATCCGGCAGTTTAGCCTACAAAACCGGGCATTTAGGCGGCCTACTTAGGCCGGTTAGGTCAAATTTTATTCTTTGTATTTGTGAATTTATGGTAATCCTTTTGGTGCTCTGTATTTGATGAAAATCCTATAAATACTCATCAATACAGAGGGCTAAATATCTCTCTTGTCTTGTTATTTTAATGGCTAAGATTTGGAGTGCAAGAACAATTTTAGGGTTGTAAGATATTCTTTAATTTCTATTTTCATTTATCATGTCTTCTTTTAATTTTTGTTTTGCTTTTATTCTCATGCATAACTAAATTTTCTATCTCGAATTTAGATGAAATTAAATCTATGATTAGTGTTTGCATCTAAAATTCTAGTTTCTCTTTCATGATCTTAATGACGACTATTTAAATAATAAAAATAAATTATTTGTTTGCAATTCTGATAAACTAGATAGATCGATGAGTGATTGACGACCATGATATTTATTTAGGAAAAGAATACACATTGCTGATAAACTAGGTAAATGGATAATCGATTGACAACCATAAAATTTAACCAGAGAAAATAAAGTTTATGTTTTTATTTTTTATATTTGATCTAGTTAATTGGGGTTAATCTTGACTAGTCGATAAAACTAGTTAGATATTTACTTGACAACTATTAGGTTTGTCTAGTAGAAAATTAGATCAACTTAATTCTTAATTTGTTTGCAATTGATCTTTGTAATATTTATTTTCTCTTTTGATTAGGCATTCGTTGTAGAGGCAGAAATCAACAGAAAGAAAATGTATCTATTTCTTAGCAGCATGATTAAGTTTAGTGGATTCAAAAATCTTAGGTTTTTCTTTATTCATATTTTTATCATACTTTCTTTTATTCTGCTTTAATTATTTTCCTTAATTTTTGCAATTTGCTTTCTTAATTATTGCATTTAATTTGTTAGGTTAATTATTTCAAATCAAGTTATTTCTTTTAATTCGTTTAATTCAACTAAAATTAGCATCCTCTCTATGGATTGATCCACAAGTGCTATATTGATTGACTGTGCACTCGCGGTATAAATTTAATACTAAGAAATATCCCATCAGGATTTCATGAAGACATTAGGTGTGGATCAATGGAAGTTAAAGTTTAAAGCGATTTAAACATTATTCTTATCTCAAAAGAAACCATCACCTATATATAGATAGAATTAATTAATCCTTAATTAATTTGAGAATCATCAAGTATTTACTCCCAGTTGATTAAATGATCAATTGAGATATCTTAATAGGAGATTCTCTCAACTTTTCCAACTAACCCCTCCTATAATTAGGAGCGTAGGGGATTAATCTCCATACAAACAGAGACCCCCATAATGTTCAAAAAGAGACCGAAGTCTCTACTTGAAGAAATTCTTCTTCCTCCTCAAAACCCTAGGTAAAGAGAAAATTCTCTTTTTGCCTTCTTCCTTTATCCACGAAGCTTAAGCTTCTCAAGAACTCAAAGTTCTTCCTTTGGATCAAAAATCCGTGAGACAAATCATCTCTGGCCAAGAGCTTAAGCTCTCATGGAGGATTTGATCATAAGATCTAAGATCTCAGAGGGAAAACTTTGTTATTTCCCCTATAAAAGATCACGAAGAATCATGAAAAATCGAAGTTTTGGCTTCAGGAAAACTCAAGTTCCCATCAAGAAACATAAAAAATGTAACTTAAATTCTGAAGATCTTAGAAAGGAAGATCTTTACGAATTTAATGATCAAGAACCTCCCTATACAGAATCTTAAGTTTCAAAAAGTCGAAGTTTTTTGAAAGGTTAACCTTTCTGGGGTAAGAAGACAGAGTTTAAGCACTAAGACATGTGCTGCGCCACATGCAATACACGTGTGCCAGCGCCAAGGTTGCTTTCTATAAAGCATGTGTACAGGAGCGCCAAGTTCATTGCGCTGCGCCATGTGCAATATATGTACGCCAGTGCCAGAGCAACTCCATGCCCACCCAGGTGCGAGCGCCAACTTCATGCGCAAGGCAACGCATAAGCGCCATGTGCAAATTACTTGAGCCGGTGCCATGCACAAAATTAAAAATGGCAACACCAGCGCCACATGAAATGCATGTGCACTAGAGCAGCGCCAGTATCAAGTGCCCATGAGCGCCAATCAGAACTAAGACTTAGAAAATAGGCAAGTGTTTGAAGCTTAAACTTCCTTGATGATCCAAAGATCTGTGAGAATAAAATTTTCAAGCCACCTAAGTTGATCTGGTTCTCAAATGAGACTAAGTGTCCCCAAGCAGAGCCTATATTCTCCAAATCATCTAAGTTGACCTAAGCTTTCAAATGAGACTAACGTGTTCTTAGATAAAGTTTATTCTTTCAAATGGAACTTATGGACCTCACAATGTGAGGATGGAACCATAAGTCCACTCCCATTGGCAAACCAAGACACCAACGTGGGCCTTGTCAATCAATGCTTGACCCAAATATGATATATATATACGGATTTGGACTAATCCGCCCCAACGAGCGACAACGAAATTAGTGTCTGTATACAATTCAAGGACAAACCAAATAAAAACCAAAAGACACGACACATGAAGAAAACAACCTAGAGTGTAGAAAGTTGTTGTCGTTCGCGAAGACGCAATTAACTACAGGGGCTTGCACCTGTAGGAAAAATTCGTTCCCGCAATCAATAAACCTCTCACCCAGAGTGGGAATCTAAAGTCAGGTTATATCGGTCGGATCTATTTAACCCTCAGATATACGGCGCTATAATCCCTTAGTGTTATTGGAGTGGTGAATGGATAAAATAATGCATCTGCCCCCAAATTCAGTCAAGACGTTCGAACCCAGTTCGTCTCCCGTTTTCGGCAGTAAACAGATTCGGGCACGTCCGGTGGGACCAAATTTTTCTTTCTACGCCACACTTTGTGTATCGTGTTTTCATGAACAAAATCACAATTTTATGGTTCCTCTTGGATTTTGGGGTATACTGAAGCTGGTGTTGTCTTCCTATATAGATTCCAAATGGCCTTTAGCAACAACTGCAACTCCAAGACCACCATACCTCAGTTGATCCTTTCTGGGCAGGTCATGGCCTCACTGCTCAGCATCCCAACAGCCCAACTCATACAAAAATGGAATGGGATCAAATTCGGACAAATGCCTCCACTCTTCCCTATCATCAGTGCCTTAACGCCATGTATCATGCCTCACTAACCTCGTCCATATTATAAGGTAATGAGGTAAATTTTCATCCTTCTATCATATCTTGAATTTTCATCCATGTATCATGCCTCACTAACCTCGTCGGACTCTTGTTTCCTTTAGTATTCATAAATGGCCTAGTCTGCAAGGACCTAAAGCTAGCCACATCGGTGGACTTCTTCTTCTCCGTACTTGACAAGCCGGGCAACACCACGAACCGGGTCGGATCCAATGTGACCCTAGTCAATGCTGCAGCCTTACCCGGTCTGAACACCCTTGGTATATCTATTGCTCGAATCGATTACGCTCCCTATGGCCTCAACCCTCTTCATACTCACTCTTGTGCTACCGAGGTCCTTACAGTGATCGAAGGCACACTGCATGTTGGATTTGTTACCTCGAACCCTAACAAATTGTTCCTAAAGACACTTCACAAAGGAGACGTGTTTGTGTTTCCTATTGGTCTGATTCACTTCCAATTCAATGGCGGTGATGTGCCAGCTGTTGCTATTGCCGGTCTCAGTAGCCAAAATCCCGGTGTGATCACCATAGCCAATGCTGTTTTCGGGTCTAATCCGAGAATTCCAATCGATGTTTTGAAGAAGGCTTTTCAGGTCGATGACAAGGTGATTGAAGAGCTCATGGCTCAGTTCAATTAGAGAAAATGGAGGGAAGAATTCCTATAAATAAGGTGAAAGTATGTGTTTTGGCATATTTTATGTAATTTTTTTTAATTTTTAGTGTGTAAATGTTTGTTGTGTTGATACTTGCATATATGCAATAAATTGCTTATTGTAAAGGAAAATGGACTTAAAAGTTATTGAATAATATGTAAAGTCAAAAGGGATGATTTGGCTTGATTTGTTTATTACTTAATTCCATTCTAATACACTATTGCAATAAGGGGTTGCCTCTACAGATTTATCCGTAGGGGAAAACCATTGCCCCTACGGCTATGGCCGTAGGGACATACAAATCCCCCGCAGATGTAAAGGCCGCAGGTATAAGTTTTCGTCCTGAACATACCCTTACGGAGTAATAATTGTCCATACGCCTTAATCCGTAAGGACACGTATCCCTACGGATCACTCCGTAGGACCTGTTAAATATTTTCATTTATTGGTTTATAAAATAATATACTTGCCCCTACGGATGTATTCGTAGGGCCTGATTGATGCCCCTACGGATATGTCCGTAGGTCCAGATAAATGCCCTAAGGATAAATTCGTAGGACTGAGTCCATAGGGACAAAATATCAGGTATCCTGATATTTTGTCCCTACGGCTAAATGTATAGGGGAAAATATTGCACTTACGGATTAATCCGTAGGGACAAAATATCAGGGTTTATTTTAAAAGAGGGGCTACTGTTTTTCCCCGACCTATGCACAATAATATATACATCACATAACCAAATACAGAAATATTCATTATCAACATCTCACGCATAATATATAAAAGAAATAAACAAACATAATACGATATTAATCTAAATCATCGTGAACAATCAAACAACCACCAATATCGTCTAAAATATATACAATATGTATCAAGTATGTACATACATCCTCAAAAATATTAAAAAAAAGCCACCCTAGATCGGACCAGCTCTTCCACCTCTGATAAATGCCGTAATCTGGCGCATCTGCTCCTTGGTGCAGCCTTGAGTCGTCAAAAACTCGACCAATGAAGGAGCGGACTTTCAGGGAGTCTAAGCGGGCTGTGGAGCTGCAGGAGTGGTCTGCGCAACAGCAGCCGAGGTAGTGGCTTGCGGTGCCGCAGCCGGTGGCGATACATGTGGAGCCGCAGCCGAAATAGCCTGTCGCATCTGTTAAATTTTGTGTGTAATAAACGAGTAAGAACGTTGTATTAGATTTTAGTCGAGTTCGTATCATTATCAGGTTATTGCGAAACCGCAATCTAAGAATACTTAGGGAGGTCTCGTTTGGGTATCTAGTTTGGAAAACTGTAGTTTATTTTAATTAGACAGTTTTATGTAAGTATGATTAATCAAAGCCAAGTCTACAACCAAATAAGCTCAGACTACTAATATTGCATATGTTACTATCTATAATGTGATATAATATTTTACTATTAAGTAGTATACGTACCATTTCCTTCAACTCCTCGACGGTAGTCTTCAAGACGGCAACATCATGCTCTAAACATCGCTCATTGGGGATAAGGGAAGTAACCGTCGGAGTGAAGTCCAACCTCATATGGGCCCTGCTAGGACCCAGTCCCCGGCCTCTCTCCCAACCTCCGTGGTGCTCTCCGTGTGCGGCGTCTAGGACTGAGGTCAGCAATATCGGATCGGTCTGTCCAGTAAAATCGATACCCAATGCCTTTTCCTATTCCACCACCCGCTCCTATACCCGCATTAACCATTAAAATATAAGTATATCATTTAAATTTGAACTTTTCAAAACAAAAATTTCAAACCTGTTAGAATAAATATTAACACTTACGCAATACTCCTGGGTAGCGGTGTCGGGGAATCGAAGCTCGCCCGTGGCGGGATCTGTCGAGGTGCCGTAGACAGCAAGATACACGGTCAGCACGCTCGGTGTACCACCCTGCGCCAGGGTCTGAGCTCTCTACAATTCGTAAAAAATTTACATATATTATAAAATAACTCTTAATATTACATTATATCAGAATAGATCTATTGTAATTTACCGATACCTAGTAATGTTCCTCGAGCTACCTGTATAAGTAGGGCGACTCCTCTTCGCCGACTTCCTATTTTTTTTATTTTGATCAACCTGTTTCTGCACAACACATTCATATTTGGTTTTCTAATTAAGCAACACAAAAAAATAAATTATATATTAAATAATGAATTATATTTAAATTACAAATCTGTTTGCGCTGAGAGTCGAAATATTGGCACAAGAGTGGCCATGTATCTACGTCGACTCTCGTAAACGCCGGAGTATGCAGGAGAGCCGCTCTCTCTGCCTCAGGGGTCACCATCCACAGGGAATAGCAGTCGATCTTCAGCTCGTTCCTATTGTATCGGACTTTTGATTGCATGTTCTTCATTAGACCATGGTACAAAGCGTGAAGATCGAGCACTCTCTCAGGGCGATCAGGGTCGGGTATAGGTTGAAAGTCGTAATCCAACTGCAATTACAAAAAAACGATGTATTTAAATTGCAAGTGTTAAATAATAATAAAAATATTGGATAAGTAAAATGAAAATATATATTAATACCCGAGCCTGATCTCAGAAGAGGGCGAATGGGCGCTGGTGCTTATCGCCCCACTCAACATGAAGTGGATACTTTTTCACGAGGCAGCTCTCATCCCCCATATACCGGCCGAACCTCTCGGCATAATCGCCAGTATAGCGATAATCGGGGGTAAAGAAGAGGGGAAATGCTGCCTCCCCTAGCTCTGTCGGGCCTCAGCCTCTGGGACTGATTCGACCCTCGAGTCCTCCTCTCGGGGTGGGGTTGCCCTGCATCTACAAGAAATATCAAAACAATCAATATTAAGACAAAGTTGTATTAAGAAATCAAGGTTTAACGAAAATTGAAGTGCGATATATACCACCGGCGACAGCAGCACGAGAGGGGTTCGAGGTGTTCCTATGTCCTACCGTCCTACCGTCGCAATGTCACTATTCTGAGTGGTTCGAGATGTTCCTATGTCCTTAACTTCAAATTTGTATCTAGGGACACCGAATCCTTTATAATATGCAACCTCCACATTAGGAAACTGAGCTAAATATCTTGAATCACTCTCTAATGATGCAGACAAGTTTGGATCGTGGATCTGACAACAAATTTTACGACAAATACATAACGATATAAGTTTAGATTAAGACTGGTAGCAATAACATGTTATTCGAACAACTTACATGATCTGCAACGCAATCGCAAAAATTGTTCTGATGATATTTTTCCTATTGTTCATCATTCCAATCAGGATGCCCCTCACGTACCTCATTAAAATGATTTCTGTTCTCAACAATAAATTATGACATTAATATTATATCATTTCATATACACACAAACACAAATTTAACAATTAATCCAAAAAACTTAATCTCTAATTTCTTCAAGACATACGCTATTGAGGAGGATAAACCGATATATCTTGTTAATAAACACAGTGTCTACTCTCTTATAATCAGCTTTACCATATGGCCCGTCCTGAATTCTCCAAGGCCGGTTAAGTTTCGTCTCAATGGTCTCGTCCAGATAGCGGGAACAAAATATGGTTGCTTCATCTAGAAAATAACCTTACATGATAGAACCCTCTGATCGATTTCTACTGCGTATATAGTTTTTTAGAGTGTAGAGGTACCTAATGAAAAATATGTTAAATAAATAAATACGGGCATATAGGACAACAATAATTTTACAAATTGCATGAAACGAAAAATTCCACGTACCTTTCGACGGGATATATCCATCGATATTGTACCGGTCTAGCTAACTTAGCCTCAGTTGCAACATGAATCGTCAGGTGTATTATGATATCGAAGAATGATGGTGGGAAAATACGCTCAAATTTGCAAAGTATCAATGAAATAGAATTTTATAGATTCTCCGGCGTCACAACATTCAGGGTTTTAGCGCACAATTTTCTAAAAAATCAACAAAAGCCATTGATTACTAGACCAACCGATTCGGGAAGGGAAGTCCTGAGAGATAATGGGAGAAGGTGCTCCATAATAACATGGCGATCATGACTTTTTTAGCCCATCGATCTTACCTTTCACAATTTTTATGTTTTTGCTAAATGATCCTGAAAACCCCGTGGGAACTTTCAAATCATGCAATACCTGCAGGAACCTTTTCTTTTCCGGTTGTGACATATGATACGCGACATTGGGAAGTACAAACTTACCTGGTTTAAGTGATATCGGTTTAGGATGCAATTCACTTCTAATTTCCCGGTCGTGAAGATCCATCCGAGCACGGAGATTGTCTTTTGATTTTCCGTCTTTACAAAGAAATAAGTTGAGTACGTGCTTGGATACTCTCTTCTCTATGTGCATGACGTCCAGACAAAGGTGTACTAAATTTGTTAACCAGTATGAAAGCTCATAGAAAATGCTTAATTTGTTCCATTAGGATGGTTTGATCTGTTTAGTCGGATCTATCCCGAAGGTCACATTATTGTAACCATTCCACTGAGCAGTCACGTTCTCTCCGGAAAATGAGGATGGAGGCCCAAGAAGTTCCTGATGACCATCAAAGTGAGCAGCGTCTAACCTGTAGGGATGGTCTAGTGGCAGGAAACGCCGATGAGCGCAATAACAAACCTTCCTGCTAAAATTCAAGATTTTCGATGTTGTATATTGATGGAAATAAGGGCATGCTTTATGACCATGTACGGACCAACCTGATAGCATTCCATGCGCAGGAAATTCATTAATCGTCCCTATTAAAGCCGCACGCAGTGTGAAGGCTGTTTCTGTGTTTACATCGTAAGTCTCTACAACATCAATGAATAAAGATTTTAACTCATCGATCAGAGGTCGGAGATAGACGTTGATATTATTTTTCCGTGAGTTTGGTCCGTCAAGAAGAAGAGACATCATAAAGTAGGATTGGTCCATAACAACCCAAGGCGACAGATTATAAACTATCATTACAACGGGCCATATGCCGTGGCTTCCATCTATATAGTTGAATGGGCAGAACCCATCACTAGCGAGTCCGAGCTTGACATTGCGAGGATCACTACTGAATATTTCGTGCCTCCTATCGAAACCTTTCCATGCCGGTGAATCTCTTGGATGACTCATTTTTCCATCTTCACTTGGAGAAGCACGGTGATGCCAAATCATTGCCTTGGCTGTTTTCTTACACCTGAATAGCCTCTGCAGTCTCTGTGTTATAGGAAAGTATCGTACTATCTTGACAGGTACATCGGGCTTCTTATCGGATTCTTTCGGTTTATACCTAGCCTCTCCGCATGTTGGACGCTCTTTCAAATCTGAATTCTTTTCCCGGTACAACACCCATTTTTTGGGACATGCTTAAATCTTTTCACACTTCAGACCCAAATCAGATATCATCTTATGGGCTTCATACCAGCTGTCGGGCACGTTACTTTCCGGGAGCATAAAATCTTTCAAGAACTTCAGAAGCGTCGTGAATGACTTGTTGCTCCATCCATCTAGGCACTTAATCTGGAAAAGTTAGACGAACCATAAGAAAGTGGAATAATTTGCATTCTCATAAATTGGTCTTCTAACATTATTCATGAACTTTTCATAATTATCCGCACGCGGTCCTTAACCGGAAGGAATGTCATCTTCGGTACGAATGCTATCACCTAGGGAAACATCTACTATATCCTCCATTTCTTCTCCTGGAAAGAAATTACCGTCTTTTTCTTCTGCCGCATTACCGTCTTCTCCTTCTTCTTCTACCGCATTACTGTCTTCTTCTTCTCCTTCCCCGTGATATAGCCAAATTGTATAAACTCTAGTAAAACAATGTTTAACAATGTGAAGCTCTACGAATTCTACCTTCTGCCAGTATATATTCCTATCTTTATCCCACGGGCAGAGAATCTTCTCTAACACGATCTTATTATGTGAGCGTGCAAATTCAATGAAAGCAGCAACTCCTGCGACAAACTTAGGTTACATACGTTAGTTCCAATCCATGTACATCCAGTCCTTAACTCTGATATACTCATGGGACATGTTAGACTGTATAACATATAAATTGTAGGTTATGATGACTATATTGAGAAATCTAAGAATGTGATGGTTACTGACAAAGAAGAAAATCCGTAGATGAAAGTATGTCGTTGAAAAGAATAAATTATCGATAAACAAAGTTAGATTTGAAGATAGCCAAGTATGAGTTGTATTCTTTGTATGTGTGTTTCAATTTATGATTTCGCTTAATTGTAGGGTTATTAGTGTGTATGTGCTTTGTGTGTGCGTTTGTTATGTATTCGTTTTGTATGTGTGTGTTTTGGCTGTCGGGGGGTAAGGCTTCTATCCCATTAAGAATATATAGAGCAGACACCCATTCGCTTGTGCTTTCATCCATTTCGAGTAAATTTCGGCAGCACCACCCCGCTGTTCTCTGAGTACACTTTAATAGAATAGATAATCATTTCAATGTTGTGAAACAACGTTGAAATGAATATCTAATCTATCTTTGTACTCGGAGAACCAGCGGAAAAGTACCGACGAAATAACTTGAAACGAATGAAAACACAAGTGAATGCAAATGTTTGTTTTATACATTCCTAATTTGTCCACACTGGACAAATCTATCGGTTATCATACGATTGAATCTTCTCGTTACATAGACTACACCAAGTTTGTTAGTACTGAACTATACCGTCCGATATTTAACAACTTTCATATAGTTCTATGTCACGACGAACATCGAACGTATGTTAATCGATAGACGGGGACTAAGTTGCGCTTTGATTTTCATATATGAATATCGATGAGAATATGAAAATTTCATATTATCATCGAGTATCATGTATTGGTTTTAACTTGAACATTTAACATGAATAGGTTTTACATTTACGTTTCGATTTTAAGGGTTCGAAGTTTTTAGTTTAGGGTAAGTTTTACTTGTGTTTACGATAAAATTGTACGTTTACGTTATCATCGGGTATTCTACTGAAGGAACCAGTGCACCGTAAACCCTAACCCTAATTAACCCAAATTAACCTAATTGACCATAATCATCACCCAAACTCAAATTATCTCTAATTAACCAAAATTAACCTAATTAACCCAAATTAGCCATAATAAACACCCTAACCCTTCAAATTATCACTAATTAACCCAATTAACCCAAATTAACCCTAATCAACACCCTAATACAAATACACTCTATTTTACCTAATTAACCCTAGCCCAAACCCTAACCCAAATTAATCTAACCCTAATCATCACCCAAACCCCAACACAAATTAACTCTCGCACTAACCAAAATTAATCCTAATTAATCTAATTAACCCAAACCCTAGCCCTAGTCATCACCAACCCTATTTAACCTAATTAACCCAAACCAACCCGAACCCTACCTAATTAACCCAAACTAACCATAACCCTAACCCTACCTAATTAACCCTAACCCTAACCCTAACCCTAAACCGAACCCTAACCCTAGCCCTAGCCCAAACCCTAGACCGAACCCTAACTCTAAGCCCTAGTAGTAACCCTAAAATCAACAATAACAAAAATAAAAGCATGATTATAAATTAAAAATTGAAATTAACTCACCTTAGTAGTAGTTTTGCCGGCGATTCTACTGTCGACGAGGTAGAGAAAGCCGGAGATTCCACTGTCGACGAGACGAGGAAGTCGACGATGATTCCATTGCCGGAGATTCCACTGCCGGAGCTCGCGGGATGTGGCTTCAACGAGGAAGTTGACGATGGTGTACCGGCGACGAAAAGGCATGCGCGAGTGTGGTGGCGAGGAGGTGCGCGCGGGAGGGAATTAGGAAATTTTGGGAACAACAGGAAATTTCTGCGGTTTATTTTTTTTATAAATAAACCTTTGATGCGCCTTCGGATTAATCTGTGTGGCCTTCTTTTGCGGCTCCGTAGGGCCTAATCAATGATTACAATTTAATATTTTTTAATTAATCCGTAGGCCACCGTAGGGACAAACCGATGACCCTACGGATTAATCCGTAGCGGCAATAAAAAGTTGTCTCTATGGATTCTTATACCCGTAGGTGCAACCCCTTATTGTAGTAGTGATAACTTACAATTCATTTAGTGAAGGCTATTTGTAATGTGTTTTTCGTCACCCATTGGGATGGATGCGTTCGATTGTCAGACGCTTTACAGATTCTCTCTGGTTAGGATAAACCGGGGTTTATTGATTGCGAGGATTCTTATCTCTGGCAGCCGTGAACAAAGCCGCCGTTAATTACCCTTTATTTTGAGGTGAGTGAACCTCCGATTAACAGGTCTTGACGGTCATGCGAACACAATGTGAACGTATATGTGTTTGCATAAAATAATGTTTTGTTTTGTTTATTTTTTAAATACTTTATTTTATTATTATTTTATTATTTGCTTATTTAGTTTTCTAAAAGTAGCTAAGTGTTGACGAAAATTCGACAGAATAACCGCTAGATTTTATCGTTTTTAATTTATTAGAATAGCATAGACCGAAATCCATGGTTCCTCGTTTGGGTGAAGCATGGATGAAAATCCGCGTTCAAGAGAGTGATTACGGATCGAAATCCGCATCCCGGACGATAAGCCTGAAGGCCTTCCCTCATGTGGGGTCACCCTCAACCTTCTTCCAATTTGGATCAAAAGAGATTTCTTTGTTCTTGAAACCTTGAGATTTTGGTCTTGAATGAAAGAAAAGATGGTTCTTTTCTCTTTTTTATGCCTTGGGTTTTCCAAAAATGAAATTTTGAGAGATGGCTCTCATTTTCTTCTCCCTTTCTTCGTTTCTCTTAGGAGAAAGAAGAATGAGGATCCAAAAGCTCTCTTTTTATTGTATTTGGTGGAAGAGTCAAGCTCTTTTAAATACATCCATGAGTTCTATGCTATTTACCTTAAGAAAAATGCGAGGTTTCGCTCTTGAGAAAGAAGAAGACGATTTTGAAGAGAGAGAGAGAGAGAGAGAGGAGGCAAAAACCCTAACTAGTATTTTTGTGTGAATAGAAAAACGTATCATTTCTTGTTATGATTGGCTATTTATAGCCTTACACTTTGCATTTAGCCCATTGGGCTTGGATTTTTGCATCTCCCATGTCCATGTGTGCACATGAGCCATGCACTTTATAAAAATTGCCTTTTGGCCTATTTGCTTTACATTCACTCTTATTAAATACAAAATTTATTTATTACAATTTTCTTTTTCTTTTCTTTCTCTCTTTTCTTGATGGTCGGCCGGCTTTACTCAGACTTGAAACAGTTTGGACTTGGACCCATTTGCTTGGTCTTGATCCCGAATTGACTGAGCTTGGGTTGACTTTAACCCCATTGATTTTGACCTTTGACTTTGATTTTTTGACTATTGATTTTGATTTTTGATTGCGGCTGTGAGATGTAAATTTCGACCCCAACACTGTTATCACGGCGATTTGTTCTAGAAATTCATTTAATTAACTTTTGCATCAGATGTATAAAATAAGCATCATTAAATAGAGCATGTAACATCAATCCTTGAAATAGTAATGTGTATCTGTTGTATTTTGATTGAGAATTCCTTTGCCAAAATCGCCATAATCAAAGCTTAAGTTCAAAGCACAGTTCAAGGCCCAAGTCTTTCATGAAGCCCAAGGATTAACAAGAGAAGCATTAGCATCAGCATGAGGGAAGATTTGATCTCGTGATCATGATAAATCTATGCTCATGACAGGTGTCAACATGCGGTTTCTTTGAGGAATCTGTCATCATCATTCCGAGAGGGCATGGGTACACACGAAGGCTCTCATGAAGATATTAAGTGCGGATCAGATAAAGTTTAATCTAAAGTTTAAAGTAATTTAAACTTTATTCTTATCTCAAAAGAAACCATCTCCTAGCGTATATAGATAGAATTAATTAATCCCTAATTAATTTTAGAATCCATCAAGTATTTGTTCTCTGTTTTGCATAGAGAAGCAAATAGAGAGAGAGAAAGAGGTTTGAGTGAGAGAGATTGTATTTGGGTTTTGATCGGAGAGAAAATTTCTCTTGTAATTATTCGTTAAATAATGGAAACGATTCATGATCGCTTTGCTGGATTAGGTGCGAGTTTGCACCAAATCTGGATAATATCTTGCGTCCTTTATTGCTTGGTATGTTTATTTTTACTTATTACTTTTGCACAGTTGATACGTTTGATATTTTTCATTAGTTTCAATTCATGCGTATCTATCATCCGCTACATTCTTCGGTGCCGATTACAACAGTATTGATATTCCCCACCCCAACCATCCGCGGCGTTTATACACATTGAAGATGAAGGAAGGTACATCAGTCAAAGACCACCTGGACAAGCTTAACCAAATCATTATGGACTTACTCAACATAGAGGTGATGATTGAAGGCGAGGACCAAGTTATGATCCTGCTTTGCTTTTTGAGTTCTGATTATAGCTAGTTCGTGAAATCAGTGGTGTACGACAGAAATAATTTTTCTTTAGAAAATATTAAAGCGGGTCTACATGGCTGGGTGTTGAGGGAGAAGTTATTAGATGATAAGAGTGGTCAGGACGAAGCGCTGGTTTCTAAAGGCCATTTTAAGAAACAGACACATGGTGGTTCCAAGAATAAAGCGAGTCCAAATCAAGGAACCGCACTAATGACAAGTACAATTCTTATAAGGCGAAAGGCCATGAGTAGAGGGACAGTCAGAAGTTCAATGAGGATACTAAGAAGGAATCTTCATATACCGCAGTTGTCATAGATGATTCAGATGAAAACAACGATTGTTCCGTATTATCAGCCTGTGTATTCGGCGACGTAAATGATCAATAGATGCTAAATTTAGGGAGCTCTTTCCATATGACTCTATATCGGAATTGGTTTGCGATATTTTGTTCTCTTGATGAAGGTTCAGTCTTGATGAGCAATAATACGGCGTGTAAGATCGAGAGGATTGGTTCTGTTCGGATACGTATGTTTGATCAGGTAGTGTGGACTTTGACGAATGTTAAATATGTGCTGGATCTGAAAAAATGTTTGATTTCTGTAGGAGCATTGGCGGGGATCTGCTGCAAGTGCATAGTCGATGGATATTGCAAGAAAATTTCCAAGAGGTCTTTTATTGTCATGAAAGAAAAAAAAGTGAGGAAGTTGTACTTTCTAGAGTGGCAGTCAGATACAGATGAAGTTGCTGTAGTATCTACTCGTTCAGGTGATTCGGATAGATTGTGGCATTTACGGTTGGGCTATACTGGGGAGTCAGGTTTGAAGGTGCTTCGCAAGAGATGGTTACTTGGAGATGGAGATTTTTGCAGTCTTGATTTCCGAGAGGAGTGTGGATAACAACCGTAAAATTCGTATCCTTCTTTATAAGTTTTCTTTTTTAATAAATCCTTATTCATGAAATTAAGTATATATCGATCATATTGTTGATTTTATTATATAGATATAATATGTTATTTACTTATTTAAGATAATCTTATTACGTAGAGATTAAGTGTATTATATTGTTTCTGACAATGTTAACCTATATTTTTATAGGAATATTTTATGCCGTGTATTAGTTCTAATTGGTGTGTGTGTGTGTTCTAGAAAATAATTTTATTATTGATTTCGTATTACCTTGTTAATTTAATATGATTTGTGTTTACATATTTTTATTAGTATAAATATTATACATCTCTATTTACTATATTGATTTAAATTAACTAATCTAAATAACTACTATTTTATACATGGTTCAGAGATATGATAAGATAATTATAGATCTTTGCAAATCTTTTTAAATAGTTTTGATTTGGGGTTTTGTGAGAAAACCAATATTTATGAGGAGGGGGTTTAAGTGCAAAAGTTGCAATACCTATTTAAAACTCCACAGATTTACCATGAGACCCAATCCCTCTCTCTTCCTTTTTCTCAAAACTCAAAACCCTAATTATCTTCTCCATCGCCATGCATTCCTAGTACATGTTGTTTTGTTTATGTTGTTCCATTTTATATGTGTTGCGTACTTTTATGTTTTTATTAACTAAAATTATACATTGTAATTATTTGACTGTCTTTTGAATACTTTATGTATTATTCTTCCCTTTCAAGTATAAACATTTTATAATGAGGAACTTATCGAAATTTAGTTCGCCGACGGCATTCCTATTTTTTGTTTTCTTCCTGGAGAATGTCGTCAGACGACTTTGGGGCAAACGATGAGTCTAGGTACAAGAAGAACCGACCGAGGAAGATCTCAACTATCCGGCTTCACAAACCGATCACTACTCTTTCAGTATGTTTTTTTGTTCAAGGAAATTCTTTGTATTTATAGTTAGTTATTGTTTTTGGATACTGTAATAAATGTTTTGGATATTGTTATTTTATATTTTAAATTCAGGAAATTTCATCAAAACCACCCTGAAATTTAGCATATGTTCCTAATGCCACCATGTCACGCCCCGCTTCTCAGAGTGCGCTAACTACGGTACGTGACAGAGCCAACCATACTACCTGTAGTTAGGAAACATACTCCACAGTCACATTACGGCTGTCTATAAGATATTAAGTACAATAAAATATAAAACTATCTAATATACATCCATCTGCCAGAATAAAAGAGTCAAGAAATATATAAGCAGAAACGATAAATCCAATAAACAAAAACATCTGGAAAAAACGTCCCAATACGGGCTCACATCAAGAAATAAAAGCTGCGGAAAGAAACTAAACTAAATATCACTAACACGATCCTCACTTCTCGTCTTGAGGACTAAAATACTCCTGGTCAGCCTGCTATAGAGATAGAGGAACTGGGCCATGCAAAACCCAGACGTCAGTGTGTCATAATATCAAACAATAGAAATAACCATGATGTAACCAGATATGCAGGAATGAATATAATCAACAGCATGAATATAACAGTAAACACAGATATGAAATAGTGAGGTGTATATGTGTATGTGAAGTGTGGTGAGTAATCTAAACTGTTCTACTAGATTATCTATTCTAAAGTTTGTGAAATCAATTTAGTGGAATCGTAGATGTAACTCAATAGTATCGCGTGCATGCCCGTGACCACGGTCCAGATTCTCGGGCTGAAATCCGAGACGTGCCGCTAGGCAGTAAACAGGTAACGGGTACAAATGAATGATGTCAGCAGTATCATCCCGGGGCTGGCCTAGCCCGTAAAACTGATCAGTATAAGCATCGAACTGTCGAGTTACAAGTCAGGTTTTATCATTGATTTTCCCTTACCCCCAAGGTTATGTGTTCGAATCAGGTATTGATAATATGATGCTAATGCCATCACATGATCAAGCAAGTTCAGATTTTGTCTATATAGACAATAAGTTACGTCCATTAGGACAACAAGTCAGGATTCTCGGCATTAGTAAAAATATCAGGCAACAAGTCAAGAAGTGTATCAGGGCATGTCAGGTGGTGAATATGTATCAAACGGATGCCCAAAGTACAACTGTAACGAGTATCGAAACACGGTAAATGTACGGATGCACACTTATTAATCTGTGATAACATTCTATAAGTCCATGTGTCGTATGATGCACACTAGCAAGTATGGTGTACAAATGCAGCAGTAACATGAAATAATAAGATTATAGCATGCAATTAGATATGCAATAAACAGTACTGATACGAATGGATATCGAAAAATAATAAACTGTAACATGAGATGCACAATTATACATACATGTATTATTTTTATTCATATGGATATAAATATATAGACATGGCATGTAGCAAGATAAACTTGCCTGATCGGATCTCACGACGGGGTGCGTATGTCACGTTCGACGTCGGGTAAACGTCGCGATGCATACACAAGTGTACAGAACTGAACCAGGCTACTCAAGAACGTGACCACGTTGGATAAGGACGACGACTGGGTCGCCCAGATTGTCGGCGACGTGCGCGGCTCCGGCGATCACAGGAAAACACGAATCAAGAAAAGAAAAGAGGAGAAGAAGAAGAAGAAAGGAGATGGGACTGGGGTTGCTCTGGCTTTGGATTTGGGTCAGAGGAGGCGAGAGGAGGTGCCGTCGACGATGGGCCGTCGACGGCGAGGTCCACAGCAAGGGTAGTGGGTGCTAGGGTTCTTGGTGCTCGGGGTTCTTGGTGTATGGGTTGAGGGTAGTGTCGGGATCGCAAATCCAACTTCGAGAATACTCTCGCTCCACTAAGTTGATCGAATAATACGCCGATGCGAGGGATCAGGTATTTATTCTTAGTAGTCACCCGATTTAATTCTCGATAATCAATGCACATTCTCTGCGGGCCATCTTTCTTCTTAACTAGAAGAACTGGAGCTCCCCAGGGTGAATTGCTGCTGCGAATCCAACTCTTCTCTAATAATTCGGCAACCTTTTCTTGACTTCTTTAACTCTACCGGTGCCTGTTCCCGACAAAAATTTTGGCTCAAAACTTGCTGTTCCCTTATAAAAATAAAGAAAATCTCCACGTGTTAAACACGTGCACCCACATGCAAAGCATGTAAGTACCGCTTCAGATAGGATTAAATTCTTGAGCGCCTCACGTGTTTCCTATGTGGGCGCCATCGCTAGCTTCTGTTAGGATTAAATCCTATAGTGGCGCCTCACGTGGAACACACGTGAGCACCAGCATGCAATGCACGAGAGTGACTATTTATAAAAGAATTAAATTCTTAGGCGGCGCCCACATGCATAGAACGTGAGCGTCAGCACCCAAATTAAAGTGTGTAGAATTAAATTCTACATTGGGGGATATTTCCTTAAAATCTAGGATAGTCTTTATTAAACACAGCCGTTGGATCAAATATCCAATGGTGACGATAAATTATCAAATGATAGAATTAAATTCTATTAGGGGAAAATATTCCTTTGATCTTTATAAATAAAGAAGATATTCTCTATTGGATCAACGATCCAATGATAGAATTAAATTTTATGTGAGAAATATTTTCCTGATCTTCCTAAAATAAGAGAGATCTTCTCTGTTAAACATAATTAAATTCTATGGTTAGGAAAATATTTCCTAATCTTGTTAAACCAATAAGATATTCATATGATATAATAAAATTCTATCTTAGAAAAATATTTCCTAATCTTGTTAAACAAACAAGAAATCTTCTCTGTTAACAGAGAGCCTTTGGATTAAAAATCCAACGGTAAATAAAATTCACCGATTGATCTAAAAGATCATGAAATCAATCATGATCTCTCAAGGAGAGATTTTCTCAACAAAATGATTTTTTCTTTTCTCCTATAAATAAGAGCAAGAGGGCTCCTATAAATAGGAGCAAGGGGATTAAATCTAAAGAAAAGAAGAACCCACCCATAAGCTTCTAAAAACAAAAAAAAACAGAAAGCTTCAAAATGGAACAGAGAATTAAATTCTCAAGGAAGAAGATCTCCATCCTTAAAAAACTCTAGGTAAATAAAAAAATAGTGATAAAAACATCTCATTTACATATCTAAGGGTTTAACCCTTTTCAAAGAACTTAGTTTTTTCGCTGGATCCGAGATCCATAAAACAAGTCTCCCACAAGTTGAGAGTTTAATTCTCATCTAGAGGAACTTGTTCTTGAGAATCAAAGATTCAGAAAAGAACAAGGAATTGAATTCCTCAAAACAAAGCATATAAGAGAAACTTAGTTAAGAACAAGGATGAGTGTTCAACACTCATTAGGCAGCGCCCAGCGCCTCACGCACTCCCATATGGACGCCATATAGAGTGCCTAGCACTCCATATAAAAACAAAAGGAGTAAAGTGTTCAACACTTATTAGGCAATCCCCATGACTGGAAGTTCCATATGATAATACGTGGGTGTCAGAACTCATATAAGTGTTCAATACTTTTTGTATAAAAAAAGGACTGATTAAACAGAGCCCAAACAAGTGCTTAACACTTTTTCAAAAAAAGAAGGGAGACTAAGCAGACTAAAGCCTAAATTGGCTAAGTTGCTAAAGTCTTGCAACTGAGTTCAAATGCTCTGTTGCTGGGTCTTAAATAAAGAAGATCCTGAAATGCTGTTAAGTTGATCTTAGTCTCAAATTGGACTAACGTATCTTTAACAAAAATTCTGAAGGCCACAATAACCCCTTTTCCCCTCAAATACATGATTTGGTTCAAGAGTACATCTTTCCACACTTCTGATATATGTCATTGTAATTCCTCAACGTCTTCAGAGAGGTAGCGGGTCCCGACGACCAAAAACTCCTTTCATCCCATATTGATGCACTTCCAAATTGACGTGCATGCCTCAAATCTGATCGTGCCCCAAATTGGGAACATTCCATATCAACGTCGTTCATTCCGCCACGTAACAAATACATATGCGTACTGGTTGAATGATGGACCAAAATGTCCCTAAACTAATATTCGCCCCCAAATACGGTGATAAAGGACCGAAATGTCCTTAAACTAGATATTCGTCTCAAACATGGCGATAATGGACCATGACGTTATTGAACTAAAACAAATCGAGCCCCCAAATGCTCATACATATTTAAGTCGATCGTAATTCGAAACTAGATTAACGATCCTTAAATAAACCCAAGCTCAGATCTAAAATATACGGATTTGGACTGATCCGCACTCTACGGGCGACGACATAAATTAGTCTCCGTATACAATCCACGGGCAACCAAAAACAAAACAAAACACACGACACGAAGTGAACTTCCGGAGCAGGAGAAAGTGGTTACCGCGATGCAGTAACATAATTAACTGCAAGGGCTTGCGCCTGCAGGGAAGAGCGCCCCCACAATTAAAAACCCCTCGTAAAATGAGGGGGAATATGATGAAATCACGCTACAACGGCCGCATCCATCCAAAACTCCGATATATGGTGCCATAAATCAAGTTGGCATTTTCGAAGAGGCGGACGGATAAATCCAAAAAGCATCTATCTCCAGAATTCAGGCCAGACGTCCCGATGTCCGGTCCATCTTTCGTCGGTGAACAGATTCTGACACGCCCGGTGGGAGCTTTTCATCTTTCCACTCCATACTTCGTGTGTCGTGTTCGCGAACAAAGTCATAGTTTTCTATGGTTGCCCTTTGATCCGAGGCACTAAGATTTGGTGTCTTGCTCCTGTACAGAAGAAGAGAAAGATCGATGGCTTCCAACTGCACAACCTGCAACAGCAATTCCTGCTCCGCCCCAACTGGAGGAGTCACTTATGGGCTTAATGTGGCCTCCAACTTTTCAATGCTAGTGGGGTAAGTAACTCAAGCCACTACCGGATTGTTCTTCGGGACCATGATCCCACCAACGAGTTTCAACGCCTCAGCGCCGTAAGACGAAGCCCCCAAGAAGGCGATCTTCGATCGACTTGCAACCACAACAGCCCCTCTCAATGTTTTTTCCAAATACGATGCCTCAGTCTTCAACAGGCCGAGCTGAAGCTCAGACGTCTCAGTCTTCAACAGGCTGAGCTAGAACCAAAACGTGCTCACATAGAGGCTCGTCATACCTGAAGGGGCTGCCCTAAAATGGATAGCCCTCCTAACTCCTCCTGCAGGTGAAGTCGTTAAAAGTGCTTCCCCTACCAGAAGATCGGTCTTCGGAAGATTGATCATTCCTGCACAAACCCTACCGAGGACGTCAGTCTTTAATAGGCTGACACCAGCAACAGTCCCTCACCAAAGCCAGGGACATGAAGAAGCCGCTTCATAAACTGAGGTGGTCCCATATGCAAGACACGCTCGACGTCGCCACTGGCGCCAGGTGAGAAAAGCTGAGGCCAGCTCCCCCTCTAGACTTACTCCGCCAGCTCCAATGGTAGAAGTTGACGCTGTTGTTCCAACCGGGAACAATTTTGATTTATTTAGGAAGGTACGCAAGAACTCTCCAACGACGGTGTTAAAGAAATCGCCCCCGCTTGCAGAAGCCACAGTGCAGGCAAAACCGGAGAGCCCCCATCAACGGCTCCCCCTCCCAAATTCACAGGGTCTGGCGGAAAGTCCGGGACTCCGTGATTGACTTAAACTGCTCTTGTCGACCGAAGAAATCGAAGGCTCGATAAGAGAAAGGCTATCCCTCCGTCATACAGCGAGAGACTTCTTCCACACATGTACCTGTTACAATGGCTCCTTCAACTTCGACCTCCCATAAAAAGATGAGGGCAGAGAAAATTCCACCGTCGGCAACAAATTCCAAAGGCGATGGACCCAAACGCCCCAAGTCTGATGGCATGATCGTACACACGGTTTACATGGCTTTTGGAAAAGAAGAAAGCCATGCTTCCGTAGGTCACCAGCCGCAAACTCATTCGCTGACGAAATCTCAGGAGCAATAACAAAAGCTCTAGGAAATGCCGACCAAAATGACAGCACTCACCGGGCAAAAAGAAAGTCCGGATGTAACAGCTAAACAGCGCCAAGAACAGGAAACCGATACAGAGTTTCTGCGAAGGGTGCTTGAAAGACAAGATAAGGAAGCTGCTGAGCAATCCGCCAACATAAAGTAGATGGCTCTCTTGTTCCAAGATATGGTCGGAATGATGATTTAGGCAGAACCCCCAGCCGAAGATCCGCCGATAATCATTGAGGATGACAGAGGGGAAACATCAAACCCTCTTCCGGCTCTATCAGTGGCCAAGGAGGAAACGATCTCCAAAGCTGCTCTTGATGATTACATTGCTCAACAAATACGAGCTCATTAAGCAAATGAAGTGGCCGACCAAATAGTCAGAACTGGGCGACCGTATCCAGGCTGGTATGACCAAATCAAGTACCCGCTGGGATATACGATCCCCAAGTTCTATATGTACAATGGGAAAGGCCACCCGCACCAACACGTCGCGCAGTTTAGAGCTTTGTGCAGTAACACTGGAGGCGATGACAAACTATAGCTTCGCCAGTTCGTTGGTAACTTGTCAGAAACGACTTTTGAATGGTACTCGGAGCTCCCAAATGACTCCGTAAAGACATTCACAGAGATTGAGTTGTTGTTCACACAACAGTTCTCCAGCGCAAGCAAGCGCACCCCGATCACGACATTAATCAATGCCAGGGTAAAGTCAGGAGAAACCTGGGTCCAAAATGCAATCTGGTGGCAGAACCTGTGGTCAAAGTGCGAACAACGGATCGAAGATTCCCCTGCTGTGGGAATGTTCATCGGGACTCTTGATCCTCAAACGACCGTGTCTCAGTTCATGACTTTCTTCAAGTCAACGACCTTCCAGGCTCTGATTGATAACTGGCCCAAATAGACCAAATGGGCCACGGGCATTCCTCCTCAAGTAAGGACCCTCGAAACACCAAAGGTAAAGGGAAAGCGGCCTTCATCGCCAACATTTAACAACAACCGAGAGACCCACAACTGGCAGTTTGCCTAAAACAATGCACGTCCAGGCCTATCTCTCGAAGAAAGGCTAGGGCACGCTTACTCGTTTCCCCGCAATAAGACGAGGAGACTATTTGAGTTGGCAATACGTAACAAATTCATCATATTGCCAGACTCACGACGTCTACCGCAACTTGGAGACGTCAACAACCTCAGTACTGCTCCTATCACAGAATGGTGAGCCACCCAATTGATGATTGCTACATCTTCAAGAACTGGGTCGAAGACCAATACCAATAGAGGAAATTCTCGCTTTCGGAGAACTAGAGGGTGAACCCGCCACAGAAGTACACTACCAAAAAAGTGGATGCAACGCGGGCAGCATGCTCTTGAGAACGAAGAGAGTGACAACGATGAGGAAAATGACTCATCAGAACCGAAGACTATGTAGCAAGTTGCCACATGGTTTCTCATTCATCGTTAAATGAAGAAGAAGAATCCTCAGCATCAGAAAACAACGCAGAGGAACTGGGGGTAGAATCGGCGCCAAAATCCTCAGACTGCCAGAAGAAGACCCGATTAATTTCACATGACCAGTTTAACCCGTCGATCGGAGGTTCTTTCGCTCCAAAAGCGAAGGGTAATTAACGGCAAATTAGTCCGCGGTTGCCGGAGGTTCGGATTCATATAATCAATAAACCCCAGCCTACCCAGTGACCGCCAATTTTATACAAATAGAGACCGAAGTATTTCGGGAATAGGCCGCTCTCAATTGTTCACCCTTCCCGGCAATCCAATGGTCCAGCGAGGAACGTTGACAATAAGGGGGTAACAAAAAAATGCGCGATCCATACGGTTTACATGGTTAGACCTGGAGAAATGAATCCTCCTACGCTTCACAGCCATGGTGATGATATGATTGACGCCGTTCAATATTGGCCTGGTTCAGATAATGATGAGGACCCTGCTCGAGCTGCTAAGCAAAAAGAGCCCAGGGTTCTTAGGGAACCAAGCTCAGGTGATGAGGATAGTCTAGTTGCCGTCCCCAAAACGACAGAACAAGCGTTATTTCAATGGTTTCAAGAGAAATTTCAGGACAGTGATAGGGAGTTGGCCAAGATTCATTCCAAAGCCGACGATCTGGTGAATGTTGTGGAAAATCTCGCAACCCGAGTCCTTCAGATGCAATCGCAACAAAATCAAAATTTGTTCCACGAACCAGGGATTGATGTCCTAAAGCAGCCAACAGCTATTTCTTTCGGTCTAAGAACGAAATACTTTCATGAAAGTCGACAGCGGCTAGCCCCCAAGAAAGTCCTGACGCATGATTGCGACCAGTTGACACGGGACAGAATTAAGGGAAAGTTATCAGCATATCCCAAAACTCTCCAGGACTTACTTAAAAGAGTAAGTCTAGATGTCTAGATGTTGGAGTATGCATCCCCAGAATCTCTTCCAAACTACCAATATAACAAGTCTAGATGTCCTTAGAACAACAACCGCAAAGGTGGACCTTCCAAGGACACCGAATCCTCTAATGCATCTACCGACCAAAGTAGGCGAAGGGCGGGCAGGCCCAATGCCGACCGGCCTCGAAAACCAGTGTTGGGAGGGGGAGGGGAATCTCCCCTGGAACAGAAGTTGAATAGGGTCTATTCTTTCAGAAAGGACAGAGTCCGTAAAATATTCAAGGACGCCATGAGAAACGGTCTGCAATTGCCTAAATCAAAAAGACCACATGAAGCAAACATGAGTGATGATCCCTTGTACTGATCGTATCACAGAATGGTAATTCATACTATTGAAGACTGCTTTGTCTTCAAGAATTGGGTTGAGAAACAATACAATGAGGGAGTGGTCTCATTGGCCAAAGACGCGTTAGCGGAAAACCAAGCTACGATCGTTCGTTCCGTTTGAACGAAGACCAAAACCCTCTGGGGGCAGACAGCTCAATCGCCCGCTCCAGAAAATGACCCAATCCACTACAGTTTCTATGGGACACACATGAACGTCTTTCCAAAAAGACAAAGAGAGCGTTGAAGCGCCGTGAGATCAATATTCAAGGATTTGTGAATAAGTGCACAGCGATGACCTCTAAGTCGTGAAACTGGGAAATAAAAGAAAAACGATGTACAAAAAAGAAAAAAGAAAAAAAGAAAAAGAAAAAGAAAAAAAGAACGGTATGTCCACAAGTAAAACGGGCACGGATGAAAACCCAAAAAGGCTCCGTGAATAAAAACAGCAGGAATACCGGCGAGTTTGTGAAAACCCTAAAGGGCGCAAACCCGTAAAAAAAAGGAGACAAAAATACACTCGCAAAGTCCTCTCGACCTTGTGAGGAGAAAATCCTCGCGTGGGATCGTTACGACTCACAAAGGAGAAACACACTTAGGAATCTCCACGATTCCTAGGGAGAAAATACACATGTGATATCCTTTCGACTCATAGGGAGAAAATGCTTTTTTGAGACCCCTACGGCTCATAAAAATTGAAAAGCCTTAGATGATAAAGATCTAAACCTGTCTCCTAAGCCATCACTCCCCAACGAGCAACGACAAATGTTGAGTCGCTCCTGGCACTACGCTTCAGTGTTAGCGGTGCTGATGTCGACCCAAAACTCAAACCCTAAGTTTTCCCAACGGCAAATGATGAGTCGCTCCTGGCACTACGCTTCAGTATTAGTGGTGCTGTTGTCGACCCAAAACTAAAACTCTTAGTTTTCCCAACGGCAAATGATGAGTCGCTCCTGGCATTACGCTTCAGTGTTAGCGGTGTTGATGCCGACCCAAAACTCAAACTCCAAGTTCCCAAACAGCGAATGATGAGTCACTCCTGGTACCATGCTTTAGTGTTAGCGGTGCATACGCCGACCCAAATCTCAAACTCCAAATTCCCAAACGGGGAATGATGAGTCGCTCCTGGTACCATATTCCAGAGCAGCGACGCAGACGCCAACCAAAATCCAAATCTCCTAAATTCTCCGAGCCTTACGGCCGGTCCTCAACTGGACTACTGTATACAATCCATGGGCATAAACAAGCTAAATCACACCTATATCCCACGGCAATCGGAATTATGTTCTATATGGGAAGACCCACTCATGTGTCCTCACAATACATGAGGAGAATAGAGCTTACGAGATCCTCTCGACTCGTAAGAAAATACCTTTGTGGGATCCTTACGACTCACAAGGGAAAAACACACTTGGGGGTCCCCACAACTCCTAAGGAGAAAATACACATATGAGATCCTCTCGACTCGTAGGGAGAAAATGCTTTTATGAGACCCTTACGGCTCATAAAAATTGAAAAGTCTTAGGTGACAGAGGCCTAAACCTGTCTCATAAATCATCGTTCCCTAACGGGCACGACAAATGATGATTCGCTCCTGGTACCACGTTCCATTGTAGCGATGCTGATGCCAAACCAAAACCAAAATCCCAAGTCCTCCCAGGGCAAATGATGAGTTGCTCCTGACATTAATCCAGTGCAGCAATACTCATGCTAAACAAATTCCAAATTCCTCTTAAATTCAAAAGTCCCGCCGAACAAGGCAAAAATAAATCAAATCAAACCAACCAATTCCAATATCGACCTCTGCGTCAAACAAAAAGACACTCCATGCCGGGAAAACGTCAAGAAGACACTCCGTACCCGGGAAACGTCAAAACGACACTCCATAACGGGGAAACGTCAAGCAGACGCTCCTTGCCGGAGAAACGTCGACCATCGACACTCCGTACCGGGGAAACGTCAAACAACAGACACTCTGTACCGGGGAAACGTCAAGCAGACACTCCGTGTCGAGGACATGTCAAATAACAGATACTCCATGCCGGGGAAACGTCAAACAGACACTCCGTCTCAGGGACACATCAACAAACAGACACTCCGTGCCGGGGAAACGTCAAATAGACACTCCATCTTGAGGATAAATCAACCAGCGACCTTCCGTGCCGGGGAAAAGTCAACCAGCGACACTCCGTGTCAGGGAAATGTCGACCAGCGACACTCCTTGCCGGGGAAATGTCAAAGTGACACTCTACCTCAGGGACACGTCAACCAGCGACACTCAGTGCCGGGGAAACGTCCACCAGCGACACTTCTTGCCGGGGAAACGTCCACCAGCGACACTCCATGCAGGGGAAACATCAAAATGACACTCTACCTCAGGGACACGTCAACCAGCGACACTCCGTGCCGGGAAAACGTAAAACAGACACTCCTGCTGGGGATAAGTCAACCGGCGACACTCTGCCCCGGGGACACGTCAACCAATGACACTCCGTGCCGGGGAAACGTCCACCAGCGACACTCCGTGCAGGGGAAACTTCAAACAGACTCTCCGTGGAGGGAAAACATCGACCAGCGACACTTCATGCCGGGGAAACGTCGACCAGCGACACGCCGTGCTGGGGAAACGTCAAAGTGACACTCCGTGCCGGGGACAAGTCGACCAGCGACACTCCGCCTCGGGGACACGTCAACCAGCGACACTTCGTCTCGGAGACAAGTCAAGCATCGACCATTCATGTCGTAAAAAGGGCAGTGTCGGCCTCCCGAATGCGGGAACCAAATCAAGTCACACTACGCAAAAAAAGATCCATCAATTTCATGCACACTACACACATACGCGGTGTGCATTTATTGATGGGGGCACTTTGTTGGGGTCAAAAATTACATCCCGGTTGACCAAGTCAAAATCAAAATCAACCCCAAGTAAACAGACCCAAGCCCAGATCAAGTGGGCCTATGCCCAAGTAGAGCCCTGCGGCTGGGCCCCTTGCTAAAATTATGTAATATACAATTTTGATGTAATTGTTATAAATATAAGGAAAATGGGCATAAAACCAAATTTTTGTAAAGTTCGTGGCTTATGTGCAAAAGAAATGAGCACATGAGGCATGGGATGGGCAAAATGCCATTTTGTAAAGCCTAAGAGGCTATGCGTAAATTCGTAAGCCTATATAAGGCAACATGATGTCGAAATAAAAAAAGAATTCATTCCCCATCAAATCTCTAGGGTTTGTGCCTCTATCGCCACTCTCTCAAGTTCTTCCTCTTACTATTTATTTTCTAATTAAATCAAGAGCTTAGCTCTCCTTTTTTTAAAAGCCAAATAAAGTTTTACCATAAATCTACTGAAGGAGAGTTTAACTCTCACATCCGATCAAAAAAAAGAAGAGGGGTAGATTTTCGCTACCTTCCTCTCCCTCCTCAAGATTCAATTTGAAAATGGGAGAAGAAGGAAGACTCACCTCCCCAGACTCCATCAAGAGAAGAAAAAGGATCTTTTTTTATCATCCAAAATCTAAATATTGGAGTTTCAAGAGAACCCATTTTGGGTTTTCTTCTCAAAGGAGAAAAGATGAAATCTTTTGGAGTTTAACTCCATAAATAAAAAAATTTTGTGGTTCAACTCTATAATAAAAACTTTTTTTGGAGTTTAACTCCAAGTAAAATTGTTTTAGGAGTTTAACTCCGAATAAAATCTTCTGGAGTTTAACTCCATCAAAAAGAAAAGAAAAAAAGAGGGATATTTTGGAGCTCATGCTCCCTCTCACGTGAGGGAGAGGGAGCTCCCACTAGGTGGGAGCTTTCCCCCTCTCACGTGAGGGGAAGGCTCCCACTGGGAGCCTTTGGTCCCTCTCACGTGAGGGAGAAGGAACTCCCAGTAAGTGGGAGCTTTCCTCCTCTCACATGAGGGGAGGCTCCCATTTAGTGAAGTTTAACTCCACACCAAATAAAAACCTTTTTGGCGTTAAACTTCATTTAAAATTCTTTTGGAGTTGAACTCCACAATAAAAATCTTTTTGGGAAGTTTAACTCCATATTAAATCTTTTTAGGAGTTTTAACTCTATTTAAAATTCTTTTGGAGTTTAACTCCACAGCAAAAATTGTTTTGGAGTTTAACTCCACGATAAAAAACTTTTTAGGAGTTTAACTCCATTTAAAATCTTTTGGAGTTTAACTTCACAATAAAAATTCTTTTGGAGTTTAACTCCACAATAAAAATCTTTTTAGAAGTTTAACTCCATTTAAAATGTTTTGGAGTTTAACTCTGCAATAAAAAAATCTTTTGGAGTTACCTCCACAATAAAAATTCTTTTGGAGTTTAGCTCCACAATAAAAATTCTTTTAGGAAGTTCAACTACACATTAAATATTTTGGAGTTGAACTCCATAAAAAAACTTTTGAAAGTTTAACTCCAAATAAAATATTTTGAAGTATAACCTTTCACCAAAAAAATCAAAATAAAGAATATAAAAAATAAAAAATAAAATATTTTTTTGGGAGCTACCCTCACGTGAGGGGGAGGCTTCCACCAAGTGGGAGCCCCTGCTCCCTAGGAATGAGGGAGTGGGAGCCTTTCCCCCCTCACGTGAGAGGGAGGCTCCCACCAAGTAGGAGCCTCTGCTCCTTCCCACGTGAGGGGGAGGAAGCTCCCACTAAGTGGGAGCTCCCTACTCCCCTTCATGTGAGGGGGAGGCTCCCACTTGGTGGGGGCCCTTTCCCCCATGACGTGAGTGGAGGGGCTTTCCCTCCCCATTTTTAATTTTTTTATTTCTACGAAAAAAGAGAAATAAATAAAATAATATATAAATAATAATTTTTTTTAAAAATTTGTTTCTTTAAATATATTTTTTATAAAAATATATATCCTTTTTTTACAAATGGAACAAAAGAATGAACACGTCCCTGTTATAAAAAAACACACATCGCTTTAATTTTGCATGACCAGTTTGACCAGTCAATCGGAGGTTCTTTTGCTCCAAAAGCGAGGGGTAATTAACGGCTGTTTAGTCCGCGACTGCCGGAGATTCGAATTCTTATAATCAATAAACCCCAGCCTACCCTGTGCAGGGGAATCTGTAATACGCCTAACAAGCGCGCGCATTCCCATCTTAATGGGGTGAAAAAAACACCTTACATCGGCGACGCGGGCTTGGGTGAGGCGTGGGTTTCTCGCAGTCGTCGGGTATGGGTGAAGGTGACGGTGGTGGTGTTGGGAGGAGAGAAGGAGGTGAGGAGACGGAGGGGATGACGTCGGGGTGATGGGGATGTAGGCGAGGGCTAAGGCGGCGACGACGAGCTAGGGTTCGGGCGTCGTGGGTTCTTGTGAGGACGCGGGACGAGAGAAAGAAGAAGAGCGGGAATAGAGAAGAGAGGGAGAGAGAGATGCTGTGTTAGGATTTAGAATAGGTTTCTTAAAAAATATAATATATATATATATATATATATATATATAAGAAAGGGGTGAGACAGAGAGGGGGTTTTGTTAGGATTAGGATATATAAAATATATATTTAGAATATATATAATATATATAACAGTTGAAATATATAAAGAATATTTTATTATATATGAGTTTTATAGCTAACACAAAAATACTCCGAAAAATATCCGGATTGTGTCTAAAAATCTAGATTGAAAATACGGATAATATACGTATCAACCAAAACCATAATGCGACGTCCGGTCCAAGAAAATGCATACCCCCAAGAGCGGATACACGTAGTATGCACGTAGCGATCCAAACGAGTCCGTTTTACTAAACGGGATGAGAACACGATGTATGGATGCAACCATAGGGTATGGGTATGATGCAGGCCATGCTAGGTATTTAAAATATATTATTTGATTATAATTGTATTATTTAAAATATATGCAGATACCAGATATAAGATACAGGTATACAGAACACATGTATGCACGGATCCTCAGAACTGGCAGGAATAAATCGTAATCAAGAACCAAGACGGGTTTCAAGTATGCGGATCGGGTTGGATACTAAACACAGATACCAAAACACTATCCGCACCCAAAACTAACTAAAACCAAGAAATAGCCACAAGATGAAGAAAAATACTCAAATAGAATATGCTATAAATGAACCAGGGTGTTACACACCCTGAAGAAAAACTCATCACAAAACCCCCTTAACGTTTACAACCGTTAAATTTTATCCCGTCCCGACCTTTAAATTTTTAACTAATGACCAAAATACCTTTTCTTCTTTTTTTTCTTTAATTTATTGCTTAAAAGGAAGAATAAGTAGTAGAAGAAGAGGAGGATCTTGATCAAGAAGTGAGAAGAAGCGACATCAGCGACGGTCTCGTTAATGGATCTTCTACAATACTTCAAAAAGTAGTCTCGGCTTCTTCTTATTCTTCCAAGTTCAAGAGGTAGTAATTTTTCCATAAAAGGAAGAATAAGAAGAAGCGACGTCGACGATGGTTTTGGCTTCGTCTCTCGCTTTGCACCGGTTCTCTAGGCTTCGCCGCTTATGCTTGTTTCCATCTTTGTAGAGTTCGAAATAGTTTGTTCTTCTCTCATGCTTTGCAGCGATGGTCTTGACGTGATTTATTGTTTGTTTTTAATAATTGATGATTATGATGTTGAAGCATATTTTTAAATGCAAAAGTTGGGATTTTTATATGTTATAGATTGTTAAATTTTTTTGATCAATGAACTTAGTAATTTACTTGAATTTATCTGAATTTGATCAAGTACCCAAGTTTGCACACCAGCTGTTTGTCAAAATGCCCAAGGGAGCTCAACTACTCCAAATGAAGATGCTAGCTCAATTGTTCATGGAATCGCCAAGATTTTTATAACAACCCTAATTTTCTTATACACTTTTTCCTATACAAATTTTTTTCAAAATATTTTTAAAATCCACAAAGGGGTATTTTAGCCTGAGCACAAGATTTAGGTAATTATTTTTGTTTTTAATTACAAGCTACAAGAATGAAATAACTCCATTTTTAGTGTACAAGAAATTACTTTAAATTTAATGTATACTAGGAGTATTTATTCTTGCTGCTATCAGTTTAAGTAATTAAAAACCACAATAATTACAAGAAGGAGCTTGTAGCTCATTGGTAATACCTTGCACTGCTGAACCAAGCCACCGGAGTTCAAATCCCATGCCCCACATTATTTTTGTATTTATTTTGTTTTAATTTTTTTTGGAAGTCAACGGTAAAAAGGCCATAACTCCCAAAATATGTACTGGACAACAAAAAGTAAATATACCAAATTGTACCCCCAGAAATTCCCCGGCCAATGGACCCCCGACTCGGCTGGACTCGGCGCCGCCGGCCGGCGACTCGGCCGACTCGGTCCGGCGCCGCCGGCCGGACTTGGCCGGACGGCCGAGTCACCAACTGAGAAAAGTTGTCTCTTGACTTGGTCAACCCTCTTGCACACTTATTATACCTGGATCCGTTTTGATTTGGCCAATAAATCCCTTTTACTCCTAGGTTTAATGATTTTTAATGAATTTTTAATGTTTTTTATATTTTCTTTTAATATTTTTAACCCTAACCCTAACCCTAACCCTAGCCTAGCCCTATATAAAGACCCCTACCCTCTACCATTTCACCTCACAACTCTAAGTCCACTCTCCCAAATTCTCAAGAACTCGGTACGAAGAGCGAGAAGCGAAGCGTTGCCGAAATCGACGACGGATTCCGGCGACCGGATCAGAACCTTCGCGACGTTTTCAACGAATCGACAACTACCACGTCCATTAGCTTCCTTAGCTTGTCCAAACCGTAAGTCCCACCTTCTTCTATCTCTCTTTTCTTTAAGATAAAAATACGACTTTTTGGAACCCGACGAAAATCGGACAAACCGATTTCCGATTCGTTTTTTCTATAAATTTCCACTTGTCACCTAATACATATTATCTACCTATATTCATGTTGACTATTAATCACCCATAAATCAATTTAATCAAACTTTTTCACATAAAATGATAATTTCTTTGCAAAACCGTATTCTTTTCATAAAAATACCATGAAGTTCATTTTTCTTAGTTTAATTAATTCCCTCACTCCTAAATAGGTTTATCTTGATCACTAAACTTGTAGAATCCAATTTGAATGAAATTTCACACATAAAATGATAACGTTTTCGAATACCGTATTCTTGCGCTACTTTAAGTTTTACATAGCATGTTTTACCTTTAAACTTCACCAAAACTTAATATAAGTCACGGGGTAATGACCTACCCCTACACACACTCAATCTAACCCTAATTGATAAATATCAAAAATACAGAATACGAAATTACAGGACTTTTTCACTAAAATACCATAATCTTTATAACTTTTATTTAAAGCTTTAAGTTGTAACTTTTCTAGATAAAATCTTTTAATAAAATGAAAACACGATTGGTCATGGACATCGATCGTTTATCTAAACTGTCTTGTGGTGCCTAGGCAAGTGTGTCTAAGGCTAGTGGTTTTTAATTAGGCCCACGACTGTGGTTCCTTCCCACTTACCTGGCACTTACCTGGCCGCAATTGACGGTGAAGAGGCGATTTGAGGCTTCTAATGACTCATCGTTTAGACCTTAGAAATAAGCTAGTTGGTTTAGGAAACCCTATTAACTAAAATACGGAAAACTGTACTCTTTTGCAAATAAATACCCCATATTTATAAAACCGTTTTCCCAAATGAAAAGTATTTATAAACCTAAGCAAAGCGCCGCTATATCCCACTTTTGGGGAACCTGTTAGGGATAGTACGGTTCATCGTGCACCCGCAGGCTAGTAGTGCGAGATTCAGACCTCCGCAAGGAGCATTCGGTCTCGAAGGGTTAAAATACGATATTTAAGGAAAATGAGATTTCTGAAAATAAAATATTCATTTAAAAATTATTCATGTGTTATATATATATAATTATCATTTAAACACCTATTTTATCATAATATAAAGTTTCCACATTTTTCTAAAAATTACAAGATTAAAAGTTACACTAAAATACCATGAATTTCAGATAAAACAATTAATACTTTTATTAGGATATATTCACTAGAATAACACAAATAAAATTCACATTCATTATAACAATAAAGACGATTATTAAATACTTGAGGTGTATTTTGAAAACTATACAAAAGTACTTTTTTTCATAAAACCCCCTCAAGTTTTACAAATTACAATAAGGCCCCTAGCTAATATTGAACTTCAAATTATCTTTCTTTTAGTCTGACTCGGGTTAGAGTCTGACTATTCCTGACTCGAATATGATTCAAGTCAATCTTTATTCTTTTTATATTCCAATACGATTTGAATACATGAAACCCTGAATCCAGTTAACAATATATTCTTTTGACTGAATCAAACCATGAATATTCATCCATCATCCTGATATTCCATTTACCTGATTATACAGTTGCAACATGTTTACTGATATCATGGTTTTGGTCAGTCATCCAACTTACATATTCCAATACTACAATACTGTTAAAACACTACGGGGTTTAAGGGGTAGATTGGTACGTAAGATGTTAAAAGTGGCACGAGGTGGTCAGATTAAGACACCTAACCTGAATCCTATTGCTGTTGTACCGTGGCATAACGGTTCCTTGTACTTTCCTTTTGCCCTGATCTCTAGCATATAGAGATCCCCCTCGTATACACTGGCATTCTTCTGTATCAAGCTACAAACAACAGCGTTACACAATGTTCCATAATATTCAACAATATAAAACTTTAGAAAATATTGTTACTCTGTCATTCTCATTCTTCTTATTCTTTGGGACTTACCGAGCGACCTGTTCGCTGACGACATTCTATTTCCTTCTTCTTTGAATGTCGTCAGGTGCGTTGGACCAAGCTGAGATCGAGCCCACCGGTGAAGATTTGGAGCAGTTCCAGGAAGATCCAGAGCTCTAGATACTGTACCTTGTTCTTTCCAGTTTATTTTATTTTCTGTTATGCCACTGTTTAGGCATTGCTTTTCATTCCAGTTGTATTTTTCTTTTCCTGCATTGTACAAAGAATGTTATTAATAAAAGTTGCTGTTATTTCTATATTATTCGTCTCTTGTGATTTACTTTATATTGCTTAGTTACGCTTAGCGTATGTACTTCTGAGTATATACGTAGCGGGCCTCATCGCGTCTCCTTCGCCGTATACTGGGAAGCGGGGCGTGACAGGTTTTGTTGGTGGCCCATGCAGGTCAGAGCTGTATGAATCCCTGTCATGCAGTTCTGGTCTGCGTGAACAACCTAAGCAATATGACACAAGAACCAGCAACTAAAACATTATTTACAATTCATGTTCTTTGAATCTTGCAAATCTCTATTCCTTGAATCTTATCATTTCATGTATTTGAATCTGTCCTAATCCAAATTTTTCGTTAACATCATGGATTCCCCGAACAACACCAGCACCAACGTCAACAACACCCATCCAGCACTACCTCTCACACCAGTTATTCCTGCACCACCCACTGAGCAAACGATGCTACTTGAGGCGATCCGCAGCCTTCTCGAGGGACAGCAACAACTTTTGAACCGTCCTGAGGCCGATGCACCAGGAGTAAAGCAATTCAGGGCTTTGCACCCAAAGCAGTTCTCTGGTAAAGGAAGCCCTCTTGAAGCGGAAGAATGGGCACAAAGTATCGAAGACGATCTAGCAGCAGCTCAAGTGCCAGACAACGCGTGGGTCCGTGTAGCAAAACTACAGCTCACGGATAATGCTCGCAATTGGTGGAAGGTGGAAGAAACCCGTCTGGTACAGCCGATTGAATGGAAGACATTTCGCGAGAAGTTCGACGCGAAATATTTCCCTGTGACTGCCAGGTTCGCCATGGAGCAGCAGTTTATTCATCTACAGCAAGGATCAATGTGGGACAAATCGGTAGATGAATACGACGCTGAATTCACCATGTTGAGCCGATTCGCGGCACACTTGATACCGACGGACGACATCAGAGCCCGTCGCTTTTAACAAGGTTTGGACACCTAGATTAAGGCTGCTCTAGCCACAGGAAAGTTCTTAACTCACGAGGAAGCTCTAGAAGCTGCCCGCAGTTATGAGGCAGTAATAAAAGAGAGGGGCAGACCTCAGTCTGCAGGAGTCAAGCGCCCTGCCAACCAGATGGCAGGTGGAGCCTCTTCCAGGCCATTGTTTGAACCCAGGAGGACTGAAGAAATTTGCCATTACTGCCAAAGAAAGGGACATTTGTGGAAGGACTGTAGACGCGCAAAAGGCCTGTGTCTAATTTGTGGCGCATCCAACCATGGAATTGGGAACTGTCCTTACAACAGCAACTCATCTCACACACACACCAACCAACCGCAGCGGCCAACCATCCAGGCTCCTGCAACTCGTCCTGCACTACCTGCTCCACCAC
This sequence comes from Agapanthus africanus, assembly GCA_030015575.1. NCBI lineage: Eukaryota > Viridiplantae > Streptophyta > Magnoliopsida > Asparagales > Amaryllidaceae > Agapanthus > Agapanthus africanus. Next base: position 40,675,069 of record CM057350.1, on the reverse strand, counting down.
CTGCACAGCCTACTCGCCAATTCCAACAGGCAATGAGGGACATGTCTAGAGGGCAGAGAAACAGGTCCCAAAGGCAGAATGTGCCTCCAGCTAGAAGGAATATACCACGGCGACAGACCTTCACATTAGAAGCCGTAGAAACTGAGACTGTAGGTCAAGGTAACACCGGTAAGCCTTTTTCACCCTTGTATCTCTTTGTTATTTATACACTATCTATACTACAACCACCAAACTTCTTTGCACCGTTACACTTTCCTTTTACAAATTTCGAGGACGAAATTTTTATAAAGAGGGTAGAATGTAACAACCCTAATTTTCTTATACACTTTTTCCTATACAAATTTTTTTCAAAATATTTTTAAAATCCACAAAGGGGTATTTTAGCCTGAGCACAAGATTTAGGTAATTATTTTTGTTTTTAATTACAAGCTACAAGAATGAAATAACTCCATTTTTAGTGTACAAGAAATTACTTTAAATTTAATGTATACTAGGAGTATTTATTCTTGCTGCTATCAGTTTAAGTAATTAAAAACCACAATAATTACAAGAAGGAGCTTGTAGCTCATTGGTAATACCTTGCACTGCTGAACCAAGCCACCGGAGTTCAAATCCCATGCCCCACATTATTTTTGTATTTATTTTGTTTTAATTTTTTTTGGAAGTCAACGGTAAAAAGGCCATAACTCCCAAAATATGTACTGGACAATAAAAAGTAAATATACCAAATTGTACCCCTAGAAATTCCCCGGCCAATGGAACCCCGACTCGGCCGACTCGGCGCCGCCGGCCGGACTTGGCCGGACGGCCGAGTCACCAACTGAGAAAAGTTGTCTCTTGACTTGGTCAACCCTCTTGCACACTTATTATACCTGGATCGATTTTGATTTGGCCAATAAATCCCTTTTACTCCTAGGTTTAATGATTTTTAATGAATTTTTAATGTTTTTTATATTTTCTTTTAATATTTTTAACCCTAACCCTAACCCTAACCTAGCCCTATATAAAGACCCCTACCCTCTACCATTTCACCTCACAACTCTAAGTCCACTCTCCCAAATTCTCGAGAACTCGGTACGAAGAGCGAGAAGCGAAGCGCTTCCGAAATCGACGACGGATTCCGGCGACCGGATCAGAACCTTCGCGACGTTTTCAACGAATCGACAACCACCACGTCCAATAGCTTCCTTAGCTTATCCAAACCGTAAGTCCCACCTTCTTCTATCTCTCTTTTCTTTAAGATAAAAATACGACTTTTTGGAACCCGACGGAAATCGGACAAACCGATTTCCGATTCGTTTTTTCTATAAATTTCCACTTGTCACCTAATACATATTATCTACCCATATTCATGTTGACTATTAATCACCCATAAATCAATTTAATCAAACTTTTTCACATAAAATGATAACTTCTTTGCAAAACCGTATTCTTTTCATAAAAATACCATGAAGTTCATTTTTCTTAGTTTAATTAATTCCCTCACTCCTAAATAGGTTTATCTTGATCACTAAACTTGTAGAATCCAATTTGAATGAAATTTCACACATAAAATGATAACGTTTTCGAATACCGTATTCTTGCGCTACTTTAAGTTTTACATAGCATGTTTTACCTTTAAACTTCACCAAAACTTAATATAAGTCACGGGGTAATGACCAACCCCTACACACACTCAATCTAACCCTAATTGATAAATATCAAAAATACAGAATACGAAATTACAGGACTTTTTCACTAAAATACCATAATCTTTATAACTTTTATTTAAAGCTTTAAGTTGTAACTTTTCTAGATAAAATCTTTTAATAAAATGAAAACACGATTGGTCATGGACATCGATCGTTTATCTAAACTGTCTTGTGGTGCCTAGGCAAGTGTGTCTAAGGCTAGTGGTTTTTAATTAGGCCCACGACTGTGGTTCCTTCCCACTTACCTGGCACTTACCTGGCCGCAATTGACGGTGAAGAGACGATTTGAGGCTTCTAATGACTCATCGTTTAGACCTTAGAAATAGGCTAGTTGGTTTAGGAAACCCTATTAACTAAAATACGGAAAACTGTACTCTTTTGCAAATAAATACCCCATATTTATAAAACCGTTTTCCCAAATGAAAAGTATTTATAAACCTAAGCAAAGCGCCGCTACAACCCACTTTTGGGGAACCTGTTAGGGAAAGTACGGTTCATCGTGCACCCGCAGGCTAGTAGTGCCAGATTCAGACCTCCGCAAGGAGCATTCGGTCTCGAAGGGTTAAAATACGATATTTAAGGAAAATGAGATTTCTGAAAATAAAATATTCATTTAAAAATTATTCATGTGTTATATATATATAATTATCATTTAAACACCTATTTTATCATAATATAAAGTTTCCACATTTTTCTAAAAATTACAAGATTAAAAGTTACACTAAAATACCATGAATTTCAGATAAAACAATTAATACTTTTATTAGGATATATTCACTAGAATAACACAAATAAAATTCACATTCATTATAACAATAAAGACGATTATTAAATACTTGAGGTGTATTTTGAAAACTATACAAAAGTACTTTTTTCATAAAACCCCCTCAAGTTTTACAAATTACAATAAGGCCCCTAGCTAATATTGAACTTCAAATTATCTTTCTTTTAGTCTGACTCAGGTTAGAGTCTGACTATTCCTGACTCGAATATGATTCAAGTCAATCTTTATTCTTTTTATATTCCAATATGATTTGAATACATGAAACCCTGAATCCAGTTAACAATATATTCTTTTGACTGAATCAAACCATGGATATTCATCCATCATCCTGATATTCCATTTACCTGATTATACAGTTGCAACATGTTTACTGATATCATGGTTTTGGTCAGTCATCCAACTTACATATTCCAATACTACAATACTGTTAAAACACTATGGGGTTTAAGGGGTAGATTGGTACGGAAGATGTTAAAAGTGGCACGAGGTGGTCAGATTAAGACACCTAACCTGAATCCTATTGCTGTTGTACCGTGGCATAACGGTTCCTTGTACTTTCTTTTTTCCCTGATCTCTAGCATATAGAAATCCCCCTCGTATACACTGGCATTCTTCTGTACCAAGCTACAAACAACAGCGTTACACAATGTTCCATAATATTCAACAATATAAAACTTTAGAAAATATTGTTACTCTGTCATTCTCATTCTTCTTATTCTTTGGGACTTACCGAGCGACATGTTCGCTGACGGCATTCTATTTCCTTCTTCTTTGAATGTCGTCAGGTGCGTTGGACCAAGCTGAGATTGAGCCCACCGGTGAAGATTTGGAGCAGTTCCAGGAAGATCCAGAGCTCTAGATACTGTACCTTGTTCTTTCCAGTTTATTTCATTTTCTGTTATGCCACTGTTTAGGCATTGCTTTTCATTCCAGTTGTATTTTTCTTTTCCTGCATTGTACAAAGAATGTTATTAATAAAAGTTGCTGTTATTTCTATATTATTCGTCTCTTGTGATTTACTTTATATTGCTTAGTTACGCTTAGCGTATGTACTTCTGAGTATATACGTAGCGGGCCTCGTCGCGTCTCCTTCGCCGTATACTGGGAAGCGGGGCGTGACAATTTTACATGCGGAGAACTCACAAATGCCCGTATTCTGAGGGTTGGAGGACATATGTGCTATCTCGTTGCTTCAAGGTTGGGCATTTGGCTATTAAGTTCTTCGATTGGGTTCAGCTCCAACACGGGTTTTGTCATAATACAGAGTCTTACAACGTGATGATTTATATCGCAGGCGAGATAAAAGAACTTTGATTTGTTGAGTTGTTTAGTATTTGGAATATATTTGTATAGATTTTAGAACTAATGGTGTTCGGAATGTGTATGTATAAATGCTTGAGAGAGTTTTTTTTTGTATGTAAAGATTGTGTTTGTATAAATTTTGAAGATAATTTTGTTTGGAATGTGTTTGTATAAATGCTTGAGAGAGGGTGAAAGAAAATATTTGATTTGTAATGGATCTTGAAGGTTGCCATATCGGCTCTAATGATTGGATCTTGATGAAGATATCGTGCTTGAAGTAAGGCCATGAGTCGTCTTAGACGTCAAGAACCGCATTACCATTGCCGGAACTCAAGGGATCGCCGGCTCTAATAGTGGATTTCTGCTCCTCCACATCTTCTGCATTTGATCATCATCACCGCCGCTTATTTAGACCCCTGCGTCATGGCCTTCAATTCACATTTACAAATCATGTTACATATTCCAAACACCATCTAAAAGGATAATGATACAAACACAATAAAAAAATCAGCATCATTCAACCATTTATGCAAACACATTCCAAACACCATTCATTAATATAAATTTGTTACAACAAACACCATCATCTTCATCATTCAAGAATTTATATGAACACATTACAAGCCTCATTGATTAACATAATTTTATTACAACAAAAACTAAATTAGTGTACACATATAGAAAAATTTATCTGATACATACTAACTCAATTGCATGGAACGAAATAAGATGAGGATGGAGAGGGGGTCATAAGAGTCATTGCAGTAGCCGAAGACCATGATGTTGAAGGTGATGAGGTTGAGTCATTGCTGTTACCTGATTATTTGTGGAGGCACTTATAATTCATGGAGGATCATTAAGACCAAGCAAGCAAGAAGTAGTAGCAGAAGGAACAATCTTGTACCCACTTTGATTCCTAATTCTAGACCTCCTAAAATTATTAACCACAAGAAACTCGTCGATTTGGAGCGGTGATGAATTCGTCGAAAGCGGAGGCGGGGATGTTGGACAGGCACTCTTGGACAACGGCGAGGCCGGTGAAGGAGGAGTCGGGGAAGGGGATGATAAGAACAGTTGTAGTGGATCCAGAGGAGAGAGATTGAGGGATCTTAGAGGCGTTGCAAGGGGGTGACGATGGTGGAGCGGATGCCGTGGGAAAAGAAGACATGGGTCATGTCAATCATAGGGATGAAGTGTCCAGGGGACATGAGAGGGAAGAAGAGTGTGGAGGGGAGTTGTAATGTCTGAACCCATGATTGTGGCTTCTTGATGGTGATCAAAGATTTTTGATTTGAGAAGAGAGGGTTTTTTTTTATTGAAGAAGAGAAGGAATGGAGTGGAGTGCAATTTGCAGTTGGTCTGGACGAGAAGGGGGATTTATTGTGTATTTTGTTTAGGTTTGAGAAGAAAGGGACAATTTGGCTATTAAAAAGAAATAAAATTGTATAAAATTGTAAATCTAACAGTAGGGGGTCGGAAGGGGGTCGAGTTTAATATAAGATAACGTTAAGGGGTTCTGTGATGGGTTTTTCTTCAGGGTGGTATTGGGAACATATGCTAAACCATAGGGTGGTTTTAGTGAAATTTCCCTTTAAATTCTTGTGTTTAGTATGTTTCTGCTATCGAGTTACGCTTAGCGTATTCATGTCGAGAAGTAGTGCTTTCCGATGTTGATATGTCGCGGGCTTGTCGCTCTCGTTTCTTGCTTTTGGGAAGCGGTGCGTGACAAGTTTTATTGGTGGACTATGTAGGTCAGTTTTTCATAACCGTTGAACGCAAATATTACAAGAATTTAAAAGTCCAACAATATTTATATCTCTTGTCATTTCTTGTGTACATTTATTATATTGCTTATTTACGCTTAACGTGTTTATTTTTGAGTAAATACGTCGCGTACCTGCCACGTCTCCTTACCCGTACACTGGGAAGCGGGGCATGACACCCGCCATGTACCTTATCAACAGATAATCATCGACGGCGATAGATAAGAAAATTTCTGAGAAAGTGTGAGCCGGAAAGGCTGGAGATTACAAGCGGCTTCGTATATTTGGATGCTCGGCTTCTGTTCAGCAGATGAGCGATAAGCTAGAGCCGAGAGCTAGGAAGTGTGTCCTTCTCGGCTATAGAAGTGGAGCCAAAGGGTACAGGATGAGGTGTCTTAAGACGCGGAAGATAGTAATTAGCCGACATGTTACATTCGATGAGTTTGCGATGTTTTGTAGAAAATAGACTCAATCAGATGGTGAAGATAGAATAAGTGCACCATCAAGCGAGGTGGAGATCGAGATTCCGGTTCAGGATAATAAGATAGATAAGGTAATTGATACTCATATTTAGGCGGAAGGTTTGATAGAGCCAGAGGGTCCAGTACAAATAGTGAGGCGGAAATCTATGCGAGTTAGGAGTCTACCGATCAGACTTGGTTTTGAGGATATGACTGCAGTTGATTTCGACGATGTGGCATTATATGCGTTGACTTTTGAGCATGAGAAACCGTCCAGTTACAGATAGGCTGTGCTTTCTACCGATTTTCCTAGTTGGAGAGTTGCGATGGAGGAGGAGATAGAGTTTCTTTTTCAGAACGATACGTGGGATTTAGTTGCTCTACCAGAGGGCAAGCACGCGATCAGCTGCATGTGGATCTTTATAGTAAAAGAGGGTTAATTAGAGGCAGAAGGAATTAGATTCAAGAAGAGATTGGTGGCTAAAAGATTCGTACAGAGGATGGGTGAAGACTATAATGAGATCTTTTCTTCGGTGGTTCGACATATTTCGACACGTGTTTTGTTAGAAATGGTTGCGGATTATGATATGGAGCTAGAGCAGCTTGATGTAAAGACTGCTTTCTTGCATGGTGAATTAGAGGAGGATATTTATACGCATCAGCCAGAGAGGTTTGTAGTCGAGGGCAAGGATGGCCATGTTTGCAAACTGAAGAAATTGCTTTATGGTTTGAATAAGTCTCTGAGACAGTGGTATAAGTGATTTGATCAATTCATGTTGGCGATTGGGTACACGAGAAATATCAAGGATCAATGCGTTTATGTGAGGCTACTAGACTATGGGTCCCGGATTTATCTTTTATTGTACGTAGATGATATGTTGGTGGCATCACACAGCATGTCAGAGGTCAACAAGTTGAAACAACAGTTGAGTCAAGAGTTCAAAATGAAAGATTTGGGGGCTGGGAAGAAGATACTTGGTATGGAGATTGTCAGGGAGAGGAAGCATGGTGAGTTGCATCTGCGAAAAAAACAGTATATCGAGAAAATTCTCGCTCGGTAAGGGATGGAGAAGGCAAAGCCTGTGTCTACTCCTTTAAGGGAGCACTTCATGCTTTCGGCGAAGTTATCACCGGGGTCGGATACGGATAGAGAATACATGTCTAGAGTGCCATATGCGAGTGCAGTAGGCAGTTTGATGTATGCGATGGTTTGCACACTTCCAGACATTGCACATGTAGTAGGGATGGATATCGATACATGCCTAATCTGGGCAAGGAGCATTGGCAGGCTGTAAACTGGATTCTGAGGTACTTGAGGGATACAATGGGGTTCGATTTGTTTTTCAACAGATGCGGTACGAATAGTTAGGTTGTGACAGGGTATTGTGACTCAGATTTTGCTGATGATAGGGACAGACGGAGATCGACGACAGGTTATGTATTCATGTTGGGCACTGACACAGTGTCATGGAGATCGACGTTGCAGTACATTGTCGCATTATCGACGACAGGGGAAGAGTTGATAGCCGCTACAGAGACTGTCAAGGAGGCTATATATTTGCATGGATTGATGGGTGGTATGGGTGTTCCGCAGGATAACATGAGTGTTTTGCGACAGTCCAAGCGCGATACACTTTGCGGAGCATCAGACATATAGTTTGAGAACTGAGCATATCGAGGTGAGAAATTCGTTTTTGGAGAGCGAAAAGGAGTTTATTTATCTTACGAAGTTTAGCATCCATGAAAATCCAGCGGACGCATTAACGAAGGTGGTCCCAGTTTCCAAGTTCAAACTTTTCTTGGACTTGATTTTCCAAGTTGCTTGACGAAGGCTAGAGACGAAGAACTGCAGAGTTCCAAGTTTACGGAACTGTAGAGATTGTTGTGGATTTTTTTAAATAAGGTGGAGATTGTTGTATTTTGATTAAGAATTCCTTTGCCAAAATCAAAGTTCAAGTTCAAAGCATAGCCAAGGACCCAAGTCATTCATGAAGCCCACGAAATAACAAGCGAAGCAGCAGCAGCATGAGCCAAGATTTATTCTCGTGATCATGATAGATCTATGTTCATGACAGGCATCAACATGCAGTTGCTTTGAGGATTTTTTGTCGTCGTCATCCGAGAGGGCCGCGGAATATGTGGCGGCTCATAAATTGTTGGCGGATTTGATAGTTCCATTTTAATGCATATTTTGTAACCTTACTTAACTTTATTATGTCATATTTAATGTTGTGCAAAAGTGTTTTGTGATATTTGCAGGTGACGGAGTCTTAATTGCTAAAGGAGAAAAAAAGATATCAACATGTGTGGTCAACGTTGCAAATCAGTTAAAAGAATGAGCAGAAGTGGATGTATTAGATTTACCGAGATGTGAAGAGTTTAAAAGGACCAAATCAGCGCAACGAAAATACAGACCAAAGTAGGGCTCACTTGCTTCTAATAGCCGGCAGTTTAGCCTACAAAACCGGGCATTTAGGCGGCCTACTTAGGCCGGTTAGGTCAAATTTTATTCTCCGTATTTGTGAATTTATGGTAATCCTTTTGGTGCTCTGTATTTGATGAAAATCCTATAAATACTCATCAATACAGAGGGCTAAATATCTCTCTTGTCTTGTTATTTTAATGGCTAAGATTTGGAGTGCAAGATCAATTTTAGGGTTGTAAGATATTCTTTAATTTCTATTTTTATTTATCATGTCTTCTTTTAATTTTTGTTTTGCTTTTATTCTCATGCATAACTAAATTTTCTATGTCGGATTTAGATGAAATTAAATCTATGATTAGTGTTTGCATCTAAAGTTCTAGTTTCTCTTTCATGATCTTAATGATGACTATTTAAATAATAAAAATAAATCATTTGTTTGCAATTCTGATAAACTAGATAGATCGATGAGTGATTGACGACCATGATATTTATTAAGGAAAAGAATACACATTGCTGATAAACTAGGTAAATTGATAATCGATTGACAACCATAAAATTTATCTAGAGAAAATAAAGTTTATGTTTTTATTGTTTATATTTGATCTAGTTAATTGGGGTTAATCTTGACTAGTCGATAAAACTAGTTAGATATTTACTTGACAACCATTAGGTTTGTCTAGTAGAAAATTAGATCAACTTAATTCTTAATTTGTTAGCAATTGATCTTTATAATATTTATTTTCTCTTTTGATTAGGCATTCGTTGTAGAGGCAGAAATCAACAGAAAGAAAATGTATCTATTTCTTAGCAGCATGATTAAGTTTAGTGGATTCAAAAAACTTAGGTTTTTCTTTATTCATATTTTTATCATACTTTCTTTTATTCTGCTTTAATTATTTTCCTTAATTTTGCAATTTTCTTTCTTAATTATTGCATTTAATTTGTTAGGTTAATTATTTCAAATCAAGTTATTTCTTTTAATTCGTTTAATTCAACTAAAATTAGCATCCTCTCTGTGGATTGATCCACAAGTGCTATATTGATTAACTGTGCACTCGCAGTATAAATTTAATACTAAGAAATATCCCATCAGGATTTCATGAAGACATTAGGTGTGGATCAGTGGAAGTTAAAGTTTAAAGCGATTTAAACATTATTCTTATCTCAAAAGAAACCATCTCCTATATATAGATAGAATTAATTAATCCTTAATTAATTTGAGAATCATCAAGTATTTATTCCCAGTTGATTAAAGGATCAATTGAGATATCTTAATGGGAGATTCTCTCAACTTTTCCAACTATCCCCTCCTATAATTAGGAGCGTGGGAGATTAATCTCCATACAAACAGAGACCCCCATAATGTTAAAAAAGAGACCGAAGTCTCTGCTTGAAGAAATTTTTCTTCCTCCTCAAAACCCTAGGTAAAGAGAAAATTCTCTTTTTGCCTTCTTCCTTTATCCACGAAGCTTAAGCTTCACAAGAACTCAAAGTTCTTCCTTTGGATCAAAAATCCGTGAGACAAATCATCTCTGGCCCAGAGCTTAAGCTCTCATGGAGGATTTGATCATAAGATCTAAGATCTCAAAGGGAAAACTTTGTTATTTCCCCTATAAAAGATCACCAAGAATCATGAAAAATCAAAGTTTTGGCTTCAGGAAAACTCAAGTTCCCATCAAGAAACATAAAAAAAATGTAACTTAAATTCTAAAGATCTTAGAAAAGAAGATCTTTACGAATTTAATGATCAAGAACCTCCCTATACAGAATCTTAAGTTTCAAAAAGTCGAAGTTTTTTGAAAGGTTAACCTTTCTGGGGTAAGAAGACAGAGATTAAGCACTAAGACATGTGCTGTGCCACATGCAATACACGTGTGCCAGCGCTAAGGTTGCTTTCTATAAAGCATGTGCACAGGAGCGCCAAGTTCATTGCGCTGCGCCATGTGCAATATATGTATGCCAGTGCCAGAGTAGCTCCATGCCCACCCAGGCACGAGCGCCAACTTCATGCACAAGGCAACGCATAAGCGCCATGTGCAAATTACTTGAGCCGGTGCCATGCACAAAATTAAAAATGGCAACACCAACGCCACATGAAATGCATGTGCACTAGAGCAGCGCCAGTATCAAGTGCCCATGAGCGCCAATCAGAACTAAGACTTAGAAAATCGGCTAAGTGTTTGAAGCTTAAACTTCCTTGATGATCCAAAGATCTGTGAGAATAAAATTTTCAAGCCATCTAAGTTGATCTGGTTCTCAAATGAGACTAAGTGTCCCCAAGCAGAGCCTATATTCTCCAAATCATCTAAGTTGACCTAAGCTCTCAAATGAGACTAACGTGTTCTTAGATAAAGTTTATTCTTTCAAATGGAACTTATGGACCTCACAATGTGAGAATGGAACCATAAGTCCACTCCCATTGGCAAACCAAGACACCAACGTGGGCCTTTTCAATCAATGCTTGACCCAAATATGATATATATACGGATTTGGACTAATCCGCCCCAACGAGCGACAACGAAATTAGTGTATGTATACAATTCAAGGACAAACCAAATAAAAACCAAAAGACACGACACATGAAGAAAACAACCTAGAGTGTAGAAAGTTGTTGTCGTTCGCGAAGACGCAATTAACTACAGGGGCTTGCACCTGTAGGAAAAATTTGTTCCCACAATCAATAAACCTCTCACCCAGAGTGGGAATCTAAAGTCAGGTTATATCGGTCAGATCTATTTAAACCTCAGATATACGGCGCTATAATCCCTTAGTGTTATTGGAGTGGTGAATGGATAAACTAATGCATCTGCCCCCAAATTCAGTCAAGACGTTCGAACCCAGTTCGTCTCCCGTTTTCGGCGGTAAACAGATTCGGGCACGTCCGGTGGGACCAAATTTCTCTTTCTACGCCACACTTTGTGTGTCGTGTTTTCATGAACAAAATCACAATTTTATGGTTCCTCTTGGATTTTGGGGTATACTGAAGCTGGTGTTGTCTTCCTATATAGATTCCAAATGGTCTTTAGCAACAACTGCAACTCCAAGACCACCATACCTCAGTTGATCCTTTCTGGGCAGGTCATGGCCTCACTGCTCAGCATCCCAACAGCCCAACTCATACAAAAATGGAATGGGATCAAATTCGGACAAATGCCTCCACTCTTCCCTATCATCAGTGCCTTAACGCCAAAAGAGAAGGCCAAAAAAATTAAGTCTTTAACATGCTGACACCAAACTCCGTGGGCCCATCTAAGAAACCCGTGAAACCGGAGAGCTCAGTCTTCAAGGGACTGACTTCAAACTCCGTAGGCCCATCAAAGAAGCCTGCGAAAACTAAGAACTCAGTCTTCAAGAGGCTGGCTCGTGATGTTTCCAAAGCACCAAAAGATGCTCCTAAGACGTCCGCCTTTGATAGGCTGACACTCCAAGTCTCTACACTACCCAGAGAGTCAGTTTTCAAGTGGCTGACACCCTCGAAAGACCAAGTTCCAAATAGAAGGCATAACTATGAATCTACGAAGGAGTTCCTACTTCAATATGCTCTCGACAGCATTACTAGCGCCGGCTAAGGCAAGCAGGGGGCATCTCCCAATCTGGTAAGCTCCACCTACATCCGACTTCACCATCAGAGCAGTTGTTCTAACTGAAAACAGTTTCGAGCCGCTAAGAAGAGTCAGGCGAAACTTTCCTATCGCTGTTTTGAAGAAGTCTCCACCACATGTGGAGTCAATAAATGAACAGAAGCCAATGCTCAAGCCAAAAATTTTCTCGACAATCTACAAGGTCTGGAAGGAAGTTCACGGCTCCGTCATTAAGACATCTCCAAAATCCGAGAAGCTCAGGAATCCGCCAAATGCCGACGACTCAGCTTCCAAATCCGAAGTGACTCTCCCCAAAATAAAAAGGCCCGGGAGATCCCCATCGCCCAAGGTAAATCCTAAGCGGAAAAAAATCAAAAGCCCTATACACGGGACCGAAGTGGTCCACACCGTGTATATGGTGAATGGAAGTGAAAACAACGCTTCTACCATTCATCGACCTCATACTCGGTCTTTGACTGCATCACAAGCTCAAAGGCAGCAAGAGCTGAAGAAATAACCACACAAGTCGTAGCACTTGTCAGCACACTACCTTAAGCACGTCCAGAGGATAAACAAGGAGATCCGGATGGGAAAGAGCCGAATGTTGACTCTTTGAAATGCGCTCTCAACAAAAAAGAGAAAGAAGATGCAGAAATGACCGCCAATATGAACAAGATGGCTCTCGTCCTACACAAAAATGTATGGGATGATGTCTCAACTGTCGGAACTGCCGACAGAAGATTCGCCAGTGGTCCCCGATAATGAGAAGGGGATGCTACAAGTCCTATGCAAACCCCTTCAGCCATAAAAGATGATACGATCTCGAAAGCGCAACTCAATGAATATATCGCCCAACAGGTCAAGCTCCACACGACCTGTGAAGCGGCGACCAAGTTGGTCAAGACAGGTCGACCATATCCAACATGGTACGACCAGAAGCAATACCCCACGGGATATACGATCCCGAAATTCAACATATTCAGGGGAACAGGGAATCCACATCAACATATCGTACTGTTTAAAGCAATGCGCGGGAATACCGCAGGTGACGATAAGCTTCTCCCACAACAATTCGTCAGCAGTTTGGCAAATACAACTTTTGAATAGTACTCAAAACTTCCAAATGACTCCGTAGAGAGCTCCGCTTACATGGAGGTACTCTTCACACAGAGGTTCGCCAGCGCAAGCGAGCGCACTACAATCTCTGCTTTGGTCAATGAGAAAAGAAAATAGAATGAAACATTGGTATAGTATGCCATTCGATGGAGAAATTTTGCTTCAAAGTGTAAGCAGCCCATCCCCGGAGCTCCAGCTATTAGGATGTTCATAGACACCATTGATCCACGGTCGAAGATTTACCCGTTCCTGTCCTTCGCCAAACCAGCCACATACCAAGAACTCCTCGACAAGGTGGTTCAGCTAGTGTTCATACATTGATATATAGCATGCATGTCATGTGTGATATGTGCATGTTATGAGAAACAATTTTCGTCAAAAAAAATTTTCTACTCAACAAAATGCATGATACATCGATATATGAAATGTCTGTGTATGAACTCATGAGCTTTAGCGATCTGACAAAATAAAAGATAAGTACAAACGGACCGACAAAATAAAAGATAAGTTCAAACAATGCGTACCTTCAATGTAACCTCAGATTGCTTGAAACCCCTGTATTGGTCTATTTCCACCCAGCCTCCATCGCGGTGCGCAATAATATGAATAATTAGTATGCACATGTTACAAATTGCCTGGCGACAATCAGCAGCGAATGGGCAAAGCTAACAATCAAAAGCAAATGGGATTAGCCGATAGCAGAAAAAATATAATGAACAAAATAGCCATGTTTTCCCATATCAGACTCCAAACCAAAAATAGATATTTCATGAGAATAGAATTAATTATGTAAAAAGAAACAGGTAGTTTGACTTTAAAAACATTGAAAGCTAAATCAGAAGACTTTTTTGCATATAGTTGTCAGGAATCATAGCATATTCTTTGCTAACCTCAAAAACAAGATATATATAGGACAGTAGTTAATACTTAACCATCGATCCGAGTTTGATATTTAAGCAGACACAACCACCTCTAACCATCTACTAACTATATCAGTTGAAGGAAAATATAATTTGTACGGATTAATTAGATATTCTATATTTCAGTGAATCTATGTAGCATTGTTAATACCATTGTTAAAATTCTCTTATCTAATTATTAATTATGCATCTATAAATACCTCCCTGTCACTCATTAAACTCCAATCACTACCACTTCTGTGAAAATTCACTCTCATTGATTAGGAAATACAATTAATATTATGGAAGCTTTCCAAGCCCTTTTAGGAATCGTCATCCTTGTTTTGGCGCTTGGTCAAGCTCTTGCTAGTGATCCTAGTCCACTTCAGGATTTTTGTGTTGCTGACAAGAACTCCAAAAGCATGATTCATTACATTTGCCTTGTAGTCGTATTTCCTACTTGTTTAAAATCCCATCCTGAACAATTCAAGGTTTCTGGTTATATTTATCAAGCTTACTAAATTTAGTGTCTAGTTATTTTCATGGCAAAGTATTGGGATACAGATTGTTTTCAACAGCAGTTCAAAATAAGCATATAAGTATGCATAATTTCCTATTCAAAGCACACAACCTTTTGTTCTTGTCTACAGAATCTTCTTAGCAAATGATATGGTCTTATAGCCATTAATTCATTAACTGTCAGAAAAGAATAAACCCTAAACTGTCCTTTCTTTGGTATAAGTTTATTTGGAGTGCATTATAGTCCTTATAATTCTAATCGTTATGTCTTTAACGTTTGAATAACACATAGCATGTTTGTGTTTGGAGTTAAGATAGCCGAAACTTTATCTTTAGGTGGAGGTATAAGTTACACAAACTATAGCCTGAAAGACCCTACCTTCACTTATATATAATTTAACTTTGATGGGTTGTTTGGCTTTGGGCCTATCTAAACTCCTACCCTCCTTTATAAATGGGTGTTTTCTTCTCATTTTCTAAAGTTCAGAGAAAAGAGATTGGATTGGATTTCAGATAACTCCACTTATCTCAACTACAAAATGAATTCTCAAATGGTGCATGGTTAGAAAATAGGGGTTAAGGTTAAATAACTCGACGAAACTCTGGTTATGCTAACTTAACTCCAAAGACAAACACTCCCCAAGTAGATAGATAGCAGCATCTTATGATAACCTAGCTATGGCATGGCTCATATATATTATAAGGTAATGAGGTAAATTTTCATCCTTCTATCATATCTTGAATTTTCATCCATGTATCATGCCTCACTACCCTCGTCGGACTCTTGTTTCCTCTAGTATTCATAAATGGCCTAGTCTGCAAGGACCCAAAGCTGGCCACAGCGGTGGACTTCTTCTTCTCCGGACTTGACAAGCCGGGCAACACCACGAACCGGGTCGGATCCAATGTGACCCTAGTCAACGCTGCAGCCTTACCCGGTCTGAACACCCTTGGTATATCTATTGCCCGAATCGATTACGCTCCCTATGGCCTCAACCCTCCTCATACTCACCCTCGTGCTACCGAGGTCCTTACAGTGATCGAAGGCACACTGCATGTTGGATTTGTTACCTCGAACCCTAACAAATTGTTCCTAAAGACACTTCACAAAGGAGACGTGTTTGTGTTTCCTATTGGTCTGATTCACTTCCAATTCAATGGCGGTGATGTGCCAGCTGTTGCTATTGCCGGTCTCAGTAGCCAAAATCCCGGTGTGATCATCATAGCCAATGCTGTTTTCGGGTCTAATCCGAGAATTCCAATCGATGTTTTGAAGAAGGCTTTTCAGGTCGACGACAAGGTGATTGAAGAGCTCATGGCTCAGTTCAATTAGAGAAAATGGAGGGAAGAATTCATATAAATAAGGTGAAAGTATGTGTTTTGGCATATTTTATGTAATTTTTTTTTAATTTTCAGTGTGCAAATGTTTGTTGTGTTGATACTTGCATATATGCAATAAATTGCTTATTGTAAAGGAAAATGGACTTAAAAGTTATTGAATAATATGCAAAGTTAAAAGGGATGATTTGGCTTGATTTATTTATTACTTAATGCCAATCTAATACACTACTGCAATAAGGGGTTGCCTTTACAGATTTATCCGTAGGGGAAAACTAATCCCCCTACGGCTATGGCCATAGGGACATACAAATCCCCCGCAAATGTAAAGGCCGCAGGTATAAGTTTTCGTCCTGAATATACCCCTACGGAGTAATAATTGTCCCTATGCCTTAATCCGTAAGGACACGTATCCCTACGGATCACTCCGTAGGACCTGTTAAATATTTTAATTTATTGGTTCATAAAATAATATACTTGCCCCTACGGATGTATTCGTAGGGCCTGATTGGTGCCCCTACGGATATGTCCGTAGGTCCAGATAAATGCCCTACGGATAAATTCGTAGGACTGAGTCCATAGGGACAAAATATCAGGTATCCTGATATTTTGTCCCTACGGCTAAATGTATAGGGCAAATATTGCATTTACGGATTAATCCGTAGGGACAAAATATCAGGGTTTTTTTAAAAAGAGGGGCTACTGTTTTTTCCCCGACCTATGCACAATAATATATACATTACATAACCAAATACAGAAATATTCATTATCAACATCTCACGCATAATATATAAAAGAAATAAACAAACAGAATACGATATTAATCTAAATCATCGTGAACAATCAAACCACCATCAATATCGTCTAAAATATATACAATATGTATCAAGTATGTACATACATCCTCAAAAATATATAAAAAAAAAAGCCACCCTAGATCGGTCCAGCTCTTCCACCTCTGATAAATGTCGTAATCTGCCGTATCTGCTC
Source organism: Agapanthus africanus (assembly GCA_030015575.1). Lineage (NCBI taxonomy): Eukaryota > Viridiplantae > Streptophyta > Magnoliopsida > Asparagales > Amaryllidaceae > Agapanthus > Agapanthus africanus. The sequence continues at coordinate 40,658,200 of CM057350.1, read as the reverse complement.
CTTGGTGCAGCCCTGAGTCGTCAAAAACTCGACCAATGAAGGAGCGGACTTTGCGGGAGTCTAAGCGGGCTGTGGAGCTGCAGGAGTGGTTTGTGCAACAGCAGCCGAGATAGTGGCTTGCGGTGCCGCAGCCGGTGGTGATACATGTGGAGCCGCAGCCGAAATAGCCTGTCGCATCTGTTAAATTTTGTGTGTAATAAACGAGTAAGAACGTTGTATTAGATTTTAGTCAAGTTCGTATCATTATCAGGTTATTGCGAAACCCCAATCTAAGAATACTTAGGGAGGTCTCGTTTGGGTATCTAGTTTGGAAAACTGTAGTTTATTTTAATTAGACAGTTTTATGTAAGTATGATTAATCAAAGCCAAGTCTACAACCAAATAAGCTCAAGCTACTAATATTGCATATGTTACTATCTATAATGTGATATAATATTTTACTATTAAGTAGTATACGTACCATCTCCTTCAACTCCTCGATGGTAGTCTTCAAGACGGCAACATCATGCTCTAAACGTCGCCCATTGGGGATAAGGGAAGTAACCGTCGGAGTGAAGTCCAACCTCATATGGGCCCTGCTAGGACCCAGTCCCCGACCTCTCTCCCAACCTCCGTGGCGCTCTCCGTGTGCGGCGTCTAGGACTGAGGTCAGCAATATCGGATCGGTCTGTCCAGTAAAATCGATCCCCAATTCCTTTTCCTCTCCACCACCCGCTCCTACACCCACATTAACCATTAAAATATAAGTATATCATTTAAATTTGAACTTTTCAAAACAAAAATTTCAAACCTGTTAGAATAAATATTAACACTTACGCAATACTCCTGGGTAGCGGTGTCGGGGAATCGAAGCTCGTCCGTGGCGGGATCTGTCGAGGTGCCGTGGACAGCAAGATACGCGGTCAGCACACTAGGTATACCACCCTGCGCCAGGGTCTGAGCTCTCTGCAATTCGTAAAAAATTTACATATATATTATAAAATAACTATTAATATTACATTATATCAGAATAGATCTATTGTAATTTACCGATACCTAGTAATGTTCCTCGAGCTACCTGTATAAGTGAGGCGACTCCTCTTCGCCGACTTCCTATTCTTTTTATTTTGATCAACCTGTTTCTGCACAACACATTCAGATTTTGTTTTCTAATTAAGCAACACAAAAAAATAAATTATATATTAAACAATGAATTACATTTAAATTACAAATCTGTTTGCGCTGAGAGTCGAAATATTGGCACAAGAGTGGCCATGTATCTACGTCGACTCTCGTAAACGTCGGAGTATGCAGGAGAGCCGCTCTCTCTGCCTCAGGGGTCACCATCCACAGGGAATAGCAGTCGATCTTCAGCTCATTCCTATTGTATCGGACTTTTGATTGCATGTTCTTCATTAGACCATGGTACAAAGCGTGAAGATCGAGCATTCTCTCAGGGCGATCAGGGTCGAGTATAGGCTGAAAGTCGTAATCCAACTGCAATTACAAAAAAACGATGTATTTAAATTGCAAGTGTTAAATAATAATAAAAATATTGGATAAGTAAAATGAAAATATATATTAAAACCCGAGCCTGATCTCAGAAGAGGGCGAATGGGCGCTGGTGCTTATCGCCCCACTCAACATGAAGTGGATACTTTTTCACGAGGCGGCTCTCATCCCCCATATACCGGCCGAACCTCTCGGCATAATCGCCAGTATAGCGATAATCAAGGGTAAAGAAGAGGGGAAATGCTGCCTCCCCTAGCTCTGTCGAGCCTCAGCATCTGGGACTGATTCGACACTCGAGTCCCCCTCTCGGGGTGGGGCTGCCCTGCATCTACAAGAAATATCAAAACAATCAATATTAAGACAAAGTTGTATTAAGAAATCAAGGTTTAACGAAAATTGAAGTGCGATATATACCCCCGACGACAGCAGCATGAGAGGGGTTCGAGATGTTCCTATGTCCTACCGTCCTACCGTCGCAATCTCACTATTCTGAGTGGTTCGAGATGTTTCTATGTCCTTAACTTCAAATTTGTATCTAGGGACACCGAATCCTTTATAATATGCAACCTCCACACTAGGAAACTGAGCTAAATATCTTGAATCGCTCTCTAATGATGCAGACAAGTTTGGATCGTGGATCTGACAAAACAAATTTTACGACAAATACATAACGATATAAGTTTAGATTAAGACTGGTGGCAATAACATGTTATTCGAACAACTTACATGATCTGCAACGCAATCGCAAAAATTGTTCTGATGATATTTTTCCAATCGTTCATCATTCCAATCAGGATGCCCCTTACGTATCTCATTAAAATGATTTCCGTTCTCAACAATAAATTATGACATCAATATTATATCATTTCATATACACACAAACACAAATTTAACAATTAATCCAAAAAAACTTAATCTCTAATTTCTTCAAGACATACGCTATTGAGGAGGATAAACCGATATATCTTGTTGATAAACACAGTGTTTACTCTCTTATAATCATCTTTACCATATGGCCCGTCCCGAATTCTCCAAGGCCGGTTAAGTTTCGTCTCAATGGTCTCGTCCAGATAGCGGGAACAAAATATGGTTGCTTCATCTAGAAAATAACCTTACATGATAGAACCCTCTGATCGATTTCTACTGCGTATATAGTTTTTTAGAGTGTAGAGGTACCTAATGAAAAATATGTTAAATAAATAAATACGGGCATATAGGACAACAATAATTTTACAAATTGCATGAAACGAAAAATTCTGCGTACCTTTCGACGGGATATATCCATCGATATTGTACCGATCTGGCTAACTTAACCTCAGTTGCAAGATGAATCGTCAGGTGTATTATGATATTGAAGAATGACGGTGGGAAAATACGCTTAAATTTGCAAAGTATAAATGAAATAGAATTTTCTAGATTCTCCAGCGTCACAACATTCAGGGTTTTAGCGCACAATTTTCTAAAAAATCAACAAAAGCCATTGATTACTAGACCAACCGATTCGGGAAGAGAAGCCCTGGAGGATAATGGGAGAAGGTGCTCCATAATAACATGGCGATCATGACTTTTTTAGCCCATCGATCTTACCTTTCACAATCTTTATATTTTTGCTAAATGATCCTGAAAAACCCGTGGGAACTTTCAAATCATGCAATACCTGCAGGAACCTTTTCTTTTCCGGTTGCGACATATGATACGCGACATTGGGAAGTACAAACTTGCCTAGTTTAAGTGATATCGGTTTAGGATGCAATTCACTTCTAATTTCCCGGTCGTGAAGATCCATCCGAGCACGGAGATTGTCTTTTGATTTTCCGTCTTTACAAAGAAGTAAGTTGAGTACGTGCTTGGATACTCTCTTCTCTATGTGCATGACGTCCAGACAATGATATACTAAATTTGTTGACCAGTATGAAAGCTCGTAGAAAATGCTTAATTTGTTCCATTAGGGTGGTTTGATCTGTTTTGCCGGATCTATCCCGAAGGTCACATTATTGTAACTATTTCACTGAGCAGTTACGTTCTCTCCGGACAATAAGGATGGAGGCCCAAGAAGTTCCTGATGACCATCAAAGTGAGCAGTGTCTAACCTGTAGGGATGGTCTAGTGGCAGGAAACACCGATGAGCGCAATAACAAACCTTCCTGCTAAAATTCAAGATTTTCGATGTTGTATATTGATGGAAATAAGGGCATGCTTTATGACCATGTACGGACCAACCTGATAGCATTCCATGCGTAGGAAAGTCATTAATCGTCCCTATTAAAGCCGCACGCAGTGTGAAGGTTGTTTCTATGTTTGCATCGTAAGTCTCTACAACATCAATGAATAAAGATTTTAACTCATCGATCAGAGGTCGGAGATAGACGTTGATATTATTTTCCGGTGAGTTTGGTCCGTCGATAAGAAGAGACATCATAAAGTATGATTGATCCATAACAACCCAAGGAGACAGATTATAAACTATCATTACAACGGACCATATGTCGTGGCTTCCATCCATATAGTTGAATGGGCAGAAGCCATCACTAGCGAGTCCGAGCTTGACATTGCGAGGATCACTACTGAATATTTCGTGCCTCCTATCGAAACCTTTCCATGCCGGTGAATCTCTTGGATGACTCATTTTTCCATCTTCACTTGGAGAAGCACGGTGATGCCAAATCATTGCCTTGGCTGTTTTCTTGCACCTGAATAGCCTCTGCAGTCTCTGTGTTATAGGAAAGTATCGTACTATTTTGACAGGTACATCGGGCTTCTTATCGGATTCTTTCGGTTTATACCTAGCCTCCCCGCATGTTGGACACTCTTTCAAATCTGAATTCTTTTCCCGGTACAACACTCATTTTTTAGGACATGATTAAATCTTTTCACACTTCAGACCCAAATCAGATATCATCTTCTAGGCTTCGTACCAGCTGTCGGGCACGTTATTTTCCGGGGGCATAGAATCTTTCAAGAACTTCAGAAGCGTTGTGAATGACTTGTTGCTCCATCCATCTAGGCACTTAATCTGGAAAAGTTAGACGAACCATAAGAAAGTGGAATAATTTGCATTCTCATAAATTGGTCTTCTAATATTATTCATGAACTTTTCATACTTATCCGTACGCGGTCCTTAACCGGAACGAATGTCATCTTCGGTACGAATACTATCACTTAGGGCAGCATCTACCATATCCTACATTTCTTCTCCTGAAAAGAAATTACCGTCTTTTTCTTCTGCCGCATTACCGTCTTCTCCTTCTTCTTCTACCGCATTACTGTCTTCTTCTTCTCATTCCCCGTGATATAGACAAATTGTATAAACTCTAGTAAAACCATATTTAACAATGTGAAGCTCTACGAATTCTACATTCTGCCAGTACATATTCCTATATCTATCGCACGGGCAGAGAATCTTCTCTAACACGATCTTATTATGTGAGCGTGCAAATTCAATGAAAGCAGCAACTCCTGCGACAAACTTAGGTTACATACGTTAGTTCCAATCCATATACATCCAGTCCTTAACTCTGATATACTCATGGGACATGTTAGACTGTATAACATATAAATTGTAGGTTATGATGACTATATTGAGAAATCTAAGAATGGGATGGTTACTGACAAAGAAGAAAATCCGTAGATGAAAGTTTGTCGTTGAAAAGAATAAATTATCGATAAACAAAGTTAGATTTGAAGATAGCCAAGTATGAGTTGTATTCTATGTATGTGTGTTTTAATTTATGATTTCGCTTAATTGTAGGGTTATTAGTGTGTATGTGCTTTGTGTGTGCGTTTGTTATGTATTCGTTTTGTATGTGTGTGTTTTGGCTGTCGGGGGGTAAGGCTTCTATCCCATTAAGAATATATAGAGCAAACACCCATTCGCTTGTGCTTTCATCCATTTCGAATAAATTTCGGCAGCACTACCCCGCTGTTCTATGAGTACACTTTAATAAAATAGATAATCATTTCAATGTTGTGAAACAACGTTGAAATGAATATCTAATCTATCTTTGTACTCGGAGAAGCAGCGGAAAAGTACCGACGAAATAACTTGAAACGAATGAAAACATAAGTGAATGCAAGTGTTTGTTTTATACATTCCTAATTTGTCCACACTGGACAAATCTATCGGTTATCATACAATTAAATCTTCTCGTTACATAGACTACACCAAGTTTGTTAGTACCGAACTATACCGTCCGATATTTAACAACCTTCATATAGTTCTATGTCACGACGAACATCGAACGCATGTTAATCGATAGACGGGGACTAAGTTGCGCTTTGATTTTCACATATGAGTATCGATGAGAATATGAAAATTTCATATTATCATCGAGTATCATGTATTGGTTTTAACTTGAACATTTAACATGAATAGGTTTTACGTTTACGTTTCGTTATTAAGGGTTCGAAGTTTTTAGTTTAGGGTAAGTTTTACTTGTGTTTACGATAAAGTTGTACGTTTACGTTATCATCGGGTATTCTACTGAAGGAACCAGTGCACCGTAAACCCTAATTAACCCAAATTAACCTAATTAACCCTAATCATCACCCTAACTCAAATTATCTCTAATTAACCAAAATTAACCTAATTAACCCAAATTAGCCCTAATAAACACCCTAACCCTTCAAATTATCACTAATTAACCCAATTAACCCAAATTAACCCTAATCAACACCCTAATACAAATACACACTATTTTACCTAATTAACCCTAGCCCAAACCCTAACCCAAATTAATCTAACCCTAATCATCATCCAAACCCCAACACAAATTAACTCTCGCACTAACCAAAATTAATCCTAATTAATCTAATTAACTTAAACCCTAGCCCTAGTCATCACCAACCCTATTTAACCTAATTAACCCAAACTAACCCAAACCCTACCTAATTAACCCAAACTAACAATAACCCTAACCCTACCTAATTAACCCTAACCCTAACCCTAAACCGAACCCTAACCCTAACCCTAGCCCTAGCCTAAACCCTAGACCGAACCCTAACTCTAAGCCCCAGTAGTAACCCTAAAATCAACAATAACAAAAATAAAAGCATAATTATAAATTAAAAATTGAAATTAACTCACCTAAGTAGTAGTTTTGCCGGCGATTCTACTGTCGACGAGGTAGAGAAAGCCGGAGATTCCACTGTCGATGAGACGAGGAAGTCGACGATGATTCCATTGCCGGAGATTCCACTGCCGGAGCTCGCGGGATGTGGCTTCAACGAGGAAGTTGACGATGGTGTACCGGCGACGAAAAGGCATGCGCGAGTGTGGTGGCGAGAAGGTGCACGCGGGAGGGAATTAGGAAATTTTGGGAACAAACGGGAAATTTCTGCGGTTTATTTTTTTTATAAATAAACCTTTGATGCGCCTACGGATTAATCTGTATGGCCTTCTTTTGCGGCTCCGTAGGGCCAAATTAATTATTACAATTTAATATTTTTCAATTAATTCGTAGGCCACCGTAGGACAAACCGATGACCCTACGGATTAATCCGTAGAGGCAATAAAATGTTGTCTCTATGGATTCTTATACCCATAGGGGCAACCCCTTATTGTAGTAGTGATAACTTACAATTCATTTAGTGAAGACTATTTGTAATGTGTTTTTCGTCACCCATTGGGATGGATGCGTTCGATTGTCAGACGCTTTACAGATTCTCTCTGATTAGGATAAACCGGGGTTTATTGATTGCGAGGATTCTTATCTCTGGCAGCCGTGAACAAAACCGCCGTTAATTACTCTTTATTTTGAGGTGAGTGAACCTCCGATTAACAGGTCTTGACGGTCATGCGAACACAATGTGAACGTATATGTGCTTGCATAAAAAATGTTTTGTTTTGTTTATTTTTTAAATACTTTATTTTATTATTATTTTATTATTTGCTTATTTAGTTTTCTAAAAGTAGCTAAGTGTTGACGAAAATTCGACGGAATAACCGCTAGATTTTATCGTTTTTAATTTATTAGAATATCATAGACCGAAATCCATGGTTCCTCGTTTGGGTGAAGCATGGATGAAAATCCGCGTTCAAGAGAGTGATTACGGATCGAAATCCGCATCCCGAGCGATAAGCCTGAAGGCCTTCTCTCATGTGGGGTCACCCTCAACCTTCTTCCAATTTGGATCAAAAGAGATTTCTTTGTTCTTGAAACCTTGAGATTTTGGTCTTGAATGAGAGAAAAGATGGTTCTTTTCTCTTTTTTATGCCTTGGGTTTTCCAAAAATGGTATTTTGAGAGAGGGCTCTCATTTTCTTCTCCCTTTCTTCGTTTCTCTTAGGAGAAAGAAGAATGAGGATCCAAAAGCTCTCTTTTTATTGTATTTGGTGGAAGAGTCAAGCTCTTTTAAATACATCTATGGGTTCTATGCTATTTACCTTAAGAAAAATGCGAGGTTTCGCTCTTGAGAAAGAAGAAGACGATTTTGAAGAGAGAGAGAGAGAGGAGGCAAAAACCCTAGCTAGTATTTTTGTGTGAATGGAAAAACTTATCATTTCTTGATATGATTGGCTATTTATAACCTTACACTTTGCATTTAGCCCATTGGGCTTGAATTTGTACATCTCCCATGTCCATGTGTGCACATGAGCCATGCACTTTATAAAAATTGTCTTTTGGCCTATTTGCTTTACATTCACACTTATTAAATACAAAATTTATTTATTACAATTTTCTTTTTCTTTTCTTTCTCTCTTTTCTTGATGGTCGGCCGGCTTTACTCAGACTTGAAACAGTTTGGACTTGGACCCATTTTCTTGGACTTGATCCCGAATTGACTGAGCTTGGGTTGACTTTAACCCCATTGATTTTGATCTTTGACTTTGATTTTTTGACTATTGATTTTGATTTTTGATTGTGGCTGTGGGATATAAATTTCGACCCCAACACTGTTATCACGGCGATTTGTTCTAGAAATTCATTTAATTAACTTTTGCATCAGATGTATAAAATAAGCATCATTAAATTGAGCATGTAACATCAATCCTTGAAATAGTAATGTGTATCTGTTGTATTTTGATTGAGAATTCCTTTGCCAAAATCGCCATAATCAAAGCTTAAGTTCAAAGCACAGTTCAAGGCCCAAGTCTTTCATGAAGCCCAAGGATTAACAAGAGAAGCATTAGCATCAGCATGAGGCAAGATTTGATCTCGTGATCATGATAAATCTATGCTCATGACAGGTGTCAACATGCGGTTGCTTTGAGGAATCTGTCATCATCGTTCCGAGAGGGCATGGGTACACGCGAAGGCTCTCATGAAGATATTAAGTGTGGATCAGATAAAGTTTAATCTAAAGTTTAAAGTAATTTAAACTTTATTCATATCTCAAAAGAAACCATCTCCTAGCGTATATAGATAGAATTAATTAATCCCTAATTAATTTTAGAATCCATCAAGTATTTGTTCTCTGTTTTGCATAGAGAAGCAAATAGAGAGAGAGAAAGAGGTTTGAGCGAGAGAGATTGTATTTGGGTTTTGATCGGAGAGAAAATTTCTTTTGTAATTATTCGTTGAATAATGGAAACGATTCATGATCAGTTTGCAGGATTAGGTGCGAGTTTGCACCAAATCTGGATAATATCTTGCGTCCTTTGTTGCTTGGTATGTTTATTTTTACTTATTACTTTTGCAAGGTTGATACGTTTGATATTTTTCATTAGTTTCAATTCATGCGTATCTATCATCCGCTACATTCTTCGGTGCCGATTACAACAGTATTGATATTACCCACCCCAACCATCCGCGGCGTTTATACACATTGAAGATGAAGGAAGGTACATCAGTCAAAGACCACCTGGACAAGCTTAACCAAATCATTATGGACTTACTCAACATAGAGGTGATGATTGAAGACGAGGATCAAGTTATGATCCTGCTTTGCTTTTTGAGTTATGATTATAGCTAGTTCGTGAAATCAATGGTGTACGACAGAAATAATTTTTCTTTAGAAAATATTAAATCGGGTCTACACGGCTGGGTGTTGAGGGAGAAGTTATCAGATGATAAGAGTGGTCAGGACGATGCGCTGGTTTCTAAAGGCCGTTTTAAGAAGCGGACACATGGTGGTTCCAAGAATAAAGCGAGTCCAAATTAAGGAACCGCACTAATGGCAAGTACAATTCTTATAAGGTGAAAGGCCATGAGTAGAGGGACGGTCAGAAGTTCAATGAGGATACTAAGAAGGAATCTTCATATACCGCAGTTGTCATAGATGATTCAGATGACAACAACGATTGTTCCGTATTATCAGCCTGTGTATTCGGCGACGTAAATGATCAATGGATGCTAAATTTAGGGAGCTCTTTTCATATAACTCTATATCGGAATTGGTTTGCGATATTTTGTTCTCTTGATGAAGGTTCAGTCTTGATGAGCAATAATACGGCGTGTAAGATCGAGAGGATTGGTTCTGTTCGGATACGTATGTTTGATCAGGTAGTGTGGACTTTGACGAATGTTAGATATGTGCTGGAGCTGAAAAAAAGTTTGATTTCTATAGGAGCATTGGCGGGGATCTGCTGCAAGTGCGTAGTCGATGGATATTGCAAGAAAATTTCCAAGAGGTCTTTTATTGTCATGAACGAAAAGAAAGTGAGGAAGTTGTACTTTCTAGAGTGGCAGTCAGATACAGATGAAGTTGCTGTAGTATCTACTCGTTCAGGTGATTCGAATAGATTGTGGCATTTACGGTTGGGCCATATTGGGGAGTCAGGTTTGAAGGTGCTTCGCAAGAGATGGTTACTTAGAGATGGAGATAGAGATTTTTGCAGTCTTGATTTCCTAGAGGAGTGTGGATAACAACCGTAAAATTCGTATCCTTCTTTATAAGTTTTCTTTTTTAATAAATCCTTATTCATGAAATTAAGTATATATCGATCATATTGTTGATTTTATTATATAGATATAATATGTTATTTACTTATTTAAGATAATCTTATTACGTAGAGATTAAGTGTATTATATTGTTTCTGACAATGTTAACCTATATTTTTATATGAATATTTTATGCCGTGTATTAGTTCTAATTGGGGTGTGTGTGTGTTCTAGAAAATAATTTTATTATTGATTTCATATTACCTTGTTAATTTAATATGATATGTGTTTACATATTTTTATTAGTATAAATATTATACATCTCTATTTACTATATTGATTTAAATTAACTAATCTAAATAACTACTATTTTATACATGGTTCAGAGATATGATAAGATAATTATAGATCTTTGCAAATCTTTTTAAATAGTTTTGATTTGGGGTTTTGTGAGAAAACCAATATTTATGAGGAGGGGGTTTAAGTGCAAAAGTTGCAATACCTATTTAAAACTCCACAGATTTACCATGAGACCCAATCCCTCTCTCTTCCTTTTTCTCAAAACTCAAAACCCTAATTATCTTCTCCATCGCCATGCATTCCTAGTACACGTTGTTTTGTTTATGTTGTTCCATTTTATATGTGTTGCGTACTTTTATGTTTTTATTAACTAAAATTATACATTGTAACTATTTGACTGTCTATTGAATACTTTGTGTATTATTCTTCCCTTTCAAGTATAAACATTTTATAATGAGGAACTTACCGAATTTTAGTTCGCCGACGGCATTCCTATTTTCTGTTTTCTTCCTGGAGAATGTCGTCAGACGACTTTGGGGCAAACGATGAGTCTAGGTACAAGAAGAACCGACCGAGGAAGATCTCAACTATCCGGCTTCACAAACCGATCACTACTCTTTCAGTATGTTTTTTTGTTCAAGGAAATTCTTTGTATTTATAGTTAGTTATTGTTTTTGGATACTGTAATAAATGTTTTGGATATTGTTATTTTATATTTTAAATTCAGGAAATTTCATCAAAACCACTCTGAAATTTAGCATATGTTCCTAATGCCACCATATCACGTCCCGCTTCTCAGAGTGCGCTAACTACGGTACGTGACAGAGCCAACCATACTACCTGTAGTTAGGAAACATACTCCACAGTCACATTACGGATGTCTATAAGATATTAAGTACAATAAAATATAAAACTATCTAATATACATCCATCTGCCAGAATAAAAGAGTCAAGAAATATATAAGCAGAAACGATAAATCCAATAAACAAAAACATCTGGAAAAAACGTCCCAATACGGGCTCACATCAAGAAATAAAAGCTGCGGAAAGAAACTAAACTAAATATCACTAACACGATCCTCACTTCTCGTCTTGAGGACTAAAATACTCCTGGTCAGCCTGCTATAGAGATAGAGGAACTGGGCCATGCAAAACCCAGACGTCAGTGTGTCATAATATCAAACAATAGAAATAACCATGATGTAACCAGATATGCAGGAATGAATATAATCAACAGCATGAATATAACAGTAAACACAGATATGAAATAGTGAGGTGTATATGTGTATGTGAAGTGTGGTGAGTAATCTAAACTGTTCTACTAGATTATCTATTCTAAAGTTTGTGAAATCAATTTAGTGGAATCGTAGATGTAACTCAATAGTATCGCGTGCATGCCCGTGACCACGGTCCAGATTCTCGGGCTGAAATCCGAGACGTGCCGCGAGGCAGTAAACAGGTAACGGGTACAAATGAATGATGTCAGCAGTATCATCCCGGGGCTGGCCTAGCCCGTAAAACTGATCAGTATAAGCATCGAACTGTCGAGTTACAAGTCAGGTTTTATCATTGATTTTCCCTTACCCCCAAGGTTATGTGTTCGAATCAGGTATTGATAATATGATGCTAATGCCATCACATGATCAAGCAAGTTCAGATTTTGTCTATATAGACAATAAGTTACGTCCATTAGGACAACAAGTCAGGATTCTCGGCATTAGTAAAAATATCAGGTAACAAGTCAAGAAGTGTATCAGGGCATGTCAGGTGGTGAATATGTATCAAACGGATGCCCAAAGTACAACTGTAACGAGTATCGAAACACGGTAAATGCACGGATGCACACTTATTAATCTGTGATAACATTCTATAAGTCCATGTGTCGTATGATGCACACTAGCAAGTATGGTGTACAAATGCAGCAGTAACATGAAATAATAAGATTATAGCATGCAATTAGATATGCAATAAACAGTACAGATACGAATGGATATCGAAAAATAATAAACTGTAACATGAGATGCACAATTATACATACATGTATTATTTTTATTCATATGGATATAAATATATAGACATGGCATGTAGCAAGATAAACTTGCCTGATCGGATCTCACGACGGGGTGCGTATGTCACGTTCGACATCGGGTAAACGTCGCGATGCATACACAAGTGTACAGAACTGAACCAGGCTACTCAAGAACGTGACCACGTTGGATAAGGACGACGACTGGGTCGCCCAGATTGTCGGCGACGTGCGCGACTCCGGCGATCACAGGAAAACACGAATCAAGAAAAGAAAAGAAAAGAGGAGAAGAAGAAGAAGAAAGGAGATGGGACTGGGGTTGCTCTGGCTTTGGATTTGGGTCAGAGGAGGCGAGGGGAGGTGCCGTCGACGATGGGCCGTCGACGGCGAGGTCCACAGCAAGGGTAGTGGGTGCTAGGGTTCTTGGTGCTCGGGGTTCTTGGTGTATGGGGTGAGGGTAGTGTCGGGATCGCAAATCCAACTTCGAGAATACTCTCGCTCCACTGAGTTGATCGAATAATACGCCGATGCGAGGGATCAGGTATTTGTTCTTAGTAGTCACCCGATTTAATTCTCGATAATCAATGCACATTCTCTGCGGGCCATCTTTCTTCTTAACTAGAAGAACTGGAGCTCCCCAGGGTGAATTGCTGCTGCGAATCCAACTCTTCTCTAATAATTCGGCAACCTTTTCTTGACTTCTTTAACTCTACTGGTGCCTGTTCCCGACAAAAAATTTGGCTCAAAACTTGCTGTTCCCTTATAAAAATAAAGAAAATCTCCACGTGTTAAACACGTGCACCCACATGCAAAGCATGTAAGTACCGCTTCAGATAGGATTAAATTCTTGAGCGCCTCACGTGTTTCCTATGTGGGCGCCATCGCTAGCTTCTGTTAGGATTAAATCCTATAGTGGCGCCTCACGTGGAACACACGTGAGCACCAGCATGCAATGCACGAGAGTGACTATTTATAAAAGAATTAAATTCTTAGGCGACGCCCACATGCATAGAACGTGAGCGTCAGCACCCAAATTAAAGTGTGTAGAATTAAATTCTACATTGGGGGATATTTCCTTAAAATCTGGGATAGTCTTTATTAAACAGAGCCGTTGGATCAAATATCCAATGGTGACGATAAATTATCAAATGATAGAATTAAATTCTATTAGGGGAAAATATTCCTTTGATCTTTATAAATAAAGAAGATATTCTCTATTGGATCAACGATCCAATGATAGAATTAAATTTTATGTGAGAAATATTTTCCTGATCTTCCTAAAATAAGAGAGATCTTCTCTGTTAAACATAATTAAATTCTATGGTTAGGAAAATATTTCCTAATCTTGTTAAACCAATAAGATATTCATATGATATAATAAAATTCTATCTTAGAAAAATATTTCCTAATCTTGTTAAACAAACAAGAAATCTTCTCTGTTAACAGAGAGCCTTTGGATTAAAAATCCAACGGTAAATAAAATTCACCGATTGATCTAAAAGATCATGAAATCAATCATGATCTCTCAAGGAGAGATTTTCTCAACAAAATGATTTTTTCTTTTCTCCTATAAATAAGAGCAAGAGGGCTCCTATAAATAGGAGCAAGGGGATTAAATCTAAAGAAAAGAAGAACCCACCCATAAGCTTCTAAAAACAAAAAAAAAATAGAAAGCTTCAAAACGGAACAGAGAATTAAATTCTCAAGGAAGAAGATCTCCATCCTTAAAAAACTCTAGGTAAATAAAAAAAATAGTGATAAAAACATCTCATTTACATATCTAAGGGTTTAACCCTTTTCAAAGAACTTAGTTTTTTCGCTGGATCCGAGATCCACAAAACAAGTCTCCCACAAGTTGAGTGTTTAATTCTCATCGGGAGGAACTTGTTCTTGAGAATCAAAGATTCAGAAAAGAACAAGGAATTGAATTCCTCAAAACAAAGCATATAAGAGAAACTTAGTTAAGAACAAGGATGAGTGTTCAACACTCATTAGGCAGCGCCCAGCGCCTCACGCACTCCCACATGGACGCCATATAGAGTGCCTAGCACTCCATATAAAAACAAAAGGAGTAAAGTGTTCAACACTTATTAGGCAATCCCCATGACTGGAAGTTCCATATGATAATACGTGGGTGTTAGAACTCATATAAGTGTTCAATACTTTTTGTATAAAAAAAGGACTGATTAAACAGAGCCCAAACAAATGCTTAACACTTTTTCAAAAAAAGAAGGGAGACTAAGCAGACTAAAGTCTAAATTGGATAAGTTGCTAAAGTCTTGCAACTGAGTTCAAATGCTCTGTTGCTGGGTCTTAAATAAAGAAGATCCTGAAATGCTGTTAAGTTGATCTTAGTCTCAAATTGGACTAACGTATCTTTAACAAAAATTCTGAAGGCCACAATAACCCCTTTTCCCCTCAAATACATGATTTGGTTCAAGAGTACATCTTTCCACACTTCTGATATATGTCATTGTAATTCCTTAACGTCTTCAGAGAGGTAGCGGGTCCCGACGACCAAAAACTCCTTTCATCCCATATTGATGCACTTCCAAATTGACGTGCATGCCTCAAATCTGATCGTGCCCCAAATTGGGAACATTCCATATCAACGTCGTTCATTCCGCCACGTAACAAATACATATGCGTACGGGTTGAATGATGGACCAAAATGTCCATAAACTAATATTCGCCCCCAAATACGGTGATAAAGGACCGAAATGTCCTTAAACTAGATATTCGTCTCAAACATGGCGATAATGGACCATGACGTTATTGAACTAAAACAAATCGAGCCCCCAAATGCTCATACATATTTAAGTCGATCGTAATCCGAAACTAGATTAACGATCCTTAAATAAACCCAAGCTCAGATCTAAAATATACGGATTTGGACTGATCCGCACCCTACGGGCGACGACATAAATTAGTCTCCGTATACAATCCACGGGCAACCAAAAACAAAACAAAACACACGACACGAAGTGAACTTCCGGAGCAGGAGAAAGTGGTTACCGCGATGCAGTAACATAATTAACTGCAAGGGCTTGCGCCTGCAGGGAAAAGCGCCCCCACAATTAAAAACCCCTCGTAAAATGAGGGGGAATATGATGAAATCACGCTACAACGGCCGCATCCATCCAAAACTCTGATATATGGTGCCATAAATCAAGTTGGCATTTTCGAAGAGGTGGACGGATAAATCCAAAAAGCATCTATCTCCAGAATTCAGGCCAGACGTCCCGATGTCCGGTCCGTCTTCCGTCGGTGAACAGATTCTGACACGCCCGGTGGGAGCTTTTTATCTTTCCACTCCATACTTCGTGTGTCGTGTTCGCGAACAAAGTCATAGTTTTCTATGGTTGCCCTTTGATCCGAGGCACTAAGATTTGGTGTCTTGCTCCTGTACAGAAGAAGAGAAAGATCGATGGCTTCCAACTGCACAACCTGCAACAGCAATTCCTGCTCCGCCCCAACTGGAGGAGTGACTTATGTGCTTAATGTGGCCTCCAACTTTTCAATGCTAGTGGGGCAAGTAACTCAAGCCACTACCGGATTGTTCTTCAGGACCATGATCCCACCAACGAGTTTCAACGCCTCAGCGCCGTAAGACGAAGCCCCCAAGAAGGCGATCTTCGATCGACTTGCAACCACAACAGCCCCTCTCAATGTTTTTTCCAAATATGATGCCTCCGTCTTCAACAGGCCGAGCCGAAGCTCAGACGTCTCAGTCTTCAACAGGCTGAGCTAGAACCAAAACGTGCTCACATAGAGGCTCGTCATACCTGAAGGGGTTGCCCTAAAATGGATAACCCTCCTAACTCCTCCTGGAGGTGAAGTCATTAAAAGTGCTTCCCCTACCAGAAGATCGGTCTTCGGAAGATTGGTCATTCCTGCACAAACCCTACCGAGGACGTCAGTCTTTAATAGGCTGACACCAGCAACAGTCCCTCACCAAAGCCAGTGACATGAAGAAGCCGCTTCATAAACTGAGGTGTTCCCATATGCAAGACACGCTCGACGTCGCCACTGGCGCCAGGTGAGAAAAGCTGAGGCCAGCTCCCCCTCTAGACTTACTCCGCCAGCTCCAATGGTAGAAGTTGACACTGTTGTTCCAACCGGAAACAATTTTGATTTATTTAGGAGGGTACGCAAGAACTCTCCAACGACGGTGTTAAAGAAATCGCCCCCGCTTGCAGAAGCCACAGTGCAGGAAAAACCGGAGAGCCCCCATCAACGGCTCCCCCTCCCAAATTCACAGGGTCTGGCGGAAAGTCCGGGACTCCGTGATTGACTTAAACTGCTCTTGTCGACCGAAGAAATCGAAGGCTCGATAAGAAAAAGGCTATCCCTCCGTCATACAGCGAGAGACTTCTTCCACACATGTACCTGTTACAACGGCTCCTTCAACTTCGACCTCCCATAAAAAGATGAGGGCAGAGAAAATTCCACCGTCGGCAACAAATTCCAAAGGCGATGGACCCAAACGCCCCAAGTCTAATGGCATGATCGTACACACGGTTTACATGGCTTCTGGAAAAGAAGAAAGCCATGCTTCCGTAGGTCACCGGCCGCAAACTCATTCGCTGACGAAATCTCAGGAGCAATAACAAAAGCTCTAGGAAATGCCGACCAAAATGACAGCACTCACCGGGCAAAAAGAAAGTCCGGATATAACAGCTAAACAGCGCCAAGAACAGGAAACCGATACATAGTTTCTGCGAAGGGTGCTTGAAAGAAAAGATAAGGAAACTGCTGAGCAATCCGCCAACATAAAGTAGATGGTGCTCTTGTTCCAGGATATGGTCGGAATGATGATTTAGGCAGAACCCCCAGCCGAAGATCCGCCGATAATCATTGAGGATGACAGAGGGGAAACATCAAACCCTCTTCCGGCTCTATCAGTGGCCAAGAAGGAAACGATCTCCAAAGCTGCTCTTGATGATTACATTGCTCAACAAATACGAGCTCATTAAGCAAATGAAGTGGCCGACCAAATAGTCAGAACTGGGCAACCGTATCCAGGCTGGTATGACCAAATCAAGTACCCGCTGGGATATACGATCCCCAAGTTCTATATGTACAATGGGAAAGGCCACCCGCACCAACACGTCGCGCAGTTTAGAGCTTTGTGCAGTAACACTGGAGGCGATGACAAACTATAGCTTCGCCAGTTCGTTGGCAACTTGTCAGAAACGACTTTTGAATGGTACTCGGAGCTCCCAAATGACTCCGTAAAGACATTCACAGAGATTGAGCTGTTGTTCACACAACAGTTCTCCAGCGCAAGCAAGCGCACCCCGATCACGACATTAATCAATGCCAGGGTAAAGTCAGGAGAAACCTGGGTCCAAAATGCAATCTGGTGGCAGAACCTGTGGTCAAAGTGCGAACAACGGATCGAAGATTCCCCTGCTGTGGGAATGTTCATCGGGACTCTTGATCCTCAAACGACCGTGTCTCAGTTCATAACTTTCTTCAAGTCAACGACCTTCCAGGCTCTGATTGATAACTGGCCCAAATAGACCAAATGGGCCACGGGCATTCCTCCTCAAGTAAGGACCCTCGAAACGCCAAAGGTAAAGGGAAAGCGGCCTTCATCGCCAACATTTAACAACAACCGAGAGACCCAAAACTGGCGATTTGCCAAAACAATGCACGTCCAGGCCTATCTCTCGAAGAAAGGCTAGGGCACGCTTACTCGTTTCCCCGCAATAAGACGAGGAGACTATTTGAGTTGGCAATACGTAACAAACTCATCATATTGCCAAACTCACGACGTCTACCGCAACTTGGAGACGTCAACAACCTCAGTACTGCTCCTATCACAGAATGGTGAGCCACCCAATTGATGATTGCTACATCTTCAAGAACGGGTCGAAGACCAATACCAATAGAGGAAATTCTCGCTTTCGGAGAACTAGAGGGTGAACCCGCCACAGAAGTACACTACCAAAAAAGTGGATGCAACGCGGGCAGCATGCTCTTGAGAACGAAGAGAGTGACAACGATGAGGAAAATGACTCATCAGAACCGAAGACTATGTAGCAAGTTGCCACATGGTTTCTCATTCATCGTTAAATGAAGAAGAAGAATCCTCAGCATCAGAAAACAACGCAGAGGAACTGGGGGTAGAATCGGCGCCAAAATCCTCAGACTGCCAGAAGAAGACCCGATTAATTTCGCATGACCAGTTTAACCCGTCGATCGGAGGTTCTTTCGCTCCAAAAGCGAAGGGTAATTAACGGCAAATTAGTCCGCGGTTGCCGGAGGTTCGGATTCATATAATCAATAAACCCCAGCCTACCCAGTGACCGCCAATTTTATACAAATAGAGACCGAAGTATTTCGGGAACAGGCCGCTCTCAATTGTTCACCCTTCCCGGCAATCCAATGGTCCAGCGAGGAACGTTGACAATAAGGGGGTAACAGACAAATGCGCGATCCATACGGTTTACATGGTTAGACCTGGAGAAATGAATCCTCCTACGCTTCACAGCCATGGTGATGATAGGATTGACGCCGTTCAATATTGGCCTGGTTCAGATAATGATGAGGACCCTGCTCGAGCTGCTAAGCAAAAAGAGCCCATGGTTCTTAGGGAACCAAGCTCAGGTGATGAGGATAGTCTAGTTGCCGTCCCCAAAACGACAGAACAAGCGTTATTTCAATGGCTTCAAGAGAAATTTCAGGACAGTGATAGGGAGTTGGCCAAGATTCGTTCCAAAGCCGACGATCTGGTGAATGTTGTGGAAAATCTCGCAACCTGAGTCCTTCAGATGCAATCGCAACAAAATCAAAATTTGTTCCACGAACCAGGGATTGATGTCCTAAAGCAGCCAACAGCTATTTCTTTCGGTCTAAGAACGAAATACTTTCATGAAAGTCGACAGCGGCTAGCCCCCAAGAAAGTCCTGACGCATGATTGCGACCAGTTGACACGGGACAGAATTAAGGGAAAGTTATCAGCATATCCTAAAACTCTCCAGGACTTACTTAAAAGAGTAAGTCTAGATGTCTAGATGTTGGAGTATGCATCCCCAGAATCTCTTCCAAACTACCAATATAACAAGTCTAGATGTCCTTAGAACAACAACCGCAAAGGTGGACCTTCCAAGGACACCGAATCCTCTAATGCATCTACCGACCAAAGTAGGCGAAGGGCGGGCAGGCCCAATGCCGACCGGCCTCGAAAACCAGTGTTGGGAGGGGGAGGGGAATCTCCCCTGGAACAGAAGTTGAATAGGGTCTATTCTTTCAGAAAGGATAGAGTCCGTAAAATATTCAAGGACGCCATGAGAAACGGTCTGCAATTGCCTAAATCAAAAAGACCACATGAAGAAAACATGAGTGATGATCCCTTGTACTGCTCGTATCACAGAATGGTAATTCATACCATTGAAGACTGCTTTGTCTTCAAGAATTGGGTTGAGAAACAATACAATGAGGGAGTGGTCTCATTGGCCAAAGACGCGTTAGCGGAAAACCAAGCTACGATCGTTCGTTCCATTTGAACGAAGACCAAAACCCTCTGGGGGCAGACAGCTCAATCGCCCGCTCCAGAAAATGACCCAATCCACTACAGTTTCTATGGGACACACATGAACGTCTTTCCAAAAAGACAAAGAGAGCGTTGAAGCGCCGTGAGATCAATATTCAAGGATTTGTGAATAAGTGCACAGCGATGACCTCTAAGTCGTGAAACTGGGAAATAAAAGAAAAACGATGTATAAAAAAGAAAAAAGAAAAAAGAAAAAAAAGAAAAAGAAAAAAAGAACGGTATGTCCACAAGTAAAACGGGCACGGATGAAAACCCAAAAAGGCTCCGTGAATAAAAACAGCAGGAATGCCGGCGAGTTTGTGAAAACCCTAAAGGGCGCAAACCCGTAAAAAGAAGGAGACGAAAATACACTCGCAAAGTCCTCTCGACCTTGTGAGGAGAAAATCCTCGCGTGAGATTGTTACGACTCACAAAGGAGAAACACACTTAGGAATCTCCACGATTCCTAGGGAGAAAATACACATGTGAGATCCTTTCGACTCATAGGGAGAAAATGCTTTTTTGAGACCCCTACGGCTCATAAAAATTGAAAAGCCTTAGATGATAAAGATCTAAACCTGTCTCCTAAGCCATCACTCCCCAACGAGCAACGACAAATGTTGAGTCGCTCCTGGCACTACGCTTCAGTGTTAGCGGTGCTGATGTCGACCCAAAACTCAAACCCTAAGTTTTTCCAACGGCAAATGATGAGTCGCTCCTGGCACTACGCTTCAGTATTAGTGGTGCTGATGTCGACCCAAAACTAAAACTCTTAGTTTTCCCAACGGCAAATGATGAGTCGCTCCTGGCATTACGCTTCAGTGTTAGCGGTGCTGATGCCGACCCAAAACTCAAACTCCAAGTTCCCAAACAGCGAATGATGAGTCACTCCTGGTACCACGCTTTAGTGTTAGCGGTGCATACGCCGACCCAAATCTCAAACTCCAAATTCCCAAACGGGGAATGATGAGTCGCTCCTGGTACCATATTCCAGAGCAGCGACGCAGACGCCAACCAAAATCCAAATCTCCTAAATTCTCCGAGCCTTACGGCCGGTCCTCAACTGGACTACTGTATACAATCCACGGGCATAAACAAGCTAAATCATACCTATATCCCACGGCAATCGGAATTATGTTCCATTTGGGAAGACCCACTCATGTGTCCTCACAATCATGAGGAGAATAGAGCATACGAGATCCTCTCGACTCGTAAGAAAATACCTTTGTGGGATCCTTACGACTCAGAAGGGAAAAACACACTTGGGGTTCCCCACAACTCCTAAGGAGAAAATACACATATGAGATCCTCTCGACTCGTAGGGAGAAAATGCTTTTATGAGACCCTTACGGCTCATAAAAATTGAAAAGTCTTAAGTGACAGAGGCCTAAACCTGTCTCATAAATCATCGTTCCCTAACGGGCACGACAAATGATGATTCGCTCCTGGTACCACGTTCCATTGTAGCGATGCTGATGCCAAACCAAAACCAAAATCCCAAGTCCTCCCAGGGCAAATGATGAGTTGCTCCTGACATTAATCCAGTGCAGCAATACTCATGCTAAACAAATTCCAAATTCCTCTTAAATTCAAAAGTCCCGCCGAACAAGGCAAAAATAAATCAAATCAAACCAACCAATTCCAATATCGACCTCTGCGTCAAACAAAAAGACACTCCATGCCGGGAAAACGTCAAGAAGACACTCCGTACCGGGGAAACGTCAAAACGACACTCCATAACGGGGAAACGTCAAGCAGACGCTCCTTGCCGGAGAAACGTCGACCATCGACACTCCGTACCGGGGAAACGTTAAACAACAGACACTCTGTACCGGGGAAACGTCAAGCAGACACTCCGTGTCGAGGACATGTCAAATAACAGATACTCCATGCCGGGGAAACGTCAAACAGACACTCCGTCTCAGGGACACATCAACAAACAGACACTCCGTGCCGGGGAAACGTCAAATAAACACTCCATCTCGGGAATAAATCAACCAGCGACCTTCCGTGCCGGGAAAAAGTCAACCAGCGACACTCCGTGTCAGGGAAATGTCGACCAGCGACACTCCTTGCCGGGGAAATGTCAAAGTGACACTCTACCTCAGGGACACGTCAACCAGCGACACTCAGTGCCGGGGAAACGTCCACCAGCGACACTTCTTGCCGGGGAAACGTCCACCAGCGACACTCCATGCCGGGGAAACGTCAAAATGACACTCTACCTCAGGGACACGTCAACCAGCGACACTCCGTGCCGGGAAAACGTAAAACAGACACTCCTGCTGGGGATAAGTCAACCGGCGACACTCTGCCCCGGGGACACGTCAACCAATGACACTCCGTGCCAGGGAAACGTCCACCAGCGACACTCCGTGCACGGAAAACTTCAAACAGACTCTCCATGGAGGGAAAACATCGACCAGCGACACTTCATGCCGGAGAAACGTCGACCAGCGACACGCCGTGCTGGGGAAACGTCAAAGTGACACTCCGTGCCGGGGACAAGTCGACCAGCGACACTCCGCCTCGGGGACACGTCAACCAGCGACACTCCGTCTCGGAGACAAGTCAAGCATCGACCATTCATGTCGTAAAAAGGGCAGTGTCGACCTCCCGAATGCGGGAACCAAATCAAGTCACACTACGCAAAAAAAGATCCATCAATTTCATGCACACTACACACATACGCGGTGTGCATTTATTGATGGGGGCACTTTGTTGGGGTCAAAAATTACATCCCGGTTGACCAAGTCAAAATCAAAATCAACCCCAAGTAAACAGACCCAAGCCCAGATCAAGTGGGCCCATGCCCAAGTAGAGCCCTGCGGCTGGGCCCCTTGCTAAAATTATGTAATATACAATTTTGATGTAATTGTTATAAATATAAGGAAAATGGGCATAAAACCAAATTTTTGTAAAGTTCGTGGCTTATGTGCAAAAGAAATGAGCACATGAGGTATGGGATGGGCAAAATGCCATTTTGTAAAGCCTAAGAGGCTATGCGTAAATTCATAAGCCTATATAAGGCAACATGATGTCGAAATAAAAAAAGAATTCATTCCCCATCAAATCTCTAGGGTTTGTGCCTCTATCGCCACTCTCTCAAGTTCTTCCTCTTACTATTTATTTTCTAATTAAATCAAGAGCTTAGCTCTCCTTTTTTTAAAAGCCAAATAAAGTTTTACCATAAATCTACTGAAGGAGAGTTTAACTCTCACATCCGATCAAAAAAAAGAAGAGGGGTAGATTTTCGCTACCTTCCTTTCCCTCCTCAAGATTCAATTTGAAAAAGGGAGAAGAAGGAAGACTCACCTCCCCAGACTCCATCAAGAGAAGAAAAAGGGTCTTTTTTTATCATCCAAAATCTAAATATTGGAGTTTCAAGAGAACCCATTTTGGGTTTTCTTCTCAAAGGAGAAAAGATGAAATCTTTTGGAGTTTAACTCCATAAATAAATTTTTTTTGTGGTTCAACTCTATAATAAAAACTTTTTTTGGAGTTTAACTCCAAGTAAAATTGTTTTGGGAGTTTAACTCCGAATAAAATCTTCTCGAGTTTAACTCCATCAAAAAAAAAAGAAAAAAAGAGGGATATTTTGGAGCTCATGCTCCCTCTCACGTGAGGGAGAGGGAGCTCCCACTAGGTGGGAGCTTTCCCCCTCTCACGTGAGGGGGAGGCTCCCACTGGGAGCCTTTGGTCCCTCTCACGTGAGGGAGAAGGAACTCCCAGTAAGTGGGAGCTTTCCTCCTCTCACGTGAGGGGAGGCTCCCATTTAGTGAAGTTTAACTCCACACCAAATAAAAATCTTTTTGGAGTTAAACTTCATTTAAAATTCTTTTGGAGTTGAACTCCACAATAAAAATCTTTTTGGGAAGTTTAACTCCATATTAAATCTTTTTAGGAGTTTTAACTCTATTTAAAATTCTTTTGGAGTTTAACTCCACAGCAAAAATTCTTTTGGAGTTTAACTCCACGATAAAAAACTTTTTAGGAGTTTAACTCCATTTAAAATCTTTTGGAGTTTAACTTCACAATAAAAATTCTTTTGGAGTTTAACTCCACAATAAAAATCTTTTTAGAAGTTTAACTCCATTTAAAATGTTTTGGAGTTTAACTCTGCAATAAAAAAATCTTTTGGAGTTACCTCCACAATAAAAATTCTTTTGGAGTTTAGCTCCACAATAAAAATTCTTTTAGGAAGTTCAACTACACATTAAATATTTTGGAGTTGAACTCCATAAAAAAACTTTTGAAAGTTTAACTCCAAATAAAATATTTTGAAGTATGACCTTTCACAAAAAAAATCAAAATAAAGAATATAAAAAATAAAAAATAAAATATTTTTTTGGGAGCTACCCTCACGTGAGGAGGAGGCTTCCACCAAGTGGGAGCCCCTGCTCCCTAGGAAGGAGGGAGTGGGAGCCTTTCCCCCCTCACGTGAGAGGGAGGCTCCCACCAAGTAGGAGCCTCTGCTCCTTCCCACGTGAGGGGTAGGAAGCTCCCACAAAGTGGGAGCTCCCTACTCCCCTTCATGTGAGGGGGAGGCTCCCACTTGGTGGGGGCCCTTTTCCCCCATGACGTGAGTGGAGGGGCTTTCCCTCCCCATTTTTAATTTTTTTATTTCTACGAAAAAAGAGAAATAAATAAAATAATATATAAATAATAATTTTTTTAAAAATGTGTTTCTTTAAATATATTTTTTATAAAAATATATATCCTTTTTTTACAAATGGAACAAAAGAATGAACACGTCCCTGTTATAAAAAAACACACATCGCTTTAATTTTGCATGACCAGTTTGACCAGTCAATCGGAGGTTCTTTTGCTCCAAAAGCGAGGGGTAATTAACGGCTGTTTAGTCCGCGACTGCCGGAGATTCGAATTCTTATAATCAATAAACCCCAGTCTACCCTGTTCAGGGGAATCTGTAATACGCCTAACAAGCGCGCGCATTCCCATCTTAATGGGGTGAAAAAAACACCTTACATCGGCGACGCGGGCTTGGGTGAGGCGTGGGTTTCTCGCAGTCGTCGGGTATGGGTGAAGGTGACGGTGGTGGTGTTGGGAGGAGAGAGGGAGGTGAGGAGACGGAGGGGATGACGTCGGGGTGATGGGGATGTAGGCGAGGGCTGAGGCGGCGACGGCGAGCTAGGGTTCGGGCGTCGTGGGTTCTTGTGAGGAGGCGGGACGAGAGAAAGAAGAAGAGCGGGAATAGAGAAGAGAGGGAGAGAGAGATGCTGTGTTAGGATTTAGAATAGGTTTCTTAAAAAATATATAATATATATATATATATAAGAAAGGAGTGAGACAGAGAGGGGGTTTTGTTAGGATTAGGATATATAAAATATATATTTAGAATATATATAATATATATAACAGTTGAAATATATAAAGAATATTTTATTATATATGAGTTTTATAGCTAACACAAAAATACTCCGAAAAATATCCGGGTTGTGTTTAAAAATCTAGTTTGAAAATACGGATAATATACGTATCAACCAAAACCATAATGCGACGTCCGGTCCAAGAAAATGCATACCCCCAAGAGCGGATACACGTAGTATGTACGTAGCGATCCAAACGAGTCCGTTTTACTAAACGGGACGAGAACACGATGTATGGATGCAACCATAGGGTATGGGTATGATGCAGGCCATGCTAGGTATTTAAAATATATTATTTGATTATAATTGTATTATTTAAAATATATGCAGATACCAGATATAAGATACAGGTATACAGAACACATGTATGCACGGATCCTCAGAACTGGCAGGGATAAATCGTAATCAAGAACCAAGACGGGTTTCAAGTATACGGATCGGGTTGGATACTAAACACAGATACCAAAACACTATCCGCACCCAAAACTAACTAAAACCAAGAAATAGCCACAAGATGAAGAAAAATACTCAAATAGAATATGCTATAAATGAACCAGGGTGTTACACACCCTGAAGAAAAACTCATCACAAAACCCCCTTAACGTTTACATCCGTTAAATTTTATCCCGTCCCGACCTTTAAATTTTTAACTAATGACCAAAATACCTTTTCTTCTTTTTTTTCTTTAATTTATTGCTTAAAAGGAAGAATAAGTAGTAGAAGAAGAGGAGGATCTTGATCAAGAAGTGAGAAGAAGCGACATCAGCGACGGTCTCGTTAATGGATCTTCTACAATACTTCAAAAAGTAGTCTCGGCTTCTTCTTATTCTTCCAAGTTCAAGAGGTAGTAATTTTTCCATAAAAGGAAGAATAAGAAGAAGCGACGTCGACGATGGTTTTGGCTTCGTCTCTCGCTTTGCACCGGTTCTCTAGGCTTCGCCGCTTATGCTTGTTTCCATCTTTGTAGAGTTCGAAATAGTTTGTTCTTCTCTCATGCTTTGCAGCGATGGTCTTGACGTGATTTATTGTTTGTTTTTAATAATTGATGATTACGATGTTGAAGCATATTTTTAAATGCAAAAGTTGGGATTTTTATATGTTATAGATTGTTAAATTTTTTTGATCAATGAACTTAGTAATTTACTTGAATTTATCTGAATTTGATCAAGTACCCAAGTTTGCACACCAGCTGTTTGTCAAAATGCCCAAGGGAGCTCAACTACTCCAAATGAAGATGCTAGCTCAATTGTTCATGGAATCACCAAGATTTTTATAACAACCCTAATTTTCTTATACACTTTTTCCTATACAAATTTTTTTCAAAATATTTTTAAAATCCACAAAGGGGTATTTTAGCCTGAGCACAAGATTTAGGTAATTATTTTTGTTTTTAATTACAAGCTATAAGAATGAAATAACTCCATTTTTAGTGTACAAGAAATTACTTTAAATTTAATGTATACTAGGAGTATTTATTCTTGCTGCTATCAGTTTAAGTAATTAAAAACCATAATAATTACAAGAAGGAGCTTGTAGCTCATTGGTAATACCTTGCACTGCTGAACCAAGCCACCGGAGTTCAAATCCCATGCCCCACATTATTTTTGTATTTATTTTGTTTTAATTTTTTTTGGAAGTCAACGGTAAAAAGGTCATAACTCCCAAAATATGTACTGGACAACAAAAAGTAAATATACTAAATTGTACCCCCAGATATTCCCCGGCCAATGGACCCCCGACTCGGCTCGACTCGGCGCCGCCGGCCGGCGACTCGGCCGACTCGGTCCGGCGCCGCCGGCCGGACTTGGCCGGACTGCCGAGTCACCAACTGAGAAAAGTTGTCTCTTGACTTGGTCAACCCTCTTGCACACTTATTATACCTGGATCGGTTTTGATTTGGCCAATAAATCCCTTTTACTTCTAGGTTTAATGATTTTTAATGAATTTTTAATGTTTTTTATATTTTCTTTCAATATTTTTAACCCTAACCCTAACCCTAGCCTAGCCCTATATAAAGACCCCTACCCTCTACCATTTCACCTCACAACTCTAAGTCCACTCTTCCAAATTCTCGAGAACTCGGTACGAAGAGCGAGAAGCGAAGCGCTGCCGAAATCGACGACGGATTCCGGCGACCGGATCAGAACCTTCGCGACGTTTTCAACGAATCGACAACCACCACGTCCATTAGCTTCCTTAGCTTGTCCAAACCGTAAGTCCCACCTTCTTCTATCTCTCTTTTCTTTAAGATAAAAATACGACTTTTTGGAACCCGACGAAAATCGGACAAACCGATTTCCGATTCGTTTTTTCTATAAATTTCCACTTGTCACCTAATACATATTATCTACCCATATTCATGTTGACTATTAATCACCCATAAATCAATTTAATCAAACTTTTTCACATAAAATGATAACTTCTTTGCAAAACCGTATTCTTTTCATAAAAATACCATGAAGTTCATTTTTCGTAGTTTAATTAATTCCCTCACTCCTAAATAGGTTTATCTTGATCACTAAACTTTTAGAATCCAATTTGAATGAAATTTCACACATAAAATGATAACGTTTTCGAATACCGTATTCTTGCGCTACTTTAAGTTTTACATAGCATGTTTTACCTTTAAACTTCACCAAAACTTAATATAAG
The DNA here is from genome assembly GCA_030015575.1 of Agapanthus africanus. Lineage (NCBI taxonomy): Eukaryota > Viridiplantae > Streptophyta > Magnoliopsida > Asparagales > Amaryllidaceae > Agapanthus > Agapanthus africanus. The sequence goes on along the minus strand of CM057350.1, from coordinate 40,629,983 downwards.
TCACGGGGTAATGACCTACCCCTACACACACTCAATCTAACCCTAATTGATAAATATCAAAAATACAGAATACGAAATTACAGGACTTTTTCACTAAAATACCATAATCTTTATAACTTTTATTTAAAGCTTTAAGTTGTAACTTTTCTAGATAAAATCTTTTAATAAAATGAAAACACGATTGGTCATGGACATCGATCGTTTATCTAAACTGTCTTGTGGTGCCTAGGCAAGTGTGTCTAAGGCTAGTGGTTTTTAATTAGGCCCACGATTGTGGTTCCTTCCCACTTACCTGGTACTTACCTGGCCGCAATTGACGGTGAAGAGGCGATTTGAGGCTTCTAATGACTCATCGTTTAGACCTTAGAAATAGGCTAGTTGGTTTAGGAAACCCTATTAACTAAAATATGGAAAACTGTACTCTTTTGCAAATAAATACCCCATATTTATAAAACCGTTTTCCCAAATGAAAAGTATTTATAAACCTAAGCAAAGCGCCGCTACAACCCACTTTTGGGGAACCTGCTAGGGATAGTACGGTTCATCGTGCACCCGCAGGCTAGTAGTGCGAGATTCAGACCTCCGCAAGGAGCATACGGTCTCGAAGGGTTAAAATACGATATTTAAGGAAAATGAGATTTCTGAAAATAAAATATTCATTTAAAAATTATTCATGTGTTATATATCTAATTATCATTTAAACACCTATTTTATCATAATATAAAGTTTCCACATTTTTCTAAAAATTACAAGATTAAAAGTTACACTAAAATACCATGAATTTCAGATAAAACAATTAATACTTTTATTAGGATATATTCACTAGAATAACACAAATAAAATTCACATTCATTATAACAATAAAGACGATTATTAAATACTTGAGGTGTATTTTGAAAACTATACAAAAGTACTTTTTTTCATAAAACCCCCTCAAGTTTTACAAATTACAATAAGGCCCCTAGCTAATATTGAACTTCAAATTATTTTTCTTTTAGTCTGACTCGGGTTAGAGTCTGACAATTCCTGACTCGATTATGATTCAAGTCAATCTTTATTCTTTTTATATTCCAATACGATTTGAATACATGAAACCCTGAATCCAGTTAACAATATATTCTTTTGACTGAATCAAACCATGGATATTCATCCATCATCCTGATATTCCATTTACCTGATTATATAGTTGCAACATATTTACTGATATCATGGTTTTGGTCAGTCATCCAACTTACATATTCCAATACTACAATACTGTTAAAACACTACGGGGTTTAAGGGGTAGATTGGTACGGAAGATGTTAAAAGTGGCACGAGGTGGTCAGATTAAGACACCTAACCTGAATCCTATTGCTGTTGTACCGTGGCATAACGGTTCCTTGTACTTTCCTTTTGCCCTGATCTCTAGCATATAGAGATCCCCCTCGTATACACTGGCATTCTTCTGTACCAAGCTACAAACAACAGCGTTACACAATGTTCCATAATATTCAACAATATAAAACTTTAGAAAATATTGTTACTCTATCATTCTCATTCTTCTTATTCTTTGGGACTTACCGAGCGACCTGTTCGCTGACGACATTCTATTTTCTTCTTCTTTGAATGTCGTCAGGTGCGTTGGACCAAGCTGAGATCGAGCCCACCGGTGAAGATTTGGAGCAGTTCCAGGAAGATCCAGAGCTCTAGATACTGTACCTTGTTCTTTCCAGTTTATTTCATTTTCTGTTATGCCACTGTTTAGGCATTGCTTTTCATTCCAGTTGTATTTTTCTTTTCCTGTATTGTACAAAGAATGTTATTAATAAAAGTTGCTGTTATTTCTATATTATTCGTCTCTTGTGATTTACTTTATATTGCTTAGTTACGCTTAGCGTATGTACTTCTGAATATATACGTAGCGGGCCTCGTCGCGTCTCCTTCGCCGTATACTGGGAAGCGGGGCGTGACAATTTTACATGCGGAGAACTCACAAATGCCCGTATACTGAGGGTTGGAGGACATATGTGCTATCTCGTTGCTTCAAGGTTGGGCATTTGGCTCTTAAGTTCTTCGATTGGGTTCAGCTCCAACACGGGTTTTGTCATAATACAGAGTCTTACAACGTGATGATTTATATCGCAGGAGAGATATGAGAACTTTGATTTGTTGAGTTGTTTTGTATTTGGAATATATTTGTTTAGATTTTAGAGCTAATGGTGTTCGGAATGTGTATGTATAAATGCTTGAGAGAGTTTTTTTTTGTATGTAAAGATTGTGTTTGTATAAATTTTGAAGATAATTTTGTTTGGAATGTGTTTGTATAAATGCTTGAGAGAGGGTGAAAGAAAATATTTGATTTGTAATGGATCTTGAAGGTTGCCATATCGGCTCTAATGATTGGATCTTGATGAAGATATCGTGCTTGAAGTAAGGCCATGAGTCGTCTTAGACGTCAAGAACCGCATTACCATTGCCGGAACTCAAGGGATCGCCGGCTCTAATAGTGGATTTCTGCTCCTCCACATCTTCTGCATTTGATCATCATCACCGCCGCTTATTTAGACCCCTGTGTCATGGCCTTCAATTCACACTTACAAATCATGTTACATATTCCAAACACCATCTAAAAGGATATTGATACAAACACAATAAAAAAAATCAGCATCATTCAACCATTTATGCAAACACATTCCAAACACCATTCATTAATATAAATTTGTTACAACAAACACCATCATCTTCATCATTCAAGAATTTATATGAACACATTACAAGCCTCATTGATTAACATAATTTTATTACAACAAAAACTAAATTAGTGTACACATATAGAAAAATTTATCTGATACATACTAACTCAATTGCATGGAGCGAAATAAGATGAGGATGGAGAGGGGGTCATAAGAGTCATTGCAGTAGCCGAAGACCATGATGTTGAAGGTGATGAGGTTGAGTCATTGCTGTTACCTGATTATTTGTGGAGGCACTTATAATTTATGGAGGATCATTAAGACCAAGCAAGCAAGAAGTAGTAGCAGAAGGAACAATCTTGTACCCACTTTGATTCCTAATTCTAGACCTCCTAAAATTATTAACCACAAGAAACTCGTCGATTTGGAGCGGTGATGAATTCGTCGAAAGCGGAGGCGGGGATGTTGGACAGGCACTCTTGGACGACGGCGAGGCCGGTGAAGGAGGAGTCGGGGAAGGGGATGATAAGAACAGTTGTAGTGGATCCAGAGGAGAGAGATTGAGGGATCTTGGAGGCATTGCAAGGGGGTGACGATGGTGGAGCAGATGCCGTGGGAAAAGAAGACGTGGGTCATGTCAATCATAGGGATGAAGTGTCCAAGGGACATGAGAGGGAAGAAGAGTGTGGAGGGGAGTTGTAATGTCTGAACCCATGATTGTGGCTTCTTGATGGTGATCAAAGATTTTTGATTTGAGAAGAGAGGGTTTTTTTTTATTGAAGAAGAGAAGGAATGGAGTGGAGTGCAATTTGCAGTTGGTCTGGACGAGAAGGGGGATTTATTGTGTATTTTGTTTAGGTTTGAGAAGAAAGGGACAATTTGGCTATTAAAAAGAAATAAAATTGTATAAAATTGTAAATCTAACAGTAGGGGGTCGGAAGGGGGTCGAGTTTAACATAAGATAACGTTAAGGGGTTCTGTGATGGGTTTTTTCTTCAGGGTGGTATTGGGAACATATGCTAAACCATAGGGTGGTTTTAGTGAAATTTCCCTTTAAATTCTTGTGTTTAGTATGTTTCTGCTATCGAGTTACGCTTAGCGTATTCATGTCGAGAAGTAGTGCTTTCCGATGTTGATATGTCGCGGGCTTGTCGCTCTCGTTTCTTGCTTTTGGAAAGCGGTGCGTGACAAGTTTTATTGGTGGACTATGTAGGTCAGTTTTTCATAACCGTTGAACGCAAATATTACAAGAATTTAAAAGTCCAACAATATTTATATCTCTTGTCATTTCTTGTGTACATTTATTATATTGCTTATTTACGCTTAACGTGTTTATTTTTGAGTAAATACGTCGCGTACCTGCCACGTCTCCTTACCCGTACACTGGGAAGCGTGGCATGACACCCGCCATGTACCTTATCAACAGATAATCATCGACGGCGATAGATAAGAAAATTTCTGATAAAGTGTGAACCGGAAAGGCTGGAGATTACAAGCGGCTTCGTATATTTGGATGCTCGGCTTCTGTTCAGCAGATGAGCGATAAGCTAGAGCCGAGAGCTAGGAAGTGTGTCCTTCTCGGCTATAGAAGTGGAGCCAAAGGGTACAGGATGAGGTGTCTTAAGACGCGGAAGATAGTAATTAGCCGACATGTTACATTCGATGAGTTTGCGATGTTTTGTAGAAAATAGACTCAATCAGATGGTGAAGATAGAATAAGTGCACCATCAAGCGAGGTGGAGATCGAGATTCCGGTTCAGGATAATAAGATAGATAAGGTAATTGATACTCATATTTAGGCGGAAGGTTTGATAGAGCAGAAGGAATTAGATTCAAGAAGAGATTGGAGGCAGAAGGAATTAGATTCAAGAAGAGATTGGTGGCTAAAAGATTCGTACAGAGGATGGGTAAAGACAATAATGAGATCTTTTCTTCGGTGGGACATATTTCGACACGTGTTTTGTTAGAAATGGTTGCGGATTATGATATGGAGCTAGAGCAGCATGATGTAAAGACTGCTTTCTTGCATGGTGAATTAGAGGAGGATATTTATACGCATCAGCCAGAGAGGTTTGTAGTCGAGGGCAAGGATGTCCATGTTTGCAAACTGAAGAAATTGCTTTATGGTTTGAAGCAGTCTCTGAGACAGTGGTATAAGTGATTTGATCAGTTCATGTTGGCGATTGGGTACACGAGAAATATCAAGGATCAATGCGTTTATGTGAGGCTACTAGACTATGGGTCCCGGATTTATCTTTTATTGTACGTAGATGATATGTTGGTGGCATCACACAACATGTCAGAGGTCAACAAGTTGAAACAACAGTTGAGTCAAGAGTTCAAAATGAAAGATTTGGGGGCTGGGAAGAAGATACTTGGTATGGAGATTGTCAGGGAGAGGAAGCATGGTGAGTTGCATCTGCGAAAAAAATAGTATATCAAGAAAATTCTCGCTCGGTAAGGGATGGAGAAGGCAAAGCCTGTGTCTACTCCTTTAAGGGAACACTTCATGCTTTCGGCGAAGTTATCACCGGGGTCGGATACGGATAAAGAATACATGTCTAGAGTGCCATATGCGAGTGCAGTAGGCAGTTTGATGTATGCGATGGTTTGCACACTTCCAGACATTGCACATGTAGTAGGGATGGATATCGATACATGCCTAATCTGGGCAAGGAGCATTGGCAGGCTGTAAACTGGATTCTGAGGTACTTGAGGGATACAATGGGGTTCGATTTGTTTTTCAACAGATGCGGTACGAATGGTTAGGTTGTGACAGGGTATTGTGACTCAGATTTTGCTGATGATAGGGACAGACGGAGATCGACGACAGGTTATGTATTCATGTTGGGCACTGACACAGTGTCATGGAGATCGACGTTGCAGTACATTGTCGCATTATCGACGACAGGGGAAGAGTTGATAGCCGCTACAGAGACTGTCAAGGATGCTATATATTTGCATGGATTGATGGGTGGTATGGGTGTTCCGCAGGATAACATGAGTGCTTTGCGACAGTCCAAGCGCGATACACTTTGCGGAGCATATAGTTTGAGAACTGAGCATATCGAGGTGAGAAATTCGTTTTTGGAGAGCGAAAAGGAGTTTATTTATCTTACGAAGTTTAGCATCCATGAAAATCCAGCGGACGCATTAACGAAGGTGGTCCCAGTTTCCAAGTTCAAACTTTTCTTGGACTTAATTTTCCAAGTTGCTTGACGAAGGCTAGAGACGAAGAACTGCAGAGTTCCAAGTTTACGGAAGTGTAGAGATTGTTGTGGATTTTTTTAAATAAGGTGGAGATTGTTGTATTTTGATTAAGAATTCCTTTGCCAAAATCAAAGTTCAAGTTCAAAGCATAGCCAAGGACCCAAGTCATTCATGAAGCCCACGAAATAACAAGCGAAGCAGCAGCAGCATGTGAGCCAAGATTTATTCTCGTGATCATGATAGATCTATGTTCATGACAGGCATCAACATGCAGTTGCTTTGAGGATTTTTTGTCGTCGTCATCCGAGAGGGCCGCGGAATATGTGGCGGCTCATAAATCGTTGGCGGATTTGATAGTTCCATTTTAATGCATATTTTGTAACCTTACTTAACTTTATTATGTCATATTTAATGTTGTGCAAAAGTGTTTTGTGATATTTGCAGGTGACGGAGTCTTAATTGCTAAAGGAGAAAAAAAGATATCAACATGTGTGGTCAACGTTGCAAATCAGTTAAAAGAATGAGCAGAAGTGGATGTATTAGATTTACCGAGATGTGAAGAGATTAAAAGGACCAAATCAGCGCAACGAAAATACAAACCAAAGTAGGGCTCACTTGCTTCTAATAGCCGGCAGTTTAGCCTACAAACCCGGGCATTTAGGCGGCCTACTTAGACCGGTTAGGTCAAATTTTATTCTCTGTATTTGTGAATTTATGGTAATCCTTTTGGTGCTCTGTATTTGATGAAAATCCTATAAATACTCATCAATACAGAGGGCTAAATATCTCTCTTGTCTTGTTATTTTAATGGCTAAGATTTGGAGTGCAAGATCAATTTTAGGGTTGTAAGATATTCTTTAATTTCTATTTTTATTTATCATGTCTTCTTTTAATTTTTGGTTTGCTTTTATTCTCATGCATAACTAAATTTTCTATGTCGGATTTAGATGAAATTAAATCTATGATTAGTGTTTGCATCTAAAGTTCTAGTTTCTCTTTCATGATCTTAATGATGACTATTTAAATAATAAAAATAAATCATTTGTTTGCAATTCTGATAAACTAGATAGATCGATGAGTGATTGACGACCATGATATTTATTAAGGAAAAGAATACACATTGCTGATAAACTAGGTAAATTGATAATCGATTGACAACCATAAAATTTATCTAGAGAAAATAAAGTTTATGTTTTTATTGTTAATATTTGATCTAGTTAATTGGGGTTAATCTTGACTAGTCGATAAAACTAGTTAGATATTTACTTGACAACCATTAGGTTTGTCTAGTAGAAAATTAGATCAACTTAATTCTTAATTTGTTAGCAATTGATCTTTATAATATTTATTTTCTCTTTTGATTAGGCATTCGTTGTAGAGGCAGAAATCAACAGAAAGAAAATGTATCTATTTCTTAGCAGCATGATTAAGTTTAGTGGATTCAAAAAACTTAGGTTTTTCTTTATTCATATTTTTATCATACTTTCTTTTATTCTGCTTTAATTATTTTCCTTAATTTTTGCAATTTGCTTTCTTAATTATTGCATTTAATTTGTTAGGTTAATTATTTCAAATCAAGTTATTTCTTTTAATTCGTTTAATTCAACTAAAATTAGCATCCTCTCTGTGGATTGATCCACAAGTGCTATATTGATTGACTGTGCACTCGCGGTATAAATTTAATACTAAGAAATATCCCATCAGGATTTCATGAAGACATTAGGTGTGGATCAGTGGAAGTTAAAGTTTAAAGCGATTTAAACATTATTCTTATCTCAAAAGAAACCATCTCCTATATATAGATAGAATTAATTAATCCTTAATTAATTTGAGAATCATCAAGTATTTATTCCCAGTTGATTAAAGGATCAATTGAGATATCTTAATGGGAGATTCTCTCAACTTTTCCAACTATCCCCTCCAATAATTAGGAGCGTGGGAGATTAATCTCCATACAAACAGAGACCCCCATAATGTTAAAAAAGAGACCGAAGTCTCTGCTTGAAGAAATTCTTCTTCCTCCTCAAAACCCTAGGTAAAGAGAAAATTCTCTTTTTGCCTTCTTCCTTTATCCACGAAGCTTAAGCTTCTCAAGAACTCAAAGTTCTTCCTTTGGATCAAAAATCCGTGAGACAAATCATCTCTGGCCAAGAGCTTAAGCTCTCATGGAGGATTTGATCATAAGATCTAAGATCTCAAAGGGAAAACTTTGTTATTTCCCCTATAAAAGATCACCAAGAATCATGAAAAATCAAAGTTTTGGCTTCAGGAAAACTCAAGTTCCCATCAAGAAACATAAAAAAATGTAACTTAAATTCTAAAGATCTTAGAAAAGAAGATCTTTACGAATTTAATGATCAAGAACCTCCCTATACAGAATCTTAAGTTTCAAAAAGTCGAAGTTTTTTGAAAGGTTAACCTTTCTGGGGTAAGAAGACAGAGATTAAGCACTAAGACATGTGCTGTGCCACATGCAATACACGTGTGCCAGCGCTAAGGTTGCTTTCTATAAAGCATGTGCACAGGAGCGCCAAGTTCATTGCGCTGCGCCATGTGCAATATATGTATGCCAGTGCCAGAGTAGCTCCATGCCCACCCAGGCACGAGCGCCAACTTCATGCGCAAGGCAACGCATAAGCGCCATGTGCAAATTACTTGAGCCGGTGCCATGCACAAAATTAAAAATGGCAACACCAGCGCCACATGAAATGCATGTGCACTAGAGCAGCGCCAGTATCAAGTGCCCATGAGCGCCAATCAGAACTAAGACTTAGAAAATCGGCTAAGTGTTTGAAGCTTAAACTTCCTTGATGATCCAAAGATCTGTGAGAATAAAATTTTCAAGCCATCTAAATTGATCTGGTTCTCAAATGAGACTAAGTGTCCCCAAGCAGAGCCTATATTCTCCAAATCATCTAAGTTGACCTAAGCTCTCAAATGAGACTAACGTGTTCTTAGATAAAGTTTATTCTTTCAAATGGAACTTATGGACCTCACAATGTGAGAATGGAACCATAAGTCCATTCCCATTGGCAAACCAAGACACCAACGTGGGCCTTTTCAATCAATGCTTGACCCAAATATGATATATATACGGATTTGGACTAATCCGCCCCGACGAGCGACAACGAAATTAGTGTCTGTATACAATTCAAGGACAAACCAAATAAAAACCAAAAGACACGACACATGAAGAAAACAACCTAGAGTGTAGAAAGTTGTTGTCGTTCGCGAAGACGCAATTAACTACAGGGGCTTGCACCTGTAGGAAAAATCTGTTCCCACAATCAATAAACCTCTCACCCAGAGTGGGAATCTAAAATCAGGTTATATCGGTCGGATCTATTTAAACCTCAGATATACGGCGCTATAATCCCTTAGTGTTATTGGAGTGGTGAATGGATAAACTAATGCATCTGCCCCCAAATTCAGTCAAGACGTTCGAACCCAGTTCGTCTTTCGTTTTCGGCGGTAAACAGATTCGGGCACGTCCGGTGGGACCAAATTTCTCTTTCTACGCCACACTTTGTGTGTCGTGTTTTCATGAACAAAATCACAATTTTATGGTTCCTCTTGGATTTTGGGGTATACTGAAGCTGGTGTTGTCTTCCTATATAGATTCCAAATGGTCTTTAGCAACAACTGCAACTCCAAGACCACCATACCTCAGTTGATCCTTTCTGGGCAGGTCATGGCCTCACTGCTCAGCATCCCAATAGCCCAACTCATACAAAAATGGAATGGGATCAAATTCGGACAAATGCCTCCACTCTTCCCTATCATCAGTGCCTTAACGCCAAAAGAGAAGGCCAAAAAAATTAAGTCTTTAACATGCTGACACCAAACTCCGTGGGCCCATCTAAGAAACCCGTGAAACCGGAGAGCTCAGTCTTCAAGGGACTGACTTCAAACTCCGTAGGCCCATCAAAGAAGCCTGCGAAAACTAAGAACTCGGTCTTCAAGAGGCTGGCTCGTGATGTTTCCAAAGCACCAAAAGATGCTCCTAAGACGTCCGCCTTTGATAGGCTGACACTCCAAGTCTCTACACTACCCAGAGAGTCAGTTTTCAAGTGGCTGACACCCTCGAAAGACCAAGTTCCAAATAGAAGGCATAACTATGAATCTACGAAGGAGTTCCTACTTCAATATGCTCTCGACAGCATTACTAGCGCCGGCTAAGGCAAGCAGGGGGCATCTCCCAATCTGGTAAGCTCCACCTACATCCGACTTCACCATCAGAGCGGTTGTTCTAACTGAAAACAGTTTCGAGCCGCTAAGAAGAGTCAGGCGAAACTTTCCTATCGCTGTTTTGAAGAAGTCTCCACCACATGTGGAGGCAATAAATGAACAGAAGCCAATGCTCAAGCCAAAAATTTTCTCGACAATCTACAAGGTCTGGAAGGAAGTTCACAGCTCCGTCATTAAACCATCTCCAAAATCCGAGAAGCTCAGGAATCCGCCAAATGCCGACGACTCAGCTTCCAAATCCGAAGTGACTCTCCCCAAAATAAAAAGGCCCGGGAGATCCCCATCGCCCAAGGTAAATCCTAAGCGGAAAAAAATCAAAAGCCCTATACACGGGACCGAAGTGGTCCACACCGTGTATATGGTGAATGGAAGTGAAAACAACGCTTCTACCATTCATCGACCTCATACTCGGTCTTTGACTGCATCACAAGCTCAAAGGCAGCAAGAGCTGAAGAAATAACCACACAAGCCACAGCACTTGTCAGCACACTATCTTAAGCACGTCCAGAGGATAAACAAGGAGATCCGGATGGGAAAGAGCCGAATGTTGACTCTTTGAAATGCGCTCTCAACAAAAAAGAGAAAGAAGATGCGGAAATGACCGCCAATATGAACAAGATGGCTCTCGTCCTACACAAAAATGTATGGGATGATGTCTCAACTGTCGGAACTGCCGACAGAAGATTCGCCAGTGGTCCCCGATAATGAGAAGGGGATGCTACAAGTCCTATGCAAACCCCTTCAGCCATAAAAGATGATACGATCTCGAAAGCGCAACTCAATGAATATATCGCCCAACAGGTCAAGCTCCACGCGACCTGTGAAGCGGCGACCAAGTTGGTCAAGACAGGTCGACCATATCCAACATGGTACGACCAGAAGCAATACCCCACGGGATATACGATCCCGAAATTCAACATGTTCAGGGGAACAGGGAATCCACATCAACATATCATACTGTTTAAAGCAATGCGCGGGAATACCGCAGGTGACGATAAGCTTCTCCCACAACAATTCGTCAGCAGTTTGGCAAATACAACTTTTGAATAGTACTCAAAACTTCCAAATGACTCCGTAGAGAGCTCCGCTTACATGGAGCTACTCTTCACACAGAGGTTCGCCAGCGCAAGCGAGCGCACTACAATCTCTGCTTTGGTCAATGAGAAAAGAAAATAGAATGAAACATTGGTATAGTATGCCATTCGATGGAGAAATTTTGCTTCAAAGTGTAAGCAGCTCATCCCCGGAGCTCCAGCTATTAGGATGTTCATAGACACCATTGATCCACGGTCGAAGATTTACCCGTTCCTGTCCTTCGCCAAACCAGCCACATACCAAGAACTCCTCGACAAGGTGGTTCAGCTAGTGTTCATACATTGATATATAGCATGCATGTCATGTGTGATATGTGCATGTTATGAGAAACAATTTTCGTCAAAAAAAATTTTCTACTCAACAAAATGCATGATACATCGATATATGAAATGTCTGTGTATGAACTCATGAGCTTTAGCGATCTGACAAAATAAAAGATAAGTACAAACGGACCGACAAAATAAAAGATAAGTTCAAACAATGCGTACCTTCAATGTAACCTCAGATTGCTTGAAACCCCTGTATTGGTCTATTTCCACCCAGCCTCCATCGCGGTGCGCAATAATATGAATAATTAGTATGCACATGTTACAAATTGCCTGGCGACAATCAGCAGCGAATGGGCAAAGCTAACAATCAAAAGCAAATGGGCAGAAGCAACAAGATGGTATGAAAGTGATATGATATGATATACATACAGATTAAGTATGGAAAATGTTTATTTCTCTCAAAAGAAGCATGAAATCTGATTATTGACAAACTTAAATGTGATGCATACGTCCGCTGTTATATACACACTCCCAATTATATCTTGGCAAATCAATTATCAAGCACAATGAATATTGATATACAAATGTCTCTTCTTCGGAAACATATATCTATTGCGGGTGAGAATCCAAGTAGAGGCAATACATATGAATCACATGATCTAGGAAGATGCTACATAAATACCACCCCAGACATCGGAACAGGGAAAAAGTCTCAAAGTGTTAACCTAACAACTAATATCAGGTAGGTAGCTGAATACATACTAGATTAAATACATAGTTAACAAATATAAAAAAAGAAGTCAATGCAATATCGGTAAGAGCGAATCCTCGTCATCAGCTTGAGTTCCACCAGTAGCCTCTCTAGACGTGTCAGTCTCAAATAATGAAAGCAAATACTCGAAATCAGTAATCGACATAGGGCTATATCTTTACTCTTGTTCATTTGTTCACGCATGACCTTAATAATGTAATATAAAAGCAGCTGCACCATCATTAAGGCACATCATTCCTTTGGCAGCATCTATCACTTAGGCAGAGAATTTTAGAGTTAGTTCCCAGAGTATGTCATGGGATTAGCCGATAGCAGAAAAAATATAATGAACAAAATAGCCATGTTTTCCCATATCAGACTCCAAACCAAAAATAGATATTTCATGAGAATAGAATTAATTATGTAAAAAGAAACAGGTAGTTTGACTTTAAAAACATTGAAAGCTAAATCAGAAGAATTTTTTGCATATAGTTGTCAGGAATCATAGCATATTCTTTGCTAACCTCAAAAACAAGATATATATAGGACAGTAGTTAATACTTAACCATCGATCCGAGTTTGATATTTAAGCAGACACAACCACCTCTAACCATCTACTAACTATATCAGTTGAAGGAAAATATAATTTGTACGGATTAATTAGATATTCTATATTTCAGTGAATCTATGTAGCATTGTTAATACCATTGTTAAAATTCTCTTATCTAATTATTAATTATCAATCTATAAATACCTCCCTGTCACTCATTAAACTCCAATCACTACCACTTCTGTGAAAATTCACTCTCATTGATTAGGAAATACAATTAATATTATGGAAGCTTTCCAAGCCCTTTTAGGAATCGTCATCCTTGTTTTGGCGCTTGGTCAAGCTCTTGCTAGTGATCCTAGTCCACTTCAGGATTTTTGTGTTGCTGACAAGAACTCCAAAAGTATGATTCATTACATTTGCCTTGTAGTCGTATTTCCTACTTGTTTAAAATCCCATCCTGAACAATTCAAGGTTTCTGGTTATATTTATCAAGCTTACTAAATTTAGTGTCTAGTTATTTTCATGGCAAAGTATTGGGATACAGATTGTTTTCAACAGCAGTTCAAAATAAGCATATATAAGCATGCATAATTTCCTATTCAAAGCACACAACCTTTTGTTCTTGTCTACAGAATCTTCTTAGCAAATGATATGGTCTTATAGCCATTAATTCATTAACTGTCAGAAAAGAATAAACCCTAAACTGTCCTTTCTTTGGTATAAGTTTATTTGGAGTGCATTATAGTCCTTATAATTCTAATCGTTATGTCTTTAACGTTTGAATAACACATAGCATGTTTGTGTTTGGAGTTAAGATAGCCGAAACTTTATCTTTAGGTGGAGGTATAAGTTACACAAACTATAGCCTGAAAGACCCTACCTTCACTCATATATAATTTAACTTTGATGGGTTGTTTGGCTTTGGGCCTATCTAAACTCCTACCCTCCTTTATAAATGGGTGTTTTCTTCTCATTTTCTAAAGTTCAGAGAAAAGAGACTGGATTGGATTTCAGATAACTCCACTTATCTCAACTACAAAATGAATTCTCAAATGGTGCATGGTTAGAAAATAGGGGTTAAGGTTAAATAACTCGACGAAACTCTGGTTATGCTAACTTAACTCCAAAGCCAAACACTCCCCAAGTAGATAGATAGCAGCATCTTATGATAACCTAGCTATGGCATGGCTCATATATATTATAAGGTAATGAGGTAAATTTTCATCCTTCTATCATATCTTGAATTTTCATCCATGTATCATGCTTCACTAACCTCGTCGGACTCTTGTTTCCTCTAGTATTCATAAATGGCCTAGTCTGCAAGGACCCGAAGCTAGCCACAGCAGTGGACTTCTTCTTCTCCGGACTTGACAAGCCGGGCAACACCACGAACCGGGTCGGATCCAATGTGACCCTAGTCAACGCTGCAGCCTTACCCGGTCTGAACACCCTTGGTATATCTATTGCCCGAATCGATTACGCTCCCTATGGCCTCAACCCTCCTCATACTCACCCTCGTGCTACCGAGGTCCTTACAGTGATCGAAGGCACACTGCATGTTGGATTTGTTACCTCGAACCCTAACAAATTGTTCCTAAAGACACTTCACAAAGGAGACGTGTTTGTGTTTCCTATTGGTCTGATTCACTTCCAATTCAATGGCGGTGATGTGCCAGTTGTTGCTATTGCCGGTCTCAGTAGCCAAAATCCCGGTGTGATCACCATAGCCAATGCTGTTTTCGGGTCTAATCCGAGAATTCCAATCGATGTTTTGAAGAAGGCTTTTCAGGTCGACGACAAGGTGATTGAAGAGCTCATGGCTCAGTTCAATTAGAGAAAATGGAGGGAAGAATTCATATAAATAAGGTGAAAGTATGTGTTTTGGCATATTTTATGTAATTTTTTTTTAATTTTCAGTGTGCAAATGTTTGTTGTGTTGATACTTGCATATATGCAATAAATTGCTTATTGTAAAGGAAAATGGACTTAAAAGTTATTGAATAATATGCAAAGTTAAAAGGGATGATTTGGCTTGATTTATTTATTACTTAATGCCAATCTAATACACTACTGCAATAAGGGGTTGCCTTTACAGATTTATCCGTAGGGGAAAACTAATGTCCCTACGGCTATGGCCATAGGGACATACAAATCCCCCGCAAATGTAAAGGCCGCAGGTATAAGTTTTCGTCATGAATATACCCCTACGGAGTAATAATTGTCCCTACGCCTTAATCCGTAAGGACACGTATCCCTACGGATCACTCCGTAGGACCTGTTAAATATTTTAATTTATTGGTTTATAAAATAATATACTTGCCCCTACGGATGTATTCGTAGGGCCTGATTGGTGCCCCAACGGATATGTCTGTAGGTCCAGATAAATGCCCTACGGATAAATTCGTAGGACTGAGTTCCTGATATTTTGTCCCTACGGCTAAATGTATAGGGCAAATATTGCATTTACGGATTAATCCGTAGGGACAAAATATCAGGGTTTTTTAAAAGAGGGGCTACTGTTTTTTCCCCGACCTATGCACAATAATATATACATCACATAACCAAATACAGAAATATTCATTATCAACATCTCACGCATAATATATAAAAGAAATAAACAAACAGAATACGATATTAATCTAAATCATCGTGAACAATCAAACCACCATCAATTTCGTCTAAAATATATACAATATGTATCAAGTATGTACATACATCCTCAAAAATATAAAAAAAAGCCACCCTAGATCGGTCCAGCTCTTCCACCTCTGATAAATGTCGTAATCTGCCGCATCTGCTCCTTGGTGCAGCCCTGAGTCGTCAAAAACTCGACCAATGAAGGAGCGGACTTTGCGGGAGTCTAAGCGGGCTGTGGAGCTGCAGGAGTGGTTTGCGCAACAGCAGCCGAGATAGTGGCTTGCGGTGCCGCAGCCGGTGGTGATACATGTGGAGCCGCAGCCGAAATAGCCTGTCGTATCTGTTAAATTTTGTGTGTAATAAACGAGTAAGAACGTTGTATTAGATTTTAGTCGAGTTCGTATCATTATCAGGTTATTGCGAAACCCCAATCTAAGAATACTTAGGGAGGTCTCGTTTGGGTATCTAGTTTGGAAAACTGTAGTTTATTTTAATTAGACAGTTTTATGTAAGTATGATTAATCAAAGCCAAGTCTACAACCAAATAAGCTCAGGCTACTAATATTGCATATGTTACTATCTATAATGTGATATAATATTTTACTATTAAGTAGTATACGTACCATCTCCTTCAACTCCTCGATGGTAGTCTTCAAGATGGCAACATCATGCTCTAAACGTCGCTCATTGGGGATAAGGGAAGTAACCGTCGGAGTGAAGTCCAACCTCATATGGGCCCTGCTAGGACCCAGTCCCCGACCTCTCTCCCAACCTCCGTGGCGCTCTCCGTGTGCGGCGTCTAGGACTGAGGTCAGCAATATCGGATCGGTCTGTCCAGTAAAATCGATCCCCAATGCCTTTTCCTCTCCACCACCCGCTCCTACACCCACATTAACCATTAAAATATAAGTATATCATTTAAATTTGAACTTTTCAAAACAAAAATTTCAAACCTGTTAGAATAAATATTAACACTTACGCAATACTCCTGGGTAGCGGTGTCGAGGAATCGAAGCTCGTCCGAGGCGGGATCTGTCGAGGTGCCGTGGACAGCAAGATACGCGGTCAGCACACTCGGTATACCACCTTGCGCCAGGGTCTGAGCTCTCTGCAATTCGTAAAAAAATTACATATATATTATAAAATAACTATTAATATTACATTATATCAGAATAGATCTATTGTAATTTACCGATACCTAGTAATGTTCCTCGAGCTACCTGTATAAGTGAGGCGACTCCTCTTCGCCGACTTCCTATTCTTTTTATTTTGATCAACCTGTTTCTGCACAACACATTCAGATTTGGTTTTCTAATTAAGCAACACAAAAAAATAAATTATATATTAAACAATGAATTACATTTAAATTACAAATCTGTTTGCGCTGAGAGTCGAAATATTGGCACAAGAGTGGCCATGTATCTACGTCGACTCTCGTAAACGTCGGAGTATGCAGGAGAGCCGCTCTCTCTGCCTCAGGGGTCACCATCCACAGGGAATAGCAGTCGATCTTCAGCTCATTCCTATTGTATCGGACTTTTGATTGCATGTTCTTCATTAGACCATGGTACAAAGCGTGAAGATCGAGCATTCTCTCAGGGCGATCAGGGTCGAGTATAGGCTGAAAGTCGTAATCCAACTGCAATTACAAAAAAACGATGTATTTAAATTGCAAGTGTTAAATAATAATAAAAATATTGGATAAGTAAAATGAAAATATATATTAATACCCGAGCCTGATCTCAGAAGAGGGCGAATGGGCGCTGGTGCTTATCGCCCCACTCAACATGAAGTGGATACTTTTTCACGAGGCGGCTCTCATCCCCCATATACCGGCCGAACCTCTCGGCATAATCGCCAGTATAGCGATAATCAGGGGTAAAGAAGAGGGGAAATGCTTCCTCCCCTAGCTCTATCGGGCCTCAGCATCTGGGACTGATTCGACACTCGAGTCCCCCTCTCGGGGTGGGGCTGCCCTGCATCTACAAGAAATATCAAAACAATCAATATTAAGACAAAGTTGTATTAAGAAATCAAGGTTTAACGAAAATTGAAGTGCGATATATACCTCCGACGACAGCAGCACGAGAGAGGTTCGAGATGTTCCGTCGCAATCTCACTATTCTGAGTGGTTCGAGATGTTCCTATGTCCTTAACTTCAAATTTGTATCTAGGGACACCGAATCCTTTATAATATGCAACCTCCACACTAGGAAACTGAGCTAAATATCTTGAATCACTCTCTAATGATGCAGACAAGTTTGGATCGTGGATCTGACAAAACAAATTTTACGACAAATACATAACGATATAAGTTTAGATTAAGACTGGTGGCAATAACATGTTATTCGAACAACTTACATGATCTGCAACGCAATCGCAAAAATTGTTCTGATGATATTTTTCCAATCGTTCATCATTCCAATCAGGATGCCCCTTACGTATCTCATTAAAATGATTTCCGTTCTCAACAATAAATTATGACATCAATATTATATCATTTCATATACACACAAACACAAATTTAACAATTAATCCAAAAAAACTTAATCTCTAATTTCTTCAAGACATACGCTATTGAGGAGGATAAACCGATATATCTTGTTGATAAACACAGTGTTTACTCTCTTATAATCAGCTTTACTATATGGCCCGTCCCGAATTCTCCAAGGCCGGTTAAGTTTCGTCTCAATGGTCTCGTCCAGATAGAGGGAACAAAATATGGTTGCTTCATCTAGAAAATAACTTTACATGATAGAACCCTCTGATCGATTTCTACTGCGTATATAGTTTTTTAGAGTGTAGAGGTACCTAATGAAAAATATGTTAAATAAATAAATACGGGCATATAGGACAACAATAATTTTACAAATTGCATGAAACGAAAAATTCTGCGTACCTTTCGACGGGATATATCCATCGATATTGTACCGGTCTGGCTAACTTAACCTCAGTTGCAAGATGAATCGTCAGGTGTATTATGATATTGAAGATTGACGGTAGGAAAATACGCTCAAATTTGCAAAGTATAAATGAAATAGAATTTTCTAGATTCTCCAGCGTCACAACATTCAGGGTTTTAGCGCACAATTTTCTAAAAAATCAACAAAAGCCATTGATTACTAGACCAACCGATTCGGGAAGAGAAGCCTTGGGGGATAATGGGAGAAGGTGCTCCATAATAACATGGCGATCATGACTTTTTTAGCCCATCGATCTTACCTTTCACAATCTTTATATTTTTGCTAAATGATCCTGAAAAACCCGTGGGAACTTTCAAATCATGCAATACCTGCAGGAACCTTTTCTTTTCCGGTTGCGACATATGATACGCGACATTGGGAAGTACAAACTTGCCTAGTTTAAGTGATATCGGTTTAGGATGCAATTCACTTCTAATTTCCCGGTCGTGAAGATCCATCCGAGCATGGAGATTGTCTTTTGATTTTCCGTCTTTACAAATAAGTAAGTTGAGTACGTGCTTGGATACTCTCTTCTCTATGTGCATGACGTCCAGACAATGATATACTAAATTTGTTGACCAGTATGAAAGCTCGTAGAAAATGCTTAATTTGTTCCATTAGGGTGGTTTGATCTGTTTTGCCGGATCTATCCCGAAGGCCACATTATTGTAACCACTTCACTGAGCAGTTACGTTCTTCCGGACAATGAGGATGGAGGCCCAAGAAGTTCCTGATGACCATCAAAGTGAGCAGTGTCTAACCTGTAGGGATAGTCTAGTGGCAGGAAACACCGATGAGCGCAATAACAAACCTTCCTGCTAAAATTCAAGATTTTCGATGTTGTATATTGATGGAAATAAGGGCATGCTTTATGACCATGTACGGACCAACCTGATAGCATTCCATGCGCAGGAAAGTCATTAATCGTCCCTATTAAAGCCGCACGCAGTGTGAAGGTTGTTTCTGTGTTTGCATCGTAAGTCTCTACAACATCAATGAATAAATATTTTAACTCATCGATCAGAGGTCGGAGATAGACGTTGATATTATTTTCCGGTGAGTTTGGTCCGTCGATAAGAAGAGACATCATAAAGTATAATTGATCCATAACAACCCAAGGCGACAGATTATAAACTATCATTACAACGGACCATATGTCGTGGCTTCCATCCATATAGTTGAATGGGCAGAAGCCTCACTAGCGAGTCCGAGCTTGACATTGCGAGGATCACTACTGAATATTTCGTGCCTCATATCGAAACCTTTCCATGCCGGTGAATCTCTTGGATGACTCATTTTTCCATCTTCACTTGGAGAAGCACGGTGATTCCAAATCATTGCCTTGGCTATTTTCTTGCACCTGAATAGCTTCTGCAGTCTCTATGTTATAGGAAAGTATCGTACTATTTTGACAGGTACATCGGGCTTCTTATCGGATTCTTTCGGTTTATACCTAGCCTCCCCGCATGTTGGACACTCTTTCAAATCTGAATTCTTTTCCCGGTACAACGCTCATTTTTTAGGACATGATTAAATCTTTTCACACTTCAGACCCAAATCAGATATCATCTTCTGGGCTTCGTACCAGCTGTCGGGCACGTTATTTTCCGGGGGCATAGAATCTTTCAAGAACTTCAGAAGCGTTGTGAATGACTTGTTGCTCCATCCATCTAGGCACTTAATCTGGAAAAGTTAGACGAACCATAAGAAAGTGGAATAATTTGCATTCTCATAAATTGGTCTTCTAATATTATTCATGAACTTTTCATACTTATCCGTACGCGGTCCTTAACCGGAACGAATGTCATCTTCGGTACGAATACTATCACTTAGGGCAGCATCTACCATATCCTACATTTCTTCTCCTGGAAAGAAATTACCGTCTTTTTCTTCTGCCGCATTACCGTCTTCTCCTTCTTCTTCTACCGCATTACTGTCTTCTCCTTCCCCGTGATATAGCCAAATTGTATAAACTCTAGTAAAACCATGTTTAACAATGTGAAGCTCTACGAATTCTACATTCTGCCAGTACATATTCCTATAACTATCGCACGGGCAGAGAATCTTCTCTAACATGATCTTATTATGTGAGCGTGCAAATTCAACGAAAGCAGCAACTCCTGCAACAAACTTAGGTTACATACGTTAGTTCCAATCCATGTACATCCAGTCCTTAACTCTGATATACTCATGGGACATGTTAGACTGTATAACATATAAATTGTAGGTTATGATGACTATATTGAGAAATCTAAGAATGGGATGGTTACTGACAAAGAAGAAAATCCGTAGATGAAAGTTTGTCGTTGAAAAGAATAAATTATCGATAAACAAAGTTAGATTTGAAGATAGCCAAGTATGAGTTGTATTCTATGTATGTGTGTTTTAATTTATGATTTCGCTTAATTATAGGGTTATTAGTGTGTATGTGCTTTGTGTGTGCGTTTGTTATGTATTCGTTTTGTATGTGTGTGTTTTGGCTGTCGGGGGGTAAGGCTTCTATCCCATTAAGAATATATATAGCAAACACCCATTCGCTTGTGCTTTCATCCATTTCGAATAAATTTCGGCAGCACCACCCCGCTGTTCTATGAGTACACTTTAATAAAATAGATAATCATTTCAATGTTGTGAAACAACGTTGAAATGAATATCTAATCTATCTTTGTACTCGGAGAACCAGCGGAAAAGTACCGACGAAATAACTTGAAACGAATGAAAACATAAGTGAATGCAAGTGTTTGTTTTATACATTCCTAATTTGTCCACACTGGACAAATCTATCGGTTATCATACGATTAAATCTTCTCGTTACATAGACTACACCAAGTTTGTTAGTACCGAACTATACCGTCCGATATTTAACAACCTTCATATAGTTCTATGTCACGACGAACATCGAACGCATGTTAATCGATAGACGGGGACTAAGTTGCGCTTTGATTTTCACATATGAGTATCGATGAGAATATGAAAATTTCATATTATCATCGAGTATCATGTATTGGTTTTAACTTGAACATTTAACATGAATAGGTTTTACGTTTACGTTTCGTTATTAAGGGTTCGAAGTTTTTAGTTTAGGGTAAGTTTTACTTGTGTTTACGATAAAGTTGTACGTTTACGTTATCATCGGGTATTCTACTGAAGGAACCAGTGCACCGTAAACCCTAATTAACCCAAATTAACCTAATTAACCCTAATCATCACCCTAACTCAAATTATCTCTAATTAACCAAAATTAACCTAATTAACCCAAATTAGCCCTAATAAACACCCTAACCCTTCAAATTATCACTAATTAACCCAATTAACCCAAATTAACCCTAATCAACACCCTAATACAAATACACACTATTTTACCTAATTAACCCTTGCCCAAACCCTAACCCAAATTAATCTAACCCTAATCATCATCCAAACCCCAACACAAATTAACTCTCGCACTAACCAAAATTAATCCTAATTAATCTAATTAACTTAAACCCTAGCCCTAGTCATCACCAACCCTATTTAACCTAATTAACCCAAACTAACCCAAACCCTACCTAATTAACCCAAACTAACCATAACCCTAACCCTACCTAATTAACCCTAACCCGAACCCTAACCCTAACCCTAACCCTAGCCCTAGCCCAAACCCTAGACCGAACCCTAACTCTAAGCCCCAGTAGTAACCCTAAAATCAACAATAACAAAAATAAAAGCATAATTAAAAATTAAAAATTGAAATTAACTCACCTTAGTAGTAGTTTTGCCGGCGATTCTACTGTCGACGAGGTAGAGAAAGCCGGAGATTCCACTGTCGATGAGACGAGGAAGTCGACGATGATTCCATTGCCGGAGATTCCACTGCCGGAGCTCGCGGGATGTGGCTTCAACGAGGAAGTTGACGATGGTGTACCGGCGACGAAAAGGCATGCGCGAGTGTGGTGGCGAGAAGGTGCACGCGGGAGGGAATCAGGAAATTTTGGGAACAAACGGGAAATTTCTGAGGTTTATTTTTTTTATAAATAAACCTTTGATGCGCCTACGGATTAATCTGTATGGACTTCTTTTGCGGCTCCGTAGGGCCAAATTAGTGATTACAATTTAATATTTTTTAATTAATCCGTAGGCCGCCGTAGGGACAAACCGATGACCCTACGGATTAATCCGTAGAGGCAATAAAAAGTTGTCTCTATGGATTCTTATACCCATAAGGGCAACCCCTTATTGTAGTAGTGATAACTTACAATTCATTTAGTGAAGACTATTTGTAATGTGTTTTTCGTCACCCATTGGGATGGATGCGTTCGATTGTCAGACGCTTTACAGATTCTCTCTGATTAGGATAAACCGGGGTTTATTGATTGCGAGGATTCTTATCTCTGGCAGCCGTGAACAAAACCGCCGTTAATTACTCTTTATTTTGAGGTGAGTGAACCTCCGATTAACAGGTCTTGACGGTCATGCGAACACAATGTGAACGTATATGTGCTTGCATAAAAAATGTTTTGTTTTGTTTATTTTTTAAATACTTTATTTTATTATTATTTTATTATTTGCTTATTTAGTTTTCTAAAAGTAGCTAAGTGTTGACGAAAATTCGACGGAATAACCGCTAGATTTTATCGTTTTTAATTTATTAGAATATCATAGACCGAAATCCATGGTTCCTCGTTTGGGTGAAGCATGGATGAAAATCCGCGTTGAAGAGAGTGATTACGGATCGAAATCCGCATCCCGAGCGATAAGCCTGAAGGCCTTCTCTCATGTGGGGTCACCCTCAACCTTCTTCCAATTTGGATCAAAAGAGATTTCTTTGTTCTTGAAACCTTGAGATTTTGGTCTTGAATGAGAGAAAAGATGGTTCTTTTCTCTTTTTTATGCCTTGGGTTTTCCAAAAATGGTATTTTGAGAGAGGGCTCTCATTTTCTTCTCCCTTTCTTCGTTTCTCTTAGGAGAAAGAAGAATGAGGATCCAAAAGCTCTCTTTTTATTGTATTTGGTGGAAGAGTCAAGCTCTTTTAAATACATCTATGAGTTCTATGCTATTTACCTTAAGAAAAATGCGAGGTTTCGCTCTTGAGAAAGAAGAAGACGATTTTGAAGAGAGAGAGAGAGAGGAGGCAAAAACCCTAGCTAGTATTTTTGTGTGAATGGAAAAACTTATCATTTCTTGATATGATTGGCTATTTATAACCTTACACTTTGCATTTAGCCCATTGGGCTTGAATTTATACATCTCCCATGTCCATGTGTGCATATGAGCCATGCACTTTATAAAAATTGTCTTTTGGCCTATTTGCTTTACATTCACACTTATTAAATACAAAATTTATTTATTACAATTTTCTTTTTCTTTTCTTTCTCTCTTTTCTTGATGGTCGGCCGGCTTTACTCAGACTTGAAACAGTTTGGACTTGGACCCATTTTCTTGGACTTGATCCCGAATTGACTGAGCTTGGGTTGACTTTAACCCCATTGATTTTGATCTATGACTTTGATTTTTTGACTATTGATTTTGATTTTTGATTGTGGCTGTGGGATATAAATTTGGACCCCAACACTGTTATCACGGCGATTTGTTCTAGAAATTCATTTAATTAACTTTTGCATCAGATGTATAAAATAAGCATCATTAAATAGAGCATGTAACATCAATCCTTGAAATAGTAATGTGTATCTGTTGTATTTTGATTGAGAATTCCTTTGCCAAAATCGCCATAATCAAAGCTTAAGTTCAAAGCACAGTTCAAGGCCCAAGTCTTTCATGAAGCCCAAGGATTAACAAGAGAAGCATTAGCATCAGCATGAGGCAAGATTTGATCTCGTGATCATGATAAATCTATGCTCATGACAGGTGTCAACATGCGGTTGCTTTGAGGAATCTGTCATCATCGTTCCGAGAGGGCATGGGTACACGCGAAGGCTCTCATGAAGATATTAAGTGTGGATCAGATAAAGTTTAATCTAAAGTTTAAAGTAATTTAAACTTTATTCATATCTCAAAAGAAACCATCTCCTAGCGTATATAGATAGAATTAATTAATCCCTAATTAATTTTAGAATCCATCAAGTATTTGTTCTCTGTTTTGCATAGAGAAGCAAATAGAGAGAGAGAAAGAGGTTTGAGCGAGAGAGATTGTATTTGGGTTTTGATCGGAGAGAAAATTTCTCTTGTAATTATTCGTTGAATAATGGAAACGATTCATGATCAGTTTGCAGGATTAGGTGCGAGTTTGCACCAAATCTGGATAATATCTTGCGTCCTTTGTTGCTTGGTATGTTTATTTTTACTTATTACTTTTGCAAGGTTGATATGTTTGATATTTTTCATTAGTTTCAATTCATGCGTATCTATCATCCGCTACATTCTTCGGTGCCGATTACAACAGTATTGATATTACCCACCCCAACCATCCGCGGCGTTTATACACATTGAAGATGAAGGAAGGTACATCAGTCAAAGACCACCTGGACAAGCTTAACCAAATCATTATGGACTTACTCAACATAGAGGTGATGATTGAAGACGAGGACCAAGTTATGATCCTGCTTTGCTTTTTGAGTTATGATTATAGCTAGTTCGTGAAATCAATGGTGTACGACAGAAATAATTTTTCTTTAGAAAATATTAAATCGGGTCTACACGGCTGGGTGTTGAGGGAGAAGTTATCAGATGATAAGAGTGGTCAGGACGATGCGCTGGTTTCTAAAGGCCGTTTTAAGAAGCGGACACATGGTGGTTCCAAGAATAAAGCGAGTCCAAATTAAGGAACCGCACTAATGGCAAGTACAATTCTTATAAGGTGAAAGGCCATGAGTAGAGGGACGGTCAGAAGTTCAATGAGGATACTAAGAAGGAATCTTCATATACCGCAGTTGTCATAGATGATTCAGATGACAACAACGATTGTTCCGTATTATCAGCCTGTGTATTCGGCGACGTAAATGATCAATGGATGCTAAATTTAGGGAGCTCTTTTCATATAACTCTATATCGGAATTGGTTTGCGATATTTTGTTCTCTTGATGAAGGTTCAGTCTTGATGAGCAATAATACGGCGTGTAAGATCGAGAGGATTGGTTCTGTTCGGATACGTATGTTTGATCAGGTAGTGTGGACTTTGACGAATGTTAGATATGTGCTGGAGCTGAAAAAAAAGTTTGATTTCTATAGGAGCATTGGCGGGGATCTGCTGCAAGTGCGTAGTCGATGGATATTGCAAGAAAATTTCCAAGAGGTCTTTTATTGTCATGAACGAAAAGAAAGTGAGGAAGTTGTACTTTCTAGAGTGGCAATCAGATACAGATGAAGTTGCTGTAGTATCTACTCGTTCAGGTGATTCGAATAGATTGTGGCATTTACGGTTGGGCCATATTGGGGAGTCAGGTTTGAAGGTGCTTCGCAAGAGATGGTTACTTAGAGATGGAGATAGAGATTTTTGCAGTCTTGATTTCCTAGAGGAGTGTGGATAACAACCGTAAAATTCGTATCCTTCTTTATAAGTTTTCTTTTTTAATAAATCCTTATTCATGAAATTAAGTATATATCGATCATATTGTTGATTTTATTATATAGATATAATATGTTATTTACTTATTTAAGATAATCTTATTACGTAGAGATTAAGTGTGTTATATTGTTTCTGACAATGTTAACCTATATTTTTATATGAATATTTTATGCCGTGAATTAGTTCTAATTGGTGTGTGTGTGTGTTCTAGAAAATAATTTTATTATTGATTTCATATTACCTTGTTAATTTAATATGATATGTGTTTACATATTTTTATTAGTATAAATATTATACATCTATATTTACTATATTGATTTAAATTAACTAATCTAAATAACTACTATTTTATACATGGTTCAGAGATATGATAAGATAATTATAGATCTTTGCAAATCTTTTTAAATAGTTTTGATTTGGGGTTTTGTGAGAAAACCAATATTTATGAGGAGGGGGTTTGAGTGCAAAAGTTGCAATACCTATTTAAAACTCCACAGATTTACCGTGAGACCCAATCCCTCTCTCTTCCTTTTTCTCAAAACTCAAAACCCTAATTATCTTCTCCATCGCCATGCATTCCTAGTACACGTTGTTTTGTTTATGTTGTTCCATTTTATATGTGTTGCATACTTTTATGTTTTTATTAACTAAAATTATACATTGTAACTATTTGACTGTCTTTAGAATACTTTGTGTATTATTCTTCCCTTTCAAGTATAAACATTTTATAATGAGGAACTTACCGAATTTTAGTTTGTCGACGGCATTCCTATTTTCTGTTTTCTTCCTGGAGAATGTCGTCAGACGACTTTGGGGCAAACGATGAGTCTAGGTACAAGAAGAACCGACCAAAGAAGATCTCAACTATCCGGCTTCACAAACCGATCACTACTTTTTCAGTATGTTTTTTTGTTCAAGGAAACTCTTTGTATTTATAGTTAGTTATTGTTTTTGGATACTGTAATAAATGTTTTGGATATTGTTATTTTATATTTTAAATTCGGGAAATTTCATCAAAACCACCCTGAAATTTAGCATATGTTCCTAATGCCACCCTGTCACACCCCACTTCCCAGAGTGCGCTAACTACGGTACGTGACAGAGCCAACCATACTACCTGTAGTTAGGAAACATACCCCACAGTCACATTACGACTGTCTATAAGATATTAAGTACAATAAAATATAAAACTATCGAATATACATCCATCTGCCAGAATAAAAGAGTCAAGAAATATATAAGCGGAAACGATAAATCCAATAAACAAAAACATCTGGAAAAAACGTCCCAATACGGGCTCACATCAAGAAATAAAAGCTACGGAAAGAAACTAAACTAAATATCACTAACACAATCCTCACTTCTCGTCTTGAGGACTAAAATACTCCTGGTCAGCCTGCTATAGAGATAGAGGAACTGGGCCATGCAAAACCCAGACGTCAGTGTGTCATAATATCAAACAATAGAAATAATCATGATGTAATCAGATACGCAGGAATGAATATAATCAACAGCATGAATATAACAGTAAACACAGATATGAAATAGTGAGGTGTATATGTGTATGTGAAGTGTGGTGAGTAATCTAAACTGTGCTACTAGATTATCTATTCTAAAGTTTGTGAAATCAATTTAGTGGAATCGTCGATGTAACTCAATAGTATCGCGTGCATGCCCGTGACCACGTTCCAGATTCTCGGGCTGAAATCCGAGACGTGCCGCTAGGCAGTAAACAGGTAACAGGTACAAATGAATGATGTCAGCAGTATCATCCCGGGGCTGGCCTAGCCCGTAAAACTGATCAGTATAAATATCGAACTGTCGAGTTACAAGTCAGGTTTTATCATTGATTTTCCCTTACCCCCAAGGTTATGTGTTCGAATCAGGCATTGATAATATGAAGCTAATGCCATCACATGATCAAGCAAGTACAGATTTTGTCTATATAGACAATAAGTTACGTCCATTAGGACAACAAGTCAGGATTCTCGGCATTAGTAAAAAGATCAAGTAACAAGTTAAGAAGTGTATCAGGGCATGTCAGGTGGTGAATATGTATCAAACGGATGCCTAAAGTACAGCTGTAACGAGTATCGAAACACGATAAATGCACGGATGCACACGTATTAATCTGTGATAACATTCTATAAGTCCATGTGTCGTATGATGCACACTAGCAAGTATGGTGTACAAATACAGCAGTAACATGAAATAATAAGATTATAGCATGCAATTAGATATGCAATAAACAGTACAGATACGAATGGATATCGAAAAATAGTAAACTGTAACATGAGATGCACAATTATACATACATGTATTATTTTTATTCATATGGATATAAATATATAGACATGGCATGTAGCAAGATAAACTTGCCTGATCGGATCTCATAACAGGGTGCGTATGTCACGTTCGACGTCGGATAAACGTCGCGATGCATACACAAGTGTACAGAACTGAACCAGGCTACTCAAGAACGTGACCACGTTGGATAAGGATGACGACTGGGTCGCCCAGATCGTCGGCGACGTGCGCGACTCCGGCGATCACAGGAAAACAAGAATCAAGAAAAGAAAAGAAAAGAGGAGAAGAAGAAGAAGAAAGGAGATGGGACTGGGGTTGCTCTGGCTTTGGATTTGGGTCAGAGGAGGCGGGGGGAGGTGACGTCGACGATGGGCCGTCGACGGCGAGGTCCACAGCAAGGGTAGTGGGTGCTAGGGTTCTTGGTGCTCGGGGTTCTTGGTGTATGGGGTGAGGGTGGTGTCGGGATCGCAAATCCAACTTCGAGAATACTCTCGCTCCACTGAGTTGATCGAATAATACGCCAATGCGAGGGATCAGGTATTTGTTCTTAGTAGTCACCCGATTTAATTCTCGATAATCAATGCACATTCTCTGCGTGCCATCTTTCTTCTTAACTAGAAGAACTGGAGCTCCCCAGGGTGAATTGCTGCTGCGAATCCAACTCTTCTCTAATAATTCGGCAACCTTTTCTTGATTTCTTCTAACTCTACTGGTGCCTGTTCCCGACAAAAATTTTGGCTCAAAACTTGTTGTTCCCTTATAAAAATAAAGAAAATCTCCACGTGTTAAACACGTGCACCCACATGCAAAGCATGTAAGTACCGCTTCAGATAGGATTAAATTCTTGAGCGCCTCACGTGTTTCCTATGTGGGCGCCATCACTAGCTTCTGTTAGGATTAAATCATATAGTGGCGCCTCACGTGGAACACATGTGAGCACCAGCATGCAATGCACGAGAGTGACTATTTATAAAAGAATTAAATTCTTAGGCGGCGCCCACATGCATAGAACGTGAGCGTCAGCACCCAAATTAAAGTGTGTAGAATTAAATTCCACATTGGGGGATATTTCCTTAAAATCTGGGATAGTCTTTATTAAACAGAGCCGTTGGATCAAATATCCAATGGTGACGATAAATTATCAAATGATAGAATTAAATTCTATTAGGGGAAAATATTCCTCTGATTTTTATAAATAAAAAAGATATTCTCTATTGGATCAACGATCCAATGATAGAATTAAATTTTATGTGAGAAATATTTTTCCTGATCTTCCTAAAATAAGAGAGATCTTCTCTGTTAAACATAATTAAATTCTATGGTTAGGAAAATATTTCCTAATCTTGTTAAACCAATAAGATATTCATATGATATAATAAAATTCTATCTTAGAAAAATATTTCCTAATCTTGTTAAACAAACAAGAAATCTTCTCTGTTAACAGAGAGCCTTTGGATTAAAAATCCAACGGTAAATAAAATTCACCGATTGATCTAAAAGATCATGAAATCAATCATGATCTCTCAAGGAGAGATTTTCTCAACAAAATGATTTTTTCTTTTCTCCTATAAAGAAGAGCAAGAGGGCTCCTATAAATAGGAGCAAGGGGATTAAATCTAAAGAAAAGAAGAACCCACCCATAAGCTTCTAAAAACAAAAAAAAAACAGAAAGCTTCAAAACGGAACAGAGAATTAAATTCTCAAGAAAGAAGATCTCCATCCTTAAAATACTCTAGGTAAATAAAAAAATAGTGATAAAAACATCTCATTTACATATCTAAGGGTTTAACCCTTTTCAAAGAACTTAGTTTTTTCACTGGATCTGAGATCCACAAAACAAGTCTCCCACAAGTTGAGAGTTTAATTCTCATCGGGAGGAACTTGTTCTTGAGAATCAAAGATTCAGAAAAGAACAAGGAATTGAATTCCTCAAAACAAAGCATATAAGAGAAACTTAGTTCTCGTAAAAGAACTTGGTTCTTGAAAATGAAGCTCGATCCTAGATCTGTAAAACAAAGATCCTATTGATCATTAATGGGCAAAAATGCTATCAGTAGAGGAGAAAAGCGCTCAGCGCCGCACGCGTTCCTCATGTGGGCGCCGCAGAAGAGTGCTTAGCACTCATAACGGAGCACCCAACGCCGCACGTGTTCCTTACGTGGGCTCCACAGAAAAGTGCTTAGCACTCAGTAGGCGGCGCCCAGCACCGCACGTGTTCCTCACGTGGGCGCCACAGAAGGGAAGAGTGCTTAGCACTCACCAGGCAGCGCCCGGCGCCTTACGTGCTCCCCATGTGCGCACGACAAAAGAAAAGAAAAGAGTGCTTAGCACTCCCTAAGCAGCCCAAAACGGATGAGTGTTCAACACTCATTAGGCAGCGCCCAGTGCCTCACGCACTCCCACATGGACGCCATATAGAGTTCCTAGCACTCCATATAAAAACAAAAGGAGTAAAGTGTTTAACACTTATTAGGCAATCCCCATGACTGGAAGTTCCATATGATAATACGTGGGTGTCAGAACTCATATAAGTGTTCAACACTTTTTGTATAAAAAAAAGGACTGATTAAACAGAGCCCAAACAAGTGCTTAACACTTTTTCAAAAAAAAGAAGGGAGACTAAGCAGACTAAAGCCTAAATTGGCTAAGTTGCTAAAGTCTTGCAACTGAGTTCAAATGCTCTGTTGCTGGGGCTTAAATAAAGAAGATCCTGAAATGCTGTTAAGTGGATCTTAGTCTCAAATTGGACTAACGTATCTTTAACAAAAATTCTGAAGGCCACAATAACCCCTTTTCCCCTCAAATACATGATTTGGTTCAAGAGTACATCTTTCCACACTTCTGATATATGTCATTATAATTTCTTAACGTCTTCAGAGAGGTAGCGGGTCCCGACGACCAAAAACTCCTTTCATCCCACATTGATGCACTTCCAAATTGACGTGCATGCCTCAAATCTGATCGTGCCCCAAATTGGGAACATTCCATATCAACATCGTTCATTCCGCCATGTAACAAATACATATGTGTACAGGTTGAATGATGGACCAAAATGTCCCTAAACTAATATTCGCCCCCAAATACGGCGATAAAGGACCGAAATGTCCTTAAACTAGATATTCGTCTCAAACATGGCGATAATGGACCGTGACGTTATTGAACTAAAACAAATCGAGCCCCGAAATGCTCATACATATTTAAGTTGATCTTAATCTGAAACTAGATTAACGATCCTTAAATAAACCCAAGCTCGGATCTAAAATATACGGATTTGGACTGATCCGCACCCTACGGGCAACGACATAAATTAGTCTCCGTATACAATCCACGACCAAAAAAAAACAAAACACACGACACGAAGTGAACTTCCGGAGCAGGAGAAAGTGGTTACCGCGATGCAGTAACATAATTAACTGCAAGGGCTTGCGCCTGCAGGGAAGAGCGCCCCCACAATTAAAAACCCTTCGTAAAATGAGGGGGAATATGATGAAATCACGCTACAACGGCCGCATCCATCCAAAACTCTGATATATGGTGCCATAAATCAAGTTGGCATTTTCGAAGAGGTGGACGGATAAATCCAAAAAGCATCTATCTCCAGAATTCAGGCCAGACGTCCCGATGTCCGGTCCGTCTTCCGTCGATGAACAGATTCTGGCACGCCCGGTAGGAGCTTTTCCTCTTTCCACTCCATACTTCGTGTGTCGTGTTCGCGAACAAAGTCACAGTTTTCTATGGTTGCCCTTGGATCCGAGGCACTAAGATTTGGTGTCTTGCTCCTGTACAGAAGAAGAGAAAGATCGATGGCTTCCAACTGCACAACCTGCAACAGCAATTCCTGCTCCGCCCCAACTGGAGGAGTGACTTATGGGCTTAATGTGGCCTCCATCTTTTCAATGCTAGTGGGGCAAGTAACTCAAGCCACTACCGTATTGTTCTTCGGGACCATGATCCTACCAACGAGTTTCAACGCCTCAGCGCCGTAAGACGAAGCCCCCAAGAAGTCGATCTTCAATCGACTTGCAACCTCAACGGCCCCTCTCAATGTTTTTTCCAAATACGATGCCTCAGTCTTCAACAGGCCGAGCCGAAGCTCAGACGTCTCATTCTTCAACAGGCTGAGCCAGAACCAAAATGTGCTCGTGAAGAGGCTCGTCATACCTGAAGGGGCTGCCCCAAAATGGATAGCCCTCTTAACTCCTCCTGGAGGTGAAGTCGTTAAAAGTGCTTCCCCTACCAGAAGATCGGTCTTCGGAAGATTGGTCATTCCTGCACAAACCCTACCGAGGACGTCAGTCTTTAATAAGCTGACACCAGCAACAGTCCCTCACCAAAGCCAGGGACATGAAGAAGCCGCTTCGTAAACTGAGGTGGTCCCATATGCAAGACACGCTCGACGTCGCCACTGGCGCCGGGTGAGAAAAGCTGGGGCCAGCTCCCCCTCCAGACTTACTCCGCCAGCTCCAATGGTGGAAGTTGACGCTGCTGTTCCAACCGGGAACAACTTTGATTTATTTAGGAGGGTACGCAAGAACGTACTCTCCAACGACGGTGTTAAAGAAATCGCCCCCGCTTGTAGAAGCCACAGTGCATGCAAAACCGGAGAGCCCCCATCAACGGCTCCCC
Organism: Agapanthus africanus; assembly: GCA_030015575.1. Taxonomy (NCBI): domain Eukaryota; kingdom Viridiplantae; phylum Streptophyta; class Magnoliopsida; order Asparagales; family Amaryllidaceae; genus Agapanthus; species Agapanthus africanus. The sequence continues at coordinate 40,597,151 of CM057350.1, read as the reverse complement.
CTTCCAAATTCACAGGGTCTGGCGAAAAGTCCGGGACTCCGTGATTGACTTAAACTGCTCTTGTCGACCGAAGAAATCGAAGGCTCGATAAGAGAAAGGCTATCCCTCCGTCATACAGCGAGAGACTTCTTCCACACATGTACCTGTTACAACGGCTCCTTCAACTTCGACCTCCCATAAAAAGATGAGGCCAGAGAAAATTCCACCATCGGCAACAAATTCCAAAGGCGATGGACCCAAACGCCCCAAGTCTGAGGGCATGATCGTACACACGGTTTACATGGCTTCTAGAAAAGAAGAAAGCCATGCTTCTGTAGGTCTCCTGTCGCAAACTAATTCGCTGACAAAATCTCAGGAGCAATAACAAAAGCTCTAGGAAATGCCGACCAAAATGACAGCACTCACCGGGCAAAAAGAAAGTCCGGATGTAACAGCTTAACAGCGCCAAGAACAGGAAACCGATACAGAGTTTCTGCGAAGGGTGCTTGAAATACAAGATAAGGAAGCTGCTGAGCAATCCGCCAACATAAAGTAGATGGCGCTCTTGTTCCAGGATATGGTCGGAATGATGATTTAGGCAGAACCCCCAGCCGAAGATCCGCCGATAATCATTGAGGATGATAGAGGGGAAACATCAAACCCACTTCCGGCCCTATCAGTGGCCAAGGAGGAAACGATCTCCAAAGCTACTCTTGATGATTACATTGCTCAACAAATACGAGCTCATTAAGCAAATGAAGTGGCCGATCAAATAGTCAAAACTGGGCGACCGTATCCAGGCTGGTATGACCAAATCAAGTACCCGCCGGGATATACGATCCCCAAGTTCTATATGTACAATGGGAAAGGCCACCCGCACCAACACGTCGCGCAGTTTAGAGCTTTGTGCGGTAACACTGGAGGCGATGACAAACTATTGCTTCGCCAGTTCGTTGGCAACTTGTCAGAAACGACTTTTGAATGGTACTCGGAGCTCCCAGATGACTCCGTAAAGACATTCACAGAGATTGAGCTGTTGTTCACACAACAGTTCTCCAGCACAAGCAAGCGCACCCCGATCACGACATTAATCAATGCCAGGGTAAAGTCAGGAGAAACCTGGGTCCAAAATGCAATCTGGTGGCAGAACCTGTGGTCAAAGTGCGAACAACGGATCGAAGAATCCCCTGCTATGGGAATGTTCATCGGGACTCTTGATCCTCAAACGACCGTGTCCCAGTTCATGACTTTCTTCAAGTCAACGACCTTCCAGGCTCTGATTGATAACTGGCCCAAATGGACCAGATGGGCCACGGGCATTCCTCCTCAAGTAAGGACCCTCGAAACGCCAAAGGTAAAGGGAAAGCGGCCTTCATCGCCAACATTTAACAACAACCGAGAGACCCAAAACTGGCGGTTTGCCAAAACAATGCATGTCCAGGCCTATCCCTCGAAGAAAGGCTAAGGCACGCTTACTCGTTTCCCCGCAATAAGACGAGGAGACTATTTGAGTTGGCAATACATAACAAACTCATCATATTGCCAGACTCACGACGTCCACCGCAACTTGGAGACGTCAACAACCTCAGTACTGCTCCTATCACAGAATGGTGAGCCACCCAATTGATGATTGCTACATCTTCAAGAACTGGGTCAAAGACCAATACCTACAGAGGAAATTCTCGCTTTCGGAGAACTGGAAGGTGAACCCGCCACAGAAGTACACTACCAAAAAAGTGGATGCAACGCGGGCATCATGCTCTTCAGAACGAAGAGAGTGACAACGATGAGGAAAATGACTCATCAGAACCGAAGACTATATAGCAAGTTGCCACATGGTTTCCCATTCATAGTTAAATGATGAAGAAGAATCCTCAGCGTCAGAAAACAACGCAGAGGAACTGGGGGTAGAATCGGCGCCAAAATCCTCAGACTGCCAGAAGAAGACCCGATTAATTTCGCATGACCAGTTTAACCCGTCGATCGGAGGTTCTTTCGCTCCAAAAGCGAGGGGTAATTAACGGCAAATTAGTCCGCGGTTACCGGAGGTTCGGATTCATATAATCAATAAACCCCAGCCTACCCTGGGCAGGTGGAATTTGTAATACGTCTGACAAACGCGCGTTCTCATCTCAATAGGGTGACGAAAAACACCTTACAGATTTTGGCACGCCCGATGGGACGATTTCTCTCCTCCCATATTTCGGATTAAACATTCATGCGAACTCAATCAACATATACATCGATTGCCTATATTGAAATCATGTTTCCTTATGCAGCTTAACAGTTTCCAGTTGCAATCTTCGGACGCAGCACAATGTCTCCAAGGACGAGCTCAGCTCTCAACACAGCTCCCGTATCCTACACGATGAAGATAGATGTCAGGACGGTCCTCCCGGCAAGTCTCGAACGACAGTGGGAAGAAACGTTGCTACAATTTGGATCTATTTTATTTGTCTCGGCTAACGCCATCCCTGCTCCTCAAGCCTCGGTTGCAGCTAAATCGGCCTCAAAAGGAAAAAGACCAAATGTCATAGTCATGAAGGCGCCTTAACCCAAACACAAGTCGGTGTTCGAACGGTTCTCCTTGGCCCCAGCTAGGGGCAAAGCCGTCAGATGTCATGGGTAAGCTCAGGCGATTCCTTTGACGAGTGCGCAAGCGGATTTCTTTTCATGGCTCTCTATCAGCCGGCCTACGGCGGCTTCCCGAAGAGAAGAAACCTGCCAGGTGCACAAAACAGAGATGCTGAGGCAGAAGCGGCTCAAATACAGAGCCAACAAAAGGGCCAGGGCTCCGGCCATTTTAAAATTTGTGAAGTTCCAAAGCCCGGACTGCTCCGCGACCACAGCCGTGTCAGCCATGAAAATCCGTAATTCTTTTGAACCCTTAAAATAGGTCCAGAAGAATGAGATGTCTGGTAAAATCAAGAGGAACGCAATTCGAACTGTGCTACAAAGGGATGTGTCCATGCCCCAGCACAAAAGGCGTGATACCCACTCTTCAGAAGTCGACCAAGCACTTCATGCCGCGCAAAAGCAGCGGGGTGAGGCCAGAAATGTTATACCGGCGCCACCCGAGAACCCGGCCATGCATACCGTTTTTAGTTGATTGTCCTTTCCCGAAGCAGAAGGGCCACGACAATGGTCCACGAAATTAGCTGCCAATGATGAAAAGATAGCCGAATGTGTTATCCACACTGTCTACATGGTGGGCACACGCAGCAAAAGTAAGGACGTGGCCACCACATCTCAAAACCAATCTGGTGTGAATGTGGCTGCCACTTCCTAAGATCAGCTTCCTTTAGAAGGTAATGAAAACCCTTCTAGTGAGGCTGATAAGCAGAGAGATCCCTCGGTTCATGAGGAGTCGGGCTCGGAAAGTGAAGATGAGTTAATCTTCCATCCTAAGACAGCAGAGCAGTAACTTCTTTAAGAGCTCTAGAAGCAGCTCAAAAACAAAGACAAGAAGATGGCCAAGCTCTACTCAAAGATTAACGACTTGACAAACGTTTTCTAACAGCTCACGGCCTAAGTTGCCTCTCAGCCTCCCAATCAAGTGCAAGGCTCTACTCATGAACCGGGAAATGGTGTCCCGAGACAGCCGATGTCTATTCTCTCAAATCCAAAGGTGGGCGAACCGCATGAAAGTCGGTCACATCCTATCTCAGGAAATGTCTTGACCACCGATGACAGTGACCCGCTAACGCAAGATCAAATCATGGATTTGGTCGCCAACAAAGTCAAAACATCGGTAGCCGAAGCTGGAAAGCAAAAAGATATCGGCAGTAACGGGAGACTGATTGATGTGAAAAAGTGTTTTTGTTTGTAGTTTAACCGCAATCAATAACGGTGTCGCACGTAGCTAGACCGAGGTGAGTACGGGTCGTCCTCAGGGAAACGTTGAACATTTTACTCTTACTTTAGATGTGTTGAAAAAGAGAGGAGGAAATAAGAATTTTGTGAAAAGTTTCTAGATCTACGTTAAGCAAGAATGCAAAAATATATATCTAGATTATTTTAGAGATGTAGATAATATAATAAGAGGGCTTGTAGGGTTCGTGAGGATTTAGTAGTCATGGACGATTAATTAAAAGTTACCCTTTTTATCCTTTAATAGATTTAAAACTAGAACGACGGTGATGCGTGTAGATTAGGGTTTCTGGAGGGAAAAAGAATCCCACTCTTAACCCTTATCTAGACACGGAACTCCGTTCATATCTAGCCTTTACCAAAACAATCATTAATCTAATCTCTAATCGCGGTCAGAACTAGCAAAGAATTGCTAGCGCGCCCGATTAGGATGTTAATGATTCTTTTGATAAAGTTCCTAAACTTTATAGGACTTAAAAAGGGTTTAGGGATGTTCATCATCCATTAGCCTACCATAATCCTACGAACCCTAACAAGCGGAGAATTACTCGCGCATGTTGGGAAAAGAAGATGGAAAGACAGAGAGGGAAAACATAATGTAAAATGCAAAATAATTAAATAAAATAACTAACTTTATTAATCAACTTGAACAATCTACACTTTATTCCGTAGAAAATGATTACAAAACTAGTTGCTTCTCGATCTTTCCTAAGGAGGTAGACGAACAGTTGATGATCAGCCTGGATGCGTGAGCGTCTGGGGCTTCGTGATCTCTTCGGCTTAATAACTTTTCCAAGAGGCTCTCGGTGCCCTTTTATAGTCCAAAGCCACAATCTTTTGCTTCAAAAGTTGGTAAAATATAGCAGAGATTTAAGCCACAAAATCTTAGCAAATGATCTCTCTAGATTGCCGCGGATCCGCGGCCAACAGGGGGGTTTGGCCGCGGTTCCGCGGCCAATGGTGGGGATCTCTTGATCATTTTTCTTGGGCTTTGTGATTGTGACATGTGGCAATCCTAGGCACCTTCAAAATTCAGAAATCTTTTCTCGGTTGCTCCCAGACTTGGTCTCCAAGTTTTGCTTCTTAATTTGGTAAGTTTTCTTCAACAACTTGATTTGTTTGATAAATTCTGCATAACAACTTGGAAAATTCTGCACCATAATCTCAAATAATATTTAGTAGACTTAGTTCTACTAGGATTTGGTCAATAGATTTATTTGCATACATTTTCCTACCAAATGATAATAAAAATATATTAACACATGGAAAATAATGTTTTTATACATAAACCCTCATATGTATAATATATCATATTAAAGTCCTTTTTTTAATATAAAAATGGTAGGAAAAATGTACTACAAATGTGCAATTTTATCGACTGAACAAATACCCCCAAACTTATCTTTGATCGTCCCGAGCAAACTAGTTTATTTAAGAGGTGAAAACTAAGCACACTTTCGTAGGCAGACACGATTGCACTGAGCACGTGCAATAAGCCGTTAAACCTCTAGGTGTCCCTAGTAGGAGGAGTGTTGTCTCCTGAGGGTTTTCAGCGGATTACACCCACAAAATCCAATAACAAAAGAAAGATGGTGAAATTTACATATAAAGATAAGAACCATAAAAGAAAGGCCTTGAAAAGAAGAGTTTCCAACTATACTAGCTTTTCAGTTGTCATGAGCCCTATCTTAATAGTCATGAAAAAATGTTAGAAATCACATCATCCCTCAATAAAACATCGTCTTTATTCTTCATTCCTACCTTTCATCCAAACATTGATCATATAACCCCACGTGTGTGTAAAGAACATCCCTACACTCGGAGAATTCAATTCAAGCTATCATACTCTTGTCCATCTGCCTTAGTACTTTTTAATTTAATGAATATTAAGATTTGCTCACACATTTTCATGCGACCGTTAATACTTCTTGAGGTACTAACCAACCGATTACTCATGTGCTTGCTGATTAGCTGATAATATTTCCTCGTCTTGCACCACCTAAGGCTTAGCAGTGACTCCCAGACCAGTTGGCCTTAGGGCACTAGGTGAAGAGGCACCCTCGTTATATTTTTTTTTGCTGCCTTGGCGATAACAAAACCAGTGTTCATTTTTTTCTTTTCACCATTTTTATATTTTCTTCATTTTTTTTTATTTCCTTCATACTTTGGCTTTTAGACAAGAGCATTTCAAGGTATCCTCTACTATCCCGAGTTTCAAGACGTGTGTAAGTGCATATAGTAGGGTATCAACATTCAAATGTTCGGCTTCCAGAATAGAAACTATTTTTCAGACTTATTTTTATCCTCAGATTAGTGACTTCCTTCATTTTACTAACCCTTGGGACAACAGCTCATAACTACTTATTACTAGTTCGTTTAAGAAAACTTCTAATTTTCTTGGTTTTCTTAAACTATTCCTATCTTTTGGATGTAATTTTTCACTTTCTATTCTTTTGTTATATAAAAAAAAATGTAATGCCCACTGTCAAAGATAATTCAGTGAATACAAACCTCCCCCCCAAACCTGTTTTCAGCAGTGTCCTCACTGATGTAGAATATGGACTTGTATACTAAGGGAGAGATACAAGGGGTAAAATAATAATTAAATGAAAAATTCCCCCAAACTTATTCTTTGACACGCACAGATATTCAATCAAATCATTTTTTTTTACTCACCTCCATTCTTAAAATGTGAAAAGGTTACCAAAACATGGAGGTGAGGCGGAGGAAATTTAGTTTCGATAAAGCAGCTCCTGTAAAAACAGGAGCTCTTCCGCGGGGTCAGCAGAAAAATACGGTTTTAATCTATGCCCATTTACTTTAAAAATTGAACCGTTTTTCAAATTTTCGACTTCAACTGCCCCGTGCGGGTGTACATACCGCACCACAAAAGGTCCTTTCCAACAAGATTTAAGCTTACCCGGATAAAGATGGAGACGGGAATCGTAAAGAAAGACTTGTTGCCCCGATGTGAAGGTTTTTCTAAAAAGATTCTTATCGTGGAACTCTTTGGTCCTATTCTTTACTATCACCGCATTATTGTAAGCTTCATCGCGGAGTTCGCTTAGCTCATTCAATTGCAGCTTCCGATAGCTGCCTGCATGATCAAGATCAAATTAAGCTCTTTAATAGCCCACATTGCCTTATGTTCAATCTCGACAGGGAGGTGACATGCCTTCCCAAACACAAGGCGGTATGGAGACATACCAAGATCGGTCTTATAAGCGGTGCTGAATGCCCAAAGAGCATCCGTCAATTTGGTTGACCAATCTTTACGGTTTTTCGAAACCGTCTTCTCCAATATCTGTTTGATCTGCCTATTTGAGATCTCAGCCTTCCCGCTTGTTTGGGATGATAGGGCGTAGAAAGCTTGTGAGTGATTGAATATTTCCGCATCAAGGCCTCGAAAGACCTATTGCAGAAATGTGTCCCGTTGTCGCTAATGATAGCGCGAGGGTGTCCGAATCGCGAAAAGATATTTTCTTTAAGGAACTTAATGACAACTTTGTTGTCATTAGTGCGACACGGTATAGCTTGCACCCACTTCGAGACATAATCAACCGCTAACAAGATATATAGATTCCCAAAGGAGTTGGGAAAAGGGCCCATAAAATCAATACCCCAAACATCAAATATTTCCAAAACCAATATAGGTTGGAGCGGCATCTTATTCCTTCGTGAAATCCGACCCAAATGCTGACATCGCGGACAAGTTTTGCAATGTTCAAATGCATCTTTAAATAATGTTGGCCAATAAAAGCCACATTGCAAAACTTTCTCCGCCGTTTTTCGAGGTCCAAAGTGACCGCCGCATGCCTGATCATGACAAAATGATAGCACGCTCTTGAATTCATCGTTAGGGACACACCTGCGAATGATTTGATCGGAACAATACTTGAAGAGATATGGTTCCTCCCAGTAAAAATATTTTACTTGGGATAAAAATCGAAGTTTGTCTTGTTTCGACCAATCGCTAGGTATAAGTCCCGTCGCAAGATAGTTCACGATATCCACGAACCAAGGTTCGTAGGATACATTCAAGAGCTGTTCGCCGGGAAATGAGTCATTTATCGGCACGGTCACAGTTGGCGAAGAAGTGATGCGTGAAAGATGGTCGGCTACAACGTTTTCACATCCACTCTTGTCTTTGATGACAAGATCAAATTCTTGTAACAATAGGATCCAACGTATTAGCCTGGCCTTCGCATCCTTCTTCGATAAAAGATGTCGTAGGGCGGAGTGATCTGTGTAAACCACAATAGGCGAGTCAATCAAGTAGGGCCTGAATTTCTCTAATGCAAATACAACTGCCAAGAGTTCTTTCTCAGTAGTTGTGTAATTTATTTGTGCATCATTCAAGGTCCTACTTGCATAGTAAATTACATGTGGCATCTTATCAATATGCTGTCCCAAGACAGCACCAATAGCAAAATCTGATGCGTCACACATAAGCTCGAACGGGTGGTTCCAATCCGGAGATGATAGCACGGAGGCTGTAGTGAGTGATTCTTTAAGCGATTCAAAAGCAGCCTCACAATCCGAATCGAAGTGAAAAGTAGTGTCCTTGGCCAATAGAAGGGTTAAGGATCTAGCAATTTTGCTAAAGTCCTTAATAAATCTCCTATAAAATCCTGCATGACCAAGGAAGGATCGTATATCTTTGACGCAATTGGGACGAGGGAGGTTTTGAATGACATCTATTTTAGCTATGTCAACCTCAATGCCTTTATGTGAAATTATATGTCCAAGTACAATACCTTCTTGGACCAAAAAATGGCATTTTTCCCAATTCAAAGTCAAGTTCTTATCCTTACAGCGGGTAAGAACAGCGTCAAGATTACGAAGGCAGTCCTCAAAGGAGTCCCCAAAAATGGAGAAATCGTCCATAAAAATTTCTAGAAAATTTTCCACCATATCTGAAAATATCCCCATCATACACCACTGAAATGTAGCGGGAGCGTTGCATAACCCAAAGGGCATGCGTCTATAAGCAAAAGTTCCGAAAGGACAAGTAAAAGTGGTTTTATCTTGATCCTTTTCGGCGATGGGGACCTGGTTGTAACCAGAGTATCCGTCCAAGAAACAGTAGTATTCGTGTCCCGCTAATCGTTCCAACATCTGGTCAATGAAAGGTAGAGGGAAGTGATCTTTTCTCGTCGCGGCATTGAGTTTCCTGTAATCGATACATACGCGCCACCCAGTTTGGATGCGTGTTTGGATTAACTCATTAGCCTCATTAGTGATGACCGTGATGCCAGACTTTTTAGGGACCGCATGAATTGGACTTACCCATTGACTATCAGATATGGGGTAAATTATTCCACTATCAAGGCACTTGACGATTTCTTTCTTTACCGCCTCCTTCATAACGGGATTTAACCGTCTTTGTGGGTCTCGGGTTGGTTTGGCTTCATTCATCAGATGTATGTAATGTTCAACAATTAAGGGACTAATCCCTTTGATGTCAGCCATTGTCCAACCAAATGCTTCCCGATTCGATCTCAACACTGCCAAAAGTGCATTCTCTTGCTCTAAGGCTAGAGAAGCGGAAATAATCACTGGCAAAGTCTCATTCTCTCCTAAATATGCATATTTAAGATGAGAAGGTAGCGGTTTGAGATCAAGAATTGGTGGAGAGACAATAGAAGGTGGGGTAAGCGAATGATATTCGGACTCCCGAAGAGGTTCAAAACTTGCATAAGATATTGACTCGGAAAGTGCTGCTGACTTTTGCAATGAGTCAACGGGTTCAATCTCAAGGTCGGACTCATTGAACATATCCTCACTATAAAGTGGTGCAAGATCAAACGATGTCTCATTAGTGTTGTCGAGAACATCAAAGCAAAGCTCCTCATCCATGCAGCTTTCGGAAGCTATCTCGTGGATGGAACAAACATCCAGCAATTGAGCAGAAGGTTCTGATGGCTGACTTCCTAGCTTGTAAATATTAAGCTCAATTGTCATTTTCTCGAAGGATAAGTTCATAGAACCGTTACGACAATTAATTACAGCGTTAGAAGTTGCTAGGAAGGGTCAACCAAGTATCACCGAGATTTGATTGCGTGGGTTTGCTACAGGTTGTGTATCTAAAACAATAAAGTCCACGGGAAATATGAATTCCCCGACTTTAATTAACACATCCTCTAGTTCGCCCCGAGGTTTGGTGATAGATCGGTCTGCCATTTGGAGAGTACAATAGACGGGTTTTAACTCTCCAATTCCTAACTGCTCGTATACTGAATAAGGAAGCAAGTTGACGCTAGCGCCTAGATCGAGTAAAGCACGATTTATATTTTTACCCCCAATAGAAATAGAGATTGTAGGACAGCCGGGGTGTTCCCCTCCGAACGGCGGCCGGGACGCGGGACGTCTCGCCTGAGGTTCGGGGCAGATGCAAATTGGTGCTATCCGTCCACCTCTCCGAAGATGCCAAGTTGATTTATGGCACCATGTATCGAAGGTCTGAACGGATGCGTCCGATGTAGCAGACTTCGTCAGATTCCCTCTCGCTTGAGGGGGTTTTTGATTGTGGGGACGCTCTTCCCTGCAGGCGCAAGCCCCTGCAGTTAATTACGCTACCGCGTCGCGGTAACAACTTTCTCCTTCTCCAGATGGTCACTTCGTGTCGTGTGTGTTTATTTTATGTTTTGTTGCCCGTGGATTGTTTACAGAGACCGAGTTATGTCGTCGCCCGTAGGGCGTGGACTAGTCCAAATCCGTATTATCTTAGATTTGGGTTTGGGGGTTTGGTTTGAGGATACGTTAGCCATATTTGAGGCCAAGATCAACTCAAACGTTCGTTAAGGATACGTTAGTCTAACCTGAGACTAAGATCAACTTAACGGGATCGTTTAGATCCGACAAAAGAGCATTTGGGCTCCATTGTTCCGGTTTAGGGACATAATGGTCCATTTAATGTATGGCCGTCGGGACCCGTCACCTCTCTAACGACGTTGAAGGATTACAACGACAAATGTCAAAGGAGTTCAGAGATGTACCCTTGGACCAGAGTTAATTGGGGGGATCTGTAGTCCAATTTGGGACTAAAGTCTGTTTGAAAGGTTTAAGGATACGTCAGCCATATTTAAGGCTAAGATCAACTTAAACGGGGTCGTTTAGATCCAACAAAAGAGCGTTTGGGCTCTATCGTTCCAGTTTAGGGACATAGTGGTCCATCGCTAGTTTAAGGACATTGGGGTCCATGGGTAGTTTAAGGACATTGCGGTCCATTGTTAGTTTTAAGACATCTCGGTCAAGGTTAAGGACGTCGTCGTCCATGGGTTTAAGGACCCCACAGTCCATTGTTAGTTTTAAGACATCTCAGTCAAGGTTAAGGACGTCGTAGTCCATGGGTTTAAGGACCCCACAGTCCATTGTTAGTTTTAAGACATCTCGGTCAAGGTTAAGGACGTCGTAGTCCATGGGTTTAAGGACCCCACAGTCCATATCAATGTGTGGTCATCGGGACCCGTCACCTCTTTAAAGACGTTGAGGGATTACAACGCCAAGTATCAAAGGAATGAAGAGATGTACCCTGGAACCGGAGTGGATTAAATAGTCTTTGGCCCAATTTGGGATCAAGACCAATTAATTATGTTATGAGCCCATTAGCCCAGTTAATTACGAATTGAGGACTTATGGCCAGATTGGGCTAAGTCCAATCATGTCTGGGATATCGTCCCTCCTGTTGATCCCTTGAAGGAGAGGCTTTGCCTCTGGCCATTTAGCCAATTGGGCCAATGCCTAGTGTTAAACACTAAAGACCAATCAGTGTTGAACACTGGGAATGAGATTGATAAGTCAGCGTTTAACACTAAAAGATAGTTGGTGTTAAACACCAGCAACCAGGCTTTCCAATTAGTGTTAAAGACTAAAACAGATCAGTGTTAAACACTGGCAACAGAAATCTCAAATTAGTGTTGAACACTAAGATAATCAGTGTTGAACACTGCAAATAAAGTTCTTTGATTAGTATTGAACACTAAGCCAAACAGTGTTTTAACACTGATTCAGGGGTTCCAATTTAGCGTTAGACGCTAAGGCAAGAGGGGTCACGTGGTAGCACGTGAGGGCGCCCTCCCTTCGTTTTTTCTACTGAGAATATCGCATCTTTTGGAGCATCACGTGTCATCACGTGACGGGTGTTTGAATGGAGTATGTTAAAGCCTCTGCCAAGGGTCACGTGGGTCACGTGAGACATTGCCTCAAAGGGCTTTCTGTAGATCTTTTGGGGGGGAAGTCACGTGGTGACACGTGACCCTGTTTTTCTGTAGTTGCTTAGAAGATCTGTGAGTCCCTTTTAGGAATTAAATCCCTCGTAGGGTTGAACCCTGACAATAATTTCAGAGGAATTAAATTCCTAGTTCTTTTTGAAGAGTCGAACTCTGAATTTTCTATAGGAATTAAATTCCTCATATATATGAAGAACTGAATAGGGTTAAACCCTAATAAAAGCCTTAAGGAATTAAACCCCCACTCTCTGTTAGAAAATTATTCTGGGGAATAAGATTAAGGGAATTAAATTCTTGTTGTTTTAACAGAACTAAGTTCTTAACTAGGGTCAAACCCTAATTCTTTTCATTCTGAAGGAATTAAATTCCCATAACACAGGGTCAAACCCTAATTTTATTTTGAAGGAATTAAATTCCTATAGTTCTGTGAGAATTAAATTCTCGTGCTTCCATTCCCTCTCTATGCTTTGGATCTGCATGGCAGGATCTCAACCCATTGAGAATTAAATTCTCAACTCAAGGGGAGATGTGCACTTTACAGATCCTCCATCAAAGAGAGAAGAAATATGTCCTTCTGTTTTATATCAGAGTTAAACTCTGTTGGGAATTAAATTCTCTTTTCTTTCAATGAAACCTTCCCTTTCTTACCTAGGGTTTTCCTTTGCAGAAGATCCAAATTCCTCTAGAGTATCAAGGCTCTCTCTTTTCTTCCCTCTGCATATATATATATTTTTTTTTGTGTCTCTTGGCTCCTATTTATAGGAGAAGCAGCCGAATCAATTAGTTTTGGTGAATCTTTCATTGAGAGATTTAATTTGTATTCACCATTCGTTTTGGACCTTTGGATTATTAGGTGAATTTTATTCACCATTGGATTTTACATCCAGAGATTCTCCTTTGTTATTTCGGTTAGATTTTACGGGGAAATCTTCCCAAATTCGAGATTTTACCATAGATAGATGATATTTAATCACCTTTAAATCTTTAATTCAATCGGTTGCTTTTGGAAAGATTTGAGAGGTCTTTTCTCAGAATTTAATTCTGTTAACAAATGGGCTTTGAAGTCGGTCACGTGTGGCCACGTGACCCTTGGTCACGTGTGGGCACGTGACCCCCCTTGGAACGAGCCCTCTTCTTTCTTTTTGCGCTCTGCTTTCTGGTCGCTGCTTAACCGTCACGTGCCACCACGTGACCCCTGGTCACGTGTGAGCACGTGACCCTCGTCTGGAGCCTTTTTCTTGGTTTAACCGGAGAACAAATCTGCTGCTTTTGATTATCATGTGCCAACACGTGACCCTGGTCACGTGGGAGCACGTGACCTCTTCTGAAGCCTTTTCCTTGATTTGATCAGGGAACCGGTTTGCCTTTGAAGCCGTTTTTAATTGTCACGTGCCAACACGTGACCCAGGTCACGTGGGAGCACATGACCCTTTCTGAAGCCCTTTTCTTCGATGTAGTCGGGAAGCTGAATTTGCCTTGCCGATGCTTTTAGATGTCACGTGCCAACACGTGACTGCTGGTCACGTGTAAGCACGTGACCCTTTTCTTAAGCCTCTTCCGTGGGCTTTCCTGATTTTAAATCAGGAAACAAATGCCCCCACAGCGTTGTTCTCACGTGTCCGCACGTGAGTGCAACGCTGTCACCTTTCGTGACCGTTGGATTCCTTTAGGGATTTGGGGAGATAAACGTTTCCATCACTTCCTATAAATACCCATGTCTCTTCAAAAGAGCCTTCACTTTGCTCATCTTCTTATTTTGAGAACTTTTTCCTTTGAGAATTTAATTCTCGCTTCCAGAGCTTAGTTCTCTGTCTTGAAACAATCTTCAGAGTTTAACTCTGTTCAAGTGACCCTTTTCCTCTGGTAATGTTCTTGGACAAACAGTAAACTTTCACATTCCTTTGGATTTTAAATCCAAAACAAGGGTTTTTACCCTTTTCCAACAAAGAACCCATTTTTCTTTTCTTCAAGTTTTTCCATGAGAACAGAAAACCACCTAACCTTCAAACTATAGATCTCTTAGGGTTTAGATGATCTTTGGGGAGATGATGATGGCGGTTCAACTCCATGGAATTTAATTCCATCCAAAAATGTTTCTGGGAATTTTAATTCCCTTCTCTTAATAAGGAATTTAATTCCAATGAAGAACTCAGTTTCTTCACACGGAGGCTTCTTGGGGGCTCTCGACCCGAGGTTGTCCTTCTGCAATTAATGCAATAGGAGCTTTCTAATGATTCTCATGACCTTTATTTCAGGTATTATGGATGCCCATCTGTATGGTCTTGACGAGATCATTTCCTATGGGAATATTCGTGCACTGGGCCGCAGTCAGAACCAGGAGTTCACCGATGCTCAGTGTGCCGAGATCATGAGCCGCTTTGATGAGTACAACCATCGGCTATTCCCCCGTCGCTCTTCTCTTCTGAGGCTGATCGTGTTGGCAATCCGGGAGGCACTTCCTCTCTTTTGCACTGGCATACCGCTCAGGGCCTTGGACACTGCTGAGGATAAGGTACATTCGGTGTACCTGATGGGCTTGATCTCAAAGAGGAGGCGAGATCACCTTATTGATCTCTTGCACCAAGCCTTTCAGCAGTCCGCCATACTTGCCGCCTATCGGAGGGTGGAGGACATTCGTGATGACCCCGACGCTTGCGACCATGAGAGGAAACATACTCGGAAGGTTCGAAATGCTTGGAGAATCTTGGACAAAGTTAATTTTGAGTTTCTCAACCCATGCCCCGCGTCTGAAGTCTTACCATTGTAAACATGTCCTCTTTATCTTGTATGAACTTCTTGAAAGATTTAGTGACAAGTTTTATTATGTCTTTCCATGTTTGCATGCTTTTCTCTGGGGTTTTATCATTCTGCTACTGTTGTTGTTGGTGCTTTCAATATGCAGGGTGCCACTCCATTTTTTTTTTAGTGTACATCAGGTTTAGGCCTCACGTGTTCTGCACGTGGGGTCCCTTGATGGGGCTGTTCACAAAATTTTCCCATGCCATATTTTCAGTGCACAATATCAGATGCAGAGAAAGAGCCTTGGAAATAGTTCCATCTCCTTGATTTTCGATGCCTTTCCTTTTTTGGGCCTTGGAAATAGCTTCACCATGCAAGATTTTCCGCGTACAGCACTTAATGCACTTCTTTATATACGAGGCTATAGCTTTCTTTTCCCTTCACAGAGAGATTTATATTATATTTTTTTTATTTTGGTGTAACTTGTCTTGAGAAACAAACGAGCGCCATGGCCTGTAATCGCCCTCATGCTCGTCGACCGCCATGGGAAGTTCCTATTGAGGAGATGATCCCCCGCTTTGCTGCTCGGTTGGTGGATCCCCTCCTTACCGACAACGAATGCGACCTAGCCATGCATGAACTCTCGATCCGTAGGGGGTCCCCCCTCCCGATGGGTTCCCTCTGGCTCCGGATGATTCTCACGGCCGTACTTGCCGACATCCCTCCTCATCCGGCGGAGATGACCCTGGCGATGCTTGACGCAGCGGAAGAAAAGCTCGAGGGCTTTCATGAAGCGTGTCTGATTACTCAGGCTTTGAAGGATTGCTCAATTCATCTGCTGAGCCAGATAAAGGCCCGGCGAGCTATTATGTTTGCTTTCGCGGACGAACATGGCACCAATCGATGGGGAGCGACTCCTCGCGAGAACCGTCGCTTTGACGTGCTGGAGAGAGCGGAGAGAGAGATGGAGAACCTTGTTCTTTGTTTTGTTAACCCTTGTGCCATTGATCCCGTGTTTGGTGACCTTTTTCCATTAGCGTAGCATTTTTAAATTAGTCCCTCTTTTTCCTTATGTTTTATGCCGAACTTCTCTGTAGGCTTGGTGCTAGAATGTATGTTTCCGCTTGCATAAATAAACTTTGTATTCTTCTTATGAGAACTTTCTTTAATTGCCAATGCTATCATCACTTTCATGCGTATCAGACCTTCTTGGGCATTATGTTCATACGATTGCAAATGCTATTTTTTTTTTGAATACTCATATGATTGCGAATGCATGCTTGAAATACGTCGGAAATCTTTCTTGTTGCTTTTCACATCAGGTGATGTGAGCGCGTTTTAGATCGATTATTCCCGTCAACCGGAAGCCCATTTATACGTTCTTGTAAATGTCTTGTTTCCAAGGCTGCGGTCACGAAAGCGAGCTTACGTGGCCTGATAGAGCAACACGTAGCGAACATATTGTTGTGCGAGAAAAGGGCTCGGCCGTAAATTTTCGGAGAGGGAGCTAGCTTCCAAGGCGCTGAGCGAGCTTCAGGCCAGCCTCACAGCCAAGGCCAACAAAGCATACGAACTCTGGCGAGTGCTCCAGGAGTCCATAAAAGAGGTGGTGGCCCTCGATAAAGCTTCCACGTTCACTCGTGAGAGGGTCGAGGCTCATAAAGCCACCGAGAAGGAGCTCGAAGCTCGGCTTGCTTCGTATCAGGCTCAGCAAGCTCAGGCGGAGGCTCGTCTTCTGGAGATCTTGCGTCATGAAGCCGTGGCTCAGCAACAGAACGATGAGCTGGTAAAATTACTGCACCGCCCGCCGGCTTGAGGACTTGTATCTTTTCCCCTTTTTTTGTACATACTCATGGATGAGAGTATCTCTCTTTTTGTTTCTTTCACGAATTGTACTTTATATCCATTTTGGTTTATGAATAAAAGATACATTTTTCTTCTCAATGGTGTGTCCCCTTTTTATTGAATGTATTCTGTGGATATTCTATCTTGATCTCCTTGCAGGACAGCAATGGCTCAGGCTTCAGGGTTAAGATCTGCTTCCTAAGACTTTTGCATTTTATGAGCCACGAGGGTCTCATAAAGAGTTTTTCTTCCTACAGGTCGAGAGGATCCCATAGGTGTAAGTCCTTCTTAAGAATCGTGAAGATTCTTAAGCGGGTTTTCCCTTGAGAGTCGTAAGGATCTCACAAGAGAGTTTCTCTTCCTTACAGGTCGTGAGGACTTGTAAGTGCTGTATGTGGTCACCCTTGTCCGTGTTTTACAGAGTCAGGGGTTTCTCCAGGTATCGTAGTTTAAAGACGTCGCGGTCAAGGTTAAGAACCTCATAGTCCGTGGATTTAAGGACCCCACAGTCCGATGTTAGTTTTAAGACATCACGGTCAAGGTTAAGGACCTCATAGTCCGTGGATTTAAGGACTCCACAGTCCGATGTTAGTTTTAAGACATCACGGTCAAGGTTAAGGACCTCATAGTCCGTGGATCTAAGGACTCCACAGTCCGGTGTTAGTTTTAAGACATCACGGTCAAGGTTAAGGACCTCATAGTCCGTGGATTTAGGGACTCCACAGTCCGATGTTTGGTTGCAGGGACCCGTCACCACTTTGAAGACGTTGAGGAATTACAACGCCAGCTATCAAAGGAGTGAAGAGATGTACCCCTAAACTAAGGCAGAATCCGTAGGGAATCGGGATAGTTGATCGTTAGTTTTAAGACATCGCGGTCGAGGTTAAGGACATCATAGTCCGGTATTTGCTCTGGATGCTTCACACGGGTTCACTGCCGTGCTTGGCGAGGACCAGGCTCCGCTCTGGGCTTTTTTCACGGGGTCAAAGAGTGACGTTATCCGCGTTCCACGTAACCAGGAATTTTGCACTAGATGCTTCACACGGGTTCACTGCCGTGCTCGGCGAGGACTAGGCTCCGCTCTGGATGCTTCACACGGGTTCACTGCCGTGTTCTGCGAGGACCAGGATCCGCTCTGGACGTTTTCCACGGGGTCAAAGAGTGACGTTATCCGCGTTCCACGTAACCAGGAATTTTGCACTAGATGCTTCACACGGGTTCACTGCCGTGCTCGGCGAGGACTAGGCTCCGCTCTGGATGTTTTCCACGGGGTCAAAGAGTGACGTTATCCGCGTTCCACGTAACCAGGAATTTTGCACTAGATGCTTCACACGGGTTCACTGCCGTGCTCGGCGAGGACTAGGCTCCGCTCTGGATGCTTCACACGGGTTCACTGCCGTGCTCTGCGAGGACCAGGATCCGCTCTGGACGTTTTCCACGGGGTCAAAGAGTGACGTTATCCGCGTTCCACGTAACCAGGAATTTTGCACTAGATGCTTCACACGGGTTCACTGCCGTGCTCGGCGAGGACTAGGCTCCGCTCTGGATGTTTTCCGCGGGGTCAAAGAGTGACGTTATCCGCGTTCCACGTAACCAGGAATTTTGCACTAGATGCTTCACACGGGTTCACTGCCGTGCTCGGCGAGGACTAGGCTCCGCTCTGGATGCTTCACACGGGTTCACTGCCGTGCTCTGCGAGGACCAGGATCCGCTCTGGACGTTTTCCACGGGGTCAAAGAGTGACGTTATCCGCGTTTCACGTAAGCAGGAATTTTGCTGATTGTATCCGCATTTCACGAGATGGAGGTTTGACTGTTGGCGATACGTATACCACCGAGCCATGGAACTGGGAGTTGCCGCTGTTCCGCTTAGCTTGAAGTTGTGTCCGTCGTTACGAGACGAGTGTTGGGATGATCTCTAGGTCGCTTGTGGCCCGTCGAGATTTAGCTTCTCTCTTTGGTGAAACCTGGGGGGGAGGTATGTTCCCTTTTTGTTTACGCCCTTGGATTGTGTACAGGGTGTGATGGAACATCACCTGTAGGGCATAAATTGAAACCCCCCTTTTTTTTATATTTTATTTCATTTTCCGCGATGCTCTATCATTTCAGCTTTTATATCGCGGAGGTCGCGATTGCCCCATCATTTCGGCTATTTTTCGCGGTGCCCAATCATTTCGGCTATTTATTTATTTTCTACTCGCTGCTTTTTAGTGCGAGTTGCCCCATCATTTCGGCTATTTTTCATGCATACATTTTTACTTGCTGCTTTTTATTGCAAGTTGCCCCATCATTTCGGCTATTTCGTATGCATGTGTGGCTTGCTAACTTTTTCGCCGCAAGCTTGGATTTTAGACACCGATTTCGACATCAGTGCCGCTGCAACTGGGATGTTGCCAGGAGTGAATCATCATTTGCCTCTGTCGATGTTGAACAAAGGTGGCTTAGCAAACAGGGTTAAGGGTCCTGTCGACCAAGGCTTTTGACTTCATGAGCCGTAAGGGTCTCATAAAGGTATTTCTCCCTACAAGTCGTGAGGATCTCGTAGGTGTATTTTCTCCCCATGGATCGTGAGGATTCCTAAGTGTATGTTCCTCTGCAAGTCGTAAGGATCCTACAAGAGGGCTTTCTCCTTATGGGTCGAGAGGACCTACAAGGGTTGGACATATCCCTAGTCACGGGTGGGACTTTGCTGGGGAAATGTTTATTCGCGCTCGTGGATTGTATACAAGGGTCAGTATTGAGCCCCTTGTAGGGCAATATCAAAGGTTGTGGGGAATTTGCTTAAGAACAGGTTTAGGTTTCTGTAACTTAAGACTTTCAAGTCTTATGAGCCGTGAGGGTCCCACAAGAGAATTCTCCTTACGAGTCGTGAGGATCTCGCAAGCGTATTTCCTCCTTAGGAATCGTGGGGATCCCTAAGTGTGTTGCTCCTTTGTGAGTCGTAAGGATCTCACGCGGGTGGTTTCTTCTTACAAGGTCGAGAGGACCCCATAAGTGTCTTTTAACGAGGTTGTGCCCTTTCGGGTTTTCACAGACACTCGCCGGTAGTCCTGCTGTTTTTACTCACGGAGCCCTTTCGGGTTTTCATCCGTGCCCATTTTGCTTATGGACATACCGTTTTCTTATCACTTTTTTTTTATTTTTCTTTTTCTCCTTTCTTTTTATTCATCTCGTCAGCCTAAGGATGCTGCGGTAGTAGTTTAGGGACGTTTCGGTCCGTCGTTAGTTTAAGGACATTTCGGTCCGTCGTTAGTTTAAGGACGTCTCGGTCCGTTGATAGTTTAAGGACGTTTCGGTCCGTCGTTAGTTTAAGGACGTCTCGGTCCGTCGTTAGTTTAAGGACGTCTCGGTCCGTTGATAGTTTAAGGACGTTTCGGTCCGTCGTTAGTTTAAGGACATTTCGGTACGTCGTTAGTTTAAGGACGTTTCGGTCCGTCGTTAGTTTAAGGACGTTTCGGTCCATTCAGGGGAAGGCCGGCTACTGCTTTATAAAGTCTGAGATTAGGAAGATAGCGAGCGGACATAGTCGTCGTCGTCTATCATTGACCTAGGCTGCGGCTCATTAAGCGTAGTATTTCTTTAGGAAGCGGCCGTTTATTGGCCTGAAAGGCCTTTCACCGTGCATGTCCATGAGTAGATAGGCTCCACCCTGGTAGACCTTGTCTATAATGTACGGGCCTTCATAGTTCGGCTCGAATTTTCCCCGCTTGGCTCTTTTGGGGACCATAGGTCTTTTGACTATGAGTACGAGTTCGCCTTGGCGGAATGTCCTCGGCCTGGTCAATCTTTCGTATGAGCGCGTCATCTTTGCTTTGTAGGCCTCGAGATTTTGTTGCGCTATGAGCCGGGTTTCATCGAGGGCATCAAGCTCCTCAAGCCGAAGGTGAGCATTTTCTTCGTCCGTCAGCTCGCAGTGGACCGCCACTCGTAGAGAGGGTAGCTCTATCTCGAGGGGGAGCACTGCTTCCGTCCCAAATACCAACGCGTACGGCGTTGTGTTCGTGGCCGTCTTGAATGTAGTTCGATAGGCCCAAAGGGCCTCTTGCAGCCTCTCGTGCCAGTCTTTCTTATTTCGGGACACCGTCTTTTTTATGATCTTCGTCAAGGTCTTATTGAAGGCCTCGGCCAGACCGTTAGCTCGTGGATTGTAAACCGAAGAATATCTCCAGTCTATATTGTGTTGCTGCGCGAAGCGGCTAATCTTATGGCTTTTGTAGGCTGGCCCATTATCGGAGATAATCCGCCGTGGGGTTCCAAACCGATAAATGACATGCGTCTTGAAGAAGTGGAGGATGTTCTCCGTCTTCACTTCCCTCAGCGGTACTGCTTCTGCCCATTTGGAGAAGTAATCAGTTGTCGCCAGGATGAAACGATATCCCCGGGACGATGCTGGCTCGATGGGGCCGACTATGTTAGTCCCCCACATTTCGAATGGCCAGCTGGCCACCGTTGGGTGTAGTGGATTCGGATGTTGGTGGATAAAGTCTCCATGAATCTGGCACGAGTGGCATTGCTTCGCATACTTGAGGCAGTCTTGGACCATCGTGGGCCAATAATAACCCATCCGTTTGATCTTCAATTTCATTTTCGGGCCTGCTTGGTGAGAACCGCAGAGTCCGTCGTGAACTTCCTGAACGACTCTTTCTGCTTCGTCTGGTCCTAAGCATCTCAGCCACAGAGAATCAAACGATCTTTTGTATAGAGTGTCGTTGACAAAAGCGAAAAATAGAGCTCGTTTCATGAGCTGATGTCTTGAGGACGCTTCTTCGGGCATTCGGTGGGACTTAAAGTAGTCTATGAAGACTTCCCTCCAGTCCTCAGCCTTCTCATGGTCTTTTATTTGTAGAGTCGTCTGCTCAGTAGCCCCCTTTTCTTCATATAATTCCGGAGATATTTCTGCTGGGGCGAGCACTCGACGGCTTTGTACCACGATTCTGACGTCATCGAGGTTCTCGTCAGCCAGTTCTTTAGCGAGCTTAGCTAACGCGTCTGCTTTGCTATCTTCCACACGTGGTATACTTTCCAAAGTGTAGGAGGGAATTTGGGTCAATAGTTGTTGCACCTTTTCGCCGTATTTCACCAACTCCGGTTTGCACGTTTGGTAGTCACCATTTACTTGACTAACAACCAATTGAGAATCCCCGTATATAGAGAGGTCTTCAATTCCCATGTTAATGGCGATCTCGAGGCCCGCTATCAAAGCTTCGTATTCGGCTTCATTGTTCGTCCTCGATTCCGTTAAGGAGAAAGCAAAGCGCATTATCCCTCCTTGTGGGGTTACGAAGATGAGGCCTACTCCCGATTTGATTATGGGGGTACATTGTTTGCGCTTCTTCATGGAAGATGCCCCGTCAAAATAGAGTTCCCATCGGGTATCACCGCCGCCGATCGCGTCGAATGCATGTTCGTCCGGCAAATCGCAGTTCAGAGGAGAACCGGCAGGTACTGGGTGCTCAGCGAGGAAGTCGGCAATGGCCTGGCCTTTCACTGCCTTAAGAGGTCGATACGTTATTGAGAACTCCATCAAGAGTAGAGCCCATTTAGCGAGTCGACCCGTCAGTATAGCCTTCGACATCAAATATTTAAGAGGGTCCACCTTCGAGATGAGACGGACTTCGTGCGCCAACGCATAGTGCCTGACTTTTGTTATCGTGAAGATTAATGCCAAGCAGTGTTTTTCAATGGGAGAGTAGTTGTTTTCTTCCCCCAGCAGAACTCGACTTAAGTAGTAGAGTGCTCTCTCTTTCCCTTGATCGTTCTCTTGTGCCCATAATGCGCCTAAGGAACCTTCGAGGGCGGTTGTATAAAGAATGAGGGGTTTTCCCTTGACCGGCACAGCCAACACCGGAGGGTTCTGCAGGTACTGCTTGATCTCGTCTAGTGCACCTTGGCATTTGTGATCCCAAACGAATGGAGTTCCCTTCTTCATCAGGTGGCTGTAAGGACGGCATTTGCCTGAAAGATTGGCGATAAACCCCGGATGTATGCGAGCTTCCCTTGAAGAGACCGCAACTGTTTGAGGGTTCTTGGCGGAGGCATTTCCATGATCGCCTTGATCTTAGATGGATCTATTTCGATACCTCGGTGTCGGATGATGAATCCCAGGAATTTACCCGAGGAGACTCCAAACGCGCATTTGAGGGGATTCATCTTCAAATTGTATTGCCGAAGGCGTTGAAATACTGTCTCCAGATGCTTTAAATGCTCTTCGTATGACATGCTCTTTACTACAAGGTCATCGATATAGCACTCGACGATGTCATGTATGAGGTCGTCGAAGATCTTTGTCATGACCCTTTGATAGGTAGCGCCGGCGTTCTTTAGACCAAAGGGCATAACCCTATAGCAGAATATACCCAAAGGGGTCCGGAAAGCGGTGTGCTTCTGGTCTTCGGGATGCATCTTTATCTGATTGTACCCAGATGAACCGTCCATAAAGGAGAAAACCTCGTGAGTGGACGTGTTGTCTATCATTAGCTCGGTTACCGGTACTGGGAAATCGTCCTTCGGACAGGCTTTATTGAGATCCCTGAAATCCACGCATATGCGTACCGTCCCATTTTTCTTCATTACGGGGACGATATTGGCGATCCAGTCGGGATACTGGACTTCTTGGATAAATCCAGAATCGATCAGCTTCTTGACTTCAGCGTTGATGCTCATTTCAAGCTCGAGTCGCATCCTTCTCGGCGCCTGCTTGACTGGCTTGATATCTGGGGATATTGCTAATTTATGCACAGCAATCTCCGGATCCAATCCTGGCATTTCGGAATAGTTCCACGCGAAGCAGTCTTTATGTTGTAGAAGCACGTTCTTTAACGCAGCCACCCTTTCTTCAGATAGTAGCTCGCTAACAAATGTCGGTCGCGGATCATCTGCCACTCCCAACTCAATCTTCTTGAGGTTATCTGCAGTAGTATGTATGCCATCTTCCAGTTCTTTTGGAGCTGGCGGAAATTCTGAGACCACCTCATCATCGCTGTTCTCAAAGCACAAGGGAAGGTCATCCATGTTCTCGGGCTCTTCTTTTAATAACGTAATCGTGTAACAGGTGCGAATCCGCTTCCAGGACTGAGGTGGATCTGGTTCTGCTTTTGCGGCTTTGGGTTCGTGCTTTTGTGGCGGCGTTACCCTCCAGCCGTCGGATAAAGCGAATCTACCCTGTTGGTACTGGTCCTCGACCCAGTTCTTGAAGGTGAAGCAGTCTTCGATAGGATGTCCTATGGCTCGGTGATAAGAGCAATAGCTCAGATGAGAAGCCTTGTTAGCTTGCTCAGGGTGTCTAGACTCTGGAAGCGCGATCATTTGATGTTTTATAGCGAGCTTGAGTAACTTCTCCGTCTTGTCTCGGGGGAAGGAGTACGCTCGACTCATCTTCTTTATGAGGGACAAATCCGAGCCGCGCAATACCCGATCACGTAACTCTCTAATCCTGCGTCGTTGTTGTCGGCTCCTCTTTCCGCTTCTTGATTTATTTCCGTCTCTGCGTCGGGCCTTTCGTACAACGGGTTGACAAGGATGAGCATCTTTGTCTTTTGCAGCCTGTTGAAATAGACGTTGTGTCCTGGCCTTCTCGTAGATGGCCATCTCGTGGTTGTGGTCTTCCCAAGCTTTTTGACCCACTTTCCTGATAGGCTTGTCCATTCGTTCTTCAAACGACGGACTCGGCATTTCAATCGCGGAATCTAGTTTTGATGAGGGGTTGGCATTTCCTGACGGGGCATCCTCTTCTTCATCAAAATTATATATGGCGTAGCTACTGTGGGCCCGTTCCCGTTTTCCGGTTCTCGCGTATCCAAGCCCCAGTGTTTCCATTTTCCCGTTGGGCAATTTGCGTTGAGTCCCAGGGACATCCCAAATCCTGTTGTAGAACCGAGCTTGTCGAACAGTCTGTTTTAAGGGTACTCTTTGGCGCTTCAATAGCCTCTTTAATCCATTCGTATAGTATCCGGGCAGGCGGATGGGTTGGAGCCTGTCGAGTGTAACATCCGTGCCATGCCAGATCTCTTTCTCTATTTTAGACTCTGAGGATCGGTATAATAGGATTACCTTCTCACCCCTTTGCCTGGGAGGGACGTAAAATGTTTGCAGGTCCTGCACATTGTGAGCTTAAAGTGTGTCGAGATCTTTGTAGTGTTCCCGCGACACCATGGTGATTTGCAAACTCTGATCATCGCTAGGGGGTGCTTGTATTGACAGCCGATTGGAGAACACGGCATTAACCTCATCTTCCGAGTCACTTCCGAAGACTAACATAGGGGCGGACGTCCCTGGGTTGTTGCGTTGAGATGGCCCGGCATAAACTATCTCTTCTTCTCCTTCGGTATCGCTCCCGAAAACAGGGATGGTGGCGGCGGCTTTGTTCTCCGGCTTGCGACACTTTTCTGTATCCTCGAAGTCTGGCAAAAAGTACTTCGCATCTTCATACTTGCGGACTTCGTTAACGGAGAATGGGTTCAGCTCACCTGTTACGGTATATTCGAAACTATCCTTGAAGTACTTCATACACTGATATTGTGTCGAAGGGATGATGTTGTATTCGTGTAACCAAGGGCGACCGAGCAAGGCGTTTTAGCAGGTCTTGGCGTCAATGACGTGAAACTTGATGTCCGTGACGAGCAGTCCGAAGCGTAATGTCAATATTACGGATCCGAGAGTCCGTGACGATTGTGAATCAAAACCGGAGATGGTAATTTTGTCACGAGCGAGGTGTTGCACACTCATGCAAATTTCCTTTAACACCCGAACGTTAAGGAGATTGACAGAGGATCCATTATCCACTAGGATCTTGCCTATCTTGATATCATGGCAGTATCCAGAGACATATAGGGGGCGGTTGTGGTCGCACGTCCCGAGAAGGAGGTCTTCGTCACCGAAAGTGATGTTGGCCGTATGCACTTCCTCCAGCTCATCCTTCATCCTTTCAGTGGTGAGGAAGGCTTGGAATTGCTCAGGTTCTTGTAACGCCTTAATTAGTGAATCTCGCGCTTCTTTTGATAATAGGAGGGCATCGAGAATGCTAAGCTGAGAAGGTAGCTTCCTTAGGTGCGCTAAGATATTGTAGTCCACCTTACCCTTCCTGGGAGGGTCTTTGGCAGCCAGCTCTTTCATGACTTGGTCATCTAAAGTGATATCTTCAGTGACCTTTTCCTTTCCCTTATCTTTTCTACTCGCGGGCCTGAGATTCTTTTCCGGGAGCGTACGATTGTGCAGCTGAATGTTTTCGCAGGCCTCTGGTTCTTCCTCTTTTCCCAAGACGGATTCTTTAAAGAGAGGGCCCAGAGCCATTTCTTCATCAGAGTCGCTCCCAAAGGTGAGAACATGTGACCCTCCGGCGTTAACCATGTAACAGTTGCCAGTAGTTATGTTGTTCCCGTCGGCAGTACTTCTTCGTTCCCGACGAATCTTGCATTTCATGCGCATAAAATGTTGCCGATGAGCAACATATCCTTGCCACCATATCTTAAAGGCGTCGCACTCCTCCGTGGGGTGTGAAATTTTCCGATGATATGCGCAATAATCAGGGTGCCTCCCCACCCCATTGAGCATGTTTTCTTCCGAGGGTGGTAGCTTCATTCCCATTGACATGGCTTTGGCAAACCTTTTTCTTGTCTTGAATATCTTCTTGTCTGCCTCGGATGCCTTTCGATCTGGCGGGAGTACTTCAACTCTTTCGTTCAGTCGCCTGCGTTCGGCTCCTTCCGATGCGGCCATCTCACGCTCCTGATCTGCTTTACTCTTTAGACGAATCTCGTCCAGAAAGGCGTCGATCATTTCATCTGTTGGCCACACAAGTCCTGGCTCAGGGTGTGCCCCCAGTTTCTCGGTGCCAGGAGTTTTCTCATCTTCCGAGTGGGAAATCACATGACAACTCGCCACATATCCCTCGGATTCATCCGATGAGCTCTCTTCCTCATCTTCCTTCTGAAAGACGTGGTTGAGGAACTCTTGCAGTGTGACGAGAGTCCGTGCCTTTTGATTGTACTCCTCCAGTGCGTCAATCTGTTTTTGCAAATCCGTGCGCTTGTTTCCAGGCTTCACGGGCTTTTTGGATTTCCTCTTCTTTTTCTTCGAAGATTTTAACGGTTGGGTGTGAGTACTTGGGCCATCACCACGAATCTTTGTAATTGGGCGTGGCTTCAACATCCTTTCGATGATTTGAGGTTCAAGCGGGTTCTTCCATTCAACCGCTGGGCACGCATGAAGGTCACTCAGCATCCTTTTGGTTTTAGCTGATAGCACGATTTCCCATGGAGCTTCTTCAATAAAGGAACAGGTTGCCTCCGGTGTATCTGCTTTCTTAGGAGTATGCGGCTGTGGTGGGTTCACCTTCCACTTTTCGGACAGTGCAAACTTCCCCTGGAGGTATTGATCTTCAATCCATCCCTTGAAGACGAAGCAATCCTCAATCGGATGACTTACCGTTTGATGGTAAGGGCAATAGTTAGGGTTATTCACCTCAGCGGGTTGTGGCGGTCGCCTTGGATTTGGTAGGTTTATAAGTCTGTTGCGTACTGGCAGCTCGAATAACCGTTTCGTCTTGTCTCGCGGGAACGAATAGGGACGCTTCATCTTCTCATTATAATACCGGCGTCTTTCTTCCAGTTGATCCGTCAGCTTTGGGGCATTGGGTTGCTGCTGGGCATTCGCGACGAAGGTTGCCCTTCCTTTACCCTTGTCATTCCGAGGTTCCGACTTCGGGGGAGACGGTTTATGACCCATTTGGTCCATCTGAGCCAACTTGTCGATTAAAGCCTGGAACATGGTTGGCTTAAAGAACATCATAAACTGGGAGATAGTTGCGTGAGGGTCTAGGGTTCCCACGAACATGCCCACTGCGGATGCTTCCTCAATGCGTTGCTCGCATTTCGACCATAAATTCCGCCATCGTATAGCATACTGGACCCAAGTTTCCCTTGGTTTTACCCTGGCGTTAATCAGTGCCGTTATTGGAGTGCGTTCGCTGGCGCTTGCGAATCGCTGAGTGAATAGCAACTCCATTTCAGCGAACGTCTTGATAGAATCGTTCGGGAGTTCCGAATACCATTCGAACGCTGTTTCTGATAAGCTGCCCACGAACTGGCGAAGCAACAGTTTATCATCTCCGCCGGTGTTACCGCAAAGGGCCCTGAACTGGGCGACATGTTGGTGGGGATTGCCGGTCCCCTTGTAAACATGGAACTTGGGAATTGTGTAACCCGGCGGGTATCTGATTTGATCGTACCAGCTCGGATATGGCCGCCCCGTTTTTACGACTTGACCAGCTGCCTCAGTCGCATGATGAACCCGGATTTGCTGGGCTATATAGTCGACCAAGTCAGCCTTAGAGATTGTCTCCTCCTTGGCCGTTGAGAGGGCCGGTGGTGGATTTGACGTTTCTCCCCTGTCGTCTTCAAGGACGGTCGGGGGATCCTCAGCGGGTGGATCCTGTTGGATCATCATTCCTATCATATCTTGGAAGAGGAGGCCCATACGCTGTATGTTGGTTGCTTGTTCAGCAGCCTCTTTGTCCTTCTTCTCCAGTATCCGGCGAAGGAATTCGGCGTCGGTTTCTTCCTCATGGCGTTCGTCTGAGGATGTTTCTGAGTTTTCTTTTGGCCCGGTAAGTGTGGCCATAGCATTCATCATTTCCTGGAGCTTTTGCTGTTGCTCCTGAGCTTTGGTCATTGACCGTGTAAGCGGTCTATGACCTGTAGACGCACGGCTGTCTTCTTTTCCTGACGCCATGTATACGGTATAGACCATCATGCCCCCAGACTTAGGGCGTCTGGGCTCAGTGCTTTTAGCTGTCGTTGCAGGCTGGGGGATCTTCTCTGGCTTCCTCCTTTTATGAGCAGTGGGAGCTGAGGGGGCCGTTGAAGTGGGCGTCCAGATAGCCTTTCGTGGTTTAGCCTGGTGACCGGCTTCCGATTGGATTTTCAGCTTCTTGTGCTGGCGGGAGAAGTTTGGATCGATCATCGAATCTCGGGCCTGCCGCCAAACCTTATAGATTTTGGAAGACAGCCATTGAGGGGATCGGGGCTGTTCTGACTTTATTTCCACAACCTTTTTTAGTAGGGGAGGAGACCTCTTTAGCACCGCAGTAGGAGAATTCCTTCGCACCTTATTTAACATCTCGAAGCTGTTCCCAGTTGGAACAGCAGCATTAACTTCTGCCATCGGGGCTGGTGGAGTTAGCCCAGAGGGGGAGTCGCCCCCAGCCTTCCTTACTCGGCGCCAATGGCGACGTCGAGCGTGTCGAGCGGACGGCGTTGGTTCAGTGGTGAGAGTGGCTTCGTCTTGCCCCCTGTGTAAGTGGGGGGTCGCTGCTGGTGTTAGCCTTCGAAGACCGATGTCCTTTGGGTAGCAGGAGCGGGATCTGGAGCCATCAATCTTGTAAAGACCGACTTTTTGGCAGGGGAAGCCGCTTTGATGACTTCAGGAGTAGGACCGATCACTTTCTTGAAAGCAGCCTTCTCTGGGATTGTAGGCCCCATGATGGGTCCACAGGATCTCTGGCCCAATCTAGAGAAGACTGAGGCGCTGATGTTGGGCGACCCGTTGAGAGGAGCCGCAGCAGGGGTAAGACGATCAAAGACCGACTTCTTGGGAGCTTCCTTTGTCAGCACCGGCGCCGTGAAGCTTGTCGGTGGGAGCATAGTCCCAAAGAACAATCCGGTAGTGGCCTGAGTCACCTGGTCCACCGGTATTGTGAATAACGAAGCAGCTTGGGGTCCGTAGGCTATACCTCCTGGCGAGGCAGAGCGTTGGTCGCAATTGCAGTCCGAGCAGTTGGAGCATTTCGCAGAAGTAGAAGCCATCGATCCTTTGCTTTCTGCAATGAGCAAGACGCCAAGTCTTAGTATCTCGAAACCCAAGGGCAACCATTAGCGAACCGCGATTGGTTCGCGAATCACGACACACGAAGTGTGGAGTGGAAAGAGGAAAAGGTCCCACCGGGCGTGCCAGAATCTGTTCCCCTCCGAACGGCGGCCGGGACGCGGGACGTCTCGCCTGAGGTTCGGGGCAGATGCTAATTGATGCTATCCGTCCACCTCTCCGAAGATGCCAAGTTGATTTATGGCACTATGTATCGAAGGTCTGAACGGATGCGTCCGATGTAGCAGACTTCGTCAGATTCCCTCTCGCTTGAGGGGTTTTTTGATTGTGGGGACGCTCTTCCCTGCAGGCGCAAGCCCCTGCAGTTAATTACACTACCGCGTCGCGGTAACAACTTTCTCCTTCTCCAGATGGTCACTTTGTGTCGTGTGTGTTTATTTTATGTTTTGTTGCCCGTGGATTGTTTACGGAGACCGAGTTATGCCATCGCCCGTAGGGCGTGGACTAGTCCAAATCTGTATTATCTTAGATTTGGGTTTGGGGGTTTGGTTTGAGAATACGTTAGCCATATTTGAGGCCAAGATCAACTCAAACGTTCGTTAAGGATACGTTAGTCTAACCTGAGACTAAGATCAACTTAACGGGATCGTTTAGATCCGACAAAAGAGCATTTGGGCTCCATTGTTCCGGTTTAGGGACATAATGGTCCATTTAATGTATGGCCGTCGGGACCCGTCACCTCTCTAACGACGTTGAAAGATTACAACGACAAATGTCAGAGGAGTTCAGAGATGTACCCGTGGACCAGAGTTAATTGGGGGGATCTGTAGTCCAATTTGGGACTAAAGTCTGTTTGAAAGGTTTAAGGATACGTCAGCCATATTTAAGGCTAAGATCAACTTAAACGGGATCGTTTAGATCCAACAAAAGAGCGTTTGGGCTCTATCGTTCCAGTTTAGGGACATAGTGGTCCATCGCTAGTTTAAGGACATTGCGGTCCATGGGTAGTTTAAGGACATTGCGGTCCATTGTTAGTTTTAAGACATCTCGGTCAAGGTTAAGGACGTCGTAGTCCATGGGTTTAAGGACCCCACAGTCCATTGTTAGTTTTAAGATATCTCGGTCAAGGTTAAGGACGTCGTAGTCCATGGGTTTAAGGACCCCACAGTCCATTGTTAGTTTTAAGACATCTCGGTCAAGGTTAAGGACGTCGTAGTCCATGGGTTTAAGGACCCCACAGTCCATATCAATGTGTGGTCATCGGGACCCGTCACCTCTTTGAAGACGTTGAGGGATTACAACGCCAAGTATCAAAGGAATGAAGAGATGTACCCTGGAATCGGAGTGGATTAAATAGTCTTTGGCCCAATTTGGGATCAAGACCAATTAATTATGTTATGAGCCCATTAGCCCAGTTAATTACGAATTGAAGACTTATGGCCAGATTGGGCTAAGTCCAATCATGTCTGGGATATCGGCCCTCCTGTTGGTCCCTTGAAGGAGAGGCTTTGCCTCTGGCCATTTAGCCAATTGGGCCAATGCCTAGTGTTAAACACTAAAGACCAATCAGTGTTGAACACTGGGAATGAGATTGATAAGTCAGCGTTTAACACTAAAAGATAGTTGGTGTTAAACACCAGCAACCAGGCTTTCCAATTAGTGTTAAACACTAAAACATATCAGTGTTAAACACTGGCAACAGAAATCTCAAATTAGTGTTGAACACTAAGATAATCAGTGTTGAACACTGCAAATAAAGTTCTTTGATTAGTATTGAACACTAAGCCAAACAGTGTTTTAACACTGGATTCAGGGGTTCCAATTTAGTGTTAGACGCTAAGGCAAGAGGGGTCACGTGGTAGCACGTGAGGGCGCCCTCCCTTCGTTTGTTCTACTGAGAATATCGCATCTTTTAGAGCATCACGTGTCATCACGTGACAGGTGTTTGAATGGAGTATGTTAAAGCCTCTGCCAAGGGTCACATGGGTCACGTGAGACACTGCCTCAAAGGGCTTTCTGTAGATCTTTTGGGGGGGAAGTCACGTGGTGACACGTGACCCTATTTTTCTGTAGTTGCTTAGAAGATCTGTGAGTCCCTTTTAGGAATTAAATCCCTCATAGAGTTGAACCCTGACAATAATTTCAGAGGAATTAAATTCCTAGTTCTTTTTGAAGAGTCGAACTCTGAATTTTCTATAGGAATTAAATTCCTCATATATGTGAAGAACTGAATAGGGTTAAACCCTAATAAAAGCCTTAAGGAATTAAACCCCCACTCTCTGTTAGAAAATTATTCTGGGGAATAAGATTAAGGGAATTAAATTCTTGTTGTTTTAACAGAACTAAGTTCTTAACTAGGGTCAAACCCTAATTCTTTTCATTCTGAAGGAATTAAATTCCCATAACACAGGGTCAAACACTAATTTTATTTTGAAGAAATTAAATTCCTATAGTTCTGTGAGAATTAAATTCTCGTGCTTCCATTCCCTCTCTATGCTTTGGATCTGCATGGAAGGATCTCAACCCATTAAGAATTAAATTCTCAACTCAAGGAGAGATGTGCACTTTACAGATCCTCCATCAAAGAGAGAAGAAATATGTCCTTCTGTTTTATATCAGAGTTAAACTCTGTTGGGAATTAAATTCTCTTTTCTTTCAATGAAACCTTCCCTTTCTTACCTAGGGTTTTCCTTTGCAGAAGATCCAAATTCCTCTAGAGTATCAAGGCTCTCTCTTTTCTTCCTCTGCATATATATATATATATATTTTTTGTCTCTTGGCTCCTATTTATAGGAGAAGCAGCCGAATCAATTAGTTTTGGTGAATCTTTCATTGAGAGATTTAATTTGTATTCACCATTCGTTTTGGACCTTTGGATTATTAGGTGAATTTTATTCACCATTGGATTTTACATCCAGAGATTCTCCTTTGTTATTTCGGTTAGATTTTACGGGGAAATCTTCCCAAATTCGAGATTTTCCCATAGATAGATGATATTTAATCACCTTTAAATCTTTAATTCAATCGGTTGCTTTTGGAAAGATTTGAGAGGTCTTTTCTCAGAATTTAATTCTGTTAACAAATGGGCTTTGAAGTCGGTCACGTGTGGCCACGTGACCCCCCTTGGAACGGGCCCTCTTCTTTCTTTTTGCGCTCTGCTTTCTGGTCGCTGCTTAACCGTCACGTGCCACCACGTGACCCCTGGTCACGTGTGAGCACGTGACCCTCGTCTGGAGCCTTTTCTTGGTTTAACCGGAGAACAAATCTGCTGCTTTTGATTATCATGTGCCAACACGTGACCCTGGTCACGTGGGAGCACGTGACCTCTTCTGAAGCCTTTTCCTTGATTTGATCAGGGAACCGGTTTGCCTTTGAAGCCGTTTTTAATTGTCACGTGTCAACACGTGACCCAGGTCACGTGGGAGCACGTGGCCCTTTCTGAAGCCCTTTTCTTCGATGTAGTCGGGAAGCTGAATTTGCCTTGCCGATGCTTTTAGATGTTACGTGCCAACACGTGACTGCTGGTCACGTGTAAGCACGTGACCCTTTTCTGAAGCCTCTTCCGTTGGCTTTCCTGATTTTAAATCAGGAAAAACGGGGTCCTTACGTTTCTTTGGTATTTGTTGGGCAAAAGCTGTGCTAACATTACTCGTCATGAAAACCTTTTTAGGCACTTGAGTTTTTCTCTTCCTAGTGCACAAGTCTTTAAGGATTCTTGCATAAGATGGGACTTGTTGAATAGCATCTAGGAGAGGAATATTCACACTAACTTGCTTAAACATTTCCACAATCTTTTCCATTTGCGGGTTAGGTCGGTTGGCCCTTAATCGGTTTGGAAATGGAGCTCGATCAATAAGTTTTGGGTCCAACGTTTGTGGAGAAGACTGTGGCGACGGATTCGATCCCAAAATTGGAGTGGGAGTCGACTTAGATAGATTTGGCGAAATGTTCGAGCCTTGGGGAAAACGGAGAATAGGCTCGGACGAAGGTGGGAGACTAGACGAATTGGGGGAAGAAGAAGAAGAAGAAGGGGTATCAAATGTGTCACTATCATCAAATTGCTCACCCACTCGGTTATTCAGCACTCTCCCCGATCTCAACGTAGTAATGGCATTCACATTATGACTTTGTGAATGGCCAGGATTCGGTAGGGGTTGAGATGAGAGTTTCCCTTTCTCTCTCGCACTCATTGCGGTGTTTAACTGTGCGATTTGGTTTTCTATTAATTTAATACTCTCACCATGGGGGGGAGGAGTTTTTCGTTAGGGTATCAATAGAAGACCACATATCAGCCGAAATTTGCATGGATTGTTTCATGAACATATCCAAAGTTTGTGCAAGTGAGTTGTCAGTACCGGCCACTTGTGGTGTAGAAATGTTGGCCGGATTTTGGAAATTTTATGACAGAAAGGGGGGCTGATTCTGTGGTTGTGGTTGCTGTGGAGGAGGTCTTTGATAATTACTTTGTTGGTTTTGATTCCAAGCAAAGTTAGGATGATTCCTCCATCCTTGATTATATGTGGAAGAATAAGGATCGTTTCTAGGTCGCTACTGAAAAGCAGCATTAGCTTGAAACGAATCATTCATAGGACATTCTTCCGTTAAGTGTGAAGGATCCGAACAGCAACCACAGACGGTCTTAGGAAGCGTGACCTGATTTAGGGAGAATGATGAGAATTTGTTCTCAATAGCGTCGAGTTTCTTCTGTATCGCTGCCATTTCGGCTTTCACTGCGATAGAAATATCGAGCTGGTGAATACCTCCCTTAGTTGAAGGTGGTCTTACGCTTTCCCACTGCAGCGTGTGTTCAGTAAGGTCTTCCAGATATTTCCATGCTTCACCGTCATCTTTAGACATGAAATTGCATTGACACATTATTTCAAGCATCTGCTTTGTCGCTGGATTAATGCCCTCATATATAATCCGACATAAATCCCATCTATTGATTCCATGATGAGGACATTGGACAAGCAAATCCTTGAAACGTTCAAAGCACTTCCAAAATGGTTCGTTGGGAAGCTGGGTGAACTGGTTGATCTCGCTCCTAACACGTGCAGTCTTATGGTTTGGGTAAAACTTCTTAAGAAATGCTATGACAAATTCATCCCAATTAGTGATAGAGTGTGCGGCAGTATTATAAAGCCATTTTTCTGCCAAGTCGCACAGTGTAAATGGGAGAAGACGCAAACGCATAGCATCTAAAGTCAATTGTGAAGTACCAATCATTGCGCATATGTTCTCGAATTTGGTGATGAAAACGTACGCGTCTTCCGATTCAAGCCCGTGAAATTTGGGCAGCAGGTTGATGTAGTGGGGTTTAATTTCGAAATTATCCCCGTTAGGTGGTGGAAGAAATAGACAAGTGGGAAAAGGACCACGGATAGGATAGCATCTCTATTGGAGAGAGATGCGCGGTGGATTCTGCGCACCTACGGGCGGTGGCAGCGTGGTGTTATACTCTGATGGAGTGCCGTCCATCTCGGTCGATGTGGTGTGTGGTGGGGGAAAAGAAGATGAAGAAGTACCGACTTCGGCGTCGATAGCAGGAACACGGACAAGACGGGCACTAGGATCCCGTGTCCAGCCGAGCATGCACTAAGCGGGTTTAGTGCAAGTGGCAGTGTGTGTGTGATTTAAAATTGGCTTGTTTTGAAAAAGTGGGACTCAAGACAAATCTCCCTAAGATGCACAAGCAACCCTAGAACTAAGGTCACCTAGGTCCAGTCTCTAGACCGCTCCTAGACTTCCAAAGGACAAGCCGCAAGATCAATCCTCTACCGCCTTCGTACTACCCTTGTAGCCAGGTAAGTGCCAGGTAAGTGGAAAGGAACCACGTCGTGGGCCTAATTAAAAACCACTAGCCTTTGTCACACTTGCCTAGGCACTACAAAAGTAATGCGGATAAACGATAGATTACCCACGACCTTCCTCTGTCCTTATTGAGCGCGACAGTCCTTAGAGTCTGGTCTAGATATTTTTTAAATTAATGAAGGGTTGATCTATATGCTCGGTTTGTGATTTGTGGGGCTTAGGAAGGGTGATGAAATCCCCACCTAATCTTGATTTGGTCTTTGCCCCTTAGAGTCCGTATTAAATATGCAAAACAAAACCAATCACAAAACTTTTGCAAAAAGATTTTTATTTTTTTTAGCGGCGCAATTTTGCAAAGAATCCTGCAGAAAATAGATTTTATTGGATTCGAGGAGAGAGAGAAGGAGTTAAGAAAGATACCAGAGAATTCTGTGGCCCTAACTCTTCTATCCTGCCGCGATTCCGCCGCCAAAGGTGCCTTTATGCCGCGGTTCCGCCGCGTGGTAGAGAGAACAGTTGATGAAAATTTTTCTGTGATCTCCTTTGCTCTTCTGGATCTCTAAAAATGTCTCTGTTTCCTGTTTTCCTCAATTCTGTGACTCCAGATCTCCTTGCAAAAATCCACGCACAAATCGTTAAATATGCAATTTGCAGTTTTGTTTTAATAATGATATGGCTCGTCTAAGAATTCAACACAAATAGTAAAAAAAAAAAAAATTACGCACGTATCCCCGGCAACGGCGCCATTTGATTGATGTGAAAAAGTGTTTTTGTTTGTAGTTTAACCGCAATCAATAATGGTGTCGCACGTAGCTAGACCGAGGTGAGTACGGGTCGTCCTCAGGGAAATGTTGAACCTTTTACTCTTACTTTAGATGTGTTGAAAAAGAGAGGAGGAAATAAGAATTTTGTGAAAAGTTTCTAGATCTACGTTAAGCAAGAATGCAAAAATATAGATCTAGATTATTTCAGAGATGTAGATAATATAATAAGAGGGCTTGTAGGGTTCGTGAGGATTTAGTAGTCATGGACGATTAATTAAAAATTACCCTTTTTATCCTTTAATAGATTTAAAACTAGAACGACGGTGATGCGTGTAGATTAGGGTTTCTGGAGGGAAAAGGAATCCCACTCTTAACCCTTATCTCGACACGGAACTCCGTTCATATCTAGCCTTTACGAAAACAATCATTAATCTAATCTCTAATCGCGGTCGGAACTAGCAAAGAATGGCTAGCGCGCCCGATTAGGATGTTAATGATTCTTTTGATAAAGTTCCTAAACTTTATAGGACTTAAAAAGGGTTTAGGGATGTTCATCATCCATTAGCCTACCCTAATCCTACGAACCCTAACAAGCGGAGAATTACTCGCGCATGTTGGGAAAAGAAGATGGAAAGACAGAGAGGGAAAACATAATGTAAAATGCAAAATAATTAAATAAAATAACTAACTTTATTAATCAACTTGAACAATCTACACTTTATTCCGTAGAAAATGATTACAAAACTAGTTGCTTCTCGATCTTTCCTAAGGAGGTAGACGAACAGTTGATGATCAGCCTGGATGCGTGAGCGTCTGGGGCTTCGTGATCTCTTCGGCTTGATAACTTTTCCAAGAGGCTATCGGTGCCCTTTTATAGTCCAAAGCCACAATCTTTTGCTTCAAAAGTTGGTAAAATATAGCAGAGATTTAAGCCACAAAATCTTAGCAAATGATCTCTCTAGATTGCCGCGGATCTGCGGCCAACAGGGGGGTTTGGCCGCGATTCCGCGGCCAATGGTGGGGATCTCTTGATCATTTTTCTTGGGCTTTGTGATTGTGACATGTGGCAATCCTAGGCACCTTCAGAATTCAGAAATCTTTTCTCGGTTGCTCCCAGACTTGGTCTCCAAGTTTTGCTTCTTAATTTGGCAAGTTTTCTTCAACAACTTGATTTGTTTGATAAATTCTGCATAACAATTTGGAAAATTCTGCACCATAATCTCAAATAATATTTAGTAGACTTAGTTCTACTAGGATTTGGTCAATAGATTTATTTGCATACATTTTCCTACCAAATGATAATAAAAATATATTAACACATGGAAAATAATGTTTTTACACATAAACCCTCATATGTATAATATATCATATTAAAGTCCTTTTTTAATATAAAAATGGTAGGAAAAATGTACTACAAATGTGCAATTTTATCGACTGAACAGAGACCATACCCTTCTTGGTACGATCTTGTGGAGTTTCCCACTGGCTATGTCGTCCCAAATTTTGAAAGGTTCGATAGGACGGGAAATGCGAACCAGCACATTGCCCAATTTAAAGCATCATGCACAAACACTGGGGGTAATGATGCGTTCCTTCTCCGCCAGTTTGTTAATAGCTTGACCGATGTTGCTTTCAATTGGTATGCAAGAATACCGGATGACTCGATCACGATGTTCGCTCAAATAGAATCCATGTTCAAGCAAAGGTTCATGAGTGTCAGCGATAAAATCACCATTGCCGACCTCGTAAGGACCGAGACAAAGAACAATGAAAGCAACATGGATTTTATAGTCCGATAGCACAATCTCTCTATCAAATGTGAACCGCCGTTGGAGCAAGACCAATCCGTCAGTCTTCTTATAGAAAATCTAAAGGACTGGATGAAACCTTTCCTGTGCACCGCAGGCCTTAAAACATTCCAAGAGCTGACCAAGAAGGTACAAATGTTGGAACGCTCAAAGCCCGGGTCCACTCAGGATCTTTAGTTCACAAACAGACCTGTACCTCGGAGGGACGACAACCGAAAATACGAAAGTTCCAACAACACCGATTTTCTTATTATGCAGAGAGCGGGCGGAGCGAAGGCTAACAAACCCTGAGAGCCAACTTTGGAGGAAAGGAGAAATAAGGTCTACTCTTTTAGAAGAGACAAGGTCCACAAAATATTCAAAGATGCTCTGAAGAATGGCCTGCGGCTACCAGAACCAAAAAGGATAAGTGAAGCGAGCAGGACTGATCATCCCAATTTTTGCCCATACCACTGAGTGCTGGGACACACTATTGAAAACTGTTACATCTTCAAGGATTGGGTCGAGAGAAAATACAAAGTGGGAGAAATCTCATTGTCCTTTGGTGTGTTGACAAATGATCAAGCCGCGACCGCCAATTTTATACAAATAGAGACCGAAGTATTTCGGGAACAGGCCGCTCTCAATTGTTCACCCTTCCCGGCAATCCAATGGTCCAGTGAGGAACCTTGACAATAAGGGGGTAACAGACAAATGCGTGATCCATACGGTCTACATGGTTGGACCTGAAGAAACGAATCCTCCTACGCTTCACAGCCATGGTGATGATATGATTGACGCCGTTCAATATTGGCCTGGTTCAGATAATGATGAGGACCCTGCTCGAGCTGCTAAGCAAAAAGAGCCCATGGTTCTTAGAGAACCAAGCTCAGGTGATGAGGATAGTTTAGTCGCCGTCCCCAAAGTAAGCGAGGGGCGGGCAGGCCTAATGCCGACCGGCCTCGAAAACCAGTGTTGGGAGGGGGAGGGGAATCTCCCCTGGAACAGAAGTTGAATAGGGTCTATTCTTTCAGAAGGGACAGAGTCTGTAAAATATTCAAGGACGCCATGAGAAACGGTCTGCAATTGCCTAAATCAAAAAGACCACATGAAGCAAACATGAGTGATGATCCTTTGTACTGCCTAGAATGGTAATTCATACCATTGAAGACTGCTTTGTCTTCAAGAATTGGGT
Organism: Agapanthus africanus; assembly: GCA_030015575.1. Taxonomy (NCBI): domain Eukaryota; kingdom Viridiplantae; phylum Streptophyta; class Magnoliopsida; order Asparagales; family Amaryllidaceae; genus Agapanthus; species Agapanthus africanus. The sequence goes on along the minus strand of CM057350.1, from coordinate 40,558,112 downwards.
TGAGAAACAATACAATGAGGGAGTGGTCTCATTGGCCAAAGACATGTTAGCGGAAAACCAAGCTACGATCGTCCGTTCCGTTTGAACGAAGACCAAAACCCTCTAGGGGCAGACGGCTCAATCGCCCGCTCCAAAAAATGACCCAATCCACCACAGTTTCTATGGGACACACATGAACGTCTTTCCAAAAGGACAAAAAGAGCGTTGAAGTGCCGTGAGATCAATATTCAAGGATTTGTGAATAAGTGCACATCAATGACCTCTAAGTCGTGAAACTGGGAAATAAAAGAAAAACGATGTAAAAAAAGAAAAAAGAAAAAGAAAAAAAGAACGGTATGTCCACAAGTAAAACGGGCACGGATGAAAACCCAAAAAGGCTCCGTAAGTAAAATCAGCAGGACTGCCGGGGAGTTTGTGAAAACCCTAATGGGCGCAAACCTGTAAAAAAAAGGAGACAAAAATACACTCACAAAGTTCTCTCGACCTTGTGAGGAGAAAATCCCCGCGTGAGATCGTTACGACTCACAAAAGAGAAACACACTTAGGAATCTCCACGATTCCTAGGGAGAAAATACACATGTGAGATCCTTTTGACTCATAGGGAGAAAATGCTTTTTTGAGACCCCTACGGCTCATAAAAATTGAAAAGCCTTAGATGATAAGGATCTAAACCTGTCTCCTAAGCCATCACTCCCCAACGAGCAACGACAAATGTTGAGTCGCTCCTGGCACTACGCTTCAGTGTTAGCGGTGCTGATGTCGACCCAAAACTCAAACCCTAAGTTTTCCCAACGACAAATGATGAGTCGCTCCTGGCACTACGCTTCAGTGTTAGTGGTGCTGATGTCGACCCAAAACTAAAACTCTTAGTTTTCCCAACGGCAAATGATGAGTCGCTCCTGGCATTACGCTTCAGTGTTAGCGGTGCTGATGCCGACCCAAAACTCAAACTCTAAGTTCCCAAACAGCGAATGATAAGTCACTCCTAGTACCACGCTTTAGTGTTAGCGATGCATACGCCGACCCAAATCTCAAACTCCAAATTCCCAAACGGGGAATGATGAGTCGCTCCTGGTACCATATTCCAGAGCAGCGACGCAGACGCTAACCAAAATCCAAATCTCCTAAATTCTCCGAGCCTTACGGCCGGTCCTCAACTGGACTACTGTATACAATCCACGAGCATAAACAAGCTAAATCACACCTATATCCCACGGCAATCGGAATTATGTTCCATTTGGAAAGACCCACTCATGTGTCCTCACAATACATGAGGAGAATAGAGCTTACGAGATCCTCTCGACTCGTAAGAAAATACCTTTGTGGGATCCTTACGACTCACAAGGGAAAAACACACTTGGGGGTCCCCACAACTCCTAAGGAGAAAATACACATATGAGATCCTCTCGACTCGTAGGGAGAAAATGCTTTTATGAGACCCTTACAGCTCATAAAAATTGAAAAGTCTTAGGTGACAGAGGCCTAAACCTGTCTCATAAACCATCGTTCCCTAACGGGCACGACAAATGATGATTCGCTCCTGGTACCACGTTCCATTGTAGCGATGCTGATGCCAAACCAAAACCAAAATCCCATGTCCTCCCAGGGCAAATGATGAGTTGCTCCTGGCATTATTCCAGTGCAGCAATACTCATGCTAAACAAATTCCAAATTCCTCTTAAATTCAAAAGTCCCGCCGAACAAGGCAAAAATAAATCAAATCAAACCAACCAATTCCAACATCGACCTCTGTGTCAAACAAAAAGACACTCCATGCCGGGAAAACTTCAAGAAGACACTCCGTACTGGGGAAACGTCAAAACGACACTCCATAACGGGGAAACGTCAAGCAGACACTCCTTGCCGGAGAAACGTCAACCATCGACACTCTGTACCGGGGAAACGTCAAACAACAGACACTCTGTACCGGGGAAACGTCAAGCAGACACTCCGTGCCGGGGACATGTCAAATAACAGATACTCCATGCCGGGGAAACGTCAAACAGACACTCCGTCTCAGGGACACATCAACAAACAGACACTCCATGCCGGGGAAACGTCAAATAGACACTCCATCTCGGGGATAAATCAACCAGCGACCTTCCGTGCTGGGAAAAAGTCAACCAGCGACACTCCGTGTCAGGGAAATGTCGACCAGCGACACTCCTTGCCGGGGAAATGTCAAAGTGACACTCTACCTCAGGGACACGTCAACCAGCGACACTCAGTGCCGGGGAAACGTCCACCAGCGACACTTCATGCCGGGAAAACGTCCACCAGCGACACTCCATGCCAGGGAAACGTCAAAATGACACTCTACCTCAGGGACACGTCAACCAGCGACACTCCGTGCCAGGGAAACGTAAAACAGACACTCCTGCTGGGGATAAGTCAACCGGCGACACTCTGCCTTGGGGACACGTCAACCAGTGACACTCCGTGCCGGGGAAACGTCCACCAGCGACACTCCGTGCAGGGGAAACTTCAAACAGACTCTCCGTGGAGGGAAAACATCGACCAGCGACACTTCATGCCGGGGAAACGTCGACCAGCGACACGCCGTGCTGGGGAAACGTCAAAGTGACACTCCGTACCGGGGACAAGTCGACCAACGACACTCCGCCTCAGGGACACGTCAACCAGCGACACTCCGTCTTGGAGACAAGTCAAGCATCGACCGTCAATGTCGTAAAAAGGGCAGTGTCGGCCTCCCGAATGCGGGAACCAAATCAAGTCACATTACGCAAAAAAAGATCCATCAATTTCATGCACACTACACACATACGCGGTGTGCATTTATTGATGGGGCACTTTGTTGGGGTCAAAAGTTATACCCCGGTTGACCAAGCCACTGGTGTCAGTTGGTTCACCTAAGATGTATACAGGTGCTCATTGGGTTATGAGTACACCGGACAGGACTCGCCAGGAATATGCTAGTTGGTATTATACCTGACGTCAGATAGCAGTTCCCTGGTGACATGTGTACAGGTTAGTTCATCGACCTGAGATCGTCATTTGTCTCGTGTGATTTCCCACTGTACTTTGATTACTACCCTACCACGGCTCAAACGAGTCGTGCAAACAGGTTTTAATTGGGTACAGTCCCGAGCCACATGGAGGCAATGAGCGGATCGGCAGGAGTTCGTCTCTCCCGGTATTGGGGATGAGATCGCGCTGTGTCTGCGAGAGCTATTACACAAAGTCCTTGGCCAAGGCAGGAGATTTACTGGTAGGTATTCCAGTAGTATCTCAGGGTGTTCTGGTCTACACTCCGACACGACTTGTACCGCTTTTGGGGGTCTGACTTTTACCAACCCGCTAGGCCCGCCATGCGATGCTCATAGAAGAACGGACCGGACTGTACGGATATTGTCACTGACAGGCTCAGTAGGGTGTCAGGATGAGTTCGCTCATCGACCTCCCTTTTGGTCAATACCTGGTAGCCCGTTACGTACGGCTAATAGCTCTGACGTGCTAGTGGTTAAATCCACGGCCAAAGTATTGACGAGTCTTTAGAGTCCCCCACAGACAGTTTCTCAAGTTTCGGGCGAAACGTTGTAGAGGTCATATGGTTTTATGGCAGGGTTCGAACGTACGCGTGCACTTGTGCACGTGTCATGGTTCGGACGGATAATACTAGCGGGCTTTGGTTTAAGCCGGATCCTAATATTATACAGTGTAGATTTTGTCTCATTGCATTTGTATTTCGTCGGAATACAAATACGGGTATGTATGTACAGTCGCGGGGTTTTCCTGTAATTTGTTACCAGATCGCTTTTTGAAGTTGCCAGTTTGCATTCCGTTTCGGCCATTTTTCTTTATTCCTTCTTGGCTGAAAATCAATGTGAGGGGTTTATTTGCAAGAGTTGCAATTTACAAAATGGAGGGTGTTTTTTGTGGTGGAGGGTTCATGATAGTTCTAGCATCTTTTGATTCCTTTTGGTTCATCATTACTTGCTTTTTGAGATGGGATTGTGAGTGGGATTTGATTAGGAAATGGTGTGACCATTTTTCCTCTTTATCATCAAACCTTTTTCTTATGCTCACCCACTCTACCTTGTGCTCACCCCTTGTATTTCCCTCCTCTCATATATGGCCGGCCACATATAGATAGGCAGCAAGATTTTTTTTAGTGTGGGGGAAGAAAATGATTCATTTTGATCTTGCATAAAATTCCATAGCCATTCCAAAACTCATCTCCTTCTCCACTCCAAAAATGGCAACTTCATAAACCCTCGAGACATAGTATTCTACACTTAGTCTACAGCAATTTTGGACACATCGGCTAGCCAACTTCGTGTCCGAGTTGCCTCGGTTCAAAGGTGGGAGCCCGTAAAAAGACTCGGTGATGTGGTGCCTTTCCGACGAGGAGATCGAGACCGGAAATGTCGCGAGGAGCTTGGGATGGTGGCCGAAGACTGAAGGACACGGATCGCTCGGTATAGCCTCTCTACCCTTTCTCTAATTAGCTAGTAGTAGGTTAATGGTCCGATCCGGGGAAAAAGTATACGATGGCGTCGGTTTCTAGTTAAAGAAAAGTTTTTGTTTCCGCATTTTGGCCTCAGACAGACGGCCGGAGCGCTACCGTAGACTTACATACTGTCGGAACTGCCGGCAGAAGAATCGCCAGTGATCCCTGATAATAAGAAGGGGATGCTACAAGTCCTCTGCAAACCCCTTCAGCCATAAAAGATGATACGATCTCGAAAGCGCAACTCAACGAATATATCGCCCAACAGGTAAGCTCCATGCGGCCGGTGAAGCGGCGACCAAGCTGGTCAAGACAGGTCGACCACATCCAACATGGTACGACCAGAAGCAATACCCCACGGGATATACGATCCCGAAATTCAACATACTCAAGGGAACGGGGAATCCACATCAACATATCGTACCGTTTAAAGCAATGTGCGGGAATACCGCAAGTGATGATAAGCTTCTCCCACAACAATTCGTCAGCAGTTTGGCAGATACAGCTTTTGAATGGTACTCGAAACTTCCAAATGACTCCGTAGAGAGCTCTACTGACATGGAGCTACTCTTCACACAGAGATTCTCCAGCGCAAGCGAGCGCACTACAATCTCTGCTTTGGTCAATGAGAAAAGAAAATACAATGAAACATTGGTATAGTATGCTATTCGATGGAGAAATTTTGCTTCAAAGTGTAAGCAGCCCATCGCCGGAGCTCCAGCTATTAGGATGTTCATAGACACCATTGATCCACGGTATTAAAGTGATATGATATGATATACATACGGATTAAGTATGGAAAATGTTTATTTCTCTAAAAAGAATCATGAAATCTGTTTATTGACAAACTTAAATGTGATTCATACAAGTCCATTATTATATACACACTCCCAATAAAAACATTATATCTTGGCAAATCAATTATCAAGCACAATGAATATTGATTTACAAATGTCTCTTCTTCGGAAACATATATCAATTGCGAGTGAGAATCCAAGTAGAGGCAATACAAATGAATCACATGATCTAGGAAGATGCTACGTAAATACCACCCTGGGCATCGGAACAGGGGAAAAGTCTCGAACTGTTAACCTAACAACTAATATCGGGTAGGTAGCTGAATACATACTAGATTAAATACATAGTTAACAAATAAAAAAAGAAGTCAATGCAGTATCGGTAAGAGCGAATCCTCGTCATCAGCTTGAGTTCCACCAGTAGCCTCTCTAGACGTGTCAGTCTCAAATAATGGAAGCGAATACTCGAAATCAGAATTCCACATAGGGCTATATCTTACTCTTGTTCATCTTTTGACGCAGGACCTTAATAATGCAATATAAGAGCAGCTGCACCATCATTAGGGCACATCATTCATTTGGCAACATCTATCACTTAGGGAGAGAATTTTAGAGTTGGTTCCCAGAGTATTTCAAGGGATTAGCCCATAGCAGAAAAAATATAATGAACAAAATAGCCATGTTTTCCCATATCAGACTCCAAACCAAAAATAGATATTTCATGAGAATAGAATTAATTATGTAAAAAGAAACAGGTAGTTTGACTTTAAAAACATTGAAACCTAAATTAGAAGACTTTTTTGCATATAGTTGTCAGGAATCGTAGCATATTCTTGCTAACCTCAAAAACAAGATATATATAGGACAGTAGTTAATACTTAACCATGGATCTGAGTTTGATATTAAGCAGACACAACCACCCCTAACAATCTACTAACTATATAAGTTAAAGGAAAATATAATTTGTACGGATTAATCAGGTTTCTGAACAATTCAAGGTTTCTGGTTATATTTATCAAGCTTACTAAATTTAGTGTCTTGTTATTTTCATGGCAAAGTATTGGGATACAGATTGTTTTCAACACCAGTTCCAAAATAAGCATATATAAGCATGCATAATTTCCTATTCAAAGCACACAACTTTTTGTTCTTGTCTACAGAATCTTCTTAGCAAATGATATGGTCTTATAGCCATTAATTCTAACTGATTCGTTTCCCTCAGAAAAGAATAAACCCTAAACTGTCCTTTCTTTGGTTAAAGTTTATTTGGAGTGCATTATATATAGTCCGTATAATCTAATCGTTATGTCTTTAACGTTTGAATAACGCATAGCATGTTTGTGTTTGGTGTTAAGATAGCCGAAACATTATTAACCCGGTGGAGGTATATGTTACACAAACTATAGCTTGAAAGACCCTACCTTCACTTATATATAATTTAACTTTGATGGGTTGTTTGGCTTTGGGCTTATCTAAACTCTTACCTTTGTTTATAAATGGGTGTTTTCTTCTCTTTTTTCTAAAGTTTAGAGAAAATAGATTGGATTGGATTTCCGATAACTCCACTTATCCCAACTACAAAATGAATTCTCAAATGGTGCATGGTTAGGAAATAGGAGTTAAGGTTAAATAACTCGACGGAACTCTGGTTATGCTAACTTAACTCCAAAGCCAAACACTCACCAAGTAGATAGATAGCAGCATCTTATGATAACCTAGCTATGGCATGGCTCATATATATTATAAGGTAATGACGTAAATTTTCATCCTTTTATCATATCTTGAATTTTCATCCATGTATCCTTTATTGCCTCACTAACCTCTTCGGACTCTTGTTTCCTCTAGTATTCATAAATGGCCAAGTCTGCAAGGACCTAAAGCTAGCCACAGCGGTGGACTTCTTCTTCTCCGGACTTGACAAGCCGGACAACACCACGAACCGGGTCGGGTCCAATGTGACCCTAGTCAACGCTGCAGCCTTACCCGGTCTCAACACCCTTGGTATATCTATTGCGCGAGCCGATTTCGCTCCCTATGGCCTCATCCCTCCTCATACTCACCCTCGTGCTACCGAGGTCCTTACAGTGATCGAAGGCACGCTGCATGTTGGATTTGTTACCTCCAACCCTAACAAATCGTTCCTAAAGACACTTCACAAAGGAGACGTGTTTGTGTTTCCTATTGGTCTGATTCACTTCCAATTCAATGGCGGTGATGTGCCAGCTGTTGCTATTGCCGGTTTCAATAGCCAAAATCCTGATGTGATCACTATAGCCAATACTGTTTTCGGGTCTAATGCTAGAATTCCAATCGATATTTTGAAGAAGGCTTTTCAGGTCGATGACAAGGTGATTGAAGAGCTCATGGCTCAGTTCAATTAGAGAAAATGGAGGGAAGAATTCATATAAATAAGGCGAAAGTATTTGTGTTTTGGCATATTTTATGTGCTTTTTTTTAATTTTCAGCATGCAAATGTTTGTTGTGTTGATACTTGCATATATGCAATAAATTGAGTGTTGTAAAGGAAAATGGCCTTAAAAGTGATTAATAATATGCAAAGTCAAAAGGGATGATTTGGCTTGATTTGTTTATTACTTAATGTCAGTCTAATACACAACTGCAATAAGGGGTTGCCCCTACGGATTAGGGGAAAACCACTGCCCCTACGATTATGGCCGTAGGGACATAAAAATCCCCCGTAGATGTAAAGATCGCAGGTGCAAGTCTTCGTCCTGAACATACCCTTACGGAGTAATAATTGCCCCTACATCTTAATCCGTAAGGACACGTATCCCTACGGATCACTCCGTAGGGCCTGTTAAATATTTTAATTTATTGGTTTATAAAATAAAATACTTGTCCCTACGGATGTATGCGTAGGGCCTGATTGGTGCCCCTACGGATATATCCGTAGGTCCAGATAAATGTCCTACGGATAAATTCGTAGGACTAAGTCCATATGGACAAAATATCAGGTATCCTGATATTTTGTCCCTATGGCTAAATGTGTAGGGGCAAATATTGCAACTACAGATTAATCCGTAGGTGCAGTAGATGGCCCTACGGATTAATCCGTAGGGACAAAATATAAGGGTTTTTTTTTAAAAAGGGGCTATTGTTTTTCCCCCGACCTGTGCACAATAATATGTACATCATATAACCAAATATAGAAATATTGATTATCAACATTTCACACATAATATATAAAAGAAATAAACAAATAGAATACGATATTAATCTAAATCATCATGAACAATCAAACAATCACCAATATCGTCCAAAATATATACAATATGTATCAAGCATGTATATACATCCTCAAAAATATAAAAAAAAGCTACCCTAGCTCGGTCCAGCTCCTCCGCCTCTGATAAACGCCGTAATCTGACGCATCTGCTCCGTGGTGCAACCCTGAGTCGTCAAAAAATCGACCAATGAAGGAGCGGACTTCGCAGGAGTCTGAGCGGGCTGTAGAGCTGCAGGAGTGGTCTGCGCAACAGCAGCCGAGATAGTGGCTTGCGGAGCCACAGCCGATGGAGATGCATGTGGAGCCGCATCCGAAATAGCCTGTCGCATCTGTTAAATTTTGTGTGTAATAAACGAGTCAGAACGTTGTATTAGGTTTTAGTCGAGTTCGTATAATTATCAGGTCATTGCGAAACCCCAATCAGGGACTTAGGTCTCGTTTGGGTATCTAGTTTGGAAATCTTTAGTTTATTTTAATTAGATAGTTTTATTTAAGTATGATTAATCAAAGCCAAGTCTACAACCAAATAAGCTCAGGCTACTAATATTGTATATGTTACTATCTATAATATGATATAATATTTTACTATTAAGTAGTATACGTACCATCTCCTTCAACTCCTCGATGGTGGTCTTCAAGACGGCAACATCATGCTCTAAACGTCGCTCATGGGGAGTAAGGGAAGTAACCGTCGGAGTGGAGTCCAACATCATATGGGCCCTGCTAGGACCCAGTCCCCAGCCTCTCTTCCAAACTCCGTGGTGCCCTCCGTGTGCGGTGTCTAGAACTGGGGTCAGCAGTATCGGATCGGTCTGTCCAGTAAAATCGATCCCTGATACCTCTGCCTTTTCCACCACCCGCTCCAACACCCACATTAACCATGAAAATATAAGTATATCATTTAAATTTGAACTTTTAAAAACAAAAATTTCAAACCTGTTAGAATAAATATCAACACTTACGCAATACTCCTGGGTAGCGGTGTCAGGGAATCGAAGCTCGCCCATAGCGGAATCTTTCGAGATGCCGTGGATGACAAGATACGCGGTCAACACGCTCGGTGTACCACCCTGCGTCAGGGTCTGAGCTCTCTGCAGTTCATAAAAAATTTACATATATTATAAAATAACTCTTAATATTACATTATATCAGAATAGATCTATTGTAATTTACCGATACCTCCATGGCACGAGTAATGTTTCTCGAGCTACATGTATAAGTGGGGCAACCACTCTTCGCCGACTTCCTATTCTCTTTATTGTGATCGGCCTGTTTCTGCACAACACATTCAGATTTGATTTTCTAATTAACCAACACAAAAAAAAATTATATATTAAAAATGAATTATATTTAAATTACAAATCTGTTTGCACTGAGAGTCGAAATATTGGCACAAAAGTGACCATGTATCTACGTCGACTCTCGTAAAGGCCGGAGTATGTAGGAGAACCGCTCTCTCTGCTTCAGGGGTCGCCATCCACAGGGAATAGCAGTCAATCTTCAGCTCGTTCCTATTGTATCGGACCTTTGATTGCATGTTCTTCATTAAACCATGGTACAAAGCGTGAAGATTGAGCACTCTCTCAGGGGCGATTAGGGTCGGGTATATGCTGAAAGTCGTAATCCAACTGCAAATACAAAAAAACAATGTATTTAAATTGCAAGTGTTAAATAATAATAAAAATATTGGATAAGTCAAATGAAAATATATATTAATACCCGAACCTGATCCCAGAAGAGGGCGAATGAGCGCTGGTGCTTATCGCCCCATTCAACGTGAAGTGGATACTTTTTCACGAGTCGGCTCTCATCCCCCATATACCGGCCGAACCTCTCGGCATAATCATCGGTATAGCGATAATCGGGGGTAAAGAAAAGGGAAAATGCTGCCTCCCCCTAGCTCTGTCGGGCCTCAGCCTTTGGGACTGATTCGGCTCTCGAGTCCTGATTGTTAGCAGTTCTGCGTGTTCAAGTTCTAGTTTAAATACCGCAATCAAGACGGTTTCGCTTGTAGCTAGCCGGTTGAGTACGGGTCGTCCGCAGGGAGATGGGAGTCTTTTTCAATGTGTTTTAACGAGTTAAGTCCGAGAGTTCAGATTTTGTTGTGATTATCTAAGTGTTGAGTTGATATTTAAAGAAAGCTTGTTAGGGTTAGGATTAGGTTAGTTTGAGTTAGGAGTCTCCACATCTTTCGTTGCCCCTCTTAATATCGGTGTTACGGTAATCGGCAACAACGGGGATTAGCACGACTAGGAAGGACTTTGCGAGTATAAGCTAGGCTTTCCAACGCATAAGTCTTTCTTTTGGTGCTTGTCCGTCCGTTCTTGGCTCTTAGCCATAACCTCCGGGTAATTCAACCACAACCGGTCTCACTACGGAATCACCGATATCATGTAGGATAGGGTGCCGTAAGGAGCGGATTGTGGTTCAATTAACGGGAGTCGATTTAAGCTGTTGGGCAAGGAAAGAGTGAGAGAGATTTCCTTCTCTCAAACTTCCCTTATCCTACCCTAACAAGTATGAACTACTCACACATCATGATACGGAAAAATAAAACAAAACAAAAGAGGAAGATAGAAAGGAAGAGATTAGAAGAATACGACTAGCTATTTGCGACCTCACCTTGGCGAGGATCGAGCGTAAGCATCATTGTCGTATGTAAGGATAAAGAAAAAGAGAGAAGAAAGAAACAACAAGAAAATAACAACAACTACTTAACGAATTAAAGTTACAACAATTATAGCAAAAGTAAGACAAGCATGATAATAAAATGATCTTCTTTATTCACCATTCTTCACTCACAAAGCTCACTCAAGTTTAATGGAGAAGAGATGAGAAGAAGAAGAACATGTAATCTAAAACCTAGCAAAAAGAAAATACAAGAATGGACCCTTTCCTTCACAAAGTTCTGGGCTATTTATAGGCCAAAAAATGAAAACCTAGGGCAACCACCAGAACCCAAACAAGATGACCAAAATACCCCCCAAAGATCTGCAGATTTGGCGCCTAAACGGCCGCGGATCCGCGGCCTAGACCCCCCTTTGGCCGCGTATCCGCGGCCTTATGGTTGAGTTGGGCTTTCTGGTTTTTTGGGCTTCCCTGGTCTTCTGTCTCCTTTATTCTGGTATATGTATTTTCTCAATTTGGCTCCACGATTTTTCCAGAATTTCTGTTGAGGGAAAGGTGGACTTTTTGTCAAGATTTGGCATGATTGCCTCGAGCTCCGCGTAGATTTCTTGGAACTTGTTGTTGCCATTGAGCCTTGTGCATGAAGGTGACATTGATTTGACATTTTGTCTTCCTAAACTGGTATCTGGCAACATACGGATGAAGAGCGGAGACCGTGTTTTATCTGTGGTTGGCAGGAACCCGGATTTTGTCGTGTTTTTCATGAATTTCACCGTTTTAGAACCGAGAACCTGTATCCTGCAATTGACTAGCAAACACGGCTCAAGAGTATCTACCGATATGCAATGTGATAAAAATTGGGCGGTATGAAAATGCAAAAATCTGATATGAACAAATACCCCCAAAATGGGCTTTGCTCGTCCCGAGCAAAGCCCATTTATTCACAAAAAATTTCCTAACCTCACTTTCGCAGGGAACGCGATTGCACTGAGCATGTGCAACAAGCCGTTAAACCTCTAGGTGTCCCTAGTAGGAGGAGTGTTGTCTCCTGAGGGTTTTCAGCGGATACTACCCACAAAATCCGGTCAAGTTGGTTTTGTAAAATAACTAAGATTCAAACCCTAAAGTTTTATTTCGGAAAATAACAATTCTATAATCCTAAGTCTAGACCATCGAACCTTTATTTTTCACACCTCGCTTCTTATTTAACTACAGATTTTATATGTCTTTACGTGCAGTGCAAATAGTGTCGTTAAGTTCCCGAAAGATCGAATAAAGTCATCATGTCGCACAATAAAGCCCAGATAACAATTTTAAAAGGATCACATAAGTTTTATAAAGAGTTAAGCATTTTTCAAGTTTCGTTTTCCAGTAAGGTTTCAACTTCAGAATTTCTATCTTCCTTAACAGGAAACTAAGTCGTATTCTTCACTCCACCTTTTTCTTGTTTTCATTTCATACACACCTCTGTGAACGTGCAATAGTCTTTATCACAGAATAAAACCTTCATATCTCCGCTTAAATTTTTTTATAAAAGCCTGTCTTTTATCAAGATTATTCTCACACAAAGAACCGTTAGGAATTTTAACTCGGAGAGAACACTTGCTTGACTTTGTTTTAAACTGGACTTTCTAGGCTTCTTAGCAAGCTTTGGGCCAATGCACCCAAACCAGTTGGTTTTAGGGCATTAGGTGTAGAAACACCCCAGCGGACTTAATTACTCAAGTTACCTAGGTCCAAAAACAAAAGACAGTTTGGCGTGAAAATCAGATGATTTGATACGAACGGAGATATAACCGGCAGTTCAAATATATTTTTTTTTTGGATAAAAGACGTGTTTAGTGGGTTCGGTGTGTAATCATTCCAATCAAGTTTCAGATGGGTTATTTTTCAGACTTAGCTCCAATTACGGCATCAATAACATTCCTTCATATTCGCTTTACTTCATAAACTATTCTTGACATTACTTATTTCAGAACAAACCTATTTGATCCTCAGAAAATCATTTATCTGTTTAAAAGTTTTTCAACATAAAAGACTTGTCATCTAATTCCCAAAAACTCACGACACGTGTAGTGTGATGTAAAGACGTATATCAGCTATAGTTAATTTCAAAGGAGAGTTATCTTTCAGGTTTTCAAAATCCAAACATAAGATTTAGTTATTCCTATTTTTTTCAAACAAAAATCGTCGAATGTTGAATCAGAGTTCTTCCACAAGCTAACTTGACAAAAAAGTTTTTATATTTTTTTAGAAAATTTTCAGATTTTTATGGATTTTATGGATTTAATATGCAGAAGCAAAATATACATGCGAAGGTAAGAAATGCGTACCGAGCGTACCCCCAAACTTAAACTAGACAGTGCCCTCACTGTCCGTGCATGAAGAGAGCAGTTGGAAGGTTCAAAATTGTCGGTTAGCGATACACAATTTTTATTTGTTTTTGTTTTTAAAGAAAAGAAAAAGAATAAGAATATACACAAATATATACAAAATGGTTTGTACATACCCCCAAACTTATTTGGAACAGTGTCCACTGTTCTTGGCTGGATAACCGAAGTTTGGAGGTAGGCAAAGGAAGATCAGGCAGGGTAAACCGGCTCCAGTAGGAACAGGAGCTCCTCTGTTGGTTCGGCGCTAAGGTACGGTTTGCATCGGTGTCCGTTCACTTTGAAAAATGAACCGTCCTTTGGATTTTCCAAATCCACAGCGCCCTGCGGATACACATTCCGCACAAAATACGGCCCTTTCCAGCGAGATCTGAGCTTTCCAGGATGGAAGTGAAGTCGGGTGTCGTAAAGCAGTACCTGCTGACCAGGTACGAAGGTTTTGCGCAAAAGGTGTTTATCGTGAAACACCTTCGTTCAATTCTTAACGACAACCGCGTTATCGTAAGCCTCATCCCTAAGCTCGTTCAGTTCGTTCAACTGCAGCTTCCGATGGCTGCCCGCATCCTCGAGAGATAGATTCAGCTCCTTTATCGCCCAAAATGCGCGATGCTCTATTTCGACAGGTAGGTGGCAGGCTTTTCCGTACACAAGCCGATAGGGAGACATGCCAAGGTCGGTCTTATAAGCGGTTCGAAATGCCCAAAGGGCATCAGTGAGTTTCAGCGACCAATCCTTACGGTTCTTGGAAATCGTCTTCTCCAGTATCTGCTTGATTTGCCGATTTGAAACTTCGGCCTGCCCGCAGGTTTGGGGGTGGTAGGGCGTAGAGAGCTTATGATTAATGGAGTATTTCCGCATCAAGGCTTCGAAGGTTTTATTGCAGAAATGACTTCCATTGTCGCTAATGATCGCTCGGGGGTGCCCAAACCGGGAGAAAATGTTTTCTTTAAGGAACCTAACGACAACCTTGTTGTCGTTAGTCCGGCTGGGCACAGCCTCGACCCATTTAGAGACGTAATCAACAGCTAGAAAGATGTACAAGTTCCCGAAAGAGCTGGGAAACGGCCCCATGAAATCTATCCCCCAAACATCGAAAATCTCCACAACCAAGATCGGTTGGAGCGGCATCTCGTTCCTCCGGGATATCCGGCCCATGTGTTGGAACCGGGAGCAAGTCTTGCAATAGTCGTGAGCGTCTTTGAAAAGTTGTGGCCAGTAGAAACCACATTGCAAGATCTTCTCAGCTGTCTTTCTGGGCCCAAAATGCCCGCCACACGCTTGATCGTGGCAAAATGACAGCACACTCTTGAATTCCTGATCAGGGACACACCGACGAATAATCTGGTCGGGACAGTACTTGAACAAGTAGGGTTCGTCCCAGTAAAAGTGTTTTACTTGGGATAAGAAGCGAAGTCTGTCCTGACTTGACCATTCGGTCGGTAGTAATCCCGTGGCCAAATAGTTCACAATATCTGCGAACCAGGGTTCGCACGATACTGTCAAGAGTTGTTCATCCAGGAAAACGTCGTTGATCGGAATTGGAAGCGAAGGCGAAGAAGGAAGTCGTGAGAGATGGTCGGCAACTACGTTTTCACATCCCCGTTTGTCCTTAATGACAAGGTCAAACTCTTGAAGCAAGAGGATCCAACGTATTAACCGAGACTTTGCATCTTTCTTCGCAAAAAGATGGCGCAGAGCTGAATGGTCTGTGTAGACAATGACTGGAGAGCCGATGAGGTAGGGCCTGAACTTTTCTAAAGCAAATACAACAGCCAAGAATTCCTTCTCAGTTGTTGTATAGTTGAGTTGGGCATCGTTCAGGGTTCGGCTAGCGTAATAGATTACGTGCGGCATTTTGTTGATGTGTTGTCCAAGGACAGCACCAATGGCAAAGTCGGATGCATCGCACATAATCTCAAATGGGTGCGTCCAGTCAGGTGAAGAAAGAACGGGAGCAGAAGTGAGTGAGCGTTTCAGTGACTCGAATGCAGTCACACAGCTCGAGTTGAAGGCGAAAGGCGTATCCTTAGCCAACAAAAGAGTCAAGGGCCTAGCAATCTTGCTAAAGTCCTTGATAAACCGTCTATAAAAACCGGCATGGCCAAGGAAGGCTCGGATATCTCTGACGCATCGGGGAGGAGGCAGATTGGAAATGACCTCAATCTTTGCTTTGTCAACCTCTATGCCATTTTGCGAGATGATATGTCCTAAGACAATACCTTCGCGCACCATGAAGTGGCATTTCTCCCAGTTCAAAGTGAGATTCTTGTCCTTACATCGGGTAAGGACAGCGTCAAGATGCAGCAAACACTCGTTGAAGGAATCGCCGAAGATGGAGAAGTCATCCATGAAAATCTCCAGAAATTTTTCCACCATGTCTGAGAAAATACCCATCATACACAGCTGGAAGGTAGCGGGCGCATTGCATAACCCAAAGGGCATGCGACGATATGCAAATGTGCCGAAAGGACAAGTGAAAGTGGTCTTGTCCTGGTCTTTTTCGGCGATGGGAATTTGATTATAGCCGGAGTATCCATCAAGAAAGCAGTAGTACTCGTGTCCGGCCAATCGTTCAAGCATCTGGTCAATGAAAGGTAGCGGAAAGTGGTCTTTCCGCGTTGCGGCGTTGAGTTTTCTGTAATCAATGCAAACTCGCCACCCAGTTTGGGTGCGAGTAGGGATTAACTCGTTCGCCTCGTTGGTTAAGACCGTGATGCCCGACTTCTTGGGGACAACATGAATGGGGCTAACCCACTGGCTATCAGAGATAGGGTAAATGATACCACTATCTAGACATTTTACGATCTCCTTCTTCACAGCCTCCTTCATGACTGGATTAAGACGTCTTTGTGGATCCCGAGCTGGTTTGGCATCATCCATCAGATGAATGTGATGCTCAACGATCAGGGGACTAATCCCCTTGATGTCCGCCATGGACCAGCCAAAAGCTTGCCTGTTGCTGTGCAAGACCGCGAGAAGGGCTTTCTCTTGCTCGGGAGCTAGAGAAGCCGAAATGATGACAGGGAGGGTCTCGTTCTCACCTAAGTAAGCATACTTAAGGTGAGACGGAAACGGCTTGAGTTCGAGCGTTGGAGGTGAAACGATGGAAGGCAAGACTGGTGCAAAGGTCTCGAACTCAAAGGACTCCAGCAAAGGTTCAAAACGAGTGTAGGCAACCGAGTTGGATGGTTCAGGTAACTCATCCGGAAAGTCAAAGGATTCAAACTCGGGTTGTGCGCAGCTAAGATCGTTTGAAAACGTGAAACACTCGTAGTCGTTGTCGGGCGCAGAAACAGCAGCAGGTTCGAAGAGAAACGCACTAGTGGCGTCAAGATTATCGTGATCAAACAGAAACTCCTCGAATTCACACTCTTCTGGGGTGATCTCCTGGATCGAGCAGACGTCCAGTATATGAGCATTAGGTTCGGCGGGCTGATTCCCCAACCTAAAAATGTTGAGTTCAATCGTCATATTTCCGAAAGAGAGGTTCATCGAACCATTGCGACAATTGATCACAGCATTTGAGGTTGCGAAAAATGGGCGACCGAGTATCACCGGAATTTGATTCCGAGGGTTAGCTACAGGCTGTGTGTCTAATACAATGAAGTCAACGGGGAATATGAAGTCCCCGACTCTTATCAACACATCCTCTAGCTCACCCCTAGGGTGGGTGATCGATCGGTCGGCCATTTGGAGAGTGCAGTGCGTGGGTTTCAGCTCTCCGACGCCTAATTGCTCGCATACTGAATACGGAAGCAGGTTAACACTGGCACCAAGATCTAATAGTGCACGGTTGATGTTCTTATCCCCAATAGTAATTGAAATCGTAGGACAGCCAGGGTCCTTCCGTTTTTGTGGTAAAGATTGGGTAAGGGCATCACTCACAGCACTAGCCAAGAAAACTTTCTTGGGTACCTGAGACTTCCTCTTTTTCGTGCACAAGTCCTTTAAGATTTTCGCGTAAGACGGGACTTGTTGGACAGCATCTAAAAGAGGAATGTTAATGTTAACTTGCTTAAATAACTCCAGAATCTTCTCCATTTGTGGATTTTGTTTGTTAGACCTCAACCGGTTTGGAAATGGAACATTTTGAAAATTGGTTGAGTCTAATGCTGGAAGAGGAGATTGTGGAGTTGGAACGGATCCCAGAATAGGTGTCTTCGTGGAGTGAGAAGTGGGTCCGTTCAGAGCAGAAGAAGAGGGAGGGGAGCCTTGTGAAGAACGGAGAATAGGCTCAGAAGACGAAGAAGAAGAAGAAGAAGAAGAAGAAGAAGCGGCGGCCGGGGTGTCATCGTTGATTCGTGTGCCAATGTTGTTTCGCAGCATCCTTCCCGATCTCAGTGTGGTCACGGCACTCACATTATGGTTCTGTTGTTCAAGAGCAACATGTGCATTATGTGGGTGACCGGGATTTGGGAGTGGCTGGGACGGGAGCTTCCCCTTCTCTCGCTCGCTTAAGGCCGCGTTCAGCTGTGCAATCTGGGCCTCGATGGTCTTGATGCTTTGCCCGTGTGCGGCAGTGTGTTGCACTAAAGATTGAATGGAAGACTGGATGTTGGCGGTGGATTGAGTCGATTGTTTAACAAACGCCTCCAGAATTCGTTCGAGCGAGGAAACCTTATCGTTGTTTGACGGAACAAAGTTGTTTGGTGGAAAAGAATTGTTGGGTGCAAAGTTGTTCGTCTGATTTTGGAAAGGTTGGGGTTGGAAGGGCTGCTGATATTGATGTTGAGTTTGTTGTTGCGCTTGTTGTTGCGGCGGAGGGGCCCTTTGGAAATTGTTGCCTTGGAATTGATTCTGATTCTGATTCCAGGCGAAATTGGGGTGGTTCCTCCAACCGGGATTGTAGGTGGAAGAGTATGGATCATTCCTCGGTCTTTGCTGGAAGGCAGCATTAACCTGATCCTGTCCTTGCGAGGGTGGATTGTAAGGACACTCTTCGGTCAAGTGAGAAGGATCGGAACAACAAGCGCAGATGGTACGAAGGGGGAGAACAGGGGCAGGAGCAGGAGCAGAAAATTTGCTCTCTATCGCTTCAAGCTTTCTTGTTATTGCAGCCATTTCAGCTTTCATCGCAATAGAGACATCGAGTTGGTGGATTCCTACCCTAGACTGACCGGTAGAAGTGGAGGTAGAAGAAGAAGAAGTCGGTCTGGTGCTCTCCCATTGTAGCGTTTGCTCCGCAAGGTCGTCAAAGAATTGCCACACTTCCTCGTCAGATTTGGATAGGAAGTGGCCCTGACAGATGGTTTCCAACAACTGCTTCGTTGCTGGGTTCAGTCCCTCGTATAAGGTTTGGCAGAGTTGCCATTTCTCTATACCGTGGTGAGGACACTGAACAAGAAGGTCTTTGTATCGGTCAAAGCACTTCCAGAAGGGTTCAGAAGGAAGCTGGGAGAATTGGTTGATTTCATTTCGAATCCTTGCGGTTTTATGATTCGGATAGAATTTTTTCAGAAACGCTTTAACAAACTCGTCCCAGCTGGTGATTGAGTGGGAAGCGGTGCTATACAGCCATTTTTCAGCAAGATCGTATAAAGTGAACGGAATGACCCATAGACGTATAGCATCGTCCGACAGCTGGGTGGTTTTCATCATGGCACAGACGTTTTGAAATTTGTTGATGAAGATATAGGCATCTTCAGATTCAAGCCCATGAAAACGTGGAAGCATGTTGATGAAATGGGGCTTAATTTCAAAGTTGTCCCCGTTGGCCGGAGGAAGAGAAAGGCAGGTGGGAAGTGCAGAACGGGTGGGATAGAAACGATCCTGGAGCGCAATTCGCTGCGGCGCTACAACAGGCGGAGGTGGTGGGAGATTGGTCTCCGTAGGAGGTGGAGCCAATCCAGGGGTGGTCAAAGAGATGTTCGGATTAAATCCCGACATCACGGAAGAAGAGGTTGGTGAAGGTGAAGGTGAAGAGGTATGAACAAGAATTCCGGTCAACGTCGGAGTTGGCCGGCAAAGGAAGGGGTGAAAGAGGAGTGGACGGAGTATCGACTTCGGAGTCGATCGCGTAGTCGGTCGCGACTAATTTAATGCGGACTAGACGGGCGCTAGTGTCCCGAGTCCAAGCGGACATACACTAAACGAGTTTAGTATAGTCAAAGCGGAGAAGGTGAGGGTAAGAAAACGTCAATTGAGAAAGGCGATGGGTGGTGGGTGAAAAATGGATTTGGCGACAAAGGGCAAGTTTTTATAAAAGTTTTTGATTTTTTTCTTTTTTTTTTTTAGAAAGATTTTTACAGAAATATGTACGGAAATACGGCTTAAGCAATCACAAACAAGATATGCACAATCACACCTAGATCTAGGGTAACCTAGGTCTACTAGACCTGCTCCTGAACTTGATTGTCGAAGTTAAAACTGTGTCGAGAAACGGGCTCAAAAATACACTGATCACGAGGCCAGGTAAGTGCAGAGATAAGGGGAGGTTGTCCAACGCTTTCGCGAAGTTCCTTAATTAAATAACCCTTTCTCTTTCGGCGGTTGCGCCTTTAACACTTTCCTAGACACCCCGTAAACAATATACCGTTAAGCGAGGTTCTAAACACGGTTTATCTTCTCCTAATGAGCGCGAAGTCCTTAGGGCTGAAGTCTAGTATTTTTTAATTTACAATGGACAATGCATATGCTTTAGTGATTTTTGGGGTCCTGGGAAGTGTAGGGTTCCTAGGCACACTAGAGAGGTCTCACAAGGCATCGAACATGCCAATTTCAAATTTTAACGTGCCGAGAAACCCTAAACTACGGATCGTTGGCTAGAAATCTAGGCGAAAAATAATCTAGTTAACAACTTAACTAATGGGATATCGGAAATACAACCTTTGTAGATCCGGTGCTCCACCTCCATAGCTCCGCAACGAAGTCGTCTCCGCTGTCCAAAAGGAATCCGGGCTCTAGAGTCGGCTTCGTCGGAGAAAAAGCGAGCTAGGTCGTCGATGTCCATGCCGAAGATGATCTACGTCGAAGCATCGCTAAATCAAGCTCCACCTTCACCAAGCCCTAAAAACTTGTGAAGGAAACACACTCTACTACTTGGCAAAAGGTAGAGGATGAAGAAATAGGAAGTGGGTAGACTTTAGTTTTGGATTTCTCACTCATATCATCAATCCACCATTGATGTAGTCTAGGTTTTTCTTCTTTAGTTGAAGGAAGAAGAAGAAGAAAAAATATGATAAGTTAATTAAAAAAGAAAAGAATAATCCATTCTTATCATAACTTAACCCAAGTTAAGTGTAGAGAATTGACCAAGGTTAAAGAATGGTTAGGGTTAAGGAGATGAGACAAAAATGGTGACTTAATGAAGGCTTCATGAAGCTTCATGTTGAAAACAAAACTAGCCACCATTTTTGACTTCTTTTCCTTTTCTCATTTATCTTTTAAATGCAAATGAAAAGATAAATGAATGAATAAAAGAAAACCCTAATCATTTACTTAACCTAGGTTTAATTCATTACACTTAACAAAAAGATATGTATCATCAAACATGATACAATCAAGTGCACAAAATCATATCGCATATGCAATGCGCACACCCGAGTGAGAAAATCCATTTAAAGTGAACCGATACTAGTTAATGCAAAGTAATATATCAAATATATAATTATGCATTAAATCATTAAATCAACACTTGATTTAACGATCCGGTCATATCGCATATAACCGACTAGTATCATTAGTAACAACTTATCGAATCAACACTTGATCCGATAACCCGGCTATATCGCATATAACCGATCAATGTCACATATCGCGAGAATCGAATACAGTATCACATACTGGTATCATTCTCGGTCCCGCACATATCTCATATGCACTCCTATTTCGTTTCGCTTGAGCCAGGAAACCTCTGTGTAGGACTCTAAAGACTCGTCAATACGCCGGCAGCGGATGATGATCATATCAAACATCCACAAGCCGCAAGCGGTCTGCTAAACGTAACGGCCACCCGGGTATTGAGCGATCTGAAGATCGACGAGCAAGCCCGCTCACACTCCAGTGAATCCAACCAGTAACACTACCGTACAGTCCGGTCTGATCGTCTGATATGTCGCATATCTCGCCTAGGGGTGGTAAACGTCAGACCCCAATAGCTCGATAAGTCGTGTCGATATGAGGTCTATAACAATTCGAGAAACTACTGGTAACACTTACCAGTAAATCTCAGCAACCCTGGCCAGGGATTTCCTGTTATAGCCAATCAAACACAGCGCAACATCAACTCCCTATACCGGGAGAGACGAATCCCCTCCTATCGCTCATTGCCTCCATGTGACTCAGGACTGTACCCAAAAACCACCGTTTTGCACGCCCTCTTGGACGTGGTAAGATGGAAATCAAAGCACAGTGGGAACCACACAAGACTCTATGACGATCTCGGGTCAACAGACTACTCTGTACCAGTGTCACCAGAGAACTGCCATCTGACGTGAGGTATAATACCATCTGGGAGTTCTCGGCGAGTCCGTCCAGTGTACCCAGTCTCCACTGAGAACCCGTATATCATCTCTGATGTCAAACACCAATGGATATGGGATCATCCATCGCCCATCTTGTATGGGTCGAGAAGGTATACGCTAGTCTACTCTGGTATATCGATGCCCCGTCTCGATACACCCACGACTAGGAACTTTGAAGGATGTACTTATGGACTACCATGTCCCCACTAGTATGATCCGCATCATAGTCCAGGTAGTCAAGTACAGATCCTAAGGGCTTTACCAACATGTAACAGAGAGACAAACAGTATACACGTTAAGGTAAAGATCAACCAGATAGCATACTATCATGTCGAGCAAGAAAGTCCTCCCTATATATGTCCCAGCATCCACTACAATATACATCCTATGTACAGTAATGGCCTCTAGGGCATACATATAACTAACAATCTCCCACTTGCACTAGGGCCATCTGTAGCAGTGGTTGTAGTATCTCATACTCAACCATCCCATAAAAGTCTCTCTCTGGGAACAGGCCTTTGTGAGTGGATCCGCTGTGTTGTCCTCTGAGTCTACTCTCCTAACCTCGATCTCCCTGGAGATCAACCATCTCCATGATCAAGTGATACTGCCTTAGAATATTTCTGGATCACTGATGGGACCGGCGTTCCTCGGCATAAGCCACAACTCCATTTTCTCACAATGGGAGGAACATAGTTCATCTCATGAACCAATATACACCCAAACAGCCTCTTTGGTAGCATCTTAAGTAGCGATGTATCCAGCCTTTATCGTCTAGTATGTCACGGTATTTTGCTTGGAACTTCTTCCAACATACCGTCCCTCCCCTGAGGGTAAAGACAATGCCTGTGACTGACATTCAGTCGTCTTTATCACCCTGGAACCCTTCCAGTGATTCTCCCCAGGATCGGTTGATACCGTCTCACAACAACTAGTGAGAGTCCTAACATCCAATTAGATCTATCTCATAGATCCAAAAACCCAGGATTTAGGAGGTATCACTTTGATCTTATATGGAGAATCATTGTGATAAGCGGAGATTGATCGAGCGTAGCATAAGAAACTCCTTCCCTATCAAGAGCATGTCATCCACGTACTCTACGAGGATCACCACCATACTCCCTACTACCTTTTTGTATATACAAGGTTCATCTACCATTTTGATGATGTCAAACTGTTTGACTATTACATCAAAACAGACGTTCCAACTCCGCGATGCCTGCTTTATCATATAAAACATCTTGCACACATTTCCGCTGCTCCCACTGTCTACGAGGCCCTCTGGCTGTGTACTTATAGACGCACTATTCTAAAACATCATTTAGAAAAGCAGTCATGGCACCCAACCGCCAGATATCGTAGTTATGGTATGTAGCCGTGGCAAGTAGGATCTGGATGGACTTAAGCATAGCTACTGGAAAAGGTTTCATCATTATCCACACCTGGTCAATGATGCAAACTTTTAACAAGTCTAGCTTTGAAAGTCTTAACTTTTCCAAGTACACCAAGTAATCTTCTCAAGATATACTTGCTCCTGATGGGGATTTAACCCTTCAGATATAGCAACCAAAGTCCATACTTTGTTGGTGTATAAGGATTCCATCTCAGATCGCTAAGCATCCAGCCATTCTTACAGAGTCACACTCCTGATGGCCAGCTCGAAGCTAGTTGGGTCATCATCTCATGATGCAATCCTCGCTCTCACTGTCATAGAGAAACAGAAGTATCTCTCAGGTGGGTGAGGAACCTTACTAGATCGGCGGAGAGGCTGAGGTTCATTGGTATCTACTGAATCCTTTGGTTGTACCAAATCATCTACTGCAGTTTGTATTGCTGGAACTTTTCCAGTTCTACATTACAGACTTTGCCTCGAGCTTGTCCGGATTTTGCTTTTAGACATAGGCCGGACAACCCCAAATCTTAACTAACTTAAGATATGGGCTCTTCCCATTCCATATCACATATGAAGTGGTAGGCAACTGATTTTATTCGAACCTAATTCAATAGGTATGCAGCTTCTCAAGCGCATAACTCCCAAAAGGAAATAGGTAACTCAGTAGTACTCATCATAGAGCACACCATATCAAATAGGGTGTATCTGCTCCGCCCCGACATACCATCGTGCTATGGTGTATACGGAGGAGTAATGCTGAGAGAGAATCCCATTCTCCTTTAGAATATTCCAGGATTTCCGTGCTCAAGTATTCTCCTCCTCGATCACATCAAAGGACATAATACTTATACCCTTATTGGTTCTCTACTTCTAACTTATATTCTATGAATATCTCAAAAGGTTCGGACTTGTGTTTCAACAGGAACATATGTCTGAATCTTGTGAGATTATCAGAGAATGTAATGAAGTATAAAGAACCGATCTTGGCATGTGTAGACAGGGGAGCTTACATACATCAACATGTATCATATCCCAAGAGTTCACTAACTCTTTCTCTGTTTCTAATAAACGGAGCTATGGTCATCTTATCTTTGTGACATGACTGGCGAGTTTCACAAGATGTAAATTCAAACTGATTTAAATATACTTCTATATGTAACTCAAGCCAGTCGGGTCGCATTGATCTGACCTAGTCTACAATACCTCAAGAAGAATCCGTTCATTTCTGAACTCTTCCTCTTGTGTGTGTTCTGTATCCTAAGAACTGTAATTTGATTTAGAACATCAATGCTTTTAGATAACGTGCATGAACCGATCAACTTTTGATATAGGAAATGTTCAAAACATTATCCAACAATACAAAATTTTATCATTTCTTTACTAATAAAGAGACTGATATGATTTTGTATATCAGGTTCGGTATCTAACAACATTCGTTCAGAATTAATGTATTGGTAATACAGGGTGACAGTGACCAACAGACTTGGCTGCAACACTTGCCCCGGTTTCTGTCTCATGAAACTTATCACCCGTTCTCAGTTCTCTACCTATCTGTAGCCCTATGTAACAGATTACATATCTGGGATCCTGATCTGGTATCACATACCCAGGACGTAGAGGATACAGAGAAACAGTTCTGTGTAACGAACACACCCAAAGGAGATGCATCATATGCACTTTCTTCGTTTGGGCGGCACGGGAAATCTGGTATTCCCCAATATCCTGCTCTGTCTTATAACAATTATAAGTTGGAGCGGGACCAACGTTCCCCAGCTCAGTATAACAAGCGGGTTCGGTCAATATTCCGTATTATTATCTTGATTAAGGCGTGATATGATCGCTACCTGGAGAGAGAGAGAAGAAAACACTCAGCGTGCGCTCTGTCAAGAATAGATTGGTTATTATTTTATCTAATCAGGATGGCTCCCACTGCTTTTTATCAAATCTTCCTTCAAACCCTAAAAGGAAAGACTAGCCGGGATTAATTACACACTACAAGTTCGCCAATCTTTCAGCCAGGCCAGTGTCGGTACTTTGAGGGAGGTCCCCCGTGCTTTCGCACGAACCTAATTAATGTAAACCTCGTTTTCCCAGAGGCGTAACCTCGTTAACACCTTTCTAGACACCTACTTGATCGGCTAATTGTAATATGTAAAACTCTCCCAGGAGTAACTCTTACTCGCAGTGGGTATCGGGATCCAACTATCTCATAGAAGGTATGCAATCTCATTGCAAATTTCAACACTTGAAATTCCCGATAATATTTTGCCCCTAGCGTCCTATGACCTTGACAGAGGTCAACAAACCATAGGCTGCTAGTCAAGTTCAACCCGTCATTTCCTGATTGAAGTAAACCCACCCGCACGACCCTTGACAGAGGTCAACAAGGTCGCACGACTACCCTAAATCAATCACATCATATGCTTATGCAGATAAGCACTAATCAGCTACCGCACACTACGCCTTGACAGAGGTCAACAAACGCAGCACGAATACTAACCAGTACATATCTGAAATGACGGAGGGCTACGACAGGTTTTTCTGAAAACCTATTGCGTAATGAACTTGATATCGTTGTAGAATCAAATGATTTTGAAATGGAGTGCTTTTGAGGCTTTTCTAGTTTTGCTAAAGGAGTCACTCCCGGTGAAAGGATCGTCGGTCCTTTCCTCGTCGAATGAGGTGCGGGATATATCATATATATCGCTGTGCAAAGCAAAACACTTAAAAGCAATCAAAAAACAAACCGAGTGTGTAGCATCTGCCAGTTATTGCTAAAGGAGTCACTCCCGGTGAAGGGATCTCGGTCCTTTCCTCATCGAATAAGGTGCAGGATATATCACATATACCGCTGTGCAAAGCAAGAACTGTAGCTACCTGTTTTATTTTGAAATTCGATTCTACAACATCTTAGGTTTCTTTTATTTCATTAATCACATTAATGAAGTCCCATCATTTAAGTACCTAATCATCACAGATAAATACGACGTACACTTATGCCATCCGCATTCGCCTCGATGTCCCCTCGTGCACCGTTAGGTTAGGTAACTAACGGCAGAGCGGGGCAGGGCTAGCGCGGGTGTAAAACATAAGTAACGCCTATATAATATATCATATATACTATATACTGTATCTATCACAGAACATCACATGATCACATCACAGATATCGCAGCAGAAGAATCATATGAAATATTGGATATACTAGGACGTCCGTGTTTTCAATACGAGCCAGTATAAAACACGGATTCCACGGTCACGATGAATAGCCAAACCCACACCCCTAGACCCCTACGAGAGCGGCAAGCAACCCTACCAATTCTGGAGTTAGGAGACCCGGACTCGACTCCTCGAGTTGGTCTCCCACTGGACTCCAGAACCCGGTTACTTGTGCTCCCCTCCTTGGGTCTATCCTAGTGCGGAAAAGTAAATAATATACAAACGGTGACAACTTCCGCAGGCTGGAAGTGCCCCAATAAAAGAATATTACATACAAGTTTTTACATGAATGAAAATGAAAAAAAACACTCATCTCACATAAAAACCCCCGGCTATTCAAACACGACGATCCAATATAACATATCCAGCAACACATAACATCACATGTCATCAACGTAAGTAAATATGCGCATCCCAATTGTCGTTGACATATAGCAACGAAACCGGCGATATCACATATTACACTTACGGTCACAGAAAAGAAAATGTAAAAC
The DNA here is from genome assembly GCA_030015575.1 of Agapanthus africanus. Classification (NCBI taxonomy): domain Eukaryota; kingdom Viridiplantae; phylum Streptophyta; class Magnoliopsida; order Asparagales; family Amaryllidaceae; genus Agapanthus; species Agapanthus africanus. The sequence continues at coordinate 40,531,012 of CM057350.1, read as the reverse complement.
TACAACAGTTGGAATCCGCAACCATCTCAGACATCGCATGCCTGATCAAATGAATTACTTAGACATCGCATGCCTAACAATTATAAACCCCGCATTTTAGTCTCAATATCGAAAACACTTTTCAATACCAAGTCGGGCAATTCAACAAGATTCCCGACATCCTGATCGAATGCTCGTCGCAAACTTTAGTAGGCGGCCGCACCCCCGATACCGACGACGAAGTGCACTAAGGCGGAACACCGCTGCCGCGAGCATCCGAACGGATGCTTTCGGCGACGGGGTTCTCCTACAGTCACTTGGTCGGGGCTATCGAATGAGGCTGTCTATTAAGTTTACCCGGCGAGTATCCGCGTACACTACGTGATTGCGATGGAGTTTTGATCACATCAAAATTCCGTGGCAACCGATCAAGTGAGACTAAACTGCTATGTTTATAATATTCATTCAGTTATCTCATAACTCATTGTGAATTCCAATTATTGTATCCCATTCCGGATAAATAGAAAATGTCAAACTTTCCGATCGAACAATTGAACACCCAAGTTTTCCCGAAACTGATCAACACATGAAACAAGTATAACAACATTCCGTTCGTGCCTCAGTACCAACGGTCCAGCCGTAGAAGGGCCAAGCCAACGCCTCACATGTGGCACGCCGTACTGCCCCAAACCCGAATGTTCAAAGGGCAGTTCAAGACGGTCACATAATCGAGTTAAGGTTTGTTGTCTTCTAGAGGGACCATCGCGTTACTTGCACTACTTAGAACGTCGTTAAACTACGGAAAAATCCAACACTTGGAAATTTCCCGACAGGGGAAAAATTGGGTATTTATGTCCGGTCAAACTTTTTAACATATTCTAAAATTTATCCGGAAAGCCACACAGACAAAATTTGAAACCCCGATCGAATCTTCGATTCCCAATACAACCCAAAAATGCTCAACTTTTTACAACATATTAAAAATTTCCAGAAAACTCAGCATATTAAAATAGGAATTACTGTGCAAACGGGAGTCAACGAGTCAACAAAACTGCCGCGGAACCGCCGCGCCACGTGGGATTAGGCCGCGGTTCAGCGGCGTTATGACGGAGTTAAGTCTCCGTTTTTCACAGTATTTCATAGAAAACCCTGCTTGATTTTCTGGATATTTTTAATCTTGAAAAATCCACATTTTTAAAATCTGGACAGAGAGCATTTTTGAATATGGGTTTCGGGTTCGTTCGGATTTCAAACTCCGTCGGGACTTCGCCTAAGGCTCTAACTAGGCTCTGATACCACTGTAGGGTTCCTAGGCACACTAGAGAGGTCTCACAAGGCATCGAACATGCCAATTTCAAATTTTAACGTGCCGAGAAACCCTAAACTACGGATCGTTGGCTAGAAATCTAGGCGAAAAACAATCTAGTTAACAACTTAACTAATGGGATATCGGAAATACAACCTTTGTAGATCCGGTGCTCCACCTCCATAGCTCCGCAACGAAGTCGTCTCCGCTGTCCAAAAGGAATCCGGGCTCTAGAGTCGGCTTCGTCGGAGAAAAAGCGAGCTAGGTCGTCGATGTCCATGCCGAAGATGATCTACGTCGAGGCATCGCTAAATCAAGCTCCACCTTCACCAAGCCCTAAAAACTTGTGAAGGAAACACACTCTACTACTTGGCAAGAGGTAGAGGATGAAGAAATAGGAAGTGGGTAGACTTTAGTTTTGGATTTCTCACTCATATCATCAATCCACCATTGATGTAGTCTAGGTTTTTCTTCTTTAGTTGAAGGAAGAAGAAGAAGAAAAAATATGATAAGTTAATTAAAAAAGAAAAGAATAATCCATTCTTATCATAACTTAACCCAAGTTAAGTGTAGAGAATTGACCAAGGTTAAAGAATGGTTAGGGTTAAGGAGATGAGACAAAAATGGTGACTTAATGAAGGCTTCATGAAGCTTCATGTTGAAAACAAAACTAGCCACCATTTTTGACTTCTTTTCCTTTTCTCATTTATCTTTTAAATGCAAATGAAAAGATAAATGAATGAATAAAATAAAACCCTAATCATTTACTTAACCTAGGTTTAATTCATTACACTTAACAAAAAGATATGTATCATCAAACATGATACAATCAAGTGCACAAAATCATATCGCATATGCAATGCGCAAACCCGAGTGAGAAAATCCATTTAAAGTGAACCGATACTAGCTAATGCAAAGTAATATATCAAATATATAATTATGCATTAAATCATTAAATCAACACTTGATTTAACGATCCGGTCATATCGCATATAACCGACTAGTATCATTAGTAACAACTTATCGAATCAACACTTGATCCGATAACCCGGCTATATCGCATATAACCGATCAATGTCACATATCGCGAGAATCGAATACAGTATCACATACTGGTATCATTCTCGGTCCCGCACATATCTCATATGCACTCCTATTTCGTTTCGCTTGAGCCAGGAAACCTCTGTGTAGGACTCTAAAGACTCGTCAATACGCCGGCAGCGGATGATGATCATATCAAACATCCACAAGCCGCAAGCGGTCTGCTAAACGTAACGGCCACCCGGGTATTGAGCGATCTGAAGATCGACGAGCAAGCCCGCTCACACTCCAGTGAATCCAACCAGTAACACTACCGTACAGTCCGGTCTGATCGTCTGATATGTCGCATATCTCGCCTAGGGGTGGTAAACGTCAGACCCCAATAGCTCGATAAGTCGTGTCGATATGAGGTCTATAACAATTCGAGAAACTACTGGTAACACTTACCAGTAAATCTCAGCAACCCTGGCCAGGGATTTCCTGTTATAGCCAATCAAACACAGCGCAACATCAACTCCCTATACCGGGAGAGACGAATCCCCTCCTATCGCTCATTGCCTCCATGTGACTCGGGACTGTACCCAAAAACCACCGTTTTGCACGCCCTCTTGGACGTGGTAAGATGGAAATCAAAGCACAGTGGGAACCACACAAGACTCTATGACGATCTCGGGTCAACAGACTACTCTGTACCAGTGTCACCAGAGAACTGCCATCTGACGTGAGGTATAATACCATCTGGGAGTTCTCGGCGAGTCCGTCCAGTGTACCCAGTCTCCACTGAGCACCCGTATATCATCTCTGATGTCAAACACCAATGGATATGGGATCATCCATCGCCCATCTTGTATGGGTCGAGAAGGTATACGCTAGTCTACTCTGGTATATCGATACCCCGTCTCGATACACCCACGACTAGGAACTTTGAAGGATGTACTTATGGACTACCATGTCCCCACTAGTATGATCCGCATCATAGTCCAGGTAGTCAAGTACAGATCCTAAGGGCTTTACCAACATGTAACAGAGAGACAAACAGTATACACGTTAAGGTAAAGATCAACCAGATAGCATACTATCATGTCGAGCAAGAAAGTCCTCCCTATATATGTCCCAGCATCCACTACAATATACATCCTATGTACAGTAATGGCCTCTAGGGCATACATATAACTAACAGGAAGGGTGATGAAATCCCCACCCAATCTGGATTGGTTTCAAGCCCCTTAAGTCCGTATTAAAGAAATGCAAAGCAGTAACAAATCAACTGCAAACAATTTTTATTTTGCGGCGCAAAGAATCCTGCACAAGAACAGTTTATTGGAAGGGGGAGAAGAATTTGCGCAAAGAAGGCTGCAGAAAACACAATTCAGTGGAGTTCAGAGGAGTGGGGAGGAGAAGACAAACTTACAGAGAGAATTTGGAAGCCTGAGGCCACCAAGTGGCCGTGGATCCGTGGCCTAAGCCCTCTATTGCCGCGGATCCGCGGCAGTAAGGGTGAGATGGGCCTTCAATTTTGGATCAGGTGATGTTCTGGGTCTCCTCTTCTTGTCTGGATGTACTGAATTTTTACTTGCTCACTGTACCTGCTCCAGATCTTGACAGTAGACCGTATGCTTCGTTTTGTCCGTCGCGGTGTAGCCGCGAAATGTGGGTCTATCTTCCCACGTCTTTGGCACTGTACTTGAACTCCGTATTTTCACCGTCTCGGCCACTGAACTCGAACTTTGTATTTTCCTGCACACTTGCACAAAAACTAATCAAGAATAACAAGATGGTTTCTTTTACAAAGTATATTTTTTTTGTTTTGTTTTTCGGTTAAATTTACAAGTTAACCCGAAATTACACAAGGAAATAAACTACCGTCTCCCCGGCAACGGCGCCAATTGATTGTTAGCAGTTCTGCGTGTTCAAGTTCTAGTTTAAATACCGCAATCAAGACGGTTTCGCTTGTAGCTAGCCGGTTGAGTACGGGTCGTCCGCAGGGAGATGGGAGTCTTTTTCAATGTGGTTTAAAGAGTTAAGTCCGAGAGTTCAGATTTTGTTGTGATTATCTAAGTGTTGAGTTGATATTTAAAGAGAGCTTGTTAGGGTTAGGATTGGGTTAGTTTGAGTTAGGAGTCTCCACATCTTTCATTGCCCCTCTTAATATCGGTGTTACGGTAATCGGTAACAACGGGGATTAGCACGACTAGGAAGGACTTTGCGAGTATAAGCTAGGCTTTCCAACGCATAAGTCTTCCTTTTGGTGCTTGTCCGTCCGTTCTTGGCTCTTAGCCATAACCTCCGGTTAATTCAACCACAACCGGTCTCACTACGGAATCACCGATATCATGTAGGATAGGGTGCCGTAAGGAGCGGATTGTGGTTCAATTAACGGGAGTCGATTTAAGCTGTTGGGCAAGGAAAGAGTGAGAGAGATTTCCTTCTCTCAAACTTCCCTTATCCTACCCTAACAAGTATGAACTACTCACACATCATGATACGGAAAAATAAAACAAAACAAAAGAGAAAGATAGAAAGGAAGAGATTAGAATAATACGACTAGCTATTTGCGACCTCACCTTGGCGAGGATCGAGCGTAAGCATCATTGTCGTATGTAAGGATAAAGAAAAAGAGAGAAGAAAGAAACAACAAGAAAATAACAACAACTACTTAATGAATTAAAGTTACAACAATTATAGCAAAAGTAAGACAAGCATGATAATAAAATGATCTTCTTTATTCACCATTCTTCACTCACAAAGCTCACTCAAGTTTAATGGAGAAGAGATGAGAATTAGAAGAACATGTAATCTAAAACCTAGCAAAAAGAAAATATAAGAATGGACCCTTTCCTTCACAAAGTTCTGGGCTATTTATAGGCCAAAAAATGAAAACCTAGGGCAACCACCAGAACCCAAACAAGATGACCAAAATACCCCCCAAAGATCTGCAGATTTGGCGCCTAAACAGCCGCGGATCCGCGGCCTAGACCCCCCTTTGGCCGCGTATCCGCGGCCTTATGGTTGAGTTGGGCTTTCTGGTTTTTTGGGCTTCCCTGGTCTTCTGTCTCCTTTATTCTGGTATATGTATTTTCTCAATTTGGCTCCACGATTTTTCCAGAATTTCTGTTGAGGGAAAGGTGGACTTTTTGTCAAGATTTGGCATGATTGCCTCGAGCTCCGCGTAGATTTCTTGGAACTTGTTGTTGCCATTGAGCCTTGTGCATGAAGGTGACATTGATTTGACATTTTGTCTTCCTAAACTGGTATCTGGCAACATACGGATGAAGAGCGGAGACCGTGTTTTATCTGTGGTTGGTAGGAACCCGGATTTTGTCGTGTTTTTCATGAATTTCACCGTTTTAGAACCGAGAACCTGTATCCTGCAATTGACTAGCAAACACGGCTCAAGAGTATCTACCGATATGCAATGTGATAAAAATTGGACAGTATGAAAATGCAAAAATCTGATATGAACAAGTCCCCCTCTCGGGATGGGGCTGCCCTGCATCTATAAGAAATATCAAGACAATCAATATTAAGACAAAGTGGTATTAAGAAATCAAGGTTTAACGAAAATTGAAGTGCAATATATACCTCCGGCGACAGCAGCACGAGCCTGGGCCCGGGCAGCAGCACGAGCAGGACAATAGTTTCTCCGGTGAGGAACAGCCGGTAACCCGGACGTGGACGCATCCTCTCCAACTAGAAAATAAATATTGACGATAAAATTACATGAAGTTCATATTTAATTCTTAAAGGATATGTAAAATGAATACATATTTTATATTTATTCATACTGACTTGCAGACTGAGCGGAGGGTACGGAAATGGCAGGAGTGGCCCCTGCGCCAGATGTGGATGCGCCACCTATAATTAGACAATTAAAAATAGATTATATAAGTAATTTCAAAAAGAATGTGTATATCAATAATATAATATTCTAAATCAATATGCATATACTATAGGATATATAAACATACCCGCAGATGCGGTGAAGGCACCACCTACAGCTAGACAGTAAAAAAATGATTATTTAAGTAAGAGCAAAAAGAATGTGTGTATATTTATGATATAATATTCTAAATCAATATGCATGCACTATAGTATATATAAATATACCTGAAGATGCGGGAGTGGCTTCTACTTCTGATGTGGACACACCATCAACAGCTAGACAATTAAACATTGACTATATAAGTAATTTTGAAATAAATATGCGTCTATATCTATAATATTACATTTAAAATGAATATTCGTACAATATACCTGGAGGTGTGGTAAAGTCCACACAGAAGGAGTCATCCGAAGGGGTCTCCGATCGGGGTGCAAGACCGGCCCTCTGAAGCTCCCTACGCAGCTTTCCGGGCGGCAGAACCGCTTTGCCTCTGTCTCTGCCGGTGCTGCGGCTGGTGCTCCTGCTGCCCCTCGCTGCTACGGTCGTCGTCATCAAATCTAGATAAGAGTACAATCTTTACATATGCATTCTATACATGTATAAATCGTAAAAATGTGAAATAATAATAAAACATTACTGATAACCTTTTTCATTTCGTGGACGCATTAGACATATCTACTTGGATTTCATCATCGATATCATTTCTAACCCATGTAACTTCACGATCAGCCGAAAATAACCCGTCTTTTGAAACAGACGGTCGGAGCACTCTAAGTCTTCTCTCTTCTTCGTCCTCATCGCCGTCCTCCATATAATCCTTGAATTCTGGGACATCGTAAACTTCCCTGTGTTTTCAATAGCATACAACACTCTATCCCGGATGCTTCAAGCACTGTGAGTAGTATACTTGGAATCCTTGGTTCGGAAAGATAAATGAATCGTCCTGGCCGTAAAATTGAAGTGTGTTCACACTAGTCAATTCATATTCATATTTCCAAGTCCCGAGATTGCTTTTCCACTTATCCGTATCGGTTCATGTATCGTACCAAATATATTGAAATATAGAAAATGGTTCTGATCGTCCGGGATATTACATTCCAAGTATGCAATTTAAGTATCCATAAGAAATCATATCATCTTATCCTACAGTCGCAATCCCACTATTCTGAGTGGTTCGAGATGTTCCTATGTTCTTAACTTCAAATTTGTATCTAAGGACACCGAATCCTTTATAATATGCAACATCCATACTTGGAAACTGAGCTAAATATCTTGAATCACTCTCTAATGATGCAGACAAATTTGGTTCATGGATCTGACAAAAAAAAATTTACGAAAAATATATAACGATATAAGTTTAGATTAAGACTGGTAGCAATAACATGTTATTCGAACAACTTACATGATCTGCAACCCAATCGCAAAAATTGTTCTGATGATATTTTTCCAATCGTTCATAATTCCAATCAGGATGGCCCTCACGTACCTCATTAAAATGATTTCTTTTCTCAACAATAAATTACAACATTAATATTATATCATTTCATACACACACAAACACAAATTTAACAATTAATCCAAAAAAACTTACTCTCTAATTTCTTCAAGACATACGCTATTGAGGAGAATAAACCGATATATCTTGTTGATAAACACAATGTTTACTCTTTTATAATCAGCTTTACCATATGACCCGTCCTGAATTCTCCGAGGCCGGTTAAGTTTCGTCTTAATGTTCGCGTCCAGATAGCGGGAATAAAATGTTGTTGCTTCATCTAGAAAATAACCTTACATGATAGAACCCTCTGGTCGATTTCTATTGCGTATATAGTTTTTTAGAGTATAGAGGTACCTAAAGAAAAATATGTTAAATAAATAAATACGGGCATATAGGACAACAATAATTTTACAAATTGCATGAAACGAAAAATTCCACGTACTTTTCGACGGGATATATCCATCGATATTATACCGGTCCGGCTATCTTAGTGTAATAACCTAGTTCATTTATACCAATTCCAATTCCCGTATTTACTTATCTGTGGTATTTTCTTGATTTATCGTGTTTTGGGTGCGAATGGTATTTTACATTTTACATCGCATTCGACCCGACCCGCTTGCTTGAATCTGTTTGATTCATATTTATGAATTACCCTGACTTGTTACATAGACTGTGCATTTTCATGTTTAGTACATACTGGCATTTTATCTGGCATTGCATCTTTACTATATAACATTTTAAGTCACGTAAAATAATTTAAAATTACATAACATGGCTTGTATGATACCTCTAACCCCGTGGTAGTATCCGCGCATCTTGTTCTCGTCCCGTTCAGTGAAACGGATGTGTTTGGATGGCTACGCGCACGTACGTACATCCGTTCTTGGGGGTATGCATTTTCGTTACCTGAGCATTCATTTTGAATTTTGAAAGTCCCATATATTTTTCGTATTTTAAAACTGAAATTTTAGACCCGACCCGGGCGCGTTTTGAAATACTTTTGTATCCCACCAAAATTCAAACTATTTAAAAAATTTTAATTCGTTTAAAATTTATTTAACAGTTCTAAAGATTTCTTTACAGCCAACTAAAATATTTTTAAAAACTACAAATTTTTTTAAATTTTAAATCTTAAATCCTAATTCCTAATTAACAGCGCAACCCCAGCTCTCTCTCTCTCGCTGTCCCGTGGCCCCATTCCCTCTCTTTCTTTTTCTCTTTCTCTTTCTCTCTCTCCCTCTCTCTCTCCCCGTGATATCTCTCTCTTTCTCTCTCCCCACAAACAGCCAAATTTCTTTCTCATAACTGTTCATCCCTCTCTCTCCTCTCGATCTCGCTCTCTCTCCCCTCTCTCAGATTCTCTCTCTCTCCTCTCGCTTTCTTTATCTCTCTCTCCCCCCTATATATATATATATATATATATATATATATATATATATATATATATATTACCCTCCTTCCTCTCTCTCATTTTCTTTTCAACCGCGAGACCCAGCAAACCCCAGCCATCGCCGGCCTCGCACTCGCCGTCGCCCAAGCCTCCGACAATGCCCCTACCGACCTCTCATCATCCTCACCTTCCTCTCACTCCTCTTCTCCCTCTCTCCTTCTCCAAACCCAAGAGCCCGAGCACTCCCTGCACACCGCTCCATCGCCGGCGAGATCGCTGCAGTCGATCTCATCATCGCCCCCTCGTTCCCTGATCACAGTGCACCCCAGTGAGCCCCTTCCTTCCTTCTCCTTTCCCTTTTCCTTCTTTCTTCTTTTCTTTCTTTCTTTCCTTAAAAACGTTTTTCTGTCTTCTGTAAATCGTCGGAGCCGTGACGACGCCGACGATCCAGATGACCCAGTGAACGTACCTGACTTGTGTGATCACCCTTGTGCGTTGTTTGGAACCGTTCCGTGTACCGCGCACACGTCGCGACTTTTCACCGACTTGAGGTGTTCCATATACATCTGTTTCTTGATCCGTCGAGGCAAGTTAATCTTGCTGCATGCTATATAACTCATTATATACCTATTTAAATAAATATCATATCTGTAACTTAAATCTAGTACCCCATGTTTATTTCTATAACATTTCGATGTTCCGTTTGCATCCGTTTATATCATTTCAGATCTAGGTCATGGAAACTTATCTTGTGACATACTAGATTACATTATACTACATCCATATCAATATTTATATCACATATTGCTTAGTTGTACATCCCACATCACCATTTTATAGTTTTATAACTTTTCGGATACCCGTTTGCATCCATCTCATTTAGAATATATATAACTGCATCCATAGATCATATTAGTACATAATACTGTGAAATTAACACCCCATGTTTAATAAAGTGTATCCTAATTAGTATTGGAACTATAAATGTAACCCTAATCGATAATTGTGCATCCATATCTTTGAATTTATATCTATTGGCATACCATATCATGTTATTCCATTTTATTGTTATATTAGTACCCCATACTTGTCTTTGTGTACACATACTTATTACAGTTTGATTATGAGTACGCACTTGATACTTGTGCACCCCCTGACATGACTTGATACACTACTGCTTGACACAACTTAATACCTGTGCACTACTTAACATGACTTGATACATGTACACCACATGATATGACCTGATGTACCACAGCTTGACTTGTTATCTGATCTTGTTACTAATGCCGACAATCTTGACCTGTTGTCCCTACGGATATTTCCTGTTGTCTATTCAGACAAACCTGTACCTGCTTGATCCTGTGTTGGCATTAGCTCCAGATTTATCAATACCTGACATGAACACATAACTTGGGGGTATGGGGAAATCAATGATGAAACCTGACTTGTAACTCGACAGTTCGATGCCTTTACTGATCAGTCTTATGGGCTAGGCTAGCCCCGGAATGATGTTGCTGACATCATTCGTCTTTACATCTTACCTTTTACTGTCTAGCGGCACGTCTCGGATTCAGCCCGAGAGTCTTGACCGTGGTCCCGGGCACGCACGGGATACTATTGAGTTACATCGATGATTCATCAAATTGATTTTAAAAGACTTGAGAGTAATTAACCCAGTAGACCAGTTTAGATTACTCACTGCACATCACCTGTGCCTTACCTTTCACTGTCCTTATTTATGTTACTGTTATACCTTTATTACTGTTCATACCCGTGCCTGTATGTCTTGCTACCCCCTGACTATATTATTGTTGATATTATGACACACTGACGTCTGGGTTTTGCATAGCCCAAATCCTCTACCTTTGCCGCAGGCCAAGCAAAAGTATTTCAGTCAGCAGGCCGAGCAGTGAGGACCTGTTAGTATTTTAGTTTTATTTATGCACTTTCATTCCTGATGTGAGCCCTACATTCCAGTTTATTATTGTATTGGATCCTTTGCTTCCGCGTTATTTTATTCTTGACTCGTTATTTTGGCTCATGGACATGTGTTAGATAGTTGTTTATTATTGTTCTTGATATCTCTACAGCCGTAATGTGACTGTGGAGAGATATTTCCTATCCACAGGCAGCATGGTTGGCTCTGTCACGTGCCTATCTTAGCGTACTCTGGGAAGCAGGGCGTGACGGGGTTTATTTGGTATCAGAGCCATAGGATCTAGGTTAAACGGGTTTGATTCTTTTTGTAGTTAGGTATCGGACCCAATACACGAATCAGAATACTCGTGATTAGGAACATGTCCTGCTACTTTACCATCTTGCCATTTTTTGAATCTTAACTTCCTCCTGATTCTACCTTGACGATATGCAAACTTCTTTGCATCTCGACTTGAAACTTGGTTTCCTATTGTTTATCTCTAGAACTTAGGCGACTTGAGTGGAGTTATGTAATTGTAGCTATGTACCGCGGCATGGTTACAATGCGGTACTCTATTTAAGTAACTTGGAGTTCTAGTCTTGATTCATATCCTTGATCTATATTTTGAATCTGTTATCATACTAATCATTTCAATGTTTTGATTTCAGGAACATGCAGGCAGGAATCTGAAAACGTACCAGAGGCGTGTTGATGAAGACGCTTTGCTTGGAGTAATTCGTGGGATGCTGGAGAAACAGAAACGGCAGACCGAGCTGAACCAGCAGCAAGCCGAAGTTTTTCAGGAAGGTTTACGGACCGTCCAGCAGTCCATAAACAATGTTTTGGCCAGACCGGTCGATCATATGGGTACCGTGGCGAATTTCAGGAGACTTGGTCCGTCCGTCTTTACTGTTCTAGAAGATAGCCGTTGCCAGCGGAGCAGTGGCTAGTTGATGCGGAGAATTTGCTCGTTACGGCACAGATCCCAGAGGACAAGAGAGTGGATGTGGTACGCATCCAATTAGTGGACTATGCCCGTGAATGGTGGCTTGTAGAAGTGACCCGCTTGTCCAAACTGATCAGTTGGGCGGATTTTTCAAAGAGTTTCTAAGAGAAGTTCTTCCCGCGGACTGCACGGGAGGAAATGGAGGAAAGGTTTATCAGTTTGAAGCAGAACAGCGCACCTGTGGATGCATATGCAGCTGAGTGGATACGGCTCAGTAGATTCGCTGGACCTTTGGTTGCCAACGACGCTGATAGGGTAAGGAGGTTCATGCGCAGTTTAGATGTGGACATCCAGAGGCAAATTATATCTCTGGGATTGACCACTTTCTCACAAGTACTTACAGCGGCCCGAGAGCAGCAGAGCCTATCTATGAAGACTGGGAGTACGCAGCAGCAAGCAGTTACAGTGCGGAAGCCGGCATTTGCACCAAACCGAGCGAATGTACGCAGAGGTATTCTGGTGAACCGACGTGGCGTAACACCTATGAAGAAGCCTGTCGTTGTTGATCAAAGAAGGAGCGTGATTTGTAACTACTGCCATTTACCTGGACACGTGCAAAGGGAATGTCGCAGGATGCGGGGACTCTGTTTGGTTTATGGATCGGCGGATCATACTATCAACGCTTGTCCGTCAAAGCTTCGCACGAAAGATGATGTTCAGAGGCCACCACAGAAGCAGTTTCAGGGATAGAAGAAGCTGACTCAGGACCCAATCAAGCTCGAGCATTTACCCTGACGGCTGAGGAAGCTAAGACTTCAGGAGAAGTTGTTTCAGGTATCCCACTTGTTCATGGTTTTCCCTCATTAGCGTTATTCGATTCTGGTGCATCCCATTGTTTTATGTCATCCAAGTTTATTTCTACACACTCGATTGCTTGCACGACCTTGTCTAGTTGTTGGGACATACACATTGGGAATGGGAAGATCATAGCTAGTAGAAAATGTAAGGATTGTTCAGTTGTTGTTTGCGGACGGGAGTTATTTGCAGATTTCTTGGTGATTGATACAGGCAGCTATGAAGTCGTCTTTGGAATGGATTTTCTCAGCACTTTCCACGCTCACATTGATTATAGGGCAAAGAAAGTAATTTTCCAGATTCCCAGACATCCGGAGTTTATCTTTATTGGAGGAAGCAGTTCTGTCGGGCTAGTCGAGTTTAGGGCTAGACCGACAAATAATGTTCTTTCGTCGATGGAAGTCGATAAAGAAGAAGCGCCAGCTATAGTTCGAGATTTCATGGACGTGTTCGAGGACATAACAGGTTTACCGCCGAAACGGGACGTGGAGTTCGCGATCGATCTTATTCCTGGTGCAACGCCAATTTCTAAGGCGTACTATCCAATGGCACAAGTAGAATTAGAAGAAGTCAAGAAGCAGATTGCTGAATTACTTGAGAAGGGTTGGATTCGCAGCAGTAACTCACTTTGGGGAGCTCCAGTTCTTCTAGTCAAGAAGAAAGATGGCACAAGGAAGATGTGCATCGATTATCGAGAATTAAACCGGGTGACTATTAAGAACAAGTACCCGATCCCTCGCATTGGCGAATTATTCGAGCATCTTAGTGGCGCAAGGGTATTCTCGAAGTTGGATTTGCGATCCGGATATCATCAGGTCCGAGTTAAATCAAAAGATATTTGCAAAACGGCGTTCAGAACTCGGTATGGACATTACGAGTATTTAGTGATGCCCTTCGGAGTATCGAATGCACCGGCGATATTTATGGACTTGATGAACCGAATCTTTTTACCATTCTTAGATCAGTTTATAGTGGTATTCATTGATGATATTCTGGTTTACTCAAAGAATATTGAAGAGCATGCAGAACACTTGAAGATCGCACTGCAGACATTGAGGCAAGAAAGATTGTATGCAAAGATGAGAAAGTGCGAGTTTTGGCTTGAAGAAGTGAAGTTTTTGGGGCATGTCATATCCGAAGATGGAATCGCCGTTGATCCCGAAAAGATTGCAGCAGTTCGAGATTGGCTGATTCCAAAGAACATAGCAGAGATCAGAAGCTTTCTTGGACTTGCCGGGTATTACAGAAGGTTCATGGAGAATTTTTATCGTTTGGCTGAGCTTTTGACCAAGTTTACGTGCAAGGAGATACCATTTGTGTGGACGGATAAGTGTGCGTTAGCTTTTGAGGCATTGAAGCAGAGATTGATAACCGCTCCTATTCTAACCGTGCCAAACAGTTCCGGAGGATTGGTGATTCACAACGACGCATCTGGGAAAGGATTGGGATGTGTTTTGATGCAGCATGGGAAGGTTAATGTTGTGCCGGATGCGCTTAGTCGGTTGCCAGCAATTCGGATGTTGACTGCACAAAAAGAACTTATTGAAGACTTTCGGAGATTCGATTTGGAGATTGTGCTACCGCATTCTTCGGGACAATTGATGCAGCTGCAAGTACAGTCGTCGTTGATCGATAACATTAAAGCAGCGCAGTTACAAGACCCTAGATTGCAAAGGTTTCGAGAACAAGTTGAAGCTGGACTTCGAACGGACTTGTTGATTCATGAAGATGGTTCGTTGCGATATAGTAGTCGTTTGTGTGTGCCAAAAGGAGATATTCGCGAAGAAGTTATGAAGGAGGCCCACAGTTCCGCATATTCCGTACATCCAGGAGGCACGAAGATGTACCGAGATCTACGACAGCATTTCTGGTGGGAAGGCATGAAACGGGAGATTGCCCGCTTTGTAGCGAGGTGCTTGGTGTGTCAGCAAGTTAAGGCTGAACATCAAAGGGTTGCTGGTTTATTGCAACCACTTCCGATTCCTCAATGGAAGTGGGAACATATAACCATGGATTTCGTGACGGCTTTACCGCGGAGTCCAAAGGGCAACAATGCAGTTTGGGTGATTGTCGATCGATTGACCAAGGCAGCTCATTTCATCCCATTTCGAGTTGGTCAATCAACGGAAGCATTGGCAGAACGGTACATGCAGGAGATTGTAAGATTGCATGGAGTACCGGTGAGTATCGTTTCTGATCGTGACACCCGTTTCTTATCACACTTCTGGAGAAGCTTACAGGAAAGTTTGGGGACTCGGTTGAACTTTAGCACAACTTATCATCCTCAGACAGATAGCCAGTCGGATAGAGCGATCCAAACTCTTGAAGACATGTTGAGAGCTTGCATGTTAGACTTCAAGGGTTCATGGAAGGATCATCTACACTTGGTGGAGTTTTCTTACAATAACAGTTTTCAGGCGACTATTCAGATGTCCCCATTTGAAGCGTTGTATGGTCGCAAGTGTCGCCCACCCGTTTGTTGGGACGATATTGGAGAACGAAGATTGTTGGGACCGGATTTGATCGTGCAAACAGTGGAGAAAGTTAACACTATCCGGAAACATATGAAGGCAGCACAAGATCAGCAGAAGAGTTGGGCCGATACATCGAGAAGACCTCTAGAGTTCGCGGTTGGTGATCTTGTGTTCTTGAAGAGATTACCGACTAGAGGAGTGATTCGCTTTGGGAGTCGAGGCAAGCTTAGTCCTCGATTCGTTGGGCCTTTCGAGATTTTGGAGCGTGTTGGAGAAGTGGCGTATCGATTGGCTTTACCGCAATCTTTGGCGAATGTTCATGACGTGTTTCATGTATCCCAACTCCGTAAGTATGTTCGAGATGAAACACACGTGCTGGATCATTCGGAGCTGACTGTACGAGAAGATTTAACCTTTGTGGAACGACCAGTGTCGATTGTGGATCGAAGGGAAAAGGTTCTTAAGAACAAGGTTATCTCTCTTGTACTTGTTTCTTGGGGAAATCGCTCACATGGAGAATCAACTTGGGAACAAGAAGATGAAATATGAGAGAAATTTCCACATCTATTCTTGTAGTTTCTTGATTGTTTATCCTTTCTTGTTCTTGGAATTTCGAGGACGAAATTCTTTTTGTAGTTGGGTATAATGTAACAACCTAGTTCATTTATACCAATTCCAGTTCCCATATTTACTTATCTATGGTATTTTCTTGATTTATCGTGTTTTGGGTGCGAATGGTATTTTACATTTTACATCGCATTCGACCTGACCCGCTTGCTTGAACCTATTTGATTCATATTTATGAATTACCCTGACTTGTTACGTAGACTGTGCATTTTCATGTTTAGTACATACTGACATTTTATCAGGCATTGCATCTTTACTATATAACATTTTAAATCACGTAAAATAATTTAAAATTACATAACATGGTTTGCATGATACCTCTAACCCCGTGGTAGGATCCGCGCATCTTGTTCTCGTCCCGTTTAGTGAAACAGGCGTATTTGGATGGCTACGCGCGCATACGTGCATCCGTTCTTGGGGGTATGCATTTTCATTACCTGAGCATTCATTTTGAATTTTGAAAGTCACATATATTTTTCATATTTTAAACCTGAAATTTTAGACCCGACCCGGACGCGTTTTGGAACACTTTTGTATCCCACCAAAATTCAAACTATTTAAAAAAATTTAATTCGTTTAAAATTTATTTAACAGTTCTAAAGATTTCTTTACAGCCAACTAAAATATTTTTAAAAACTACAAATCTTTTTAAATTTTAAATCTTAAATCCTAATTCCTAATTAACAGCGCAACCCTAGCTCTCTCCCCCGCGATATCTCTCTCTTTCTCTCTCCCCACAAACAGCCAAATTTCTTTCTCCTAACTGTTCATCCCTCTCTCTCTCCTCTCGATCTCGCTCTCTCTCTCCTCTCTCAGATTCTCTCTCTCTCTCCTCTCGCTTTCTTTATCTCTCTCTCTCTCCCTATATATATTACCCTCCTTCCTCTCTCTCATTTTCTTTTCAACCGCGAGACCCAGCAAACCCCAGCCATCGCCGGTCTCGCGCTCGCCGTCGCACAAGCCTCCGACGACGCCCTTACCGACCTCTCCTCATCCTCACCTTCCTCTCACTCCTCTTCTACCTCTCTCCTTCTCCAAACCCAAGAACCCGAGCACCCCCTGCACATCGGTCCATCGCCGGCGAGATCGCTGCAGTCGATCTCATCATCGCCCCTTCGTTCCCTGATCACAGTGCACCCCAGTGAGACCCTTCCTTCCTTCTCCTTTCCCTTTTCCTTCTTTCTTTCTTCTTTTCTTTCTTTCTTTCCTTAAAAACTGTTTTCTGTCTTCTGTAGATCGCCGGAGCCATGACGACGCCGACGATCCAGACGACCCAGCGAATGTACCTGACTTGTGTGATCACCCATATGCATTGTTTGGAACCGTTCCGTGTACCGTGCACGCATTACGACTTTTCACCGACGTGAGGCGTTCCGTATACATCCGTTTCTTGATCCATCGAGGCAAGTTAATCTTGCTACATGCTATATAACTCATTATATACCTATTTAAATAAATATCATACCTGCAGCTTAAATCTGGTACCCCATGTTTAGTTTTATAACGTTTCGATGTTCCGTTTGCATCCGTTTATATCATTTCAGATCTAGATCATGAAAACTTATCTTGTGACATACTAGATTACATTATACTGCATCTATATCAATATTTATATCATATATTGCTTAGTTGTACATCCCACATCACCATTTTATAGTTTTATAACTTTTCGGATACCCGTTTGCATCCATCTCATTTAGAATATATATAGCTGCATCCATAGATCATATTAGTACATAATACTGTGAAATTAACACCCCATGTTTAATAAAGTGCATCCTAATTAGTATTGAAACTATAAATGTAACCCTAATCGATAATTATGCATCCATATCTTTGAATTTATATCTATTGGCATACCACATCACATTATTCCATTTTATTGTTATATTAGTACCCCCATACTTGTCTTTATGTACCCATACTTATTACAGTTTGATTATGAGCACCCACTTGATACTTGTGCACCCCCTGGCATGACTTGATACACTACTGCTTGACACGACTTGATACCTGTGCACTCCTTGATATGACTTGATATATGTACACCACATGACATGACCTGACGTACCACAGCTTGACTTCTTACCTGATCTTGTTACTAATGCCGACAATCTTGACCTGTTGTCCCTACGGACATTTTCTGTTGTCTATTCAGATAAACATGTACCTGCTTAATCCTGTGTTGGCATTAGCTCCAGATTTATCAATACCTGACTTGAACACATAACTTGAGGGTATGGGGAAATCAATGATGAAACCTGACTTGTAACTCGACAGTTCGATGCCTTTACTGATCAGTCTTGCTTGAACACATTACTCACTGCACATCACCTGTGCCTTACCCTTCACTGTCCTTATTTATGTTACTGTTATACCTTTATTACTATTCATACTCGTGCCTGCATGTCTTGCTACCCCCTGACTATATTATTGTTGATATTATGACGCACTGACGTCTGGGTTTTGCATGGCCCGGATCCTCTACCTTTGCCGCGGGCCGAGCAGGAGTATTTCAGTCAGCAGGCCGAGCAGTGAGGACCTGTTAATATTTTAGTTTTATTTATGCACTTTCATTCCTGATGTGAGCCCGAATTATTATGGGACATACATTCCAGTTTATTATTGTATTGGATCTGTTGCTTCCGCATTATTTGATTCTTGACTCGTTATTCTGGCTCATGGACATGTGTTAGATAGTTGTTTATTATTGTTCTTGATATTTCTACATCCGTAATGTGACTGTAGAGGGATATTTCCTATCCACGGGTAGCATGGTTGGCTCTGTCACGTGCCTATCTTAGCGTAATCTGGGAAGCGGGACGTGACACTTAGCCTCAGTTGCAAGATGAACCGTCAGGTGTATTATGATATCGAAGAATGACGGTGGGAAAATACGCTCAAACTTGCAAAGTATCAATGAAATAGAATTTTCTAAATTCTCCAGCGTCACAACATCTAGGGTTTTAGCGCACAATTCTCTAAAAAAGTACAAAGGTCATTGATTATTAGACCAACCGATTCGGGAAGGGAAGTCCTGAGGGTTAATGGGAGAAGGTGCTCCATAATAACATGGTGAGCATGACTTTTTCAGCCCATCGATCTTGCCTTTCACAATTTTTATGTTTTTTCTAAATGATCCTGAAAAACCTGTGGGAACTATCAAATCATGTAACATCTGTAGGAACCTTTTCTTTTCCAGTTGCAACATATGATACGCGACATTGAGAAGTACAAACTTTCCTGGTTTAACCGCTATCGGTTTAGGATGCAATTCACTTCTAATTTCCCAGTCCTGAAGATCCATCCAAGCACGGAGATTATCTTTTGATTTTCCGTCTTTACAAAAAAGCAAGTTGAGTATGTGCTTGGATACACTCTTCTCTATGTGCATGACGTCCAGATAATGACGTACTAAATTTGTTGACCAGTATGGAAGCTCGTAGAAAATACTTAATTTGTTCCAGTAGGATGATTTGACATGTTTTGCTGGATCTATCCCGAAGGTCACATTATTGTACCTATCCCACTGAGCAGGCACGTTCTCTCCGGACAATGAGGATGGAGGCCCAAGAAGCTCCTGATGACCATCAAAATGAGCAGTGTCTAACCTGTAGGGACGGTCTAATGGCAGGAAACGCCGATGAGCGCAATAACAAACCTTCCTGCTAAAATTCAAGATTTTCGATGTTGTATATTGATGGCAATAAGGGCATGATTTATGACCATGTACGGATCAACCTGATAGCATTCCATACGCAGGAAAGTAATTAATTGTCCCTATTAAAGTCGCACGCAGTGTGAAAGTTGTATATGTGTTTGCATCGTAAGACTGTACAACATCAATAAATAAAGATTTTAACTCATCGATCAGAGGTCAGAGATAGACGTCAATATTATTTCCCGGTGATTTTGGTCCGTCGATAAGAAGAGACATCATAAAGTAGGATTGATCCAAAACCAACCAAGGCGACAGATTATAAACTATCATTACAACGGGCCATGTGCTGTGGCTTCCAGCCATATAGTTGAATGGGCAGAAGACATCACTAGCGAGTCCGAGCTTGACATTGCGAGGATCACTACTGAATATTTCGTGCCTCCTATCGAAACCCTTCCATACCGGTGAACCTCTTGGATGACTCATTTTTCCATCTTCACTTATAAGAGCACGGTGATAAGAGCACGGTGATGCCAAATCATTGCCTCGGCTGTTTTCTTGCACCTGAATAGTTTCTGCATTCTCTGTGTTATGGGAAAGTATCGTGCTATCTTGACAGGTATATCGAGCTTCTTATCGGATTCTTTCGGCTTATACCTGGCCTCTCCGCATGTTGGACACTCTTTCAAATCTGAATTCTTTTTTCGGTACAACACGCAATTTTTGGGATATGCTTGAATCTTTTCACACTTCAAAACCAAATCAGACATCATTTTTTGGGCTCCGTACCAGCTGTCGGGAACGTTATTTTCCGGGGGCATAGAATCTTTCAAGAACTTCATAAGTATCGTGAATGACTTGTTGCTCCATCTATTTAGGCACTTAATCTGGAAAAGTTAGACGAACCATGAGAAGGTGGAATACTTTACATTCTCATAAATTGGTCTTCTAAAATTATTCATGAACTTTTCATACTTATTCGCACGCGGTTCTTAACCGGAAAGAATGTCATTTTCGGTACGAATACTATCACCTAGGGCAGCCTTTACCATATCCTCTATTTCATCTCCTGGAAAGAAGTTTCCGTCTTTTTCTTCTGCCGCATTACCGTCTTCTCCTTCATCTTATTCCGCATTACGGTCTTCTTCTTCTCCTTCCCTGTGATATAGCCAGTTGTATAAAGTCTAGTAAAATCATGTTTAACAATGTGAAGCTCTATGAATTCTACTTTCTGCCAGTACTTATTCCTATATCTATCGCACGGACAGAGAATCTTCTCTAACACATGTGAGCGTGCAAATTCAATGAAAGCAGCAACTTCTGTGACAAATTAGGTTACATACGTTAGTGCCCATTCATGTACATCCAGTCCTTAACTCTGATATACTCATGGGCCATTTTAGACTGTATAACATATAAATTGTAGGTTATGATGACTATATTGAGAAATCTAAGAACGGGATGGTTACTGACAAAGAAGAAAATCCATAGATGAAAGTTTATCGTTGAAAAAAATAAATTATCGATAAACAAAGTTAGATTTGAAGATACCCAAGTATGAGTTGTATTCTGTGTATGTGTGTTTCAATTTATGATTTTCCTTAATTGTAGGGTTGTTAGTGTGTATGTGCTTTGTGTATGCGTTTGTTATGTATTCGTTTTGTATGTGTGTGTTTCGGCTGTCGGGGGGTAAGGATTCTATCCCATTAAGAATGTATAGAGCAGACACTCATTCGCTTGTGCTTTCATCCGTTTTGATTAAAGTTCGGCAGCACCTCCCCGCTGTTCTCCGAGTACACTGTAATAAAATAGATAATCATTTCAATGCCATGAAACAACGTTGAAATGAATATCTAATCTATCTTTGTACATGGAGAACCAGTGGAAAAGTACCGACGAAATAACTCGAAACGAATGAAAACACAAGTGAATTCAAGTGTTTGCTTTATACATTCCTAATTTGTCCACACTGGACAAATCTATCGGTTATCATACGATTGAATCTTCTCGTTACATAGACTACACGAAGCTTTTTAGTACCGAACTATACCGTCCGATATTTAACAACCTTCGTATAGTTCTATGTCACGACGAACATCGAGCGTATGTTAACCGATAGACGGGGACTAACTTGCGCTTTGATTTTCACATATGAGTATCGATGAGAATATGAAAGTTTCATATTATCATCGAGTATCACGTATTGGTTTTAACTTGAACGTTTAACATGAATAGGTTTTACGTTTACGTTTCGTTATTAAGGGTTCGAAGTTTTTAGTTTAGAGTAAGTTTTACTTGCGTTTACGGTAAAATTGTACGTTTATGATATCATCGAGTATCCTACTGAAGGAACCAGTGCACCGTAAACCCTAACCCTAATTAACCCAAATTAACCCTAATCATCACCCTGACTCAAATTATCCCTAATTAACCCAAAATTAACCCAAATTAACCTAATTAACCCAAATTAACCTTAATAAACACCCCAACCCTTCAAATTATCACTAATTAACCCAATTAACCCAAATTAACCCTAATCAACACCCTAATACAGATACACTCTACTTTACCTAATTAACCCTAGCCCAAACCCTAACCCTAATCATCACCCAAACCCCAATCATCACCCAAACCCCAACACAAATTAACTCTCGCACTAACCAAAATTAATCCTAATTAATCTAATTAACCCAAATCCTAGCCCTAATCATCATCAACCACATTTTACCTAATTAACCCAAACTAACCAAATTAACCCAAACTAACCCTAACCCTACCTAATTAACCCTAACCCTAACCCTAAATAGAACCCTAACCCTAACCCTAAACCGAACCCTAACCCTAACTCTAACCCTAACTAATTAACCCTAACCCTAGCCCTAGCCCTAGCCCAAACCCTAGACCGAACCCTAGCTCTAAGCCCTAGTAGTAACCCTAAAATCAACAATAACACAAATAAAAGCATAATTATAAATTAAAAATTGAAATTAACTCACCTTAGTAGTAGTTTTGCCGGTGATTCTACTATTGACGAGATAGAGGAGGCTGGAGATTCCACTGTCGACAAGACGAGGAAGTCGATGATGATTCCACTGCTAGAGATTCCACTGCCAGAGCTCGCGGGATGTGGTGTCGACGAGGAAGTTGACGATGGTATACCGGCGACGAAGAGGCACGCGCGGAAAGGAATTAGGAAATTTTGGAAACGAAGAGGAAATTTCTACGGTTTATTTTTTTTATAAATAAGCCTTTGATGTCCCTACGGATTAATCCGTAGGGCCTTTTTTGTGGCTCATTCGGGTTGGACATGCTTCTTGGCCTTCTTCTTTTTCTTTAAAGACATTGAAGGCTTGGCCTGAATGTTTCGTCCACCTTCACTACCTTTCAGCGTTGGGTGCGGCTTCAGTATCCCCTCAATAATCTCTGGCTCCAGCGGGCTTTTCCACCTAATCGCCGGACATGCTTAAAGGTCCTTCAGCATTCATTTTGCTTTGGCTAAAAGAGCGACCTCTCATGGAGCTTCTTCTATAAAAGAGTATGATTCTCCTAGCGTGTCTATCTTTTAGGAGCGTGTGGCTGGGGCGGGCTTACCTTCCAATTCTCAGACAGCGCAAATTTACCATGTTGGTATTGGTCCTCAATCCAGCCTTTGAAGACGAAGTAATCTTCGATTGGATGGCCTACTGCTCGGTGGTAGGGGCAGTAATTAGGATTTTTGACGTCGCCCGGCTGCAGTAGACGTCTTGGATCTGGCAGATTGATGAATCTGTTGCGCACAGCCAACTCGAATAATCTCCTCGTTTTATCCCGGGAAAACGAATAAGGGCGTTTTAGCTTTTCGTTGAAGAATCGTTGTCTATCGTTTTGGCGATCAGCTAGTTTTGGACCAGTGGGCTACTGCTGAGCATTGGCGACGAAGGTCGCTTTCCCTTTCCCCTTTTCGTTTCGAGGCTCCATTTTCGAGAAAGACGGTCTATGGCCCATCTAATCCATTTGGGCCAGCTTGTCAATTAAGGCATGGAAGGTAGTTGGCTTGAAAAACATCATGAACTGGGATATGGTTGCCTGCGGATCGATGGTACCCACGAACATGCCTACTGCAGGAGCTTCTTCGATACGTTATTCTCATCTCGACCATAGGTTCTGCCACCGAATTGCATACTGAACCCATGTTTCCCCTGGCTTTACCCTGGCATTGATCAATGCTTTGATTGGGGTGCGTTCGCTAGCGCTTGCGAAACGCTGGGTGAATAGGAATTCCATCTCCGTAAAAGTTTTGACGGCGTTGTTGGGAAGCTCTGAATACCATTCGAACGTCGTCTGCTCCAAGCTGCCGACGAATTGGCGTAGCAGTAGCTTATCGTCACCTCCAGTGTTGCCGCACAGAGCCCTGAACTGAGCGACATGTTGATGGGGATTGCGTGTCCCTTTGTATACGTGGATCTTAGGAATCGTGTATCCTGGCGGGTACTTAATCTAATCGTACCAGTTTGGATATGGTCGCCCAATTCTGACGACTTGGCCAGCGGCTTCGTTTGCTTGATGAGCTCGTATCTGTTGAGCTATATAATCATCGAGCACCGCTTTCGAAATTGTTTCCTCCTTTACAGCTGAAGAGGCCAGAAGAGGGTTTGATGTCCCCCCTCTATCGTCTTCAATTATTACTGGAGGCTCTTCGGCTGGAGGGTCCGGCTGGATCATCATGCCCACCATATCTTGGAACAATAGCGTCATTTGTTTTATGTTGGCCGCTTGTTCCGCGGCCTCTTTTTCTTTCTTCTCGATGGTTCTACAGAGGAACTCGGCATTGGTTTCTTGTTCCTGACGCTGCTCCGACGACATCTCCGGGCTTTCTTTTCGCCCAGTGAGTGCGGCCATCTGTGTCAGCATCTCCTGGAGCTTTTGTTGCTGCTCTTGAGTTTTCGTCACAAACCGTGTGATCGGTCGATGACCCGTAGCACGGCTTTCCTCTTTTCCGGAAGCCATATAAACAGTATGCACTATCATGCCCCCAAACTTGGGGCGTTTGGATTCAATGCCCTTGCGATTCATCGCAAACGCAAGGATCTTCTCCGGCCTTCTCCTTTTGTGGGCGGTCAAAGTTGAGGGAGCCGTTGCAGCGGGCACCCAAGTAGACGACACCTTCTGTGACATGATAAGGTGACCCTTCTCTTACTGAACCTTCATTTTCTTCGGTCGACGGGGGTAGTCTTGGTTGATCACAGAGTCTTTGACCCTTCGCCAGACCCTATGGATTTTGGAGGACAGCCGCTGAGGGGGATGCTCTAGCTTTGCCTTTGTAACGTTCTCCAGAGGTGGAGAAGATCTTTTCAACACAGCAGTCAGAGAGTTCTTACGCACCCTCCAGAGCGGCTCAAAATTATTCCCAGTTGGAACATCAGCGTCAATTTCCACCATCGGAGATGGTGGAGTGTAAATCCCCGTTCCTATCTTAATAAAAGTTTTCTACTTTTTCTAAATCCCCGAGCTTTCTTTTCTTTCCCCTCGAAAATTTGGTAGGAAAGTGATTGCTTAAATTCTAATATTTAAAATTTTCCAAACCCTGTATATAACCAAAACCCTAAACAAAATAAATTAACTTCTTTTTTTTAATTAACTCAGCCCAACACAAATTATGAATCCTCGGCCCATTCTTTTCCCTAATTAATTAATTAAACCCAACCCTTAGCCGGCCCGTCCACTCTTCAGCCCAGGAGTATTTTTAAAAAGGAATTTATTTTAATTTAACCCCTCAGCCCAACCCTTTTAACCCCGGCCCACTTCCTTCAACCCACAACCGCCTCATGACCCGACCCGACCCACCTCTATTTCCTTCTTCTTCCCCAACGGTAACATTCCCCGACCCACTCCCTTCGCCGCAGCCCACGCCCACGCCCACGCCTACGCCTTGCCGTTACCCCCTCGCGATCCCCTCAATCTCCTCCCCTCGTCTCCTTTATCTCCCTCACACCCTCACTTCTCTCTCACTTTCAAAATTCCTCACCTCTCTCTCTCGAAAACCCACTACACCCGACTCCCTCCGACGACGGCGAACCTCATACATAATCCCTCGCTTCTCCTCCACCCACAGAACCCTCCTCCATCTTCCTCCACCAACCTAAAACCCCTACACACCCAACCCCGTACACCCGAACCTCACATGCACCCATTCGACCACTACCCTACACCCTCACGCCGGCGATCCCTCATCACGTCGTCGACCTCTACACTCTCTTCTCCTTAGCCTCATCTCCATCACGACAACACCCAAGCCCTACTCTCTCTCTCTCTCTCTTCAAAAAATACCAAAACCCAAGAACCCACACACACAACCCGACACCCTGTTGCTCATTGCCGGAGCGCCGCCGCCGACCGTCGTCGACCCCAGCGCACTCGCAGAGGACCACTGAGCACCCCCTCAGCTTCCAGTGATCGTGCAATGTCTTCGGGCAGCTCCGACGTCAAACCCGTATCGCGAGCCGAGGCCGTGCAAACCAATCCACGCCGTTCGACGCGCGTTCGTGACGTTACCGCCGCCGTACATCCATGAAACGTTTCCAGGTAAGTAACATACTTGCTACATGCTAATCTACTTGTATTACAAACTCAAATAGATAAGTTATGAAATTACAACTCCCGATAAAATTAAACGACATACGTGTTCGATGCATGATCCCAATGAAAATACTCACCTAATTTGACGGAATTGGATTGTTTCTGTTGGCCCATATATTGACGAATATATTGTATAAATCTCACTGAAAAATACGACTGTTAGTGACTAAAATGAATACCCCCAAATATACCGATATAACTAGAAATTTCCCGTATCTGAAAATGGTTAAAATCACTGTAAATTATGTACATACTGGAATGATGCGTTCGAGGGCTTAAATCGAAGCCGACTCGACGAACTTTAACCCCATATAAGTTTCTAATGGTTTCTGTGCTAAAACTGCGACGATATCTGGATCGGAGTGCGACTCTGGACTGCAGTCCAGAGCGACTCTGGTTACTATTTACCGTCTCATAATCCGTGTCACTTTGTTTCCTGAATTCGTATGTTACGGAACTCTGCAGTGTATTAAAGGTGAATCTGTTAGCTAAACAAAACAAGTGGTTTCATTTCGTTTCATTGCCGTTCGCTATTTAATTTGTAAATTAAGAGAGCAGAACGTATAATAGTCCAGAACAGATTCGGAAGTGACATACTAATGTTAAACAGTGTATAACTTTCGACGTACAGACACGGTTGAGGATCCGTCTGTTGCGTTGAACACCCTATTGAAAACCCTAGATTTTATTCAACTGTATCATCGCTAAATTCTGAACCCAACTCGGTGAAATTCGTGTCGCGAAACGGACGTTCAGTTCAGAAACTGAATTTCCAGCCGCGGGCACTTAAAATGAAACTGCTGTAACTTGAATACCAGGAACCCGATTGAACTAAAACTAATTTTTATGAATTGCTGATGGAGTGTGCTATTTATCGTATTTGTATCATTTCGTTGAATTCTAAACATATGAATTTATGCAATTTTTGTAAGTTGATGACGTGCACATTGGTTCATAACATACTTAGCTTGTTAATGGCATACATACATATATATTACCCCATTTGACATATACTTAGTGTTAGTGCGTGTTAGAGTCAGTGGACAATGCATTATCGTGCGTAATTGATATTGGTTTAGGAGTGACGAGTACACCAATGGAAAGTGAACATTCGGGACAGTGATTGATACAGTGAACAGTGATAAAACCGTGTCATTGGTATACTTGTACACGACTAAATCAAAATCATAAATAGTGTAAATCTGAGAAAAAGGGGAAATCGAAGTGGAAAGAGAATCGTATTTAGTGGGACCGTGTTTTAGAGGATGATCATTCGAGCAGTGATATATATATATTAGGTAGGATCTAGCAATCCGGCTAATAGGGTTATGTCTCGGGCATGTGGGCCGTTGTCTCGGGTATGTACGAGACTCCTGTTAAACATGATCCTCCTTTCCACTATATGGTTTCAAACATGACCTAGAGACTGATAGGCACACAGATCATACTTGCATCATATAGTGACATAGTGATTACACGCATTGTATTTTCACTGTTATTACCTCATTTACATGTTTCACCTCATTAAAATAATATTGCTATTATGTCGCTCTGACGACCTGAGTATGCATGCTCAGATTCCGTGGAAGGACCAGCGCAGGAGACGGACTTATCCTTCGAGTTCACGGAGATCTAGTCTGGTGTACTTTCTTCCTTTACTACTTTCCATAAGAAGTGATCGTGAGATTGAACTTGGTTAGTAACTGTTCTTGTTATTTGTAATTTGTGAACAATGGATTTTAATGTAATAAATTAGTGATGTGATTCCTTTACTACTGTGCTTTATTTACTGATTACATGTAATGCTAGAAGCCGAAGTGTAACTACGGCGGGATTTTTCCTTGACCGTAGGAGCATGGCTGGCCTAGTCATCCCTCGTTTTCCGTATTTTAGGAAGCAGGGCGTGACATGGTTTAGTTGGTATCAGAGCCGAGTTTAGTAACAAGGGATAACATTAACTATACGATATTACATTATTTTTGTTTCACTATTCCTAATTTTTATCCTTGAATCTAAGCATACCCTTTTGAATCTTTCAGCGATATGACGTCCCTGAACGACCCCTCCTCGGACTCCAGTTCTCAGGACCGCACGGAAAGAATACTTAGAGCACTGACCACTCTCACGGAAGCTCAGGAGAGGAAGACAGACTTACTCGCTGAGAGACTCAGGGCGATTACCGCTACAGGAGGACCCTCCGCACTCATTACCGCCCCCGAGGGCGCTACCCCACCAGCTTATCATGCTAGGGCTGGTACCGTATCAGACTTCCGACGGTTGCATCCAGCTGCATTCACAGAACTAGCTGAAACCCTTGAGGCCGAGCAATGGTTAGTGAACATGGAGAACTTACTGACGGCCGCCAGGGTTCCAGATGAAGATAGGGTGGACGTGATAAAGATCTAATTGGAAGATGAGATCCGTACATGGTGGTCAGTGGAAGAAAGCAAGTTGGACAGGCCGATTGAATAGAACAAATTCAAAGAGTGCTTCCTAGATCATTATTTTCCTTCCACCGCCAAGGCAGAGATGGAGGAAAGATTTATTCTATTGAAGCAGAATGGACGCCCAGTGGACGTATATGCGGCAGAGTTCAACCGTCTGAGCCGTTTTGCTCCATATATGGTCGCCTCAGAGGCCACCAGGGCCAGATGCTTTTTACAGGGGCTTGATTTCGAGTTGCAGCAGTTGATTGCATCATTGGGATTGCAAACTTTCGCACAGGTACTCAACGCGGCGAGAGTTCAGGAGCAACTAATCAACAAGTTCAGGAAACCCCCAGTCATTCCAGCACGTACTCATGCACCTTCTCGAGGAGCCATACCGGTTCACAGGCCTGGAACGACACAAATGAAGCGCCCGTTCGTACCACAGCATCGCTCCCAGAGACAGAAAGTAGTTTGCGGCTACTGCGGTAGAGATGGGCATACCCAGAAGGACTGTCGCCGTGCCAAAGGACAGTGCTTGATTTGCAGATCCAGTCAGCACAAGATTAGCGATTGCCCTGAACGAGCAGAGTTACAGGGAGGTTCTGAACCGCTGCAGCAGAGGCCACAGGAGCAGAGGCAACCCTTTACAGGTCGCGGTCAGGGACGGGCTTTCACCTTGACCGCCGAGCAGGCAGAAGCGTCAGGAGACGTTGTTACAGGTACTGTACTCGTACATTCCTTGCCAGCTAGAGTACTATTTGATTCTGGAGCATCGCATTGTTTCTTGTCTGAGCATTTCACCGATACACACTCCATACCACATGAACCACTAACCAAGGGCTGGGAGATACATACGGGTAATGGCATTATAATATCTAGTCGAGAATGTAGATCATGTCCGGTTGTAGTGTGTGGTAGGGAATTCTATGCTAATTTCCTTCTGATTGGGACAGGCAGTTACGACGCAATTCTCGGAATGGATTAGATGAGTACCTTCCATGCGGTTATCGATTGCCGTGCAAGGAATGTGACCTTCCGCATTCCCAATCACCCGGAGTTTATTTTCGAGGGCGGAAGCGAATCTTTGAAGCCAGCCAAGTACAGAGCCAAGCCCAAGGAGCTGACATCTATGGAGATTGATGAGAGCCCAGCCCCAGAGATTGTTCGGGACTTCTTGGATGTATTTCCTGAAGATCTACCAGGTCTACCACCTCCTCGTATTATGGAGTTTTCGATCGATTTGACTCCAGGTACGGCCCTAGTATCCAAGGCCCCATACAGAATGGCACCAGTTGAGTTGGCGGAATTGAAGAAGCAAATTGAAGAGCTATTGGAGAAGGGATTTATTCAGCCGAGCGCTTCACCGTGGGGTGCACCAGTTCTATTAGTAAAGAAGAAGGATGGATCGCTGCGAATGTGTATAGATTATCGGGAGCTGAACAAGGTCACAATAAAGAACAAGTACCCGATCCCGCGCATCGATGACTTATTCGATCAGCTAAGTGGGGCCAAGGTATTCTCGAAGTTAGACCTCCGTTCTGGATATCATCAAATCAGAGTAGCAACTGAGGATATATGCAAGACGGCTTCCAGGACCCGATACGGATATTACGAGTTCCTTGTGATGCCGTTCGGTGTTACCAATGCCCCAGCGATATTCATGGACTTGATGAACATGGTGTTTGCAAAGTACTTGGACACGTTTGTGTTCCCCTCCGAAAGACGGCGCGACACCGCGTCTTGCCTGAGATTCGGGGCAGATGCTAATAGGTGCTATCCGTCCACCTCTTCGAAGATGCCAAGTTGATTTATGGCACCACGTATCGAAGGTTTAGACGGATGCGTCCGATGTAGCAGACTTCGTCAGATTCCCCCTCGTTTGAGGGGTTTTTGATTGTGGGGACGCTCTTCCCTGCAGGCGCAAGCCCCTGCAGTTAACTACGCTACCGCATTGCGGTAACAACTTTCTCCTTCTCCAGATGGTCACTTCGTGTCGTGGGTGTCTGTTTTGTATTTTGTTGCCCGTGGATTGTTTACGGAGACTGAATTATGTCGTCGCCCGTAGGGCGTGGACTAGTCCAAATCCGTATTATCTTAGATTTGGGTTTGGGGGGGTTTGGTTTGAGGATACGTCAGCCCTACTTGAGGCTAAGATCAACTCAAACGTTTGTTAAGGATACGTTAGTCTAACTTTGTGACTAAGATCAACTTAACGGGATCGTTTAGATCCGACAAAAGAGCGTTTGGACTCTAATGTTCCAGTTTAGGGACATAGTGGTCCATGAATGTATGGCCGTCGGGACCCGTCACCTCTCTGACGACGTTGAAGGATTACAACGACGGATGTCAGAGGAGTTCAAGGATGTACCCTCGAGCCAGAGTTAATTGGGGGGATTTATAGTCCATTCTGTTTGAAGGTTTAAGGATACGTCAGCCATCTTTGAGGCTAAGATCAACTTAAACGGGACCGTTTAGATCCGACAAAAGAGCATGCGGGGCTCTATTGCCCTAGTTTAAGGACATTACGGTCCATGGGTAGTTTAAGCACATTGCGGTCCATGGGTAGTTTAAGGACATTGCGGTCCGTGGGTAGTTTAAGGACATTGCGGTCCGTTGTTAGTTTTAAGACATCTCGGTCAAGGTTAAGGACGTCGTAGTCCATGGGTTTAAGGACCCCATAGTCCATTGTTAGTTTTAAGACATCTCGGTCAAGGTTAAGGACGTCGTAGTCCATGGGTTTAAGGACCCCACGGTCCGGTATGTGCTCTGGATGCTTCACACGGGTTCACTGCCGTGCTTGATGAGGACCAGGCTCCGCTCTGGACGTTTTCCATGGGGTCGAAGAGTGACATTATCCGCGTTCCACGTAACCAGGAATTTGCATTAGACATGAGTTTAAGGACCCCACAGTCCATATCAATGTGTGGTCGTTGGGACCCGTCACCTCTTTGAAGACATCGAGGGATTACGATGCCAAGTATCAAAGGAGTGAAGAGATGTACCCTAGAACCGGAGTGGATTAAATAGTCCTTGGCCCAATTTGGGATCAAGACCGATTAATTATGTTATGGGTCCATAGGACCAGTTAATCACCAATTGAGGACTTATGGCCATCTTGGGCTAAGTCCAATCAGGAGAGGCTTTGCCTCTATCCTTTTGGGCCAATTGGGCCAAAGCCTAGTGTTAAACACTACAGAGCAGTCAGTGTTGAACACTGGGAATGGGGTTGACAAGTTAGTGTTTAACACTAAGAGAATATTTGGTGTTAAACACCAGCAACAATGCTTTTTCAGATTAGTGTTAAACACTAAGGTAATCAGTGTTGAACACTGTACATGAAGATCTCAGATTAGTGTTTAAACACTAAGGTAATCAGTGTTGAACACTGCAAATAAAGCTTTTTAATTAGTGTTGAACGCTAAGGCCCAACAGTGTTTTAACACTGGGTTCGAGAGTTTTAATTTAGCGTTAAACACTAAGGCAAGAGGGGTCACGTGGCAGCACGTGAGAGCGCCCTCCCTTCATTTGTTCTGCTGAGATTATCGCGTCTTTCAGAGCATCACGTGCCATCACGTGATGGGCATTCAAATGCCTATGTATTAGAGCTTCTGCCGAGGGTCACGTGGGTCATGTGGGGTGCTGCCTCAAAGGGGCTTTCTGTAGATCTCTTGGGGGGTCACGTGATGACACATGACCCTGCCTCTAGGTATTTTGTTTAAAGGCTTTGTTAATCTTCTTTCAGGAATTAAATTCCTCGAACTGTAAATTTCAGAGGAATTAAATTCCTACTTCCTTTCGAAGACTTTGTTTTCTGGAATAGAGTTTAACTCTGAATTTTCTGTAGGAATTAAATTCCCCATATACGTGAAGGGCTGAATAGGGTTAAACCCTAATAAAAGTTTTTAAGGAGTTTAAACTTCCATCCTCTGTATGATTAAGGGAATTAAATTCCTGCTGTTTCAACAGAACTAGGTTCTTAATTAGGGTTAAACCCTGTTTCTTTTTTTGTTCTGGAGGAATTAAATTCCCATAATATAGGGTCAAGTCCTCCTTTTATTTTAAAGGAATTAAATTCCTATAGTTCTGTGAGAATTAAATTCTCGTGCTTGCATTCCTTCTCCATGTTTTGGATCTGCATGGCAGGATCTCAACCCATTGAGAATTAAATTCTCAACCTTAAGGGGAGATGTGCACTTTGCAGATCCTCCATCAAAGAGAGAAGAAATATGTTCTTCTGTTTTTACATTATCAGAGTTAAACTCTGTTGAGAATTAAATTCTCTTTCTTTCAAAAGGCCTTCCCTTTCTTACCTAGGGTTTTTTTTGCAGAAGATCCGAGTCTTTTTCAAAGTATCAAAGCTCTTCTCCTTTTTTTTCTTTTTTTCTTCTCTGCGCATGTATATCTGTGCATGTCTCTTGGCTCCTATTTATAGGAGAAGCAGCCGAATCAATCAGTTTTTTGACGAATCTTCATTGAGATTTGATTTGCATTCATCATTCATTTTGGACCTTTGGATTATTAGGTGAATTTTATTCATCATTGGATTTTAAATCCAGAGATTCTCCCTTGTTGTTTTGATTAGATTTAAAGGGGAAATCTTTCCAAACCCGAGATTTTCCCATAGATAGACGATATTTCATCACCTCTGAATCTTTAATTTGATTGGTTCAAGATAGTTGCTTTCTTTCGGAAAGATTTGAATTTCCTTCAGAATTCAATTCTGTTAACACAATGGGCTTTGAAAGCCGGTCACGTGTGACCACGTGATCCATGGTCACGTGTGGGCACGTGACCCCCTTTGGAATGAGCCTTTTCCTTTCTTTTGCGCTCTGTCTTCTGATCGCTGCCTAAGCGTCACGTGCTACCACGTGACCCCTGGTCACGTGTGAGCACGTGACCCTCGTTTGAACTCTTTTTCCTTGGTTCGTCTGGAGAACGAGTCTGCTGTCTTGAACATCACGTGCCAACACGTGACCCTGGTCACGTGGGAACACGTGACCTCTTCTGAAGCCTTTTTCTTGACTTGATCAGGGAACTGGTGTGTCTTTGACGTTTGCATTTAAATGTCACGTGTCGCCACGTGACCCTGGTCACGTGGGAGCACGTGACTCTTTCTGAAGCCCATTTTCTTCAGCGTAGTCAGGAAACTGAACTTGACTTGATGATGCCTTTTAGGTGTCACGTGCCAACACGTGACCCCTTTTTGAAGCTTTTCCCAGAAGCTTTCCTGATTTTAAATCAGGAAACAAATGCCCCCACAGCGTTGTTCTCACGTGTCTGCACGTGAGTGCAACGCTGTCACCTCTTGTGACCGTTGGATTCCTCTAGGGATCTGGGGAGACGAAGCGTTTTCATTGTCTTCTATAAATACCTCTGTCTCTTCATAAGAGCCTTCACTTTGTTCATCTTCTTCTTCTGAGAACTTTTTCTGAGAATTTAATTCTCTTCTTCCAGAGCTTAGTTCTCTGTCTTGAAACAATCTTCAGAGTTTAACTCTGTTCAAAAGGGATCCTTTTTCCTCAGGTAATGTTCTTGGACAACGATGGACCTTCACATTTCCCTGGATTTTAAATCCAAAACAAGGGTTTTTACCCTTCTTTCTTCATATTTTCCATAAGAACGTGGAACTGTTTAATCTTTCAACTGTAGATCTCTTAGGGTTTAGATGATCTTTGGAGAGATGATGATGGCGGTTCAAATCCATGGACTTTAATTCCATCCAAAAATATTTTTGGGAATTTAATTCCCTTTTCTTAATAAGGAATTTAATTCCAACGAAGAACTCGATTTCTTCACACAGAGGCTTCCTGGGGTCTCTTGGCCCGAGGTTGTTCTTCCTGCAGTTAATGCAATGGGGGCCTTGTAATGATGTCTTTTTGTGTGAAATCAATTCCTTTGATTTTATTGGATCCACTGTAGAGCCCGAGACAGATCCTGTTGGGGGGATGTGCATGGCCATCATTTTTTATTAAATGAGGATATTCCCTTTTGTTTTATTGTAACTGTTTGGTCTCATTATTAATGAGCCGTCATCCGGATTCTGTGGGGCCCATGTGTTTTATAGCCAATGGTCCCAGGAAACTTTGCTGTTGCTTCCTCCCATTAGTCTTCATGTTCATGCATGAATAAACATCGCTGACTTTCCTTTTAACAGTTTTCTTTTATTGGATTTCAGGTGCGATGGCTTCTGCTCCACGCTTTCCCTTTTCTCGCTCGGAGGCGGTTTTTCCTCAGTCACCGTCTGATGAGGAAGCGATGGCGATGATTCGGGCTCATGACCCGAACTGCACCAACCTTCTTCAGTGGGGGTCTTGGTATAGTCAGATTATTCAGGGTCGTCGGAGTTTTCTCTGCGCGGTGCCAACGGAGCCTACTTTCCCTTTTTTACCGATGGATCCTCCAAGGACAGCTTTTGCTGTGGAAATGCCCAACTGGACTCCAACGGGGAGGCTTGAGCCTTCGACGACCGGTATTCCGAACCATCCGATTCCGGCCATAGACATCCTGGGGCGGCGTATCTGCCAGGGTGAGGCCCACCCGTGGGGGCAAATTTACAAGATAGGGCTCACTCCCAAGCATCCTACGGGCTACCTTCTCTGGGCTCGCTACATCCTTTCCGCCCATCGGGCGCGGTTGCAGAAAGTTGGGCTTTATCAGGCCATATATGCGTCACTGTTCCATTACAAGTCTCCGCATGCCTGGTGGGTCAAGGCGTTTTTGAACCAGTGGAATCTTCCCACTAATACTTTTCTTCTGGGGGATCGCGAGGTCTCGATCTCTCTTGCAGAATTTTATGAAATCTCAGGATTGCCAATCAGGGGCGCACTGTATGAGGAGTTGTTGCCTTCTGACGAGTATGTCTTCGAGCCCGAGTCTGCACCGATTGACGGCCTGTCCGCTGAGAATGCTGTTCGCCATAAGCGCCCCAGCTTGATCAAGGCGCTGGGTATTTTTGATCAATTGTTCACTGAGTTTGAGG
Source organism: Agapanthus africanus (assembly GCA_030015575.1). Lineage (NCBI taxonomy): Eukaryota > Viridiplantae > Streptophyta > Magnoliopsida > Asparagales > Amaryllidaceae > Agapanthus > Agapanthus africanus. Next base: position 40,495,405 of record CM057350.1, on the reverse strand, counting down.
AGCAGGGTGTTACTTTTAAAAGCTTCATTTCCTGTTTCCTTCGTGAGGATATCATATCGAAGACTGCTCCGAAGTTTGCTAACATCAGAGACCCCTTTGGGTTTGGTCCGAAGAAGCTACCGACTGCTGAATCGGACCTGCCACAATATTATATTCCCATCGTGTCGCCGATGTCTTTTGAGTCCGTTGCAGCACCCGGTATGGATGAAGAAACATTCTTTGTGGGGTTTGTCAGTGTTTGGCTTAGCTGGTTTGTTATCCCGATGCATCGCCGCTTCATGAGAGCCTCGGTCATCTACCCGGCTCATCGTATTGCTGAGGGGACGCGGTTGGCCATCGGCATCCCGGCCTTGGCACACCTCTATAATGGATTGGGCACCGCAGCTAATACCTCTACGCCTGGCGTGGATGTGGTGAACTTTTCGCTTCATTATTTCACGTCCTGGATCGAAATGCATGTATTGGGGGCGTTCGCCATGCATCAGAGGCCCTCATTTTACGATGCCTACCCCTTTCCACGACTTATGCGGCTAGTGGATGCTTCTGCCGCCGACCCGACTCAATTCGGGGCCATTCGGGTGCTAATTTCTCCTCATGCCACCGCTGGCGGGTTGGTTTTTACTGATCGGGTCTTGTCTACTCCTTCGGGTCCCGTCCAACAACTCTGGGACCAGTCGAAAGACAACGCACCTTCTCTGAAGCCCCGGGAGGCCACGCATTTGTATGCAATCAGACCGGGTTACTTGGTGTTTCGCCAGGACAATGCGGCTCTTTTCATGCGGTACAATCCGCATCGATTTGCCCGGCAGTTCGGATACGACCAGGGTGTTCCTTTCGAGGCTTTTATGGTCGCCCCGATCCCTTCGCTTGATGCTGTTCGCGATGCTGCTCATCATTTTATGAGGCTGAACACCGGCTCTTATTTCATGGTTCCTGAAGCTGAGTACATGCCTCGATGCGTGGGCGCGTTTACGGGTTGGTATCTTCATCGGGTCAACCCAATCATTCTCGAGGAAAGGAGGGTGCTTCTTGGCCACGATGCCCCTCCTCTGGCTCCTGGGGCTGAGTTACGACCGAGGGTTCCAGTCCGCTTTCCTTTGAGGGAGATTGGCACCGCGCTCATTCCAGGGGAGTCCGGGGTAGACCTTACTCCGATAGCTGGTATGCCTTTGGGTTCTCGCTCACGGGGTAAGCGGGCTCCGGTGGTAGCACCCCTGCCGGTGGCGGCGCCGCCTTCTGTGGCGTCGACAAAGGCGATGTCATCCTCAGTTGTGGCACCGAGCGAGAGTAACAGGAATGAGGGCTCCGAGGGCGATGTGGGCCAGCGCCGCCCTAAGGCTTCGCGAGGGAGGAAGCGGTCATCCTCAGCGACCGGCTCCGGGTCTAAATGGCGGAAGAAAGCGGCTACTGCCCCGCTTGATTCTGTGATGGAGTCTGAGCCTATCCTTGAAGACGAACCATTGGCCGTGCAAGGGTCAGACGCTGGACTTCTCTTCCCGAGTTCAGTGGATGAAGAGGCTGCGCAGTTGGCCGAGGCCATACGGCGCTCAAAAGACGCGTCTCATAACGCTAAGGTTCCGAAGAAGTCTTATCCCGCTGTAATTTTCTACGAAGACCCTTCGTGGATTCGGCGGCGATTTATCGGCCCTTTGGAGGAATGGGGGGAAAGGGCTCTGAAGCAGGCCGCTTCAGAAGATGCAGCTGATGCACTTTCTTTGTGGACCGGCGGCCATGAGTCCACCCTCGAACCTCGGCGAGCCCACCTCCTTGAGAAGGAGCAGCGGCTTGAAGAAGCCATATTGAGGGCTTCTTTGCGAATAGGTATGTTGTGTTTCTTTTATAGTTTTTCCGATCTTTTATGCCCGTGCATATATATATCATTATTCTTATTTGCATCGTGCAGAGTCTTCGACGCTGGGGGAGCTCCCCACGGGCCCACTAAAGCTAAAGCCTGCCAAAATTCTCAATGAGGCATTGCTGGATGTGGAGGGGGCTGACGAGGCTGCTCCTCTCATGGTGGAACTTCCAGCGGCGGTTCTTGGCCAGGGCGTGCTTGCCCCTTTGGAGGAGGCTCCTTTGGAGGCCGACGCCCCAATGACTCCTACTGCGAGCGGCCCAAAGGCTGGGAGCGAGGTAGCCGGGATTACTCTCCCTTTGTTGGAGCCTGAGGTCATGGCGGAGAACGTTGAGGCTGCTATCCCCCCGGCTCAGAATGGGAGGACTGTTGAAGGTATTCCTCTGTGTTTTAATTTAGCAACCCCTTCATGGTCTGAACTCTTTTATCTTTCCCAGAATTGCGTGGTTTGGTGGCCACGATCACGGATCTGTCGCCTCGACAGTCATTTCAGCGTTTATTGGAGATGGCAGCTCCGCAAGCGATCTCCCCTCAGCGCATTGTCCTTTCGTCTGGGCAAGGTTGGTGTCGTCCATCCCTTCTCATAGCATCGTCGTTATTTTTGCGTACTGACATTGACGTTTCCTGCAGTTCTGGAAGCCGATGACGAGGTCGCGATTCTCGAAGGGCCAGGGGAGCCTTCAGCTCCTGCTTGTACGACTGTCGGTGAGTGCCATTTCATTGCACTCTTACTCGTTCCTTGCTTAAGAATTTTGTTGACGTCTTTTAAATTTAAACAGCTCTGCCAGTCTCCACGGCGTTGGAGTCGCGTATCGTGATGCCACCCGGCCCTTATGCCTTGCGGGCTTCAGAACGCTTGGCCCAATTAAGCCTCGTCTCCTTGTCGTCTCTGATCGAGGAGCTTCGTGCTGGCAGCACGACCACATCTGAAGCGTTCGCTGCCGAGGCTAACGGTTCTCTTCCTTTTCTTGCCACCTACCACAGCGAAGAGGTGGTGCGAGTCTGGGTGGAGTTCTGCCGGCGAGTGGAGGCTTGCCTGCACACTCTCGAGTGTTCTCGCCTTTCCTCGAAGGCCGTGGCTGCAAAGGCGGAGTTACGAGGGCTGATAGTACGGTGCGCGGCCAACATGACGTCATGTGAGAAGAGGCTCGGTCGCAAGTTCTCGGAAAGGGAGCTAGCCTCCAAGGCGCTGAGCGAGCTTCAAGCCAATCTCACAGCCAGGGCCAACAAAGCGTATGAACTCTGGCGGGTGCTTCAGGAGTCCATCAAAGAGGTGGTGGCTCTCGATAAAGCTGCCATGTTCACTCGTGAGAGGGTCGAGGCTCATAAGGCCACCGAGAAAGAGCTTGAAACCCGGCTCGCTTCGTATCAGGCTCAGCAAGCTCAAGCGGAGGCTCGTCTTCTGGAGATCTTGCGTCATGAAGCCGTGGCTCAGCAAAAGCAGGATGAGCTGACCAAGCTGCTGAATCACCCGCCGGCCTGAAACATTTGTATCTTTCCCTTCCTTTTTGTACATACTCGTGGATGAGAGTATTTTCTTTTTGTTTCTTTCATAAATTGTACTTTGTACCCATTTTGGTTTATGAATAAAAGATACATTTTTTCTTGTCAATGATGTGTCTCCTTTTCATTGAATGTATTCTGCGGGTATTCTATCTTGATCTCCTTGCAGGACAGCAATGGCTCAGGACTCAGGGTTAAGATCTGCTTCCTAAGGCTTTTGCATCTTATGAGCCACGAGGGTCTCATAAAGAGTTTTTCTCCCTACAGGTCGAGAGGATCCCATAGGTGCGAGTTCTTCTTAAAGATCGTGAGGATCCTTAAGCGGGTTTTCCCTTGAGAGTCGTAAGGATCTCACAAGAGAGTTTTTCTTCCTTACAGGTCGTGAGGGCTTGCAAGTGCCGGATGTGATCACCCTTATCCGTGTTTCACGGAGTCGGGAGTTTCTCAAGGTATCGTAGTTTAAAGACGTCACGGTCAAGGTTAAGGACCTCATAGTCCGTGGATTTAAGGACTCCACAGTCCGCTGTTAGTTTTAAGACATCACGGTCAAGGTTAAGGACCTCATAGTCCGTGGATTTAAGGACTCCACAGTCCGGTGTTTGGTTGCAGGGACCCGTCACCTCTTTGAAGACGTTGAGGAATTACAACGCCGGGCATCAAAGGAGTGAAGAGATGTACCCTTAAACCAAGGCAAAGTCTGTAGGGAATCGGGGTGGTTGATCGTTAGTTTTAAGACATCACGGTCGAGGTTAAGGACGTCATAGTCCGTGGATTTTAAGGACTCCACGGTCCGGTATTTGCTCTGGATGCTTCACACGGGTTCACTGCCGTGCTTGGCGAGGACCAGGCTCCGCTCTGGACGTTTTCCACGGGGTCAAAGAGTGACATTATCCGCGTTCCACGTAACCAGGAATTTTGCACTAGATGCTTCACACGGGTTCACTGCCGTGTTAGGCGAGGACTAGGCTCCGCTCTGGATGCTTCGCACGGGTTCACTGCCATGCTCTGCGAGGACCAGGATCCGCTCTGGACGTTTTCCACGGGGTCAAAGAGTGACATTATCCGCGTTCCACGTGACCAGGAATTTTGCGCTAGATGCTTCACACGGGTTCACTGCCGCGTTAGGCGAGGACTAGGCTCCGCTCTGGATGCTTCGCACGGGTTCACTGCCATGCTCTGCGAGGACCAGGATCCGCTCTGGACGCTTTCCACGGGGTCAAAGAGTGACATTATCCGCGTTCCACGTGACCAGGAATTTTGCACTAGCTGCTTCACATGGGTTCACTGCCGCGTTAGGCGAGGACTAGGCTCCGCTCTGGATGCTTCGCACGGGGTTCACTGCCATGCTCTGCGAGGACCAGGATCCGCTCTGGACGCTTTCCACGGGGTCAAAGAGTGACATTATCCGCGTTCCACGTGACCAGGAATTTTGCACTAGATGCTTCACACGGGTTCACTGCCGCGTTAGGCGAGGACTAGGCTCCGCTCTGGATGCTTCGCACGGGTTCACTGCCATGCTCTGCGAGGACCAGGATCCGCTCTGGACATTTTCCACGGGGTCAAAGAGTGACATTATCCGCGTTCCACGTGACCAGAAATTTTGCACTAGATGCTTCACACGGGTTCACTGCCGTGTTAGGCGAGGACTAGGCTCCGCTCTGGATGCTTCGCACGGGTTCACAGCCATGCTCTGTGAGGACCAGGATCCGCTCTGGACGTTTTCCACGGGGTCAAAGAGTGACATTATCCGCGTTCCACGTGACCAGGAATTTTGCACTAGATGCTTCACACGGGTTCACTGCCGCGTTAGGCGAGGACTAGGCTCCGCTCTGGATGCTTCGCACGGGTTCATTGCCATGCTCTGCGAGGACCAGGATCCGCTCTGGACGTTTTCCACGGGGTCAAAGAGTGACATTATCCGCGTTCCACGTGACCAGGAATTTTTGCTGAATATATCCGCATTTCACGGGGTGAAGGTTTGACTGTTGGCGATATGTATACCACCGAGCCATGGAACTGGGAGTGGCCGCTGTTCCGCTTAGCTTGAAGTTGTGTCCGTTGTTACGAGACGATCTCCAGGTTATTTGTGAACCGTCGAGATTTGGCTTCCTCTCATGATGAAACCTGGGGGGAGGAGTATGATCCCTTCTTTGTTTGCGCCCCTGGATTGTATACAGGGATTGTTGTAGTATCACCTGTAGGGCAGAAAGTTTCATTCTTTCATCATTTTTTTTATTCTTTCAGCGATGCTCTATCATTTCAGCTTTTATATCGCGAAGGTCGCGATTGCCCAATCATTTCGGCTATTTTTCGCGGTGCCCAATCATTTCGGCTATTTGTTTTATTTTTACTCGCTGCTTTTTATTGCGAGTTGCCCAATCATTTCGGCTATTTTGCATGCATATATATATATATATATATTTACTTGCTGATTTTTATTGCAAGTTGCCCCATCATTTCGGCTATTTCGTAGGCATGTGTGGCCTGCTAGCTTTTTCGCCGCAAGCTCGGATTTTGGACACCGATTTCGGCATCAGCATCGCTGCAATTGGGATGTTGCCAGGAGCGAATCATCATTTGCCTTTGTCGATGTTGAACAAAAGTGGCTTAGCAAACAGGGTTAAGGTCCTGTCGACTAAGGCTTTTGACTTCATGAGCCGTAAGGGTCTCACAAAGGTATTTCTCCCTACAAGTCGTGAGGATCTTGCAGGTGTATCTTCTCCTTAGGGATCGTGAGGATTCCTAAGTGTATGTTCCTCTGTAAGTCGTAAGGATCCTACAAGAGGGTTCTCTCCTTATGGGTCGAGGGGACCTACAAGGGTTGGACTTTGCTGGGGATATGTTTATTCGCGCCCGTGGATTGTATACAAGGGTCAGTATTGAGCCTCTTGTAGGGCAATATCGGAGGTTGTGGAGGATTTGCTTAAGAACAGGTTTAGGTTTCTGTAACTTAAGACTTTCAAATCTCATGGGCCGTGAGGGTCCCACAAGAGAATTCTCCTTACGAGTCGTAAGGATCTCGTAAGTGTATTTTCTCCTTAGGAATCGTGAGGATCCCTAAGTGTGTTGCTCCCTTGTGAGTCGTAAGGATCTCACGTAGGTGGTTCCTCCTTACAAGGTCGAGAGGACTCTGTAAGTGTCCTTTAACGAGGTTGCGCCCTTTCGGGTTTTCACAAACACTCGCCGGTAGTCTTGCTGTTTTTACTCACGGAGCCCTTTCGGGTTTTCATCCGTGCCCGTTTTGCTTATAGACATACCGTTTTTTTTTTATTCTTTTTCACTTTTTTTTTTACAAGGTCGCGCCCTCTCAGGTTTTCACGAACACTCGCCGGCAGCCCTGCTGTTTTTACTCACGGAGCCCTTTCGGGTTTTCATCCGTGCCCACTTTGCTTATGGACATACCGTTTTTTTTTTGTTTTTTTTTTTATTTTTTCATCTCGTCAACCTAAGGACGTTGCGGTAGTAGTTTAGGGACGTTTCGGTCCGTCGATAGTTTAAGGACGTTTCGGTCCGTTGTTAGTTTAAGGGCGTTCCGGTCCGTTGTTAGTTTAAGGACGTTTCGGTCCGTTGTTAGTTTAAGGACGTTTCGGTCCGCCGATATGGGAAGGCTGGCTGCTGCTTGTAAAGTCTGAGCCTAGGAAGATAGTGAGCGGACATAGTCGTCGTCATCTATCATTGACCCAGGCTGTGGCTTATTAAGCATAGTATTTCTTTAAGAAGCGGCCGTTTATTGGCCTGAAAGGCCTTTCACCGTGCATGTCCATGAGTAGGTAGGCTCCACCCTGGTAGACCTTGTCTATGATGTACGGGCCTTCATAGTTTGGCTCAAATTTTCCCCGCTTGGCACGATTGGGGATCATAGGTCTTTTGACCACTAGTACGAGTTCGCCTTGGCGGAATGTCCTCGGCCTGGTCAATCGTTCGTACGAGCGCGTCATCTTTGCTTTGTAGGCTTCTAGATGTTGTTGCGCTATGAGCCGGGTTTCGTCGAGGGCATCAAGCTCCTCAAGCCGAAGGTGAGCATTTTCTTCGTTCGTCAGCTCGTGATGGACTGCTACTCGTAGAGAGGGTAACTCTATCTCGAGGGGGAGCACTGCTTCCGTCCCAAACACCAACGCGTACGGCGTTGTGTTTGTGGCCGTCTTGAACGTAGTTCGATAAGCCCAAAGGGCTTCTTGCAGCTTTTCGTGCCAGTCTCTCTTATTCCTGGAAACGGTCTTTTTTATGACCTTCGTCAAGGTCTTATTGAAAGCCTCGGCCAGACCGTTAGCTCGTGGATTGTAAACTGAAGAATATCTCCAGTCTATATTGTGCTGCTGTGCGAAGCGGCTAATCTTATGGCTTCGGTAGACCGGTCCATTATCGGAGATAATCCGCCGTGGAGTTCCAAACCGATAGATGACGTGCGTCTTGAAGAAGTGGAGAATATTCTCCGTCTTCACTTCCCTCAGCGGTACTGCTTCTGCCCATTTGGAGAAGTAATCAGTGGTCGCCAGGATAAAACGGTGTCCCCGGGATGATGCTGGCTCAATGGGGCCGACTATGTCAGTCCCCCACATTTCGAATGGCCAACTAGCCAACGTCGGGTGCAGTGGATTCGGATGTTGGTGGATGAAGTCTCCATGGATCTGGCATGAGTGGCATTGCTTCGCATACTCGAGACAGTCCTGGATCATCGTGGGCCAGTAATAACCCATCCGTTTAATTTTTAACTTCATCTTTGGGCCTGCTTGGTGAGAACCGCAAAGTCCGTCATGAACTTCCTGAACGACTCTTTCTGCTTCGTCAGGTCCCAAGCATCTCAGCCATAGAGAATCGAACGATCTCTTGTATAGAATATCGTTGACGAAAGCGAAAGATAAGGCTCGTTTCATGAGCTGATGTCTTGAAGACGCTTCTTCGGGCATTCGGTGGGACTTAAAGTAGTCTATGAAGACTTCCCTCCAGTCTTCGGCCTTCTCATGGTCTTTTATTTGCAGGGTCATCTGCTCAGTCGTTCCCTTTTTTCCGCATGATTCCGGAGATATTTCTGCCGGGGCGAGCACTCGACGGCTTTGTACCACGATTCTGACGTCATCGAGATTCTCGTCAGCCAGTTCTTTAGCAAGTTTAGCCAACGCGTCTGCTTTGCTGTTTTCCGCGCGCGGTATGTTCTCCAAAGTATAGGAGGGAATTTGGGTCAATAGTTGTTGCACCCTTTCGCCGTACTTCACCAATTCCGGCTTGCACGTTTGATAGTCACCATTTACTTGACTGAAGACCAGCTGAGAATCCCCGTATATGAGGAGGTCTTCAATTCCCATGTCGATGGCGATCTCGAGGCCTGCTATCAGAGCTTCGTATTCGGCTTCATTGTTTGTCCTCGGCACTGTTAAGGAGAAGGCGAAGCGCATTATCCCTCCTTGTGGAGTTGCAAAGATGAGGCCTATCCCTGATTTGATCATTGGGATACCTTGTTTCTGTTTCTTTATGGAGGACGCTCCATCGAAATAGAGTTCCCATCGGGTGCTTCCGCCGCTAATCGCATCAAATGCATGTTCGTCCGGCAAATCGCAATTCAGAGGAGAATTGGCCGGTATCGGGTGCTCGGCGAGGAAGTCGGCAATGGCCTGGCCTTTCACTGCCTTGAGAGGTTGATACGTTATCGAGAACTCCATCAAGAGCAGGGCCCACTTAGCAAGTCGTCCCGTCAGTATGGCTTTCGACATCAAATATTTGAGAGGGTCCACCTTTGAAATAAGACGGACTTCATGTGCTAATGCGTAATGTCTAAGCTTTGTTACTGCGAAGATCAACGCCAGGCAGTGCTTTTCAATGGGGGAGTAGTTGCTTTCTGCCCCCAGCAACACTCGACTTAAGTAGTAAAGTGCTCTTTCTTTCCCCTGATCGTTCTCTTGTGCCCATAATGCGCCTAAGGAACCTTCGAGGGCGGCCGTGTAAAGAATGAGAGGCTTTCCCTTCACTGGAGCAGCCAACACTGGAGGGTTCTGCAGGTACTGCTTGATCTCGTCTAGTGCACCTTGACATTTGTGATCCCAAACGAATGGGGTTCCCTTTTTCATCAGGTGGCTGTAAGGACGGCATTTGCCCGAAAGATTAGCGATAAACCGCCGGATGTATGCGAGCTTCCCTTGGAGAGACCGCAACTGCTTGAGGGTTCTTGGCGGAGGCATTTCCATGATCGCTTTAATCTTTGACGGATCTATTTCAATACCTCGGTGTCGAACGATGAATCCCAGAAATTTGCCCGAGGAGACTCCAAACGCGCATTTGAGGGGATTCATTTTCAAATTGTATTGCCGAAGGCGTTGAAATACAGTCTCCAGATGCTTTAAATGCTCTTCGTATGACATGCTCTTTACTACGAGGTCATCGATATAGCACTCGACGATGTCATGTATGAGATCGTCGAAGATCTTTGTCATGGCCCTTTGATAGGTAGCGCCAGCGTTCTTTAGGCCAAAGGGCATAACCCTGTAGCAAAATATACCCAAAGGGGTGCGGAAAGCGGTATGCTTCTGGTCTTCGGGATGCATCTTTATCTGATTGTATCCTGATGAACCGTCCATAAAGGAGAAAACCTCGTGAGTGGACGTGTTATCTATCATTAGCTCGGTTACCGGCACCGGGAAATCATCCTTTGGACAGGCTTTATTGAGATCCCTGAAATCCACGCATATGCGTACCGTCCCATTCTTCTTCATTACAGGGACGATATTGGCAATCCAGTCGGGATATTGGACTTCTTGGATAAACCCAGAATCGATCAACTTCTTGACTTCGGCGTTGATGCTCATTTCAAGCTCGAGTCGCATCCTCCTTGGCGCCAGCTTGACTGGCTTGATATCTGGGGATATTGCTAATTTATGCACAGCAATCTCCGGATCCAATCCTGGCATCTCGGAATAGTTCCACGCGAAGCAATCTTTATGCCGTAGAAGCACGTTCTTTAACGCAGCCACCTTTTCTTCGGATAACAGCTCGCTGACAAATGTCGGTCGCGGGTCGTCTGCCGATCCCAACTCAATCTTCTTGAGGTTATCTGCAGTAGTATGTATACCATCTTCCAGTTCTTTTGGAGCGGGCGGAAATTCCGAGATCACCTCATCATCGCTGTTCTCAAAGCACCGGTAAAGGTCATCTACGTTCTCGGGCTCTTCCCCTAACATCGTAATCATATAACAACTGCGAACCCGCTCCGTGGACTGAGGTGGACCCGGTTCTGCTCTTGCGGCCTTGGGCTCATGCTTTCGCGGCGGCGTTACCTTCCAGCCGTCGGATAAAGCGAATCTACCCCGTCGGTACTGGTCCTCGACCCAGTTCTTGAAGGTGAAGCAGTCTTCGGTAGGATGTCCTATGGCTCGGTGATAAGAGCAATAGCTCAGATGAGAAGCCCTGTTAGCTTGCTCAGGATGTCTAGACTCTGGAAGCGCGATCATTCGATGTTTTATAGCGAGGTTGAGTAACCTCTCCGTCTTGTCTCGGGGGAAGGAGTATGCTTGACTCATCTTCTTCATGAGGGACAAACCCGAGCCGTTTCTTGATTTATCTCCGTCTCTGCGTCGGGTCTTTCGCACAATGGATTGACGAGGATAAGCGTCTTTGTCTTTTGCAGCACGTTGAGATAGACGTTGCGTCCTGGCCTTCTCGTAGATGGCCGTTTCGCGGTTGTGGTTTTCCCGAGCTTTCTGACCCGTTTTCCTGATAGGCTTGTTCATTCGTTCTTCAAACGACGGACTCGGTGCTTCAATCGCGGGGTCTAATTTTAATGAAGGGTTGGCATCTCCTGACAGGGCGTCCTCTTCTTCATCAAAGGTATATATAGGGTAGCTGCTGTGAGTCCGTTCCCGTTTTCCAGCTCTTGCGTATCCAAGCCCGAGTGTTTCCATCTTCCCGTTGGGCAACTTGCGTTGAGTCCCGGGGACATCCCAAATCTTGTTGTAGAACCGAGCCTGCCGAACAGCCTGTTTTAAGGGTACTCCTTGGCGCTTCAATAGCTTCTTTAATCCATCCGTATAGTATCTGGGCAGACGGATGGGTTGGAGCCTGTCGAGCGTAGTATCTGCGCCATGCCAGATCTCTTTCTCTATTTTCGACTCTGAGGATCGGTAAAATAGGATCACCTTCTCGCCCCTTCGCCTGGGAGGGACGTAAAATGTTTGCAGGTCCTGCACATCGTGAGCCTGAAGCGCGTCGAGGTCCTTGTAGTGTTCTCGCGGTACCATGGTGATTTGCAAACTATGGTCATCGTCAAGGGATGCTTGTGTCGGCAGCCGATTGGAGAACACAGCATTAACTTCATCTTCTGAATCACTTCCGAAGACTAATACGGGGGCGGGTGTCCTCAGGTTGTTGCGTTGAGATGGCCCTGCATAAACTATCTCTTCCACTTCTTCGGTATCGCTCCCGAAAACGGGGATGGTGGCGGCGGCTTTGTTCTCCGGCTTGCGACACCTTTCTGTATCCTCGAAATCTGGCAAACAGTATTTCGCATCTTCGTATTTGCGGACTTCGTTCACGGAAAACGGGTTTAACTCAGCCGTTACGGTATACTCAAGACCATCCTTGAAGTACTTCATACACTGATGTTGTGTAGAAGGGATGATATTGTATTCGTGTAGCCAAGGACGGCCGAGCAAGGCGTTGTAGCAGGTCTTGGCGTCAATGACATGGAATTTGATGTCTGTGACGAGAAGTCCGAAGCGTAATGTTAGTATCACAGATCCGAGAGTCCGTGACGATTGTGAATCGAAACCGGAGATAGTAATTTTGTCACGAGCGAGGTGTTGCACACTCATGCAGATTTCCTTCAACACCCGAACATTAAGGAGATTGACGGAGGATCCATTATCCACCAGGATCTTGCCTATCTTGATATCATGGCAGTATCCGGAGACATATAGGGGACGGTTGTGGTCGCACGTCCCGAGAAGGAGGTCTTCATCACCGAAAGTGACGTCGGCCGTATGCACTTCCTCCAGTTCATCCTTCATCTTTTTAGTGGCGAGGAAGGCTTGGAATTGCTCGGGTTCTTGTAACGCCTTAATTAGTGAGTCTCGCGCTTCTTTCGATAATAGGAGGGCATCGAGAATGCTAAGCTGAGAAGGTAGCTTCCTTAGGTGCGCGAGGATGTTATAGTCCACTTTACTCTTCCTAGGAGGGTCTTTGGTAGCCAGCTCTTTCGTGACTTGGTCATCTAAAGTGATATCTTCAGTGACCTTTTCCTTTCCCTTATCCTTTCTATTCCCGGGCCCGAGATTCTTTTCTGGGAGTGTGCGATTGCGCAGCTGAATGTTCTCGCAGATCTCCGATTCCTCCTCTTTCCCCAAAACAGATTCTTTAAAGAGAGGGCCCAGAGCCATTTCTTCATCAGAGTCGCTCCCAAAGGTGAGAACTTGTGACCCCCTGGCGTTAACCATGTAACAGTTGTCAGTCGTTCTGTTGTGCCCATCGACAGTACTTCTTCGCTCCCGACGGATCTTGCGTTTCATGCGCTTAACATGTTGCCGACGAGCGACATATCCTTGCCACCATATCTTAAAGGCGTCGCACTCCTCCGTGGGATGTGATATTCTTTGATGATATGTGCAATAGTCAGGGTGCGTCTCTACCCCATCGTGTGTGTTTCCTTCCGAGGGTGGTAGCTTCATTCCCATTGACATGGATTTGGCAAACCTTTTCCTCGTCTTGAATGTCTTCTTGTCTGCTTCGGATGCCTTACGCTCTGACAGGGGTAGTTCAACTCTTTCGTTCAGTTGCCCGCATTTGGCTCCTTCCGACGTGGTCATCTCACGCTCCTGGTCCGCTTTACATTTTAGACGAATCTCGTCTAGAAAAGCGTCGATCATTTCATCTGTTGGCCATGCGCGTTCTGGTACAGGCTCTGCCTCCAGTTTCCTGATGCCAGGAGTTTTCCCATCATCGGTAAACGAGTGGGAGATTACATTACAACTCGCCACATATCCTTCGGATCCATCCGACGAGCTTTCTCCATCATCTTCCTCTTGAAAGATGTGGTTGAGGAACTCTTGCAGTGTGACAGGAGTTCGCGCCTTTTGGTTGTACTCTTCCAATGCGTCGATTTGCTTCTGCAAGTTCGTGTGCTCTTTTCCAGGCTTCACGGACTTCTTGGATTTCTTCTTCTTTTTCTTCGAAGATTTTGACGGCTGGGCGTGAGTATTTGGGCCATTATCGCGAGTCTTCGAGTTGGGCGGGGCTTCAACATCCTTTTGATAATTTGAGGTTCAAGAGGGTCCTTCCATTCGATCGCAGGGCACGCATGAAGGTCTCTCAGCATCCTTTTGGTTTTAGTTGATAGCACGACCTCCCATGGAGCTTCTTCAATAAAAGAACATGTTGCCCCCGGTGTATCCGCTTTCCTCGGAGCATGCGGCTGTGGTGGGTTCACCTTCCACTTTTCGGACAGTACAAACTTCCCTTGGAGGTACTGGTCTTCAATCCATCCTTTGAAGACGAAGCAATCTTCAATCGGATGGCCTACCGTTTGATGGTAAGGGCAATAGTTAGGGTTATTCACCTCGGTGGGTTGCGGCGGTCGCCTTGGATTTGGCAGGTTTATAAGTCTGTTGCGTATTGCCAGCTCGAATAGCCGTTTCGTCTTGTCCCGTGGGAACGAGTAGGGACGCTTCATCTTCTCATTATAATACCGACGCCTTTCCTCCAGTTGATCTGCCGGTTTCGGGGCGTTAGGTTGCTCTTGGGCATTCGCAACAAATGTTGCTCTTCCTTTACCCTTGTCATTCCGAGGTTCCGACTTCGGTGTAGGTGGTCTATGACCCATCTGGTCCATCTGAGCCAACTTGTCGATCAGGGCCTGGAATGTGGTTGGCTTAAAGAACATCATAAACTGGGAGATAGTTGCTTGAGGGTCTAGAGTTCCCACGAACATGCCCACCGCAGGTGCTTCCTCAATGCGTTGCTCACATCTCGACCACAAGTTCCGCCAGCGTATAGCGTACTGGACCCAGGTTTCGCCCGGTTTTACCCTGGCGTTAATAAGTGCAGTTATTGGAGTGCGTTCGCTGGCACTTGCAAATCGCTGAGTGAACAACAACTCCATTTCAGCGAACGTTTTGATAGAATCGTTCGGGAGTTCCGAATACCATTCGAACGCTGTTTCTGATAAGCTGCCCACAAACTGGCGGAGCAACAATTTATCATCACCGCCGGTGTTACCGCAGAGGGCCCGAAACTGGGCGACATGTTGATGGGGATTGCCGGTCCCCTTATACACGTGGAATTTTGGTATCGTATAGCCTTGCGGGTATTTGATTTGGTCGTACCAGCTCGGATACGGCCGCCCCGTTTTCACAACTTGACCGGCTGCCTCAGTAGCGTGATGAACCCGGATTTGCTGGGCTATGTAGTCAGCCAAGTCAGCCTTAGAGATTGCATCCTCCTTGGCCGTTGAGAGGGCTGGTGGTGGATTTGACGTTTCTCCTCGGTCGTCTTCAAGAACGATCGGGGGATCCTCGGCGGGTAAGTCCTGCTGGATCATCATTCCTATCACATCTTGGAAGAGAAGGCCCATCCGTTGTATGTTGGCCGCTTGTTCAGCAGCCTCTTCGTCCCTTTTCTCCAGTGTCCGGCGAAGGAATTCGGCATCGGTTTCTTCCTCCCGGCGTGCGTCTGAGGACGTTTCTGGGTTTTCTTTTGGCCCGGTGAGCGCGGCCATAGCATTCATCATTTCTTGCAGCTTTTGTTGATGTTCCTGGGCTTTCGTCACGGATCGGGTTAGCGGTCGGTGGCCCGTAGAAGTGCGGCTTTCCTCTTTTCCAGAGGCCATGTAAACAGTGTGCACCACCATGCCCCCAGACTTGGGGCGTCTGGGCTCAGTGCTTTTAGCCGTCGTTGCATGCTGGGGGGTCTTCTCTGGCCTCCTCCTTTTATGAGCCAGTTGATCAACAGCCTTTTGGGGTTTAGCCTGGTGACCGGCTTCCGGTTGGATTTTCAGCTTCTTGTGTTGGCGGGAGAAGTTCGGATCGATGATCGAGTCCCGTGCCTGCCGCCAAACCTTATAGATTTTGGAAGACAGCCGTTGAGGAGATTGGGGCCGTTCTGACTCCATTTCCACAACCTTCTTTAACGGGGGAGGAGACCTCTTCAGTACTGCAGTAGGAGAATTTCTTCGCACTTTATTTAGCATTTCGAAGCTGTTCCCAGTTGGAACAGCAACATTAACTTCTGCCATCGGGACTGATGGAGTCAACCCAGATGGGGAGTTGCCCCCAGCCTTCCTCACTCGGCGCCAATGGCGACGTCGGGCGTGTCGAGCGGACGGTGTAGGGTCGGCGGTAAGAATGGTTTCGTTTTGCCCTCTGTCTGGGCGTTGGGTCGCAGCTGGTATTAGCCTGTCAAAGACCGATGTCCTTTGGGCAGTAGGAGCGGGAGCTGAAGCCGTTAATCTTGTAAAGACCGACCTTTTGGCCGGAGAGGCTGCCTTGCCGACTTCTGGGATAGGAGCGGCCACTTTCTTAGAAGCAACCTTCTCTGAGATTGTAGGTCCTGTGATGGGTTTGCAGGATTTCTGGCCCAATCTAGAGAAGACCGAGGCGTTGACGTTGGGCGACTCGTTGAGAGGAGCCGCGGCAGGGGTAAGTCGATCAAAGACCGACTTCTTGGGAGCCTCCGTTGTCAGCACTGGAGCGGCAAAGTTTGTCGGCGGGACCATGGTCCCAAAGAACAATCCTGTGGTGGCGCGAGTGACCTGTTCCACGGGCATTGTGAATAGCGAGGCAGCTTGGGGTCTGTAGGCTATACCTCCTGGCGAGGCAGAGCGTTGGTTGCAATTGCAGTCTGAGCAGTTGGAGACTTTCACGGAAGTAGAAGCCATCGATCCTTTGCTTTCTGCAATAAGCCAGACGCCAACTCTTAGTATCTTGAAACCCAAGGGCAACCATTAGCGAACCGCGATTGGTTCGCGAGTCACGACACACGAAGTGTGGAGTGGAAAGAGGAAAAGGTCCCACCGGGCGTGCCAGAATCTGTTCCCCTCCGAAAGACGGCGCGACACCGCGTCTTGCCTGAGATTCGGGGCAGATGCTAATAGGTGCTATCCGTCCACCTCTTCGAAGATGCCAAGTTGATTTATGGCACCACGTATCGAAGGTTTAGACGGATGCGTCCGATGTAGCAGACTTCGTCAGATTCCCCCTCGTTTGAGGGGTTTTTGATTGTGGGGACGCTCTTCCCTGCAGGCGCAAGCCCCTGCAGTTAATTACGCTACCGCATTGCGGTAACAACTTTCTCCTTCTCCAGATGGTCACTTCGTGTCGTGGGTGTCTGTTTTGTATTTTGTTGCCCGTGGATTGTTTACGGAGACTGAATTATGTCGTCGCCCGTAGGGCGTGGACTAGTCCAAATCCATATTATCTTAGATTTGGGTTTGGGGGGGTTTGGTTTGAGGATACGTCAGCCCTACTTGAGGCTAAGATCAACTCAAACGTTTGTTAAGGATACGTTAGTCTAACTTTGTGACTAAGATCAACTTAACGGGATCGTTTAGATCCGACAAAAGAGCGTTTGGACTCTAATGTTCCAGTTTAGGGACATAGTGGTCCATGAATGTATGGCCGTCGGGACCCGTCACCTCTCTGACGACGTTGAAGGATTACAACGACGGATGTCAGAGGAGTTCAAGGATGTACCCTCGAGCCAGAGTTAATTGGGGGGATTTATAGTCCATTCTGTTTGAAGGTTTAAGGATACGTTAGCCATCTTTGAGGCTAAGATCAACTTAAACGGGACCGTTTAGATCCGACAAAAGAGCATGCGGGGCTCTATTGCCCTAGTTTAAGGACATTACGGTCCATGGGTAGTTTAAGGACATTGCGGTCCATGGGTAGTTTAAGGACATTGCGGTCCGTGGGTAGTTTAAGGACATTGCGGTCCGTTGTTAGTTTTAAGACATCTCGGTCAAGGTTAAGGACGTCGTATTCCATGGGTTTAAGGACCCCATAGTCCATTGTTAGTTTTAAGACATCTCGGTCAAGGTTAAGGACGTCGTAGTCCATGGGTTTAAGGACCCCACGGTCCGGTATGTGCTCTGGATGCTTCACACGGGTTCACTGCCGTGCTTGGCGAGGACCAGGCTCCGCTCTGGACGTTTTCCACGGGGTCGAAGAGTGACATTATCCGCGTTCCACGTAACCAGGAATTTTCATTAGACATGAGTTTAAGGACCCCACAGTCCATATCAATGTGTGGTCGTTGGGACCCGTCACCTCTTTGAAGACATCGAGGGATTACGATGCCAAGTATCAAAGGAGTGAAGAGATGTACCCTAGAACCGGAGTGGATTAAATAGTCCTTGGCCCAATTTAGGATCAAGACCGATTAATTATGTTATGGGTCCATTGGACCAGTTAATCACCAATTGAGGACTTATGGCCATCTTGGGCTAAGTCCAATCAGGAGAGGCTTTGCCTCTATCCTTTTGGGCCAATTGGGCCAAAGCCTAGTGTTAAACACTACAGAGCAGTCAGTGTTGAACACTGGGAATGGGGTTGACAAGTTAGTGTTTAACACTAAGAGAATATTTGGTGTTAAACACCAGCAACAATGCTTTTTCAGATTAGTGTTAAACACTAAGGTAATCAGTGTTGAACACTGTACATGAAGATCTCAGATTAGTGTTTAAACACTAAGGTAATCAGTGTTGAACACTGCAAATAAAGCTTTTTAATTAGTGTTGAACGCTAAGGCCCAACAGTGTTTTAACACTGGGTTCGAGAGTTTTAATTTAGCGTTAAACACTAAGGCAAGAGGGGTCACGTGGCAGCACGTGAGAGCGCCCTCCCTTCATTTGTTCTGCTGAGATTATCGCGTCTTTCAGAGCATCACGTGCCATCACGTGATGGGCATTCAAATGCCTATGTATTAGAGCTTCTGCCGAGGGTCACGTGGGTCATGTGGGGTGCTGCCTCAAAGGGGCTTTCTGTAGATCTCTTGGGGGGTCACGTGATGACACGTGACCCTGCCTCTAGGTATTTTGTTTAAAGGCTTTGTTAATCTTCTTTCAGGAATTAAATTCCTCGAACTGTAAATTTCAGAGGAATTAAATTCCTACTTCCTTTCGAAGACTTTGTTTTCTGGAATAGAGTTTAACTCTGAATTTTCTGTAGGAATTAAATTCCTCATATACGTGAAGGGCTGAATAGGGTTAAACCCTAATAAAAGTTTTTAAGGAGTTTAAACTTCCATCCTCTGTATGATTAAGGGAATTAAATTCCTGCTGTTTCAACAGAACTAGGTTCTTAATTAGGGTTAAACCCTGTTTCTTTTTTTGTTCTGGAGGAATTAAATTCCCATAATATAGGGTCAAGTCCTCCTTTTATTTTAAAGGAATTAAATTCCTATAGTTCTGTGAGAATTAAATTCTCGTGCTTGCATTCCTTCTCCATGTTTTGGATCTGCATGGCAGAATCTCAACCCATTGAGAATTAAATTCTCAACCTTAAGGGGAGATGTGCACTTTGCAGATCCTCCATCAAAGAGAGAAGAAATATGTTCTTCTGTTTTTACATTATCAGAGTTAAACTCTGTTGAGAATTAAATTCTCTTTCTTTCAAAAGGCCTTCCCTTTCTTACCTAGGGTTTTTTTTGCAGAAGATCCGAGTCTTTTTCAAAGTATCAAAGCTCTTCTCCTTTTTTTTCTTTTTTTCTTCTCTGCGCATGTATATCTGTGCATGTCTCTTGGCTCCTATTTATAGGAGAAGCAGCCGAATCAATCAGTTTTTTGACGAATCTTCATTGAGATTTGATTTGCATTCATCATTCATTTTGGACCTTTGGATTATTAGGTGAATTTTATTCACCATTGGATTTTAAATCCAGAGATTCTCCCTTGTTGTTTTGATTAGATTTAAAGGGGAAATCTTTCCAAACCCGAGATTTTCCCATAGATAGACGATATTTCATCACCTCTGAATCTTTAATTTGATTGGTTCAAGATAGTTGCTTTCTTTCGGAAAGATTTGAATTTCCTTCAGAATTCAATTCTGTTAACACAATGGGCTTTGAAAGCCGGTCACGTGTGACCACGTGACCCATGGTCACGTGTGGGCACGTGACCCCCTTTGGAATGAGCCTTTTCCTTTCTTTTGCGCTCTGTCTTCTGATCGCTGCCTAAGCGTCACGTGCTACCACGTGACCCATGGTCACGTGTGAGCACGTGACCCTCGTTTGAACTCTTTTTCCTTGGTTCGTCTGGAGAACGAGTCTGCTGTCTTGAACATCTCGTGCCAACACGTGACCCTGGTCACGTGGGAACACGTGACCTCTTCTGAAGCCTTTTTCTTGACTTGATCAGGGAACTGGTGTGTCTTTGACGTTTGCATTTAAATGTCACGTGTCGCCACGTGACCCTGGTCACGTGGGAGCACGTGACTCTTTCTGAAGCCCATTTTCTTCAGCGTAGTCAGGAAACTGAACTTGACTTGATGATGCCTTTTAGGTGTCACGTGCCAACACGTGACCCCTTTTTGAAGCTTTTCCCAGAAGCTTTCCTGATTTTAAATCAGGAAACAGTTTGTCGTTGTGTTTATCGACGACATACTTGTCTACTCAAAGACTCGGGAGGAGCATGCTAAACATTTGCGCACGGTTCTACAAATTCTTCGGGAAGAGAAGCTGTATGCGAAGCTAAGTAAGTGTGAATTCTGGCTCGACAAGGTTCAGTTTTTAGGACATATTGTTTCGGGCGAAAGCATCTCGGTGGACCTGGCAAAGATAGACTCTGTCAGAGATTGGCCAACGCCGAAGTCTGTGGCCGAGATCAGGAGTTTTCTGGGATTGGCGGGTTATTATCGGAGATTCGTCCAAGACTTCTCAAGAATCGCTGAACCTTTGACGAGGTTTACACGGAAGGAGGTATCGTTTACGTGGACAAAGGATTGCACTCAGGCATTTGACACGCTGAAGCAGAAGTTAACCACGGCACCTATCCTTACAGCACCAGATGATTCCGGCGGTTTGGTGATACACAGTGCTGCCTCAGGGAAGGGTTTAGGCTGTGTTTTGATGCAGCACGGCCGAGTGGTTGCTTACGCCTCTCGACAATTGAGAAATCACGAGAAGAACTATCCTACGCATGACTTGGAGTTAGCTGCAGTAGTCTTTGCGTTGAAGATTTGGAGGCACTACCTATTGGGCGAGAAAGTGGAGGTGTACACAAATCATAAAAGTTTGAAGTATGTCTTCACTCAGAAAGAACTAAACATGAGGCAGCGTCGATGGCTAGAGCTGATGACAGATTATGACTTGGACCTTCAGTATCACCCGGGGAAGGTGAATGTTGTACCAGATGCGCTCAGTCGCAAGCCAGCGGTCATGATGTTGATCGGTCAGAGGAACATTATTGAGGACTTCCAGAGACTCGAGCTAGAAGTCGTTACACCGGGCGCACTCAGTCAATTTTGGCAACTACAGGTACAGTCTTCTCTGGTGGATCGTATCAAGATTGCACAAGCGGATGATCCCCGATTGCAAAATTTCAGAGCGCAAGTGGAAGCCGGGCTGAGAACGGACTTGATTATACATGAAGATGGCTCTCTGAGATTCGGCAGCAGACTCTGCGTACCTAAGGGAGATGTCCGAGAAGAATTACTGGCTGAAGTGCATAATTCAGCTTATTCTGTGCATCCGGGAGGTACGAAGATGTATCGAGACCTAAAACAACACTTTTGGTGGAACGGAATGAAGCGGGAAATTGCGAGGTTCGTATCCAGATGCTTGGTATGCCAGCAGGTGAAGGCAGAGCATCAGAGGACAGCAAGATTGTTACAACCACTGCCGATACCGAAATGGAAGTGGGAGCACATTACCATGGATTTCGTGACGGCCTTACCACGGAGCCCTAGGGGCAATAACGCCATTTGGGTTATCGTCGATCGCCTCACGAAAGCTGTGCATTTCATACCATTCAGAGTGGGACAGTCGACAGAGTCACTGGCAGAGAGATATATGCAGAAGATTGTACGACTTCACGGTGTTCCAGTCAGCATTGTGTCAGACCGGGACACCAGATTCTTGTCGCACTTTTGGAGGAGCCTACAGGAGAGCTTGGGTACCCGCCTCAAATTCAGCACAACTTATCACCCGCAGATGGATGGACAATCCGAGCGTACGATTCAGACGCTCGAGGATATGTTGAGAGCCTGTATGTTGGACTTTCAGGGTTCCTGGGAGGACCATCTGCATCTAGTCGAGTTCTCTTATAACAATAGTTATTAGGCTAGTATTCAAATGGCTCCTTTTAAAGCACTTTACGGGCGGAAGTTTCGATCCCCAGTATGTTGGGATGATGTGGGAGAACGAAGATTACTGGGCCCCGAACTCATTGTTCAGACAGTCGACAAGGTCCAAATGATCAGGCAGCGCATTAAGACGGCACAGGATCGAAAGAAGAGTTGGGCAGATACCAGCCGGAGGGCACTAGAATTCGAAGTCGGAGATCACGTGTTCTTGAAGATTTTCCCTACTCGTGGAGTTATCAGGTTCGGAGGTCGGGGAAATCTCAGTCCCCGTTTTATCGGACCTTTTGAGGTGCTAGAGCGAGTAGGAGAGGTGGCATATCAACTTGCCTTGCCTCCATCGCTAGCTGGTGTGCACAATACCTTCCACGTGTCACAGTTGCGGCGTTATGTTCGGGATGAGAACCATGTCCTGGACTATTCGGAGCTAGTTTTGGGTACCGATCTATCATACGAAGAACAGCCCACTACCATCCTCGACCGCAGAGAGAAAGTGCTGAAGAATAAGGTCATTCCGTTAGTCCGAGTGTCTTGGGGCGGTCGTTCCCTAAGAGAATCCACCTGGAAGTGGGAGGAAGATATCCGTGCTCGTTATCCACATCTCTTCGTTTAGTACCTTGTTTCTTTGTATCCTTGTTAAATTTCGAGGACGAAATTTTTTTGTAAGGGGGGTATGATGTAAATCCCCGTTCCCATCTTAATAAAAGTTTTCTATTTTTTTCTAAATCCCCGAGCTTTCCTTTCTTTCCCCTCGAAAATTTGGTAGGAAAGTGGTTGCTTAAATTCTAATATTTAAAATTTTCCAAACCCTGTATATAACCAAAACCCTAAACAAAATAAATTAACTTCTTTTTTTTAATTAACTCAGCCCAACACAAATTATGAATCCTCGGCCCATTCTTTTCCCTAATTAATTAATTAAACCCAACCCTTAGCCGGCCCGTCCACTCTTCTGCCCAGGAGTATTTTTAAAAGGGAATTTATTTTAATTTAACCCCTCAGCCCAACCCTTTTAACCCCGGCCCACTTCCTTCAACCCACAACCGCCTCATGACCCGACCCGACCCGCCTCTATTTCCTTCTTCTTCCCCAACGGCAACATTCCCCGACCCACTCCCTTCGCCACAGCTCACGCCCACGCCCATGCCCACGCCTTTCCGTTACCCCCTCGCAATCCCCTCAATCTCCTCCCCTCGTCTCCCCTATCTCCCTCACACCCTCACTTCTCTCTCACTTTCAAAATTCCTCACCTCTCTCTCTCGAAAATCCACTACACTCGACTCCCTCCGACGACGGCAAACCTCCTCGTTGACCCCTCATTCATCATCCCTCGCTTCTCCTCCACCCACTGAACCCTCCTCCATCTTCCTCCACCAACCTAGAACCCCTACACACCCAACCCCGTACACCCGAACCTCACCTGCACCCATTCGACCACCACCCTACACCCTCACGCCGGCGATCCCCCATCACGTCGTCGACCTCTACACTCTCTTCTCCTCAGCCTCATCTCCATCACGACAACACCCGAGCCCTACTCTCTCTCTCTCTTCAAAAAATACCAAAACCCAAGAACCCACACACACAACCCGACACCCTGTTGCTCATCGCCGGAGCGCCGCCGCCGACCGTCGTCGACCCCAGCACTCACAGAGGACCACTGAGCACCCCCTCAGCTTCCAATGACCGTGCAACGTCTCCGGGCAACTCCGACGTCAAACCCGTATCGCGAGCCGAGGCCGTGCAAACCAATCCACACCGTTCGACGCGCGTTCGTGACGTTACCGCTGCCGTACATCCACGAAACGTTTCCAGGCAAGTAACATACTTGCTACATGCTAATCTACTCGTATTACAAACTCAAATAGATAAATTATGAAATTACAACTCCCGATAAAATTAAACGACATACGTGTTCGATGCATGATCCCAATGAAAATACTCACCTAATTTGACGGAATTGGATTGTTTCTGTTGGCCCATATATTGACGAATATCTTGTATAAATCTCACTGAAAAATATGGCTGTTAGTGACTAAAATGACTACCCCTAAATATACCGATAAAACTAGAAATTTCCAGTATCTGAAAATGGTTAAAATCACTGTAAATTATGTACATACTGGAATGATGCGTTCGAGGGCTTAAATCGAAGCCAACTCGACGAACTTTAACCCCATGTAAGTTTCTAATGCTTTCTGTGCTGAAACTGCGACGATACTTGGATCGGAGTGCGACTCTGGACTGCAGTCCAGAGCGACTCTGGTTACTATTTACCGTCTCATAATGCGTGTCACTTTGTTTCCTGAATTCGTATGTTACGGAACTCTGCAGTGTATTAAAGGTGAATCTGTTAGCTAAACAAAACAAGTGGTTTCATTTCGTTTCATTGGCGTTTGCTATTTAATTTGTAAATTAAGATAGCAGAACGTATAACAGTCCAGAACAGATTTAGAAGTGACATACTAATGTTAAACAGTGTATAACTTTCGACGTACAGACGCGATTGAGGATCCGTCTATTGCGTTGAACACCCTATTGAAAACCCTAGATTTTATTCAACTGTAGAATCGCTAAATTCTGAACCTAACTCGGTGAAATTCGTGTCGCGAAACGGACGTTCAGTTCAGAAACTGAATTTCCAGCCGCGGGCACTTAAAATGAAACTGCTGTAACTTGAATACCGGGAACCTGATTGAACTGAAACTAATTTTGATAAATTTCTGACGGAGTGTGCTATTTATCGTATTTGTATCATTTCGTTGAATTCTAAACATATGAATTTATGCAATTTTTGTAAGTTGATGACGTGCACATTGGTTCATAACATACTTAGCTTGTTAATGGCATACATACATATATCTTACCCCATTTGCCATATACTTAGTGTTGGTGCGTGTTAGAGTCAGTGGACATTGCATTATCGTAAGTGATTGATGTTGGTTTAGGAGTGACGAGTATACTAATGGAAAGTGAACATTCGGGACAGTGATTGATACAGTGAACAATGATAAAACCGTGCCATTGGTATACTTGTACACGACTAAATCAAAATCATAAATAGTGTAAACCTGGGAAAAAGGGGAAATCGAAGTGGAAAAAGAATCGTATTTAGTGAGACCGTGTTTTAGAGGATGATCATTCGAGCAGTGATATATATATATTAGGTAGGATCTAGCGATCCGGCTGACAGGGTTATGTCCCGGGCATGTGGGCCGTTGTCTCGGGTATGTACGAGACTCCTGTTAAACATGATCCTCTTTTCCACTATACGATTTCAAACATGACCTAGAGACTGATAGGGACACAGATCATACTTGCATCATATAGTGACATAGCGATTACACGCATTGTACTTTCACTGTTATTACCTCATTTACATGTTTCACCTCATTATAATAATATTGCTATTATGTCGCTCTGACGACCTGAGTATGCATGCTCAGATTCCGTGGAAGGACCAGCGCAGGAGACGGACCTATCCTTCGAGTTCACGGAGATCTAGTCTGGTGTACTTTCTTCCTTTACTGCTTTCCATAAGAAGTGATCGTGAGATTGAACTTGGTTAGTAACTATTCTTGTTATTTGTAATTTGTGAACAATGGATTTTAATGTAATAAATTAGTGATGTGATTCCTTTACCACTGTGCTTTATTTACTGATTACCATGTAATGCTAGAAGCCGAAGTGTGACTACGGTGAGATTATTTCTTGACCGTAGGAGCATGCCTGGCCTAGTCATCCCTCTTTTTCCGTATTTTGGGAAGCGGTGCGTGACAGTGGAGCCAGTCCAGAGGGAGAGCTGCCCCCAGTTTTCCTCACACGGTGCCAATGGCGACGTCGAGCGCGTCTTGCAGATGGGCCCACCTCCGTTGTCGGGGTAGCTTCATTATGCCCCATGTTCTGGTGAAGGGTTACTGCCGGTGCCAGCATATCGAAGACTGACATCCGCTGAGAAGAAACGTCCAACCTGTTGAAAACTGACCCTTGGGCAGGGGAAGCAGCTTTGGTGACTTTGCCTGTAGCGGGAGTCAGGACGGACGGCCTTGCGAAGACTGACCCCTTAGCAGGAGAAGTCTCTCTGATAATTTCGTTTACTAGTGCAGAGATGGTTATCCATTTCGGGATAACCCCTTCAGGTATTGCAGGCTTCTTCACGGGCCCATTGGAGCTTTGGCCTAGTCTGTTAAAGACCGAGGCGTTGGATTTGGGCGACCCGTTGAAAGGGGCCGCGGTATTTGTAAGCAGATCAAAGACCGACTTCTTCGGAGCTTCATGCGACGGCATTGGGGAGTCGAAGCTCATTGGTGGAAGCATGGTCCCAAAGAACGGCCCAGTGGTGGCCTGGTGACCTGCTCCACTGGCATGGCGAAGATGGAGGCCGCCTGAGGCCCATAGGTCACTCCTCCAGCGAGGACGGAGTGGGAGTTGTTGTTGCAACTGGTACAGTTGGAAGCCATTTTCTCAGTGCGAGAGCAAGACACCAAATCTCAGTACCTCGAATTCAGGGGCAATCACATTAAACCGTGATTCGTTCATGAACACGACAAACGAAGTGTGGAGTGGAAAGAGGAAAAGATCCTACCGGGCATGCCAGAATCTGTTCACCGCCGAAAGACGCGACAGGAACGTTACGACGTCCGGCCTGAATTTTAGGGGAAGATGTTATTTGATTTTATCCGTCCACCTTTCCGAAGATGCCAAGTTGATTTATGGCACCGTGTATCGGAGGTTTAAACGGATGCGGCCGATGTAGCAGACTTCGTCAGATTCCCCCTCATTATGAGGGGTTTTTGATTGTGGGGACGTTCTTCCCTGCAAGCGCAAGCCCCTACAGTTAATTACGTTACCGTATCGCGGTAACCACTTTCTCCTGCTCCAGAAAGTCACTTTGTGTCATGTGTGTTTATTTTGTTTTTCGGTTGCCCGTGGATTGTATACGGAGACTAATTTATGTTGTTCCCGTAGGGCGTGGATTAGTCCTAATCCGTATTTTCTTAGATTTGGGTTTGGGTTGGTTTAAGGATCGTCAATCTCATTTGAGACTAAGATCAACTTAAACGTTTGTTAAGGATACGTTAGTCTAATTTTAGACTAAGATCTACTTAAAAGGGTTTTGGGATCATTTAGATCCAACAAAGGAGCAGTTGGGCTCTATTGTTTTAGTTTAGGGACGTTGCGATCCATAGTTTAAGGACGTCATAGTCCGTGGCAATTTAGAGACATCATAGTCTGTAAAGTTTAAAGACATCATAATCTACGAGTTTAAGGACCTCGTAGTCCATAAAGTTTAAAGACATCATAATCTGTATGGTTTAAAGACATCATAGTTTGTGGGGTTCTAGTTTAACCAGTTTGGAGATGCGCCAAAAGTTATTAGTTATTGGGACCCTCCATCTCTCTGAAGATATTGAAGGATTACAACGACATGTATCAGAGGTATGAAGAGATGTACCCTTGAACCAATTCCCGATTTGGGGAAATGGGATGAACATCAGTTCAGATGTCATTTGTTGGGAGCTTATTAACTGTCTTTGGGACTGAGATCGGTTTTGAAGACCCTGAGCATGAGGGGCTCAATTGATGGTCCTTGGAAAATTTGGTCTGAATCTGGCTAATGTTAGCCTTCCATAGTGTTCAACACTAACATATTTATTCAGCGCTCGCGTGCTCCCACGTGAGGTGTTTGAAATAGTGTTAAACACTAAAATCCTGAGGCGCTCATGTGGGGTCACGTGAGGCGTCTGAAATAGTGTTAAACTTCAAGAATTTGAAGCGCTGCTTCTTTGGGTTTATTCTTTTGTTCTTTTCTGAGCGACAAGTGTTGTTGGGTCACGTGGGATCACGTGAGGCGGCCCAAAAGTGGAAACTGCCTCCGATTTATTCCCCTTTTTGTTTTGTAAGTGCCAAGCACTACTATGTGATCACGTGTTATCACGTGAGCCAATCTCGATTATTCTCTTTTGTTAATCACAAGCACTCACGTGGGAGTACGTGATCGGCTGTTACCATGTTAGGTGTCGATCCTTTTACGTGCATGGAGATCCTGAGTTTCGAGACTTTCAAGTCCATTGTTTTATGAGAATTGGATTCTTAAGACTTAGTTTTTCTCTTAGGTTTGGGATCTGTATGACAGAATCTCCTCGATGAGAATTAAATTCTTAACTTGTGAAGAGATCTGCATCTGCAGATCTTTTACAATAAGGGGGAACTAAGTTCTCATATGAAGGGTTAAACCCTTATTTCATCAGAGGAATTAAATTCCTACATATTTTTATGGGAGAATTAAATTCTCTCAACTTAGATCTCTCTCTAGGTTTTGGAACTGCATAGCAAAATCTCCCCGATGAGAATTAAATTCTCAACTTGTGGGGAGATCTGCTTCTGCAGATCTTAACCGGAGGAAGAACTAAGTTCTTTTTAGAAGAGTTGAACTCTTATGGAGATGAAAAAGTGGTATTAAGAAATTAAGGTTTAACGAAAATTGAAGTGTGATATATATCTCCGGCAACAGAAGCACGAGCCTGGGCCCGGGCAGCAGCACGAGCGGGACGATGGTTCCTCCTGTAAGGAACAGCCGGTGACCCGAACGTAGACGCGTCTCCAACTAGAAAATAAACATCGATAAAATTACATGAAGTTCATGTTTATTCTTAAAGGATATGTAAAATGAATAAATATTTTATATTTATTCATACAAACCTGCAAACTGAGCGGAGGGTATGGAAATGACGGGAGTGGCCCCTGCACCAGACGTGGACGCACCATCTATAATTAGACAATCAAACATTGACTATATAAGTAATTGCAAAAAGAATGTGTATATCAATAATATAACATTCTAAATCAACATGTATACACTATAGGATATATAAACATACCCGCGGGTGCGGTGGTGGCCTCTACCCGAGATGTAAGTACGTAAGAGCAAAAAGAATGTATGTATATTTATGAAATAGCATTCTAAATCAATATACATGCACTATATGATATATAAACATACCTATAGGTACGGGAGTGGCCTCTGTCCCTGATGTGGACTCACCACCAACAGCTACACAATCAAATATTGAATATATAAGTAATTTTGACATGAATATGCATGTATATATATAATATTACATTCAAAATGAATATGCATGCAATATACCTGGAGATGTGGCAAAGTCCACACGGAAGGAGGTATCCGAAGGGGTCTCCAATCGGGGTGCAAGACCGGCCCTCTGAAGCTCCCTACGCAGCTCTCTGGACGGCAGAACCGCTCTGCCTCTGCCTCTACCTCTGCCGGTGCCACGGTTGGAGCTCCTGCCGCGGCTCGCTGCTCCCGTCATCGTCATCAAATCTAGATAAAACGGTTCGTTGACGCATTAGACAATCATTACATATGCATGCTATATATGTATAGATCATAAAATGTGAAGTAATAATATAACATTACTGATAACCTTTTTCGTTTCATAGACGCATTATACTATCTACTTGGATTTCATCATCGATATCATTTCTAACCCATATAACTTCATGATCAGCAGAAGACAACCCGTCTTTTGAAACCGACGGTCGGAGCACTCTAAGTCTTCTCTCTTCTTCATCCCCATCGCTGTCCTCGAATTCTGGGACATCGTAAACATCCCTGGGTTTCCAACGGCATACGACACTCCATCCCGGATGCTTCAAACACTGTGAGTAGTATACTTGGAACACTTGGTTCGGAAAGATAAACGGATCTTCCTGACCGTGAAATCGAAATGTGTTCACACTGGTCAATCCATATTCATCTTTTCAAGTCCCGAGATTTTTTCTCCACTTATCTGTATCGGTTCGTGTATCGTACCAAATACACTGAAATATATAAAATGGTTCTGATCGTCCGTGATATTGGATGCCAAGTATGCAATTTAAGTATCCATAATAAATCACACCATCCGATCCTACCGTCGCAATCCCACTATTCTGAGTGGTTCTAGATATTTCTATATCCTTAACTTCGAATTTGTATCCAAGGACACCGAATCCTTTATAATATACAACCTCCATACTAGAAAACCGAGCTAAACATCTTGAATCACTCTCTAATGATACAGAAAAGTTCGGATCGTGGATCTAACAAAACAAAATTTACGACAAATACATAACGATATAAGTTTAGATTAAAACCGGTAGCAATAACATATTATTCGAATAACTTATATGATCTGCAACCCAATCGCAAAAATTATCCTGATGATATTTTTCCAATCGTTCATCGTTCCAATCAGGATGCCCCTCACGTATCTCGTTAAAATGAATTTTGTTCTCAACAATAAATTATGACACTAATATTATATCATTTCACACACACACAAACACAAATATAACAATTAATCCAAAAAAACTTACTCTCTAATTTTTTCAAAACATGCGCTATTGAGAAGGATAAACCGGTATATCTTGTTGATAAACATAGTGTCTACCCTCTTATAATCAGCTTTACCATATGGCCCGTCCTGAATTCTTCGAGGCCGGTTAAGTCTCGTCTCAATGTTCTCGTCCAGATAGCGGGAACAAAATATGATTGTTTCATCTAGAAGATAACCTTGCATGATAGAACCCTTTGGTCGATTTTTATTGCATATATACTTTTTAGAGTGTAGAACTACCTAAAGAAAAATATGTTAAATAAATAAATACGGGCATACAGGACAACAATAATTTTACAAATTGCGTGAAACGAAAAATTCCACGTACCTCTCGACGAGATACATCCATTGATATTATACAAGTCCGGCTAACTTAGCGTCAGTTGCAAGATGAACCATCAGGTGTATTATGATATCGAAAAATGACGGTGGGAAAATACGCTCAAATTTGCAAAGTATCAACAAAATATAGTTTTCTAGTTTCTCCAGTGTCACAACATCCAGTGATTTAGCGCATAATTCTCTGAAAAAACAACATAGGTCATTGATTACTAGACCACCCGATTCGGGAAGGGAAGTCCTGAAGGCTAATAGGAGAAGGTGCTCCATAATAACATGGTGATCATGAATTTTCAGCCCATCGATCTTGCCTTTCATAATTTTTATTTTCTTACTGAATGATCCTGAGAAACCTGTGGGAACTTTCAAATCATGCAACACCTGCAGGAATCTTTTCTTCTCCGGTTGTGACATATGATACACGGCATTGGGAAGTACAAACTTGCCTGATTTACCCGCTATCAGTTTAGGATGCAATTCACTTCTAATTTTCCAGTCCTGTAGATCCATCCGAGTATTGAGGTTGTCTTTCGATTTCCCGTCTTTTTAATAAGCAAGTTGAGTACGTGCTCGGATACTCTCTTCTCTATGTGCACGGCGTCCAGACAATGACGCGCTAAATTTGTTGACCAATACGGAAACTCGAAGAAAATGCTTAATTTGTTCCAGAATGGTGGTTTGACCTGTTTTGTCGGATCCATCCCAAAGGTCGCATTATTGTAATCATCTCACTGAGCAGTCACGTCCTCTCCGGACAATGGGGCTGGAGGTCCAAGAAGCTTTTGATGACCATCAAAATGAATAGCATCTAACCTGTAGGGATAGTCTAAAGGCAGGAAACGTCGATGGCCGCAATAATAAACCTTCCTGCTAAAATTCAAGAATTTCGATGGTGTATGTTAATGGCAATAAAGACATGCTTTGTGACCATGTACGAACCAACCTGATAGCATTCCATACGCAGGAAAGTCATTAATTGTCCACATTAAAGCCGCACGCAGTATGAAAGTTGTATTTGTGTTTGCATCGTAAGTCTCTACACCATCAATGAATAAAGATTTTAACTCATCGATTAGAGGTCGGAGATAGACGTCGATATTATTTCCCAATGAGTTTGGTCCATCGATAAGAAGATGCATCATAAAGTATGATTGGTCCATAGCCAACCAAGACGACAGATTATAAACTATTATTATAACGGGCCATGTGCTGTGGCTTCCAGCCATATAGTTGAATGGGCAGAAGCCATCACTAGCGAGTGAATATTTCGTGCCTGACATTGCGAGGATCGCTACGGAATATTTCCGAAATCCTTCCATGCCGGTGAATCTCTTGGATGACTCATTTTTCCATATTCACTTGGAGGAACACGATGATGCCAAATCATTGCCTCGGCTATTTTCTTGCACCTAAATAGGCTCCACAGCCTTTGTGTTATGGGAAAGTATCGTGCTATCTTGACAGGTATATCGGGCTTCTTATCAGAATCTTTCAGTTTATACCTGGCATCTCCGCATGTTGGACAGTCTTTCAAATTTGAATTCTCTTTCCGGTACAACAAGCAATTTTTAGGACATACTTGAATTTTCTCACACTTCAGACCCAAATCAGATATCATCTTCTGGGCTCCGTACCAACTGTTGGGCACGTTATTTCGCGGGGGCATAGAATTTTTCAAGAACGAAAGAAGCATTGTGAATGACTTGTTGCTCTATCCATTTAGGCACTTAATCTGAAAAAGTTGGACGAACCATGAGAGGGTGGAATACTTTGCATTCTCATAAATTGGTTTTCTAGCATCACTCATAAAATTTTCATACTTATCCGCACGCGGTCCTTGACCGGAAGGAATGTCATCTTCGGTACGAATAGATTCACCTAGGGCAGTCTCTACCATATCCTCCATTTCTTCTCCTGGAAAGAAATTACCGTCTTCTTCTTCTGCCGCATTACCGTCTTCTCCTTCTTCTTCTACTTCATTACCGTCTTCTCCTCCTTCTTCTACCGCATTTCTATCTTCTTCTCCTTCCCCGTGATATAACTAAGTTGTATAAAGTCTAGTAAAATCATGTTTAATGATATGAAACTCTGCAAATTCTACCTTCTGACAGTACTTATTCCTACATCTATCGCATGGGTAGAGTATCTTCTCTAACACGATCTTATTATGTGCGCGTGCAAATTCAATAAAAGCAGCAACTCCTGCGATAAACATAAGTTGCATACGTTGTTGCCAATCCACATACATCCAGTCCTTAACTCTGATGTACTCATGGGCCATGTTAGACTGTATAACATATAAATTTTAGGTTATGATGACTATATTGAGAAATCTAAGAACGAGATGGTTACTGACAAAGGAGAAAATCCGTGTATATGCTTTGTTTGTGCGTTTGTCGTTGAAAAGAATAAATTATCGATAATCAAAGTTAGATTTGAGGATACCCATGTATGAGTTGTATTCTATATATGTGTGTTTCAATTTATGATTTCGCTTAAGTGTAGAGTTGTTAATGTGTATGTGTTGTGTGTGCGTTTGTTGTGTATTCGTGTTGTATGTGTGTGTTTCGGCTGTCAGGGGTAAGGCTTCTATCCCATTAAGAATATATAGAGCAGACACCCATTCGCTTGTACTTTCAACCATTTCGAGTAAATTTCGGCAACACCTCCCAACTGTTCTCCGAGTACACTGTAATAGAATAGATAATCATTTCAAAGCTGTGAAACAACGTTGAAATGAACATCTAATCTATCTTTGTACACGGAGAACCAGCGGAAAAGTACCGACGAAATAACTCGAAACGGATGAAAACACAAGTGAATGTAGGTGTTTGCTTTATACATTCCTAATTTGTCCACACTGGACAAATCTATCGGTTATTATACGATTGAATTTTCTCGTCACATAGACTATACGACGGTTGTTAGTACCGAACTATACCGTCCGATATTTAACAACTTTCGTATAATTCTATGTCACGACGAACATCGAACGTATGTTAACCGATAGACGGGGACTAAGTCGCGCTTTGATTTTCATATATAAGTATCGATGAGAATATGAAAGTTTCATATTATCATCGAGTATCATATATTGGTTTTAACTTGAATAGGTTTTATATTTCGTTATTAAGGGTTCGAAATTTTTAGTTTAGGGTAATTTTTTCTTGCGTTTAAGGTAAAGTTGTACGTTTACATTATCATCGAGTATCCTACTGAATGAATTGGTGCACCCTAAACCCTAACCCTAAGTAACCCAAATTAACCTAATTAACCCCAATTAACCATAATCATTACCCTAACACAAATTATCCCTAATTAACCCAAACTTAACCCAAATTAACCTAATCAACCCAAATTTAACCCAATTTACCCAAATTAACCTAATTATCCCTAATCAACACCCTAACCCTTTCAAATTATCACTGATTAACCCAAATTAACCCTAGCCTCTAACCCTAAACCTGAACCAAACCCTAACCCTAACCATACACTGAACCCTAACCCTAACCCAAGTCTTACCCTAACCCCAATTAATTAACCCTAACCCTAACTGAATCGAACCCTAACCGAACCCTGAACCTAGCCCAAGTAGCAACCCAATAATCAACAAAAACAGAAATAAAAGTATAATTAGAAGTAAAAATATGAAATTTACTAACATGTAGCTATGCCGGCGATGGAGGAGACCGAGGATGGTCGACGGCGCAATGGCGACGAGTCGCGGGCGGTGGTGACGAGGGAGTCGACGAGGGAGTCGACGGTGATGTCGGGGACGACGAGGCGCGCGCGGGAAGGCGGTGGCGACGAGGCACGGGCGGTGGCGACGAGAGGCGGGCGCGAAAGAGTGGGAGCGAGAGGAATTTTTGGGAACGATCGAGGACTTTTCTGTGCTTTATTTTTTTATTAATAACCCATATATATGCCCCTACGGATTTACCCGTAGGTTCTTCTTTTGCGGCTCCGTAGGGCCAAATAACAAATTACGTTTTAATATTTTTAAATTAATTCGTATGGCACCATAGGGACAACCAAGTGAACCTACGGAGTAATCCGTAGGGGCATCATTTTATTGTCCCTACGAAAACCTTTATCCGTAGGGACAACCACTTATTGTAGTAGTGCACCTCCTTCACCGTCGCCTACACCTTTTCACCGAGAACCCTTCTTGAATGACGAATATTTATGCCATGCCAATTTGTTATACTCTTTTCCCTTTAACAACAATATTATTTATACTTGTGCATCTCATGCCTTTGGTCTTGAGTATATTTGGCATAAAAGAAACACCTTTAGATATTAAAAAGAACATGTTTTTGGCTACTGCACAATGCTCGCATATGATTTGCTGACAACAATAGAACACCATAACTTAGATTAGTATCTATAGCTATCGGTTTAATTAAATCAAACAAAAAGCGGAGAGAAGAACCATATGAATATGAAAGTTGATTGCAAGACCTAGATGAACCCTACCACGGCAACCCCAGCAGCCAAGATCACTGTCTTCGTCTCTTCTCCCGACGACGAGCAGCCAACCCCCAACGCTCTCCCATCGTCATGGTTGCCAAGTTCTTGTCGAGACCTTACTTGTGTCATGTTTTACGTTTTTGTCGTCGTTCGGTGTTCGTCACGTCGGTATCTCTATTCGTCGCCATATTTATACAAATCGAGATAAGTTTATCTTGCTACATCCTAGTTTCATTATGGTTTACCTAAACTAAAATATATCTATTTATATTATATTTACATACATTTATATTATTGCAATTTATTATCATTATGAAATTTTATAAAGATAATCTGTATTTTACTATTTAGAAACACTAGCACGTGTGTAATTATAACTGTGAAGTTATGAAAAATTAATTATAATATTGTGGTAGATACAATTTAATTTATAATAATTAACAGTCATAAAATAGTATGGTTAGATATATTTTAACAAGTAATAATGAATATATCAATTCCGTTACAGCTAGATAACAATGACAATTATATTATTGTTTTTATTGTGATTGGTTGCACAAGTAAATATTTCTTATATTTGATATACAATACCCGACATGTGCACGTCACGTTATCTTGCCTTTGCTATAGCTATATTGCTTATACATGTTGTCTGTAATATTTATCAATGCTAACAATATTGACTTGTTATCTTGATTGACCTGACTTATTGTCTTGCTAAATAATACTTGTATACGATTGTTTCTGTATTGGTATTAGGTCGATATTATTTCTATACCTGACAAAAACATAGGGTAAAAGGGGAAATTAAGAATGAAACCTGATTTATAACTCAACAGTTCACTACTTTTTAGAGACTGATCAGTCAATACGAGCTTCAGGCTCCGAATGATGATGCTGATATCATTCATCTGTACATGACATTATTTTACTGCTTAGCGGCACATCTCGGATTCATCCCAAGAATCATGACCGTGGTCACGGACACGCACGAGATATTATTGAGTTACAATGAAAATTATATTAATTGGTTTCAAATACATATAGGATAGTTAACTAAAAACACAGACCTTAGGATACACGTAGCATATTTGAATACATATAGCCTGTTGTTATAACACCTGTGATTATTTGTCTATACTCATACCTTAGTTTGCATGTGGCATCCTATATAGCACACTGTTCAGTTTATTATTATCATCATGATATTTTTGACGCACTGATATCTGGATTTTGCATGGCCCAGATACTTGACTTAGCACGTGAGTACTTCGATAAAACTACCGATCAGTAAAGACCATCTCATTGATATAGCTCTTATTGATGGTTAGTTATTCCTTAAATTTTTATTGATTCCACTACTATTTCATGTTGTCGTTTGTGGCTATTCGATATGTTTAGAAATAGATAGTTATATTGTTGTTCTTGATTACTGATTGACAGCTGTAATGTGACTATAAGAGGATATTTTCTTACCGTAGATAGCATGACTGGCTTTATTACGTTCCACAATTTTAGTATTTTGGGAAGCGGGACATGACATATTAGGTGTAGATCAGTGACAGATAAAGTTTAATCTGAAGTTTAAAGTGGTTTAAACTTTATTCTTATCTCAAAAGAAACCATCTCCTATATATAGATAGAATTAATCAACCCTAATTAATTTGAGAATCCATCAAGTATTTGTTCTCTGTTTGCGGCAGATTGCACGGAAAAGCAAATCGGGAGAGAAAGAGAGGTTTGGGCGAGAGAGATTGTATTTAGGTTTTGATCATAGAGCAAATTTCTCTTGTAATTCTTCGTTGAATGGTGAAAGCGAATCGTCGTTAGTTTGCAGGATTTGATGTTAGTTTGCATCAAACCTGGATAATATCTTACGTCCTTTGTTGCTTAGTGTTTTTCTACTTGCTACTTTTGCGCAGTTGTTGCATTTGATCTTTTTTATTAGTTCCGATTCACACGTATCGATAAACCGTTGCGTACTTTAGTGCCGATATTTACATCAGTATTGATATCCCCACCCCAATCTTTTTTTTAACTATGAGGAAACACCTTTGGTCTAACTGTCATTAAACTTCATGTCACTCCTCTCTTGATCTAATTTGAAGAAAACATAGTGAAATGTGAAACTGCAAGTTCAATATTTAAAAAGCATTAATTGCTAAAAATATACAATGGAAGGGGAAATTTAAGCAATTAATAGATTCAGGGGTGTTTTCCTAAATAACAAGGGATTTAAAAGTGAAAATAAAAATATTAAGATTTTCGCGCGATTTTTAAAGCATCTTATAGATTTAAGGAAGAAATATAGAGATACTAAGATCGCGCGGTGTTTTTCCCTTAATTATAGAAAAACTAGGTTTTATGCACGTGTGATGCATGTGTATTTTTGTGTGTGTATTAAGATCGAGCAGTGTTTTTCCTTTCATTATAGAAAAACTAGGTTTTATGCACGTGCGATGCATGTGTATTTTTGTGTGTGTGTTCAGAGGTTTTCATAAAATTGAATGCAAAATGTATGTGTATTATTAACTTTCTTATATCAGCAAGATTTAAATATGGAATCTTTAATTTAACATTCGAATATTAAAGATACTATTTCTTCTTCTTTTTTTAAAGTTACATTTATGCGTATAATTTTAATAGATTGCTTAGCATTTTCATTTTTCTTGTGTTAATTGCATATTTGTACATGTAACATCTCGAAGTATAGTGATCCCAGTCAAATATAAGATATCTAAAATTTCATTTGACAAGGGAAACATTTTGAACAGTTAATAACATACCCAATTCCAGGATCAAGCAGTTTGATCAACTCCAGCCGTACAGGGGGCTCATTTGAATTCCTTACTTGGATACTGAACTGCAAATGCACAAAACCTGTGTTAATACCATCAGAATCAAACACCACCACAGGTTTAAAACGTTAGTAATAATGAAAATTAGCATACGAAAGAAAAGAGGTTCCCAGGTATACGGGAACATATTCAATAGCACCTTGCGTGGATCTTTCAGGAACTCAGAGTAGAATTGCAAGGCTTCATTTTGGAGGCATCAATTCTTTCGCCAATTTTAAGGACCCTATGCTACCGCTGGGCCATGGGCACATCAGGGAGGCCCATGGGCACATCAGGGATGAAACGACTGCACAATTCTTGTACATGTTTGTTGTCAACAGTTATATTCGTGGCGAAATCGTATCTGAGAAATCTATTCATGCCTACCGCATGCTCTCATACATTTAGCGAATCAAGGAAAGCTAGCATGCTCTCATACATTTAGCGAATCAAGGAAAGCTATGTTCATTGCACGGGAAGGGACTTGGATGATTACCTGCTGTACACACCTTGATTCTGAGAGTGCAAAAAACGCCATAAGCATTGCACCATGTTGTGTTCATTTTAATGCACATACACAGGAAGAACATAACTACCTTCAGTAACAAGAAACTATAACTGATAAACAGCAGCACTAAGGTGTATCTCGTATTATAAAGCCACCCAACAGTACTTCAACATTCTTTCAAAACATCTCAGTGTCAATCAGGGAAAAACAGTTTCAGCTATTATACAGATGGAAACAATCATATATGAAGGCAGACAACAAAAGGTGACTGCATCAAACTTCCCATTCCATAACTACAAATTGTTGATAAAAAAAAAACTAAAACCATTCAGCACACCAAATTTTTATTTCAGTACGCCTATACAGTTCTCAGTAATTGATTTCATACCCAATCCTGATATCAAACACTCAATGATACTCGAGCGGTGCTGGACAGTCCTTCAATTCCTGCCCTTGATACTGAATATCCTGCAATTCCAAACAACTAGTGTGAGAAAATTTATACAAAGACAGAATCTTTACGGATAATTAATCAAAAAAGAAAAAGAAGAAAGAAAGAGGCATACCGAAGCATAGTGATTAACATCCCGATGATGAGCCTCATCAGCCCGCACAACCATGACGACATCCCGAAGAGTTGAGTTTTGGGGCAAGCGCCAATAGTCAATGGCAATGGCTGGAGCAGGAACGTTCTCAATCGCACCTTTATCGAGCTCTTTAAGGAACTCGGTGTAAGAATGAATGGCCTCTTCTTCGAGATAACCAACAACACGGTGTGCAAATTTGGGGGAGATGAGGTATCCCAAGAAGTAAGCATTAAAGAACACTCCTTGAACGACCATGACCAGGGCACGCTCATACCAACGAGGCTGAGAGACCTCCATAAAGGTCATGAGGTGCATCCGCTCATTCTCTGCTTCTTCAAGGAGAGCACGGACCCAACCACCGCTATGTTCAAAGCGGCGAAGGGAACGCAGATGGAGAAGCATTCCACCAACCATTCCAGGCACAGCAGCAACAGTTTCAAGCATCATAGCACGACAACCATATCTCCTCTGTTCAAGGAGAAAACATTAAAACTTGTTATGAGGTCACCGTTGCAGCTTCGAGCCAAATAAAACGGCACTGCTATTAACTTCTTTCGTAATTTTACAGAGACTGGAGGTGGATCTGAGGTTTAGCAAGTGGCCCACACAAGCCTGGAAGTGGAGATCTGAGGTGCGGCCCGTCTTTAAGACGGACTAAAAAACTTTGTTGAGCATAAACACGCATTAAGTAAGCCTAGTTGATCGAAATCAAAGGTTTGAGTGTTCAAAACAGATGGGGCCCGAGGTTCAGCTGTCCTCTCAAACATTTCAATATTTTTTTCCTCAAATACAGTTTGACTGGTAATCAGATAATCACTAAATTATGTTTTCATGCATGAAGCACTTTCTGATGGTCGTTCCCAGAAAATTAACGAAAATTGATGTTCAGCAAACATTGTGAACATAATTTAGAGCATTTTGCATACTTTCGTCAGTGAAGTTTTCCTAAAGTTGACCAATAAATCTTGTGCTTTATGTCATGGTTTTATGAACATTTATAAATTTAAACATTTTATATAGTAGTATTTTTTTCCTTCCACCTCACACCATTTGCAGAAGATGATTTTCTGGCAGCCAAATAGTGCAATAACCATACTTTTGCAATGGTATTCAGCATGTAACAAATAAACAACACCCAACTAAATGTGCTTTAACTTGGCACGCACATCACATCCCACTCGCTGAATGAAATTATATCAGAATACATTTTTCGAAATGAAACCATCAATAAATACTAGAATGAAGATACTAAGATGACCACCAGTTCATAACAAATTTAGATAGATATGAACTTATCATATATTCTAAGCAAGTTGCAACATGGACAATCTATAAATAATATCAAAATATGGTTAACAGACATGTATAAGCAATTAATCACTTATGAGAACATCTTATATGTTTGCACAAATCATGATCATGTGTCAGTCCATGAAGAACGGCATATCGAAAACAAAAGGTTTTAGCGATTCATCATGATGTGAAAATTCATCAATGTCGCTTCCACCGCACCAAACACTACTAAGACACAAAAGTTACCGAAACCTGACCTTGCACACACTGATATGTTTAATTTAAACTAATCAAGCGCCCGGTGACACTTGAACCTAATTGCTCTGATACGGAATATATTTTATAATCTATCAAAAATTATGTAATAGAAGCAGATATATCAAGAATCTTCATACCTGAAAGAAGATATCAGTAGGGAGACGAAGCGACTTCACCATCCAATAAGCCATCTTGTCCGAAAACTTAGTAGGAACGTGGTGCTTCTTCAAATCAATCGACATATCCGCCTTATACGTATCCCATGGCTATATATTCCAAATCCAAACATCAATAAACAAAAAATTACAACATGATTACTTCCCCCAAAAAAACAGTAAAAGAGAGAGAGAGAGAGAGAGACAAAATAAAAGAAAATTTGTTTGCTTGATGCTTACTCTGAAGCAAGACCATCTCCACTCTGTGCCATCCTCCTTCGCCATCTTCGGCGGACTTATCCCCCAGTAACTCGCCAGCGCCTTCTTCTCGCTCGGCGGCACTGCTCCCGCTTCTTTCTTCGCCGCCGCCTCCTCCTCGCCGCCGGCCGTCGCCGGAGTAGCGGCGGAGCTCGTAAACCTCACCGGAAAACCTCTAAAAAACACCGCCGGCGTTCTCACCGGCGAGAAACTATGCTCGATCACCGCCGATCGAGCCACCACCGTCGAAGTAGAGAACAGCCGCGGACCGAGCTGCTTCAAAAGATTCGATCGCAGGATTCGAGATGAACAAAGCATTTTTAGTTGGGTAAAAAAAAGTGAGCCAATAATTCGGGAGAATTTAGTCAAAGTCGAGAGATTTTTAAATTTTTTTTTTTTGGCTATGCTTGCTTTCTTGATAGAGGGGAGGTGGTTATTTTATACGAGGACAGCGAGATAATTTATTGAGGTCGGTTGTCTGGTATTCGTTCCTCGCGGTGAGAATACCGATTTCAACGTGATGTCTTAAATTTTTCGTTTTCGCTCACGTACTGGTGCTGGAAGCGGTTGAAAGGGGTTTAAGCTGACCGGAGGTGAGCAGATGGTGAGTCGAGGATCCGAGAAGGTTCCCTCACGCCAAGCTGACGATTCGCGTTTTGCGGTATGATGACTCGCGGGTGACTTAAATATAATGGACGAAGGGATGGTTTTGTTGATAAAAATTTAGGGAGAGATCAAAGGGAGAGAGTTGGTACGCGGGTTATGGTACGGGGCTCTCAGGAGTTTCTTGGGAAGCAAGTCGAAATGTTCGCGCCGCCGGCGGGCGTCAAAGTCAGAAAGCAAGTGATGTGAGGGCTGCCACGTGTGCTTCACGAGAAATCGGGACGTTCTGGGCTTTATTGCGAGCTTTAACGCCCATTAAAGTTGTTGGGTCCATTCTAATCTTAGGCCACTAACCCACTAACTTTGTATTATCATCATATACACAAGCCTGTAATGCCCGCGTCGCGTGTGTATATAACACAATTTAAAAAGATTCTTTAAATATTGATGCGGCTTAATTAAAAATTTAAACTAATATTCGAAAACGTAATACAGAATTCGAACTTTAAGCAGAAAATTTAAGGATTTGCTAAATATCAAAAGGTTAGTTATGATTGTTTAAACATTTTTCTAAATATTATGAGATAGAACATTCTCATACAAAAGAAATTTCTTGCTTTTTTATTGATTTATAAAACATTGGTATGAACTTCTTATGTGTCCCTGACTCCCCTCATTTTCTAGATTTAAGTAAAGACGTTCTAAAAAGTATAATTGTCCATGAGTAGAATTTGTGGAGCTCATGTCTTCTTACCACTTTGATTGTCCAGAAAGTTGGGAGAGATTTCTTCCATTAGATGATAGAGTATAAATGAGAGTTTGGAAGGTTTCTAGTCAAAATAACCGCAGTCAGCATGATGTCTTATATTGAACCAAAAAAAAATTTGCTCTTGTTTGCGTCCGATTTTCCGAAGATGGAAGAACTCATAACCTATTGAACAAAATGATGGCCAGATGATTGGGAGAGTTGTTGGGATTTATACGATATTGGATTTTCAGAAAATTGTTTGGTAAAATAACAATTTGAGTTTCTTTGAATCAAATAAGGTTTTTAATTGACCGGCAAAGTATTGTTTTATGAACATGGATTTGCATTAAAACCCGTCGGTTTGGATATATATATATATATATATATATATATATATATATATATTCTTATTCAGTCGGGCCCCAGTGGTATGAACCTACTGAAATGTTGTACCTAGTTGCATAAATATTTGATCTAGGAGTTAAATAAATAATTAAACTATTAATAACAATAACAGATTCTTTAATCAACCAGGCTGGAATCTAGCATACAAGCCTGCCCTTGGTGCAAGTACACTATTAATAACAATAACAGATTCTTTAATCAACCAGGCTAGAATCAAGCATATCAACTCCTTATACTTCCGGAAAGGGGCATCTAGTTCCAATAAATCTTGCTTTAATTGTTTTCTATGATATATTTATGTGCAACGGTCGATCGGTGGCGGACCGGCGGGCGGCCGGCAAGACTCCGTGGGGCCGGCCGGAGACAAACTATGGCCAACCGGCGGCGAATGTCGGTGGGCGGTTGCACGAACGGTGAACGATCGGCGATGGCCGGCAGCGAACAGTGAACAATAGGTGATGACCACCGGCCGGCAGGCGACGAACGGCCGATCGGCGAAGGGCTAGTCTGCGGAGGACCGGCGGCGGGTGGCGAGGGAGGCCGGCAACGTATGGTCATGACGAGAATATTTTATGGTAATTTATGATAAACACATATTTCGTGGAGAATAAGATTATCATCAAATGGGGTCATTTGATTTCCATGATAATCTTATGTTTCTAGAAATACCTTTTATATCTTAATAAGTATGGTAACAAATCATGAAGATCTAGGATTACCATTTAGATTTCCTCTTACAAACGCAACAGAGCATAGAAATATGAAAAGAACTAGTCTAGAGGGGCTCATGGTGCAAGCTCTTGCATAGCCCTTGGATGGGCTCTTAATGCATGTAGGGGGAGGCTATCCAAGAGCTATGCAAGAGCTTGCACCATGCAAGCCCTCCTAGAGTAGTTATTTTCAAGAAATACCGGATCCAACTCTATACTGCTTGATTGTCTCCACTAGATTCCAAACCAATCAAATTCACATTTCCCAATTTTCAACAATATAAAGTAACGGAATCATGTGACATCATCCCAATTAAATTAATCTAAAATCCACCTTCATTAGAATATAATATTCTTTCAGCTCACAGTTTGCAGAAGAAATGACTTGGACCAAGTGGCCTTTATTGTGAATGGGCACGTTAGAATACATATTCTATCAAAAATAAGAAATTATTCGGTGTGCCGAAAGTTAAACATCTCGATTAGAAATGTGAGAGATGGAAGAGTTTCGGACAGTCTTGGTCAGCTTATGGGCCTATAATTCTATCACTTCTTTCTTTTTCTCAGATGTATACAGCCGGCACATGAAATAATTTTTCCAGGCTCGGCTGAATTTTGGTATAAATGTAATGTACATCAACTACGAGTTGGGATATTTTGGACCAATCATTGTAAGCCCACGCTTGGATACACTACTTCCAAAGCCAACTATTTTGACTTCAAGCTCTCCATCTCCATCAAGCAATTCCCATTACTATAAACTCTCCATCACCTTCCTCATTTGTCCTCCTTTGAATTGGGCAAAAAAACCTTCAATGGCATCTTCATCAAGCCCATGTCCTCCATTGGGCTTCTCGGCAAAATATTATTCGGTTTCGGCCGACGGCGAGTGTGTGAGGCAGAGCAGCTTCTTTGAAGGGAGGGCAGTGTTGAATCAAGGAGTTGGGTACTCTGTTATCTTGGGGTTTGGGGCTTTCTTTGCAGTCTTCACTTCTTTCTTGGTATGCTTCCATTTCTTCTTCTCTGCAGCTAATATAAATTTTTCCGATAGGATTTATAT
This sequence comes from Agapanthus africanus, assembly GCA_030015575.1. Lineage (NCBI taxonomy): Eukaryota > Viridiplantae > Streptophyta > Magnoliopsida > Asparagales > Amaryllidaceae > Agapanthus > Agapanthus africanus. Next base: position 40,451,145 of record CM057350.1, on the reverse strand, counting down.
GCTTCACAGAAAAAATAACAACAGCTGGAGTTCTATTTTATTTTGTGGAAACTGTAATTTGCTTACTTGTTTATGATAAAATGATTAACTAGGCATGCAGATTTTGTTTATCTCAACTTTCAGCGATTTTTATTGCCTGAAATCACACCGGCTTCATCTTAATATCTCAAGAAATATTTTAAACATAAATAAATAAATGCATTTGACATTGGGTTAGTGCCATAAAGCAATTAACGCAATTTTGTGTTTAAAAAAAGTCATGAATTTAATATTACAATGTAGGCATTATATGTTGGGATTGAGGCTCCACGCTATCTATAATTATTGCTTGAGTACTTGTACATATTTTACCATTACGCATTAGTCTAGTCCTATTGCTACCTTAGCTACAATTCCTTCACACCTCCTAATTAGTGGTATTATCCGTCTTAATCGCACGTGCCCGAACCATCTCAATTGAAACTACGCCTAACTTCTCATGGGATGCACTCATCTCTTATCATGTCTCATAAAAATGTTTCCACCTATCAAACGCAAAGATCCTCGTTTAAGTTGCACTCAATGTTTGGACATGCTAAGAGTTGTGGCCTTACAACAAACAACAACGGAGCCTTTTATCCCAAGCATATGGGGTAGGCTACATGAACCAACATGAGAATCACGTCGGATCCAGCACATGAATCCTCCGCCTCCACTCACTCCTATCGAACAATATACTTTCATTGAGTCTTTTGGCAACCATATCGTTTCGTATCACCTCCATCCATGTTTTCTTCGGTCTTCCTTTTGCCCTTTTGCTATTGCCCATATCGAGAGTATCTATTCGTCGAACCGGTGCTTCCATAGGTCTGTATCGCACATGACCAAACCATCTTAGCCGGTTTTCCCGCATCTTCTCCTCCACAGGTGCTACACCAACTTTTGCACGAATATCCTCATTTCGCATCTTATATTTTCTAGTGTTACTTCACATCCAACGAAGCATGCGCATCTCCGCTACGTGCATCTTCTGTGTATGATGTTTCTTAGGAGCCCAGCATTCTGTACCATATAATAAGGCAGCCCGGATAGCGCTCCGATAAAACTTTCCTTTTAATTTTAACGGAAAGTTACGATCACACAAAATCCCTGTTGCACCCCTCCATTTCAACCAACCAGCTTGGATCCTTTAATTAACATCACTATCGATCTCTCCATTCTTTTGGATGATGGAACCTAGATATCTAAACTGGTCGTTCGGTGATATCTCTTGCCCTTCCAATGTTATACCAATATGGTTTTGACTTCTCTGGTTACTAAATTTGCAATGCATATATGCTGTCTTGGACCTGCTCAATCAGAATCCCCGAGATTCCAATGTCTGCCTCCATAATTCCAATCTGGCATTAATCCCTGCTTTCATCTCATTTACTAGAACAATATCATCAGCGAATAGCATACACCAAGATACCTCATCTTAGATAGTTCTAGTAAGCTCATCCATCACGATGGTAAATAGGAATGGACTTAATACAGATTCTTGATGTAAACCAAATGTAATCGGAAAATCACTCGTTAAGCCGCCGCAAATTCTGACATTTGCCACTACTCGATCGTACATATCCTTGATTATGTCAATATACTTGACGGGGACCCTCTTCTTCATCATTGTCCCCCATAATACCTCTCTAGGTACCTTGTCGTACGCTTTTTCTAAATCAATAAATATCATATGCAAATCTTTTCTCCTCTTTCAAAAACGCGGGCTGTGGAATGTCTCATTATCTGTCGATTGCTTATAACAGGACTCATTGCCTTACAAACATCTTAAATTATTGGTCGATTGCTTATAAACTCTAATTTTATTTCTTTTATGAATGTCTCATTATCTGTTGGCATATATGAATATATGAAATACTAATCTCTAACTGGCTGTGGAATATAAATCAGGTGTGGTTAGAGAAGCGGTATGTTGGATCTCGGCACACATCCGAATGGTTCAACACCGCGGGCAGAAATGTTAAAACAGGACTCATTGCCAGTGTTATTGTATCACAGGTTTTAATCACTATGCTCTTCTTAGATAACTTATTTCTCAACCGAGACTTATTTTTTTGGTAAATCGCCCCCCCCCCCCCCCCTCCCACTCCCCAACCGCCCGCGCGCGCGAAATTTGATTAAAGTGGACCTGGGCGGCAACGATCTTGCAAAGCTCGAATGTCGCATGGGAGTACGGAGTCAGCGGTCCATTTTGGTATGCCAGTGGTGCTACCATTCAGGTTAGTCCTTTAATTGTTAAATACCATTAATTCTAGTGAAAAAGATCCTTGCCCCTAGCATTTTTTCATGACAAGTTTATTTTCTGAGCAGGTTCTATTGTTTGGCATCATGGCCATTGAAATCAAAAGGAAGGCACCTCAAGCACATACTGTTTGTGAAATTGTAAAAGCTCGGTAAGCTGCGGTATATAATTTGTATAATGGGGCACTTCTTAGTTTTTCAAATTCTTTTCCCAATTTTAAAATGTAAATATATATGGAATGGTACAGATGGGGAACATCGGCGCATGTTGTATTTCTTATGTTCTGCTTCACGACCAATATAATCGTGACCGCGATGCTGCTGCTTGGTGGCTCTGCAGTTGTTAATGCGCTTACTGGCGTGAATATCTACGCCGCAAGTTTTTTGATTCCACTGGGTGTAATAGTATATACTTTAGCCGGAGGCTTAAAGGCCACCTTCCTGGCAAGCTATATCCATTCGGTTGTAGGTAAGATACTTCCGTTGTTGGTTTTTGACTGCCCAAAATACATGAAGACGAGATTACTAATAGTTTATTAAAATGTGTAAAGTTTTGAGGGATGTACTAAAAACCACATTTGTCGTATACCGTTGTATTCCTGAACTTTTTGAGGCGCTCTAATTTTTACTTTCAACTGTTACACATGCAGTGCATATCGTTCTGGTCATCTTTGTTTACTTGGTTTATACGGCAAGCAGCGAGCTTGGAAGTCCGAAAGTTGTATACGATCGCCTTTTAGAGGTTGCTAGCAGATCTAGACCATGCCGGGATCCTGTCTCACATGTCGGTCAAGCTTGTGGGCCCGTAAGTGGGAACTACAAGGGCTCGTATTTAACCATGATAAGCTCAGGCGGCCTTGTTTTTGGCATCATCAACATTGTGGGGAACTTCGGTACCGTCTTTGTGGATAATGCAAGTAAAACTTCTTTTTTTCCAAATGTTCTTGTTATATTTAATCTGCCGTAAATGCTTTATTCATGTTGAAGGACTCAAATTAGGATTGTGTCGGAAGAAGGATCACAATATATTTATGAAGTCCTCTTATAGAAATTTAATGTTTACGCCGGATTCAAAATTCAGGATGCAATATGTCTCTGGCCAGGGTTTTGTATACTGGATGGCCTGCTTATATATTATGCTGCATAAACAAAAGAAAAAGGCATTTTATGCTCACCATTTGCCGCGTCAAACTAGGAAATGCTTAATTATGAGCTCAAAGACCATCGATTAATATGAAATTGCGATCTATCTTGTATCTGAAAGATTTGATAGTTTTCTCGACGGTCATTGAACAGGGATACTGGGTTAGTGCCATCGCTGCGAGGCCATCATCAACGCACAAGGGATACTTGTTGGGTGGGCTTGTTTGGTTTGCCGTGCCATTCTCTCTAGCAACGTCACTGGGTCTGGGTGCGCTTGCTCTTGACCTCCCGATAACAGCAAGTGAAGCCAGCCATGGCCTTGTTCCTCCTGCTACCGCAATCGCCTTGATGGGAAAACCAGGATCTGTACTACTTCTTACCATGCTTTTTATGTAAGCCCTTTTTAAGGTTCTACTTTTTTTCATTGCTCTTTTTTCCCTTCCCTCCCTTATACACGGAAAAAGAATCTATTTCTGTGTAGATCCGTGTAATCCGATTATGTGATGTATAATACGTTTATGCGTTATGTACCGGTAGGCCTAATAGAAACCGATAACGTATCTTACAACATTGAAGTCTCTAGAATCTAGAAAGGGCATACACTACACAGTGGGTCATGTTTTGTGTCTGCTCGCTGAACAGACATTGGAGCGGTTTCGATTGTAAAACAACCGAAAACAATTCATGTGTGCTGTAGGCATGTCGGTTATGAAAACAAGTTTCTGAAGTTCACGTGTCGAACACATAGAAAACATATATCACTATGCTGAACCTACGGGCATGTTAGAATAGGAAAGTATTTCCCTCGACCTTCATCATAACACCGAAGTTTTAGTGCGGTGGCGGGTTGAATCACTCTTTTCTATTCTTTCATACCTAATTCCTAATTGATTTTTTCAGGGCTGTTACTTCTGCTGGTTCATCAGAGCTAATAGCCGTTTCTTCCTTATGCACATACGACATCTACCGAACTTACATCAATCCAGATGCCACCGGCAAGCAAATCCTCAAAGTCTCAAGATTAGTCATTCTCGGATTCGGGTGCTTCATGGGAGTCTTAGCCGTAATCCTCAACAAAGCCGGAGTATCCCTTGGTTGGATGTATCTCGCCATGGGAGTCCTCATCGGCTCTGCAGTTCTCCCTATTGCCTTCATGCTCTTATGGAGGAAAGCTAATGCCATTGGTGCGATATCAGGAACGGTTATCGGATGTATCCTTGGAATAGTCACTTGGTTATCGGTGACAAAAGCGGAATACGGCCGGGTTAATCTCGATACTACCGGTCGAAATGCTCCCATGCTTGCAGGGAATCTTGTGTCAATTTTGACTGGGGGATTTATTCATGCGATTTGTAGTTTCGTCCGGCCTCAGAATTATGATTGGGAAACGACGAAACGGATTAGTACCGTGGAGAAAGTGTATAGTGATTTACCGGATGAGGAGTTTAAGGAGGAGAAGTTGATGAGGGCTAAAGCTTGGATTGTTAAGTGGGGTGTCGGATTTACTGTTGTGATTGTGATAGTCTGGCCGTTGCTTTCGCTTCCGGCAGGTATTGATAGCTATACTATAACCCTAACCATGTTAATAATCTATCTCCTATGCTTTATTTCAAACTATGATTTATTTCAAATAATCCCTCTATACAAATCCGGGTACAAAAATTTGGTTTTTGTGGGTATAATAGCCCCCTTGTATGTATATCATTTAAAATATTATGGTTTGATGAGTTACAAGTTTGATATTTTCCTTCGTTCGGAAGATAGATAGGCCTCGTACCGACAGTATAATTACATAAGATGATCCTGCCGTGCTCTAGAATAACTTATTTCAGCCATAATTTACAAAAGAATGAAGAAACAGAAAGTTTTACACTGTACAGAAGAAAAGATAAAGCAATCTAAGTGGTTATTTGGTTGGAGGAAAATGGGGGTATAGCAAACTTTGTAGTTTAATTTCCATTTTCCGTGTTTAGCGAGTATCACAGGAAATATATAGAAGTTGAAAACGCGACGCAAAATGCTAGGATTCAGCTTTGGTAATGGTTTCAGGTTTGCGGCAAGGCATTTTGAGATTCTTCTATTGAATAGAAGACACTAGGTCTAGGCTGCTTGGATTTGGAACTCTTGCAACAACAGTTACAAACAACCGCCGATTTCTGTCACTTTCTTGCAAATAAGATAGTTTACGGTACCCGCAAAATACATTTTTGTTCTTGCAGGGAAATTTGGCTTGGGTTTCTTCACAATCTGGGCTGTGATTGCAATTATATGGGGAACCATCGGATCGGCAGTGATTATCATCTTACCCTTAAAGGAGAGTTGGGGAACAATTACGAGCGTGTGCATGGGCATGTTCACAAACGATCGGCTCATGGATAAGATCGAAGAAATGAACTTCAGGATGCGTGCCATCATGGTGGCTGTGCCCGGGGCCGAGCAAATCTATTTGCTGGAGAAAGAGAAGGCCGAGAAACCTGAAGCAGCTGGAGGAAAAGAGAACTAATGTTAAGGTAAACATCCAGTTTGATTTTTATACAGAATATGTTTTAGTATTGTCGAAATAAATAACTTTTGTGTCTCTTGAATTTGAATATGCTCAAATTGAATGTAAATTCCCGTGTCAAATCTTTTATCCTTCCTTTTCTTTTCGATTTTCTTTTTCCATCGGTTAGACGAGCTTAGACGGTTAAACTAATCGTTTAGGATTATGACAAGCCATGCTCGGGAAATTGACCTCAAACAAGATAAGTTAATGGCAGTAGATTGTAAGATCATGCCATTAATCAACAGGAGATGTCGACCGTGTATCTCTATACATGCTGTGGAAATAGGGCTGCAAAGTTATAGGGATAAGAGAGAGAGAGTGAGAGAGAGCAAGTGGGGTGCGTTGGTGGGTGGTGGGTACTTGTTAAGAACAGAAGAGACTCTCAAGTGTTTGGTTGGGAGTGGCACATGGCGGTGGTCCTTTTGTTTTGCAAACATTGCTCTCTTCTCTTTTCTTTATTTATTTCTCCTATAAACTGCTGCTGTAACTGTCAACGAATCATAAATATATATCATGTATTGGCAGCAGCAGCAGAAAGGAGGTCCATGTGAGACAAAGGAAACGCTGCTGCTGATGTGCAGGGATTCTTTTTGGGCTATGGATCACCGTACGATTCTTTTTGCTCATTCTTGAAAAAAAACCACCGGCGTCCAATCAAAACCCAGCAGTTACGTTTAATATCCAATAAGTTGAGAAAATACAAGACCTAAATGATATATACTATTTTTCATAAAGTTTTTGAAAAAGGGGTCCTTCCCAACAATTCCGAAAACTGCAGGGATTTTTAGACAATTCCTGAATGGGCCGGGGCCTTTTGACGATTTACCCCCTCCTTGTCTATAATATCATAATATCTTTATCTGAATCAATTACTCTTCTAATTTGGCATGAGCATTGAATTTGTTGGAATAACAATAGCTCATTCTTTGCCATGAATGGGTGAAAAACGCTTCTTCTTAGTTTTTTCCCCTTTGTCATTATTCCTTGCTTTTGAATTCGGGATATTAAGCCATGTTTTAAATGGTAAACTGGTGCCGATCTGTATCGGTATATAAGTAATATCGATCGATATTGCGGTTATCCTGTATTAATAAAATACAGGGAGCTGGTCCTCTGAGTCAGGGCTTCGGTTTTAATATGAGGCTAACGTTTCAAGCATACAATATTTTCATTGATCTGTATGGGTCACCGTGTGTTATATGTTTTTGAAACCCTACGTATGAAAATCACAAAATTTGGAGACCTCGAACATAACCATGAAATCGTATCATATTTCATGTACCGAAAAGCTGTTGATTTTTATCTTACTCGATGAATGTGTCTGAGACATGCAAATCTCTCAAATTTTAATACATGTTATATGGAAGACATTAAGATTAGATGACTTGTATTGATCGCACATGGTCAATTGTGTGTTTAAGAAGTTTGCTTATTATTGAAATATGAGGCCTCATGGGATCGGTTATATATATACACGCACTGGTTTTTTGCACCTGCAGTGCACGTGAATGTAATTTAAATATTTAGGCTTTAGAATAAAATTTTATGGATGCCTCTGGAAATAGAAAAGGATGACTTGGATAGTCATGACTAAGTGTAATTTTTTTATATTTATTTATTTATTTATTTTATTTTTTGGGGTTAGAAAGGCTTGAAATTTGAATTTAAGATGGACATTTAAAAAAAATTATGATGATGATGGGAATGTTTTAAACAAGAGATTAAGAGAATAGATTGGTAGATTTTTCTTATTTATTAATTTATTTTTGAGCATTAAAAGATATGCCATCAATAGATGACATTGGCCACACGTTTGGACTCTGGAGTTTGCATTATCTAAGATTTAAATATTGATTGTTATCCGTTAAATGCTAGACCAGTCATGGACCATTATGTTGATATATACCTCTTCTATCCACTTTAAGTTCGCAGAGCAGCGGGCCGGACGTGACTGGCCGGTACAGTGGTCCATGGAGATAAACCATGTTGCAGGGCTCCTGGTTTTTAATACTGAGACGCCTCTCTTCACCATTGAATACAACCAATACCCATGCCATTTGAATTTTTTTTTTAAAAAAAAAAACAATAGGCCATCTCAACCGTCAAGTCTATGCTAGAGGGACGTGAGACGATAATGATTTGTGTTTGCAGGAGCAGTAGTTAGTAATTATAGCTTGATGCTGGATGCTTCTTGTGTATCCCGAGGGATTAGGATCCTCTGCTTGTCTCAAAAAGATAAGAATCAGGCTCTGTGGACTCTCAACCGTTGGATCCTGACCCCATACAACCTCTTCGAGTTGATGACTCGGATCCCGATCCTATCTCGAGTTGATGACTCGGATCCCTGATTCGGTTCGCTTCGGTTCGGAGGCTAATTATTTTGACAGTTGGTCATTTTCTGGAACAGTAGATTTGTCTTCTTGTGATAGGGTCTCAAGCTATGATATTAGTGGACTTTTGAACTGGAAGCGGCTGCTTAATTAATTGCTTCACCGTGCAATTTATTGTTTTAGGGAGTAGATAGATCATATGAGAGCCAATACTGTAGGATGTGATTAAATTTGTTAGAGGTTGAGCTGCTGTGTGATTATTACACCTACCGAATGTGGGTATAAAAATCCCAAAATCGCTGAATAAATTCGTTAGTGATGATGCTCAATATTGACGATCTCCAAGATCAGGACACGTGGCAGATGACGTGTCCCAGAACTCAGAAGAAAGAGCCCGCGGGGGCCGACCAGGCCACCCCCATACCCGACCTGCAAGCATAAGCTGGCTCGCCTCAGAACCCCCTGAAATTTGGCCTCCTCGGCTTCTCAGCTCGCCCCAAGCTGCCACAGGACCAAGACTCCTCGGCCCTCTCGCTCGTTCCCGAGCTCCCCAGCCGAGGCCATCTTCCTCGGCCTTACAACCGACCGGCTCCACCACTCACAGGCGCAACCGCCGCTCCGCAATTCTCGCCAGGCGCTGATTCTCCGCCAGCAACATCCCACGTTTCACGCCATCACGATCCCCATTTATGGGCGATCCGTTCTTTACGCTGGCGTGACGTCAAGAGCGTAACTGCCGGCGAGATTCTCGCGCTTGCTATTACGTGCTGCCGCCACTATATAAAAAACCCCATCACAGAGGGGTCAAGTAAGCCATTTTTTACTCCACTTAGCCGTTACTCTGCTCGGATCTCGTACTTACTTGATTGTCGGAGGGTCCTCGGTGGTACCAAACCATCCCGTGACTTCCTTGCAGGTACTCGGCGCTAAACTCCTCAAAACCACCAATCTCCTCAAAACCCATTGAGACCCACACGCAACAGGAGATCGCCTCCAAAATCCACCGGGAGATCGACGGAAGACAGCATCTGACGGAAACCTGAAAAGGACTTCCATCAGTTACTTTCTTAAGAAAAAACGGCTCTGGTTTTTTGGCAGATGATTATTACATTTATCACTGATGATGCTCAATATTGGCGATCTCCAAGATCAGGACACGTGGCAGATGACGTGTCCCAGAATTCAGAAGAAAGGGCCCACGGGGGCCGACCAGGCCACCCCTATACTCGACCTGCAAGCACAAGCTGGCTCACCTCAGAGCCCCCTGAAATTTGGCTTCCTCGGCCTCTCAGCTTGCCCCAAGCAGCCACAGGACCAAGACTCCTCGGCCCTCTCACTCGTCCCCGAGCTCCCCAGCCGAGGCCATCTTCCTCGGTCCTCCGACCGACCAGCTCCACCACTCATTGGCGCAACCGCCGCTCCGCAAATCTCGCCAGGCGCTGATTCTCCGCCAGCAACATCCCACGTTCCACGCCATCACGATCCCCATTAATGGGCGATCCGCTCTTTACGCGGGCATGACGTCGGGAGCGTAACTGCCGGCGAGATTCTCGCGCCTGCTCTGCGTGCCGCCGCCGCTATATAAACCCCCATAAAATAGGGGTCAAGTAAGTCATTTTTTACTCCATTTAGCCGTTACTTTGCTCGGATCTCATGCTAACTTGATCGTCGGAGGGTCCTCGGTGGTACCAAACCACCCCGGGACTTCCTTGCGGGTACTCGACGTTAAACTTCTCAAAACCACCAATCTCCTCAAAACCCATTGAGACCCACACGCAACAGGAGATCACCTCCAAAATCCATCGGGAGATCGACGGAAGACAACATCTGACGGAGACCCGAAAAGGACCTCCATCAGTTGACACCGTCTGTGGGAAAGGAAACTCCACAAAAAACAAAGTTGCCCTTCCGATCTCCATCCACATGGCAAGCGACCACCCTGAGGATCCTGGTACCAGCCACCGCCTCCCCCTCACCAGAGACGCGGATAAACCTCCCCCGGCGACCATCATTAACGCCCTCGCCAGCCAAATAGATCGGCTACAGTCCCTCGTGGAGGCGCTCGTCCACATTCAAACGGCCGGGCCAGGGCCCCAGATCGCCGCTCCTCCGCCTCCAGAAAGCTCTGCCCTTGTCGGCACGGCTGACCACCGGCAGACTACGACCCCTGGCCATAGATCACACAGGCTGATACTCCCTGAGGCCCATTGGGCGCCCCACGGCTCCACATCGGGATCCGCCGCCAGAGCGCCACGCCTCGAGCCTCCTCGCGACCCTTACCCCCCTGAGGAGATGTCGGTCACCTCGCCTGTCCACCGGCATGATCAGCACCCCCCTCCCTCGACGGGGTCGCATAGAAGGGGCTCGCCACGACGGCTCGAGGGCCGCCTCGCCCGGTGATCTGAGGAACCTTATCGAGAGGAAACGGGGCAGCGCCCATACGCAGGTCCCCCACAGAGAGGCCAGGGAGCACAAGGCGCCAAATTCTCGGGGTACCACGGCCGACTCGACGCCCTCGAAAATAAGATCGAGGGCATGCGCCGAGAAGGTCACCTCTCGGGCGACGGGGCTAAGTACGCCACCGACTCGCTCACCAAACCGTTTACCGAGGGACTGCTCGCCGTCCACGTCTTCTCGCGCAACAAGCCCCCGAAGGTCTCTCTGTTCGACGCGAAAACCGACCCGAAAGACCATTTAGATGCTTTCACCGCGGGGATGAGCTTCCAGGACCATTCCGACGCCGCCCAGTGCAGGGCCTTCTCGGCCACCCTCATCCGCTCTGGTCGGGATTGGCTCCGAGGACTCGATCCTTGCTCAATCTCGATCTTTGAGGAGCTGGCTACTCAGTTCCTCGGCCACTTCGTTGGGAACCGTCGGCAGAAGCGCACGGTTGACTACCTCTTCACAATTAAGAGCGGGGACAATGAGACGTTCAAGGCTTACATCACCCGTTTCTACAACACCCTCCTCGAGATCCCCGAGCACCGGGACGAGACCGTCATCACGGCGCTCAGATCTGGTCTTAGGTACAAGGAGTGGTTGCGCTCCTTCGCGTTGGCACAGCCTAAGACCATGGCCGAGGTCAAAGCGTGGACTGAGCGCGAGGTTCAGTTGGAGTCCGAGGTGAACACGAACCTCCCCCGAGCAGAACGGTCCGACCAGAAGAAGAGGGCTCGGGAAGTGACGGAGCTCCTTTTCTGGTCTCCTTCAGATGTTGTCTTCCGTCGATCTCCCGGTGGATCTTGGAGGTGATTTCCTGTTGCATGTGGGTCTCAATGGGTTTTGAGGAGATTAGTGATTTGAGGAGTTTAGCGTCGAGTACCTGCAAAGAAGTCCCGAAGTGGTTTGGTACCACCGAGGACCCTCCGACGATCAAGTTAGTACGAGATCTCAGCAGAGTAACGGCTAAGTGGAATAAATAATGGCTTACTTGACCCCTCTGTGATGGGGATTTATATAGCGGCGGCAGCACGCAGCAGCAAGCGCGAGAATCTCGCCGGCAGTTACGCTCCCGACGTCACGCCCGCGTAAAGAGCAGATCGCCTATTAATGGGGATCGTGATTGCGTGGAACGTGGGACATTGCTGGCGGAGAATCTGCGCGTGGAGAGATTTGCGGAGCGGCGGTTACGCCTGTGAGTGGTGGAGTTGGTCGGTCGGAGGGACCGAGGAAGACGGCCTCGGCTGGGGAGCTCGGAGATGAGCAAGAGGGCCGAGGAGTCTTGGTCCTGTGGCAGCTCGGGGCGAGCTGAGGGGCCGAGGAGGCCAATTTGCAGGGGGGCCCAAGGAGGGCCAGCTTGCGCTTGCAGGTCGGGTACAAGGATGGCCTGGTCGGCCTCTGTGGGCCCTTTCTTCTGGGTCTTGGGACATGTCATCTGCCACGTGTCCTGATCTTGAAGATCGCTAATATTGAGCATCATCATTAGCCCCCCACTCTTGTCCCGATCAGCTAGCAGGTCGGGTCAGGAGTGGACTGCCGAGCCGCCTGGGGTAAGCTCCCTCCTAAGGTTTCGTCGGGACGCGTCCCCGGGCTGTCGGCTGTCTTTTCTGCCAGCGAATTAGGGCGAGATCTTTGCATTTAAGGAAGGTGCGCCGGTTCGTGCATCCTGCCACTGAAGTGACGGTCCACGTGTCAAACGTCGGTTGGCCGACACGACGTATGCAGACCTGTGGCGTCTGTGGGGCACGGTCCAGTGCGGGAACGACAAGTGGAGCAATCAGTCGTCGAGTTGATTTCGATCACCTGCCAAGTGTGCCAAGCTCTGCTAAGAAGGAGGCATCTCCATGGCCTCGAAGTCGAGGGGGGATTACTCAGACTTAGATAGAGCTGATGTCTTTTGTTGGGGCTTCGAGTCCGCTGCATGTGATGGGCTCAGTGGCCTCGTTATGAGGGCTACAAACCTGCAGCGTCTGTTGGGCAGGAGGATACCTGCTAGGGATGACCGAGCAGGGAAACTGCTCGGTTGATCTTGGCGAGGGCCTTGATCCATGGCGTTGCGAGTAGGGAAGCTACCGGATAGGGATAGCCGAGCAGGGAAGCCGCTCGGCTGCCTCTGGGAGGACTTTGATTCTTAGCGTTGGAGGGGTTGTAAGAAGCCTGCTAAGGATAACCGGGCAGTGAAGCTGCGCGGTTGCCTCTTGGCGAGAGCTTTGATCCCTGGCGTTGCGAGTAGGGAAGCTACCGGCCAGGATTACCGAGCACGAAAGCCGCTCGGCTGCCTCTAAGGAGGACTTTGATCCTTGTCTTTGTTGGGTAGGAAGCTACCCGGTGGGATGCGCCGAGCAGAAAGGGACTCGGCAGCCTCGCGAAGAGGGCTTCAGATCCTCAGCGTCTGATGGGCAGGAGGACGCCCGCCAGGGATGCGCCGAGCAGAAGGAACTCGGCGGCCTCGCGGTGAGGGCTTGAGATCCTCAGCGTCTGATGGGCAGGAAGACACCCGCCGGGGATGCGTCGAACAGAAGGAACTCAGCGGCCTTGCAGTGAGGGCTTGAGATCCTCAGCGTTTGATGGGCAGGAGGATGCCCGCTGGGGATGCGCCGAGCAGAAAGGAACTCGGCGGCCTCGCGGTGAGGGCTTGAGATCCTCAGTGTCTGACGGGCAGGAGGATACCTGCTGGGGGTGCGCCGAGCAGGAAAGAACTCGGCGGCCTCGTGGTGAGGGCTTGAGATCCTCAGCGTCTGATGGGAAGGAGGATACCCGCTGGGGATGCGCCGAGCGAGAAGGATCTCGGCGGCCTCAGGTGAGGGCTTCGATCCTCAGCGTGAGAGGGGCCGTGAGAGGCCTGCTGAGGATGGCTGAACAGGGTAGTTGCTCGGTGCCTCTTGGCGAGGGCTTGGATCCCTGGCGTCGTGGGTAGGGACCTACCAGCCGGGGATGACCGAGCAAGATAGCTGCTCGGTGCCTCTTGGCGGGCTTTGATCCTTAGCGTTGGAGGGGCTGTAAGAAGACCACTAAGGATGACCGGGCAGTGAAACTGCGCGGTTGCCTCTTGGCGAGGGCTTTGATCTCTGGCGTCGTGGGTAGGCAACTACCAGTCTGGGATGACCGAGCGGGGTAGCCGCCCGGATGCCTCTTGTGAGGGCTTCGATCCCTGGCGTCATGGGTAGGGAGCTACCAGCCGGAGATGACCGCGCAGGGTAGCTACTCAGTTGCCTCTTGCGAGGACTTTGATCCTTCAGGACGGGGACCGAGCAGGGTTACTGCCCAGTGCCTCTTGGCGAGGACTTTGATCCCTGTCGGTTGTGGTAGGAAGCTACCAGCCGGGGATAGCCGAGCAAGGACTCGACCGCCTCTGGGAGGACTTTGGTCCTTGGCGTGGGAGGGGCTGTAAGAAGCCTACTAAGGACCCTTGGCCGGGCAGGGTTACTGCCCGGTGCCTCTTGGCGAGGGCTTTTGTCCTGAAGGATAGCCGAGCGAGGGATCTGTAGGGTTCCTAGGCACTCTTGTGAAGGTTCATAAAGCATCAAACATGCCCGAATAAAATTTTAGATGTGCCGAACAACCCAAAGCCGGGATCTTTGCTAGATTATTAGGGTTTAACATGCAAGATAACATCTTTAATACTAAGTGTGAGGAATTACAACCTTTGTAGTCCTCTCCTTCGCTTCACAAGCTCCGAGTAGAAGTCCCTTCGCCGCGATCCACGATCTCCCGGACTCAAGAGAGGCTCCACGACTCGAACGATCCATGCTAGCTTGAAGTGTTTCGCTTCTCTGATGATCTACGTCGAAGTTGCTATAACCCAAGCTCTCTCACTCTCTTGAAGTGAACACCCTAATCTAATTGGCTAGATTAGATGAGGATGATGGAGTAGTATTTATGCTTTCTTTTTATATCATTTTCTCACAAGAACTCATCACAAAAGAAATCACAAGTGAGCTTTCTCAAAAACTCAAGAGAGAAGAAGATGAAGAATAATGAGATAATTCCTTTTATGATGAATAGTAGTAAAGAATATATGATTGATTATGGAACCATGGTCAAGGATGAGAGGCTAAATCTTTGTAGAGAATAAACTAGAGTTAGGGTTTGGTTAGGTCAAGAATGAGTCATGGATAAGTATCAACCATAATATCTTAACCAAGACAAAAGGAAATCCTTCTAGAAAGAGCAAGAAGGAACTAACCCTAATCAAACCCTAATCTCTTTTTATCATCCCTAAACATGTTTCATAATAAATCATATCATGTCACAATAATATATATCACATATATATTATATATTTGCAACAAAAGAAAATAATACAATTAACATATATCGCATATATATCAATGTATTAATCCGGTGAGAAAATGAAATAATAAAGCGAGCCAATATTAGATAATGTAATACAATATATCATATATATCATTATACATTAAATCATCGAATCAACATTTGATCCGACGATCCGGCTATATCGAATATAACCAACTAATATATCATGTACCGATTCATCGAATCAACACTTGATCCGATGTGCCGGTTCATATCTAAATATCGCGAGAATATAATACGGTATATCATATCGCATTATCCTCGGTCCTGCACATATCACATATGTGCCGCTACTCCGTTTTGCCTTAGCCAAGAAACCTCTGTGTAGGACTCTAAAGAATCGTCAATACGCCGGTAGCAGGTGATGATCATATCAAACACCCACAAGCTGCAAGCGGTCAGCTAAACGTAACAGCCACCCAGGTATTGAGCGATCAGAAGATCAACAAGCTAGCCTGTCCATTCTCCTGTGAATCCAATCAGTAACACTCCCGTACAGTCCGATCTGTTCGTCTGATATGTCGCATATCAAGTGTAGGGGTGGTATACGTCAGACCCCAGTAACCGATAAGTCATGTCGATGTAAGGCTCATAACGGGTCGAGAAACTACTGGTAACACTTACCAGTATATCTCTATATCAGCCCTGGCCAGGGACTTCCAGTTATAGCCAATCGAACACAGCACAACATCAACTCCCTATACCGGGAGAGACGAATCCTCTCCTATCGCTCATTGCCTCCATGTGATTCGGGACTGTACCCAAAAGCCACCGTTTTGCACGCCCTTTTGGACGTGGTAAGGTGGAAATCAAATCATAGTAGGAATCACACAAGACTCTATGACGATCTCGGGTCTACAGACTATCCTTTACCAGTGTCACCGGAGAACTGCCATCTGACGTGTGGTATATCACCATCTGGGAGTTCTCGGCGAGTCCGTCCAGTGTACCCAGTCTTCACTGAGCACCCGTACACCATCGTTGATGTCAAACATCGATGGATATGGGATCATCCATCGCCCATCATATAGGTCAAGATGCGTATACGTTAGTCTACTCTGGTGTATCGATGCCCTGGCTCGATATACCCTCGACTAAGAACATTTATAGGATGTACTCATCGACTACCGTGGCCCCACTAGTATGATCTCATCATAATCCCAGTAGTTGAGTACAGATCCTAAGGGCTTTATCAACATGTGAGAGAAAGACAGTAAACCAATACAAGTCAACATGTTAAGATAAAGTGAAACCAAATAGCATACTATCATGACGAGCAAGAAAGTCCTCTCTGTATATATCCAAGCATCCATCATAATACACATAATATGTACAACAATGGCCTCTAGGGCATATACATAACTAACAAGATCCTCGGGCTCGACTGCCTCTGGGAAGGCTTTCTGATCCCTGGCGTTGCGGTAAGGAAGCTACTCGCCAGGGATAGCCGAGCGAGGGTCGGGCTTGACTGCCTCTGGGAGGACTTTCTGATCCCTGGCGTTGCGGTAGGGAAGCTACCCGCCAAGGATAACCGAGCAGGGTAGCTGCTGGATTGCCTCTTGTCGAGGGCTTTCATCCCTGGCGTTGCGATTAGGGAAGCTACCGGCCAGGGATAGCCGAGCAGAGAAGCTGCTCGGCTGCCTCTACGGAGGACTTTGATCCCTGGAGTTGCGAGTAGGGAAGCTACCGGCCAGGGGTAACCGAGCAGGGTAGCTGCTCGGCTGATTCTTCATGAGGTTTCGCCCGACCATCCATTTGCAGGTATGGGGAACATGAACGGTTGCGGTGAACGTGCGCGTAGCACGTGCATCGATTGTGCGGGGAGGCGAAGCGCCAGGGTCGCATTGTTTCGATTCCGCCAGAGGAGGCTCAATGATCGCCCAGCGGACGAGTATTGGCCCGTGAGATCTGTAGCCATGGAACGTAGCCTGCCTGTGGTCAGCCGTGCCGACGAGGGCAGAGCCTTCTAGAGGTGGGGGAGCGGCGATCTGGGGCCCTGGCCTGGCCATTTGGACTTTAGTCGGTCTATCGGCCGGCGAGGGCGTTGATGACTATCGCCGGAGGAGGTTTATCCGCACTTCCGATGAGGGGGAGGCGGCGGCTGGTACCTGGATCTTCAGGGTGATCGCACGCCATGTGGACGGAGATCGGAAGGCCAATTTTTGTTTTGTGGAGTTTTTTGTTCCCACAGACGGTGCCAACTGATGGAGCTCCTTTTCTGGTCTCCTTCAGATGTTGTCTTCCGTCGATCTCCCGGTGAATCTTGGAGGTGATCTCCTATTGCGTGTGGGTCTCAATGGGTTTTGAGGAGATCAATGATTTGAGGAGTTTAGCGTCGAGTACCTGCAAAGAAGTCCCGATGTGGTTTGGTACCACCGAGGACCCTCCGACGATCAAGTTAGTACGAGATCTCAGCAGAGTAACGGCTAAGTGGAATAAATAATGGCTTACTTGACCCCTCTGTGATGGGGGTTTATATAGCGGCGGCGGCACGCAGCAGCAGGCGTGAGAATCTCATCGGCAGTTACGCTCCCGACGTCAGGCACACGTAAAGAGTGGATCGCCCATTAATGGGGATTGTGATGGTGTGGAACGTGGGACGTTGCTGGCGGAGAATCTGCGCGTGGAGAGATTTGCGGAGCGGCGGTTACGCCTGTAAGTGGTGGAGTTAGTCGGTCGGAGGGACCGAGGAAGACGGCCTCGGCTGGGGAGCTCGGAGACGAGCAAGAGGGCCGGGAGGGCTGAGGAGTCTTGGTCCTATGGCAGCTCCGGGCGAGCTGAGGGGCCAAGGAGGCCAATTTGCAGGGGGCCCCGAGGAGGGCCAGCTTGCGCTTGCAGGTCGGATACAAGGGTGGCCTGGTCGGCCTCTGTGGGCCCTTTCTTCTAGGTCTTGGGACATGTCATCTGCCACGTGTCCTGATCTTGAAGATCGCTAATATTGAGCATCATCAGGAAGAGAGGCCGGAGCGTCAGCAGCCCTATCACCCGAAGTTCCAGGAGTACACCCCGCTTAACGTCTCCCTCGCAGTATTACTAGAGGAGACCCAGGGCGAGGGGTTCTTCAAGTTCCCTCCGATCCCGCGTCAGGCCTCGAAGCGAACCCGGGGCCCTTACTGCGCCTTCCACCGGATGCTGGGCCACGCCACGGAGGATTGTAAGCAACTCCGGGACTATATCGAAGAGCTCATCCGATCGGGGCACCTCGCCGCCTACTTGAGGGACAAACGGCAAGCCGACCGCGAGCAGGAGCAGCGTCCCCCTCCCGCCGAGTTGACCATCGGCCAGATCATGCTCGTTTCGGCAGATGACCAGTCCGGCGCTCAGGGAGCCCCGTACCAGGTGTTGAGCACAGAGACCAACAAGCCTCCGGGGAGCTCGGGCCACGCTAATAAGGCCATCTATTATCATGTACTTTTCTTTTAGGGCAATATAAACTCTTCCTAGGGTCTGTTGTTAATTTAATAAAGATCAATGGAACATTGCGAAAAAGAAGGAAAGATCTCATTTATTCAAAAACGGTATTATGGGCTCCTCAGCCATACATACAAAAATAAAAATTACAACAATGGGGGAAGGGGGTGCAAAAAGCACTGCTCATGGTACTCGGTAAAGATCTCCGCTAGCCGGGGCTTCGCGAGATCCAACCTCAGCTCTAGATTCCTTCCGCGTGCGTTGACCCCGAGCCTTAGTTCGTAGCACTCACGGACGAGCGCTACTGAGCGGGCCAGCCAATTCGCGGAGATCAGGCTGAAGCGCCTAAGGGACCACAGCTTGCCCACGGCATCGTCGTAGAGCTGCTCGGAAAAGGGGTTGTAAAGCCCCGACGACGCCCTCTAGATGGAGTACATCAGCGGCTGCAGTAATGAGGAGCACCGGAGGAGCAACCGGCCGAAGTGGTCTTCGATGCTCCCATAGACCAACTGCACCGTGTCCTTGGTGCAGTTCTGGTCATAGAGGTATACGTTTTCGAAGTGGATGATTTCGGGGATAATAAAGGGGAGTCTTGCATTCTCAACGATCTGTTTGCGAGGAAAGGAAGGACCAGTGCTCCTTCAGCCTTATATAGCCCACTGCGCCCCAACGGAACTCAACGGTCGCCCGCTCTTGCCCAAAAAATCGCTGCCACGCGGCGATCATCGGGCCTTCTTTGGTGGAATCGGAACGACACGACCCTGGCGCTTCGCTTCCCTCCACATTCAATGCGCATGCTACGCGCACGTTAGCCGCGACCGTTCCTATTCCCCATACCTGCAACTGGACGGGCGGGCGAAACCTCATGAAGAATCAGCCGAGCAGCTACCCTGCTCGGTTATCCCTAGCCGGTAGCTTCCCCCCCCCTGCAACGCCAGGGATCAAAACCCTTGCCAAGAAGCAACCGCGCAGCTACACTGCCCGGTTATCCTCAGCAGGCCTCCTAAGGCCCCTCCAACGCTAAGGAACAAAGTCCTCCGTAGAGGCAGCCGAGCGGCTTCCCTGCTCGGCTATCCCTGACTGGTAGCTTCCCTACTCGAAACGCCAGGGATCAAAGCCCTCGCCAAGAGGCAACCGCGCAGTTTCACTTCCCGGATATTCTTAGCAGGCCTCATACAGCCCCTCCAACGCTAAGCGTCCAAGTCCTCCGTAGAGGCAGCTCAGCAACTACCCTGCTCGGCTATCCCCGGCTGGTAGCTTCCTACCACGACTGACAGGGATCAAAAGCCCTCCCAGAGGCAGTCGAGCCCGAGGATCCCTCACTCAGCTATCCTTCAGAACAAAAGCCATCACCAAGAGGCACCGGGCAGTAACCCTGCCCGGCCAAGGGTCCTTAGTAGGCTTCTTACAGCCCCTCCCGCGCTAAGGACCAAAGTCCTCCCAGAGGCAGTCGAGTCCTTGCTCGGCTATCCCCGGCTGGTAGCTTCCTACCACAACCGACAGGAATCAAAGTCCTCGCCAAGAGGCACTGGACAGTAACCCTGCTCAGTCCCCATCCTGAAGGATCAAAGCCCTCGCAAAAGGCAACCGAGCGGCTGCCCTGCTCGGTCATCTCCGGCTGGTAGCTCCCTACCCATGATGCCAGGGATCGAAGCCCTCGTAAGAGGCATCCGAGCGGCTACCCCACTCGGTCATCCCGGGATGGTAGTTGCCTACCTACGACGCCAGAGATCAAAGCCCTCGCAAGAGGCAACCGAGCGGCTGCCCTGCTCGGTCATCTCCGGCTAGTAGCTCCCTGCCCATGATGCCAGGGATCGAAGCCCTCGCAAGAGGCATCCGAGCGGCTACCCCGCTCGGTCATCCCAGGCTGGTAGTTGCCTACCCACGACGCCAGAGATCAAAGCCCTTGCCAAGAGGCAACCGCGCAGCTTCACTGCCCGGTCATCCTTAGTGGGCTTCTTACAGCCCCTCCAACGCAAAGGGTCCAAAGTCTACCCAGAGGCAGCCGAACCCAACCCTCGCTCGACCATCCCCAGCTAGTGGTCGTTGCTCGCAACGCCAAAAATCAGAAGCCCTCGCCAAGGGGCAACCGGGCAGCTTCCCATTCATGCTCGGCACAAATACAATGGACAGCCCTCTGCCCATCACATGCAGAGGATCCGAGGCCATAACAAGGGGCACCAGGTCTACCCAAGTCTGAGCGACCCCCTCCCCCAACTTCGGGGCCATGGAGATGCCTCCTTCTCATCGGTGCTTGGCACGCTTGGCAAGTGATCGAAATCAACTCGATGAACGATCACTAGACAGATAGCCGACCTGACATAGAAGCCCAACAGTGCAAACAGAAGATAAAGTGCAAACCGATGAAACCAAAGAAAAAAGTTTTATTACCAAAGGCAAAGTCTTTACAAAGGGTATTTTGGGTTCCCCAGCCTTACAAACTGCCCAGAGGCTTACAAAAATTCCAAAAGCAACAAAATAAAAGAAATAGGAAGACGGGGGCTTTAGGCCTCGGGGCCGGGCGCGACCTCGGGGTCCTCGACATCCACCACGGGACGAGCAGGGTCCTCGGCGACTTCCTCGTCAGGAATCTCTTTCCCCTGCTCCTCGGCGTCCGTGAGGGGGTATTCTGCCCGGAGCTCTTCGTCGGCGAACGCCGGCATCCGGGCCATAACGGCGTCGAGGGCCTCGTGACAGATGAGGGTTGTGGCCACGGCCAGGTCATCATAGAAGTCCTTCGACTTCTTGTAGCCCTCCACCGCCTTCGCCACCGAGAGGTCGGCCAACTTCGTCGCTCTCAGGTCGGCCGACTTCGCCGACTCGGCCGCCGCCCCCAGCTCCTTCCGGAGGGTCTTCACCGTCTTCTTCAGGTTGCCGGCGAGCACCTGAGCGTCCTCGAGCTTGGCCTCGGCAGCCACGGCGGCCTCGCAGTACCGGGCAACCTCCCGTTTCCCGGCCTCCACCTCGCCCTCCAGGGCGGCAACCCTTGCCATCACCGCCTCCAGCTCCCGCTTGGAGCTCTCCTCCAGCGAGGTGAGCTGGCCCGCAGCCTTCATCGCCGGGGTTATCACTTCGGCCTCCATGCGTAAGGCGAGGGCAACGTGCTGGAGAACCTGAAAGATAGGAAAGAGATCAGAAAGACGAAGGAGGCGCCGAATCTCATAAAAACCAAACACTTACCTGCACGGATTCCTGGGCGATGGACGCCATTTGGGCCCTGAAGGTCCTCCCGGGGACCCTACCCCCCGCCGATTTCTCTATCTCATGAAGCAGGCTATCCGCGACGGACAGCCCTGAGGGCACCACGAACTGGAGGCCTCCTTCCTCCACCATGATAGCGAGGGCGGGCCCCAACCTCCGGGAACCCCTCTTGAGCGGCTCCGATGGAGAGCCGATCTCCTCCTCCGAGGCTGGGTCTTCCAGAATCCGAGCCCGCTTCCGACCCGACGCTCTGCTAGGCCCCGGGGCGGGATCCACACCCGAACGCTCACGGGACGCGACCACCGGAGGGGAGGTGGCCGGGGCAGGCTTCGTACGAGAAGAGCTGGCACCCCCAGCCTTTGTGACCTTCCTCGGCTGGCGCATGGAGGCTCGGAGCTTGTCCGGATCCATGGGTCCTGCACAAAACCAAATGCAAAGAGGTTAGTGACACAAGCAATATACAAGCCAGAAAGCAAGCGTAAACTTACCGACGAACTCAACGGGGCTGAGCTCGGCCCAACTCAGGACCCTCTCAGACAGTAGCACGTCGAATCGGGGGATGGGCTCCCACGATGCCACTATCACCGCGGCGGGGTCATTGGACTGGTTCCCCGACAAGCATTTTTCCCTCGACCGCTTGGTAGGCACGGGCCAGTCCTCGCCCTCGGGAGGGGAAACGAAGAAGAACTTCTTCTTCCAGTCGTGAATGGAAGAATGCAGAGCCACAACCCCTATCCCGGCGGCGCCCCCTGTCGCTTTCTAAAGGAGAGATAGACCCACTTCGGGTCACCCGCTCGACCCCCAGGATGATTTTTGAAAACGAGAGAAGAGTCAAAGAGGGAGAGGCTAAAAGGAACCGCCTGTAACTTCAGGCGGATCAGAAACCCGAGGAGAATCCTCCATGAGTTCGGCACTAACTGGCCAGGGGCTAACCCGAAGAAGTTCAACGCTGCGACGACATCGGGAGAGAAGGGCAGGCGCATTCCACCCCAAAAAGCTTCCAAGTACAGGGCGATCTCCCTATCCCGTACTTGGTCTGCCCTCTCTCCCTCCTTGGCCACACGAAGCGTATAACGTGAGGTGATGTGGAAGCGAGCCCGAGCATTGGCGAGCTCGTCCTCATGCCTCACCCAACATGAGGCGCCGGGGGCAGCATCTACCGCCTCCTCCCTGGAGGCTACCCTCGCCGCACGATCCCGAGAAGAGGGTCCGATCCCAACTCCCCGAGAAGACTCGGGCTCAACTAAAGGGTCCCTAGAACCTACTTCTACGACATCTACAGATTCCCTGAAAGAAGACATCTAACCTGAAGAAGATGGATCCTCGGGAAACGAAAGCAGAAGAAAGGAGAAGAGCGCCGAGCAGCCAAAACCTAGAAGAAAGGAAATATGAAAGAGTAGGGACCCTGGAATGGGCCCCACCTCTACTTATCACCGCGAACGACCTCATCCAACGGTGCCCTTCATCTCCCGCCAAAAATGCCTCCTCGCATCCAATGGCTCCGATTTGCTGATTATTCTGTCACTCTGTCTGAGTCTATTTAGAATCTCTTCCCTACCAGGTCGAATCGGGCCGCCACTTACCCCATCCGACGTCGCAGGTCTGCACACATTGCGTTGGCCAACCGACGCTTGACACGTGGACCGTAGCTTCAGTGGCAGGAAGCACGAACCGGTGCACCTTCCTTAAATGCAGAGATCTCGTCCTGATTCGCTGGCAGAAAAGACAGCTGACAGCTCGGGGACGCGTCCCGACAAAGGGAGCTCACTCCGAGCGGCCCGGCAGTCCACTCCTGACCCGACCCGCTGGCTGGTCGGGACAAGAGTGGGGGCTAATGATGATGCTCAATATTGGCGATCTCCAAGATCAGGACACGTGGCAGATGACGTGTAACACCCTATTTCATTTATACCAGTTCTAGTTCATGTATTTCTTTATTTATGGTATTTTCTTGATTTACTGTGTTTTGGGTGCGAATAGTGTATTTGACATTTGTATTTGCATCCGACCCGACCCGCATTCTTGAAACCAGTCTTGATTCATGTTTATGATTTTTCCTGACCTGTTATATGGACTCGTGCACTTTCATTTATTTGTACATTGCATACTAGCATTTTACCTGGCATCTGCATTTTAATATAACATTTAAGTCACATAAAATATTTTTAAAATACATTACATGGCCTGCATGATACCCCTAACCCTGTGGTAGCATCCGTGCATCTTGTTCTCGTCCCGTTCAGTGAAACAGACTTGTTTGGATGACTACGTGCACGTGCGTGCATCCATTCTTGGGGGTATGCATTTTTCGTTATCCGGATATCCAACTTTAATTTTGGTCGATATGTATATTTTTCGTATTTTAAAACTGAATTTTAGACCCGACCTGGGCATGTTTTGGACTATGTTTGTATTTACCAGAATATCAAATTTTATTTATATAATATTAAATTTATAAACTGATACAAATTAAAATTTAGTTAACTAATAAAAGATTTTTTTTAAAATTTAAATCTAAACTAATTTCCTAACAAACTAACAACCCCTTTCTCTCTTTCTCTCCTCTACATATATATATTTTATTTATTTTTTTTTCCTTCCTTATTTACTACACAGCCCTTTCTTCTTCTTCTTTCTTCTTTCTTTTTCTTGATCTTGTTTTTTGATTCCGGTGATCACCGCCGGAGCCGTGCTCGTCGCTGACGATCCGAGTGATCTAGTGAACGTACCTTGCCTGTGTGATTACCCTCTTGCCTTGTCTGGACCCATCCCGCGTGCCGCGTGTGCGTTGCGACGATTTACCGACGTCGGATGTGCCGTGCGTATCCGTCGCGTGATTCGATCGAGGCAAGTTTATCTTGCTACATGCTATGATATATACTACATCCATATTAATAATAATATTTCATGTTTAGTGTATTATACATCCCCTGTTATCATTTTACTATTTTACGACGTCCGTTTGCATCCGTATAATTTATTTCGTATCTAGTGCATGCAAATTTATCTTGTTACATGATAGACTACAATATATTGCACACATTTGAATAATAACATCACATAATATTTAGTTATGCATCCCACATTACCATTTTACAGTTTTACTGTCTTCGGACATCCGTATGCATCCATATCAATATTTACATATCTAGTCGCATGCTAATTCATATTGCTACATGCTATGTATCTTATTTTGCATCCATATGAATAAAAATATCACATGTTGATTGCACTTTACATCCATATTAAAGTTTTACCGTTTTCGGATACCCGTTTGCATCCATATCATTTAAAGTATATATCGTCGTAATATTTCTTATTATTATATTTAATTAGTTTATAATTTGCATTTTATAATGTTATACAAAATATAGTTTGAAAATATTATAGTTTACTTATGAAACATCGTTGCAAAGCGGATACGACAAATCTGAAATTTACTGTACACCTTACCTTATAAAATTCATTATAAATCATAGAAAAATTATTAATATACGTTCTTTAGTTCGTTACGAAGCTAACTTAGAATACTATAACTCTATGAAATATTTACTTGCAAAATAAATTGTTTATATAACATAAAATGCAAATGAAAATATATCTAAACTGCTGTCCAGGGAAATTCCAGCAGCAAACTTTCAATTTCGAATGTTCATAGTTTTTTGTAAGAACAACTTGAAATACTTCAACTTATAAAAATGAAAATTTTATTGAATTATCTTTGTTTTGATATAAGACACGTCCCTTTTGGAGAATGTTTGTTATTTTTAAGCTATTTTACAAATCAGGGTAACGCTGAATTTCTGAACGGAACTTTCTTGTGCATGGTTAATCAATACCACTTTTATAGTTATTAATCGGTTTGAATATGTTATCCATATTAATATTATTATATCAATATCTATTTAATAAATAATAGTGCTTGTGTTTTAATATTCAGCAAATTTTACCGATTTACAGTTTTATAGTATCCGTCTGTATCCGTACGGTTTATTACATATCTAGTTGCACGCCGAGACCATATTATTTCATGTTACTGTTGTATTAGTGCACCATGCTTGATAATTGTGCATCCTACTTAGTCATGATGTGACCCCTGATCGATATTTGTGCATCCATGCTTTTATTGTACATCCGTACTTTCATCTTGATTCAATACTTGCTACAGTTTGATTATGAGCATCCATTTGACACCTGTGCACTACTTGACATGACCTGATACACCACTAATTGACATGACTTGATACATGTACACTACCTGACATGACCTGATATATCACTACTTGACATGTTACCTGATCCTGTTTCTAATGCCGACAATCCTGACATGTTGTCCCGATGGACATATCCTATTGTCTGTATAGACAAACCTGTTCCTGCTTGATCCTGTGTTGGGATTAGCTTCAGATTTATCAATACCTGACTTGAACACATAACTTGGGGGTATGGGGAAATCAATGATGAAACCTGACTTGTAACTCGACAGTTCGATGCTTATACTGATCAGTTTTATGGACTAGGCCAGCCTTGGGATGATGCTGCTGACATCATTCGTCTGTACATGTTACCTGTTTACTGCCTAGCGGCACGTCTCGGATTCAGCCCGAGAGTCTTGACCGTGGTCCCGGGCATGCACGGGATACTATTGAGTTACATCGATAATTCATCAAATTGATTTCGCAGACTTGAGAGTAGTTAACCCAGTAGCACAGTTTAGTTTCACCGCTGCACTTTACATATACTGTTACACTTCACTGTTCTATATCCCTGCTCACTTATTACATTCATGTACCTTTTATAATTCATGCCTGCATTCCTGTTACTCCCTGTTTATATTATTGTTGATATTATGACGCACTGACGTCTGGGTTTTGATGGCCCAGATCCTCTACCTTTGTCACAGGCTGAGCAGGAGTATTTCCGCCGTCAGACCGAGCAGTGAGGATGCTGTTAGTATCCAGTTGGTTTAGTTATTTCCGTACTTTCCAGATGTTACTGTTTATTGGATTTATTGCTTCCGCATATTATTTCTTGACTCGTTTATTTTGGCATATGGACATGTACTAGATAGTTTATTTTATTTTCCTGTTCTTGATATCTCTAGACAGACGTAATGTGACTGTGGAGGGATGTTTCCTATCCACAAGTAACATGGTTGGTTCTGTCACGTGCCTATCTTAGCGCACTCTGGGAAGCGGGGCGTGTCAGGGTTTGTTTGGTGTCAGAGCCATAGGATTTAGGTTAATCGGGTTTGATTCTTTTGTAGTTGGGTATTGGACCCAATACACGAATCGGAAAATCCGTGATTAGGAACATGTCCTGCCACATTGTTATCATGATTCTTGAATCATATCTTTCTCTTTATCCTTTGCCTTGACGATATGAAAACCACTTTGCATCTCGGCTTGAAATCTTTTGGTTCCCTATTATTTCTCCCTGTTCCTTTGATTTTGATACTAGGATTTGGGCGACTTGAGTGGAGTTATGTGATTGTAACTATGAACTGCAGCATGGTTACAATGCGGTACTTTATTTAAGTAACTTGGAATCCTAGTCTTGATTCACTTCCTTGTTTCATGGTCGTTATATTGCCTTTCTTCTCTTGCTTTCCAGTTTATGTTTTATCGCAAGCTTGAATCCTGTTTATCATGCTTATCTTCTTCAGTATATTGGCTTCGGATGAAGTCATTACGTTATCCTACTTGTTCATGTTTTCCTGCATTAGTATTATTCAATTCTGGTGCATCCCTTTGTTTTGATGTTGTCTTGGGAATGGATTTTTCTTGACACTTTCCACGCTCACATTGATTGTAGGGCAAAGAAAGTGATTTTTCAGATTCCCGGACATCCGAAGTTTGTTTTGCTGGAGGTAGCAGTTCTGTCGGGCCAGTCGAGTTTAGGGTTAGGCCGACAAACAATGTTCTTTCGACGATGGAAGTCGATAAGGAGGAAGCGTCAGCCGTAGTTCGAGAGTTCATGGACGTGTTCGATGACATCTCGGGTTTACCGCCAAAACGAGATGTGGAGTTCGCGATTGATCTTGTTCCTGGTGCAGCGCCAATCTCAAAAGCGTGCTATCCAATGGCACCAGTGGAGTTGGAAGAAGTCAAGAAGCAGGTTACTGAATTGCTGGAGAAGGGTTGGATTCGCAGCAGTAATTCACCTTGGGGAGCTCCAGTTCTTCTAGTAAAGAAGAAAGACGGCACAAGGAGGATGTGCATCGATTATCGAGAATTAAACCGGGTGACTATTAAGAACAAGTACTCGATCCCTCGCATTGGCGCATTGTTCGAGCAGCTTAATGGCGCGAGGGTATTCTCAAAGCTGGATTTATGATCCGGATATCATCAGGTCCGAGTTAAACCAGAGGAAATTTGCAAGACTGCATTCCGAACTCGATATGGACATTATGAGTATTTAGTGATGCCATTCGGAGTCACGAACGCACCGGCGATATTTATGGACTTGATGAACCGAATCTTTTCACGGTTCTTGGACCAGTTTATAATGGTGTTTATCGATAACATTCTGGTCTACTCGAGGAGCCAAGAAGAGCATGCAGAACACTTGAAGATCGCACTGCAGACGCTGAGGCAAGAAAAGTTGTATGCGAAGATGAGCAAGTGCGAGTTTTGGTTCAAAGAAGTGAAGTTTTTGGGGCAGGTCGTATCCGGAGATGGAATTGCGGTTGATCCTGAGAAGATTGCAGCAGTTCATGATTGGCCAATTCCGAAGAATGTAGCGGAGGTCCAAAGTTTTCTTGGGCTTGCAAGATATTACAGGAGATTCGTGGAGAATTTCACTCGTATAGCGGAGCCTTTGACCAAGTTTACGCGGAAGGAAGTACCGTTCATTTGGACGGATAGTTGTGCATCAGTTTTCGAGGCGTTGAAACATAGATTGACGACCGCTCCTATTCTGACAGTACCAGACGGTTCCAGAGAATTGGTTATTCACAGCGACGCATCTGGGAGAGATTTGGGATGTGTTCTTATGCAGCATGGAAAGGTTGTAGCTTACGTATCGAGACAGTTGAAGATTCATGAGAAGAACTACCCAACTCATGATTTGGAGCTAGTAGTTGTGATTTTCGCATTGAAGATTTGGAGACACTACTTATTGGGCGAAAGGGTCAAAGTGTTCACCGATCACAAAAGCCTAAAGTACGTGTTCACGCAGAAAGAGATCAATATGAGGCAGCGTAGATGGTTAGAGCTGATGACTGACTACGATCTTGATCTTAAGTACCATCCGGGGAAAGTTAATATGGTGCCGGATGCGCTTAGTTGGTTGCCAGCAATTCTGATGTTAACAGCGCAGAAGGAGCTTGTTGATGATTTTTGGAGATTCGAGTTGGAGATCGTGTTAGCGCATTCTTCAGGACAGTTGATGCAGCTGCAAGTACAGTCGTCGTTGATCGAGAGTATTAAAGCAGCGCAGTCACAGGACCCAAGATTGCAGAAGTTTCGAGAACAGGTTGAAGCGGGACTTTGAACGGACTTGTTGATTCATGAAGATGGTTCGTTGCGATATGGTAGCCGTTTGTGTGTGCCAAAAAGGAGATATTCGCGAAGAAATTATGAAGGAGGTGCACGGTTCTGCATATTCCGTACATCCAGGAGGCACGAAGATGTACTGTCACGCCCCGCTTCCCAGAGTACGCTAAAATGGGCACGTGACATAGCCAACCATGCTACCTGTGGGTAGGAAGTATCCATCCACTGTCACATTACGGCTGTAGAGATATCAAGAACAAAATAGAACTATCTAAAACATGTCCATAAGCCATATAACATGAGTCAAGAATAATAAAATGCGGAAGCAAAAGATCCAATACAAAATATCTGGAATGTATGTCCCATAATGCGGGCTCACATCAGGAATAAAATACAGGAAATAAAAGAACTAACTATTGCTAACACCTCACAGCTCAGCCTGCTGGCTGAAGTACTCCTGCTCGGACTGCAGCAGCGGAACAGAATCTGGGCCATGCAAAACCCAGACGTCAGCGCGTCGTGTCATCAAGTAATAAAATATAAACAGGGTAACAGGCAATGCAATATAAACATGAATGAAACAGGTGCAACGGCAATATAAATTAGGCAGTACAGGGTAATGTGCATTGAGTAAACTAAACTGTTCTATCAGGTTTTCTGTTCTAAGGTCTTTGAAATCAAATTGATGAATCATCGATGTAACTCAATAGTATCCCGTGCATGCCCGGGACCACGGTCTACAGACTCTCGGGCTGAAACCGAGACGTGTCGCTAGGCAGTAAAAGGTAGCAGGTACAGGCGAGTGATGTCAGCATCATCACTCCGGGGCTGGCCTAGCCCGTAAGACTGATCAGAACAGGTATCGAACTGTTGAGTTACAAGTCAGGTTTCATCCTTGATTTCCCCATACCCCCAAGTTATGTATGTCAAGTCAGGTATTCAGTAATCAAGAACTAATGCCAACACAGGATCAGGTAAGAGCAGGTTTGTCTGGATAGACAACAGGAACGGTCCGTGAGGACTACATGTCAGGTTTGTTGGCATTAGACACAAGATCAGGTAACGGGTCAAGTCATGGTACATCAGGTCAGGTGAAGTAGTGTACGGTACCATGTCGGGTCAATCAGTATATGTAGTGAGTCATATCAAAGCGTAGACGATATCATAAGTGAGCTCATCATCAGCTAGCATAATCAGGGTATAATAATAATCAAGCATGTTTACCAACAACATGATCTAAGCAATGAGTTAAGCACTGAAGCAGATTTTATTTATTTAGCTGTACAGTTATCAATTGTGTTTACCATACAGTGTCAGCATAGTGTGAATACAGTATGATAGATGTAAATGCTGAAAAACAAGTTAATAAATATGGATGCGACAACATGTATAATCTGTGTAATGGATGTAGTTGTACTAGACCGGTTAAAGTTGCACATGGATGTCTGATAGGCTAAACTGGATAAAAGGTATCATAGCAATAAACAAATGTGATCTATCATGTACAGGTGATTGTTAGATGTAAATAATTAGATGCAAGATTAAGTTTCACGTTTGGAATCATGAAATGTATAACGGAACTTTACACGGTTAACTTGTAATCCATTTCTTTCGATTCTAATTAAAGATTTAACAGGAAATAGGTAATTTAGCATATGTATAGTTTAAAATAGCATGTAGCAAGTTTCACTTGCCTCGACGGGTCGCGAATCGGGAAAACGGAACATTACACGTCGGCGGGGAAATCTCGCGACGTGTGCACAGTTCACGGAATGAACCCAAACGACGAACAGTGGAACCACACGGGTCAGGGTACCTCGCTGGATCGTCGGGACACGTCGCCGGCATCACCGGATTCCGGCGAACAGATGAACAGTAAGCCACCAAAGACAAATATATGCAAGAAAGAAGGAAAGAAGAGGGGAAGGAGGATGGAGATGAGAGAATGATGCTTACTGTGGATTGTGGAGAGGTCGCGACGGTCGACGGCGTCGACAGAGCTCCGGCAGACAACCTACAAGGGCAGTGACAAAACCCACAGATCAAAAGAATGAGAAAAGAGAAGAAGGAAGGAAAGAAGAAGAAAGAAGAAGAGGAGAGGAAGCATCACTCACGGAGGGGTGCGCGAAGGCCAGGGGCACGGAGACGGGTCACCGGCAGCGATTCCCGGCGGTGCAGACGTGTGCAGGGGTGCACAGCTGCGCGTGCAAGGTGCTCGGGGAGATGATGAAGGAGGAAGAAGAGGAGATGAGACGGAAGCGGCGAGAGCAAGGAGGCGACGAGGTCGGCAGTGCAGGCGTCGGCGTAGGGGCAACGGCGACGGAAAGCTAGGCGGCTAGTATTCACGGGGTTGGGTTCTGCTGAATAAAAGATTTGAGGAAGGAGAAAATATAAATAGGGGAGAGAGAGAAAGACGGGAAGAGAGAGAAAGACGGGAAGAGAGATTGCGAGAGGAGAGAGAGAGGAGAGAGATAAAGAGGGGAGAGAGATCGAGAGGAGAGAGAGAGACATTGCGAGAGGAGAGAGAGAGGAGAGAGATAAAGAGGGGAGAGAGATCGAGAGGAAAGAGAGGATTGTGAGGAGAAAGAAACTTGGCCTTTTGTGCCAGCGAGAGAGAGAGAGAGAGAGAAAGGAAGGAAGAGAGAGGGATGCTGTGGGACCCACCACGAGAGAATGGGCACTGCGATTGGCTCGCGGCCAAAAGGAAGAGGAGAAAAGATTTTAGTGGTGGAGTCCAGTGCAATCCAAAAGCTCTGATTGGCTGGCGGGGTAAAAGGTTAGGGGAATGATTTTTAAAGGAATTTTACAAATAGAGAAAATATTTTCTGTTAGTGTATTTAAATTTCGTTGGTTTTAAAATTATTAGAAAAAAAAAATAGGATTTGGCGGAATACAAATTATTTCAGAAATGCGCCCGGGTCGGGTCCAAAAATTTGGATTTGAAATATGAAAATTATTGGCGGGTTCCAAAAATTAAAATGAAGGGTTTTATAATTAAAAAGCCTACCCCCAAGAATGAAAATGAAGGGTTTTATAATTAAAAAGCCTACCCCCAAGAATGGACGCACGTACGTGCGCGTAGCTGTCCAAACACGTCCGTTTCACTGAACGGGACGAGAACACGATACAAGGACGCTACCACAGGGTTAGGGGTGCCGAGCAGGCCATGTCAATTATTTTTAATTTCATTTTAGATGCCTTAGATTGTTATATGCAGAAATGAATTGTCGGGGTAAAATTTATAACTAGCAACCGTCAATTAAGATAAATGAAATAAATACCACACAACACGCATACGGTAACAGAAACTTGTAGAACTGGACTCGGTTGTTACATTATACCCAACTACAAAAAGAATTTCGTCCTCGAAATTCCAAGAACACAAAGATAGACGAAAACAAACTATAAGAAAAGATGAGGAAACCTCTGCCGGATTTCATCTTCACGTTCCCAGGTGGACTCTCCATGCGAGCGATTACCCCAAGAAACAAGTACAAGAGGGATAACCTTGTTCTTAAGAACATTTTCCCTTCGATCCACAATTTCAACCGGTCGCTCCTCAAAAGTCAAATCTTCTCGTACCGTCAGCTCCGAATGATCCAATACATGCGTTTCATCCCGAATATACTTACGGAGTTGAGATACGTGAAACACATCGTGCACATTCGCCAAGGACTGCGGTAACGCCAAATGATACGCTACCTCACCAACACGCTCCAAGATCTCAAAGAGTCCAACGAATCGAGGACTGAGCTTTCCTCGGCTTCCAAAACGAATCACCCCTCTAGTCGGTGATATCTTCAAGAATACCAAATCACCCACGGCGAACTCTAGAGGTCTTCTCGACGTATCTGCCCAACTCTTCTGTCTGTCTTGTGCTGCTTTCATGTGATTCCTGATAGTGTTAACTTTCTCAACTGTCTGCACGACCAAATCTGGTCCCAACAATCTTCGCTCACCGACATCGTCCCAACAAACAGGTGAACGGCATTTACGACCATACAAAGCTTCAAATGGAGCTATCTGAATAGTCGCCTGGAAACTATTGTTGTAAGAAAACTCCACCAAATGTAGATGATCCTCCCAAGAACCCTTGAAGTCCAACATGCACGCCCTCAACATATCTTCAAGAGTTTGGATCGTTCTCTCCGACTGACCATCAGTTTGAGGATGATAAGCGGTGCTATACTTCAATCTAGTCGCCAAACTTTCCTGCAAACTCCTCCAGAAGTGTGATAAGAACCGAGTGTCCCGATCGGACACGATGCTCACCGGTAGTCCATGCAATCTTACAATCTCCTGCATGTACCGCTCCGCCAAAGTCTCTGTTGATTGACCAACCCGAAATGGTATAAAATGAGCTACCTTGGTCAATCGATCAACAATCACCCATACTGCATTGTTGCCCTTTGGACTCCGCGATAAAGCTGTCACGAAATCCATGGTTATATGTTCCCACTTCCACTGAGGAATCAGAAGTGGTTGCAATAAACCAGCAACCCTTTGATGTTCAGACTTAACTTGCTGACACACCAAGCACTTTGCCACAAAGCGAGCGATCTCCCGTTTCATACCTTCCCCCCAGAACTGCTGTCGCAAGTCTCGGTATATTTTCGTACCTCCTGGATGTACGGAATACGCTAAACTGTGTGCCTCCTTCATAAGTTCTTCACGAATATCTCCCTTCGGCACACACAAACGGCTACCATATCTCAACGAACCATCTTCATGG
Source organism: Agapanthus africanus (assembly GCA_030015575.1). Lineage (NCBI taxonomy): Eukaryota > Viridiplantae > Streptophyta > Magnoliopsida > Asparagales > Amaryllidaceae > Agapanthus > Agapanthus africanus. The sequence continues at coordinate 40,417,251 of CM057350.1, read as the reverse complement.
ATCAATAAATCTGTTGGTAGTCCGGCTACAACCTGTTCTCGAAACTTTTGCAATCTAGGATCCTACGATTGCGATGCTTTAATGTTTTCGATCAACGACGAATGTACTTGCAGCTGCATCAACTGTCCCGAAGAATACGGTAGCACAACCTCCAAATCAAATTTTCAAAATTCTTCAACGAGTTCTTTCCGCGTTGTCAACATCTGAATTGTTGGTAACCGACTGAGCGCATCCGGTACGACATTGACCTTCCCCGGATGGTACTTGAGATCAAGATCGTAGTCAGCCATCAGCTCTAACCATCTACGCTGCCTCATATTAAGCTCCTTCTGCGTGAACACATACTTCAAACTCTTATGATCAGTAAAAACTTCGACCCTTTCGCCCAAAAGGTTAGTGTCTCCAAATCTTCAACGTGAAAATCACAGCCGCAAGCTCCAAATCATGAGTTGGGTAATTCTTCTCATGGGTCTTCAACTGTCTTGATGCGTACGCTACAACCTTCCCATGTTGCATCAAAACACATCACAATCCTTTCCCAGACGCGTCGCTGTGAATCACCAATCCTCCGGAGTTGTCTGGCACGGTCAGAATAGGGGCGGTTATCAATTTCTGCTTCAACGTCTCAAAAGCTGACGCACATCTATCCGTCCACACAAAAGGTACCTCTTTGCGCGTAAGCTTGGTCAACGGCTCCGCCAAACGAGCAAAGTTCTCCACAAATCTTCTGTAATATCCGGCGAGTCCAAGAAAGCTTCTTATCTCCGCAACATTCTTTGGAATCGGCCAATCACGAACTGCTGCAATCTTTTCGGGATCGACGGCGATTCCATCGCCAGACACAACATGCCCCAAAAACTTTACTTCCTCCAGCCAAAACTCGCACTTGCTCATCTTCGCATATAACTTCTCTTGTCTCAACGTCTG